>STHB01000003.1:25097712-25250029 GCA_018908115.1 Anopheles rivulorum | reverse complement strand
AACACCAACACAAACAAGAAGCCCCCATGGTATGGTATGAGGGTGAAGATATGACGGGTGTCGTCTTCGCTATGATGGGAGCTGAAGAAAGGTGGACCATACCGGCCAGTACACGAGGCAAGTACGAGGGAGTATGTGTCCTACCCGTGTTCCGAGTTCGCACCGTTTGTTGCTTTGTTTCAAGGAAAGAGGTCGATATTTACATGAGCCTCCAACATGTCCGGAGACACTCTCCAGACAAAGTCTCCCAAAGCAGAGCCCAACCGCGGGCGTCTCTAGCTGATGCGGTGTCGGGAACGAACGGAGAAGCAGAAGCATTCCACGGAAAGGGTCACTTTTGTTTGCCTTTTTAATACACTGTCCATTAACTCACACTGCGAGCGACACAGCCAGGCCCAAAGTAAACACGGCCTTGTTTTAGCTCGTCCGGAGATGGTGTCTCGGCTCTGCTCCGGTATGACTCCAAACCAGCTAACGCATTTCCTTTGCGAGTGAATTGAATTCCTTCCAATTGTCCGTCTGTCCGAATGAAGTCCAAGTCCAAGCTACTCTAGTTAGTCAATGGCAGCAAACAAAACAATGACAGCGATTAAAAATAGTGACATGACATTAATTGCAACCGTGGCGAAGCTGATGATGAGTTGCTGGAGCGAGGTGATGGCCACTAAAGTGGTCTAATGAAAACAAAACAAACAAATCATGATTAGCATGACGAGCGTGCGCACCTTGCTGCAGCACAAAAGTGGCCAGTACGCTGCGAAAAATGAAGACGTACCGAGCCAAGCAAGTGTCAATCATGCCGTACCGAGCGAAGTAGAGTGAGTGCGCGACTCATTATGCAAATATACCAAAACTATGTTTACGGATGTCCAACACACCCCATCACACAACCCTTCTCGTTTGGCTTTGCTTCCAAACTAGCCACTCAAGGAAGGGCGATTATCTGGCTCAAAAATCAACCAACCTACCAACACCAGCACTCGTCGTCGTCTGCCGGTGATGCGCACCCCAAAAACTGTGTGAGAGAAGACAAAAACGGTGGAAAAATGCGAGTTAAATTAATATGTAAAATCATCCAGCCTTTTTTCGTGCTTCAAATTCGACACAAAATGGTCTGCTTTTTTATGTTTGTTTTCTCCTTTCACGTTGTTGCAAGCGCCGACCCGATCATCGTGACCAGTCATGCTTGAGGAAGATGTCCGGAAAAGGCGACCCTTGGTAAGCTTGAGACGTTACTGTTATTCTCTGCTTAGGCCGTGGGTGCCTATTTTTTTGTCTGTTTTGTTTGTTTGTTTGTTTGTGAAGCTTATCACGTCCCGTGCCAAATCAACCGACAAAACAACCGACCACGAAAAGCACGGCCGAAAAAGCCGACACTAGGTACCGGGGATCCAGTTCGATTCATTAACTATTCCGCAGACGAACAGCGCCCAGAGTTGTTGGGGCGAAGACTCTCAGAAGCATTTCCTAGAAAGCAAAAATAAACGTGATTCGTCATGTTGTGGGTGCTTTAAAGAAGTTGGCCCCCTTTACGAAGGTACGAACGTATCCTTCACAATGTTACAACACTGGACGGTGGAGCTATTTTTACTGAGCGGTAACTCAGACAGAAAGGAAAAATGCCAGCGTGCTGTCAGTGTGCTTCAACTTCAACAAACAAAGGGACTCACACCACCGAGGCAAATGCACTTTTCCAGTTTGCAGTCTGCAGAAACCAAATTGAACCGGAAAACTGAAATGACAATGCACAGTATGTAAATTGCGGAAGCTGGTTGACATCTTGCCGGTGCCCAAGATGCGTTCCTTCCTCCCACGTCCAAAGGATACCGTTGCCGACCGATTGTTGGTTTAGTATCACCCGAAAGGACTTTCTTTCTATCGTGGGGTTAGGGATTCATGCTGAATCCTTAATGCACAACACCGCAGCACGCCAGCCCGATCCGGGGGCACAACAACAACACAAAAAAAAACGGGTTGAACTTCTCCGAATGGAAACCGATACCGTTGGAAAGGAGGTAGGCCAATCACCGTACTCCGAGCGGTTGTGTATTATTGGAGATGATAGTTGGAACTTGGCGCTCTGTGGTAGAATTCATTTGGAATTCATCACACGTACGTGTTAAGTTCGCATCGCTACAAACCTTCTTGTCGGAGTGTTTTGCTCCGTCCTCCGTTTCTTGGAGGGAAAGATTAGAGGCGGCTGTTGTGGCACCAACACGGTGGTGGACTCGGGACGATAAATGGTTGTTTAAACAGCAACATAAGAGACACGATTTTAACACGTCAATTCCACCGTGTACCCACGCTCTTAACGAAAAAGAGTGTTTTTTGTTGTTGTTTCTACTTTGGATAACAGACGAGGAAGATTAGTGTCCCGGGCTCTAAATAAAAAAAAACACATACACACACAAAACCTCAAAGTCATTCGAGCGCTTTTTCGGTAAAAGAAACGACCGTTTATAGCTTAGCAAATAAAAAGTACAAATAAAACCACCGTTTTAGTCGAACACCGTTGTGTGAAGCGCAGGTGTTAAAGAGACGTATAGCACCACACCGGGGTCTTCTCCTTGTTGGACCGATCCGTTGGACATGCAATCAATTCATCAGCAGCAGCAGCACCAGCAGCACCCCGAACAGTGTTTTGGGGTCTGCAATAAAGCGGCACAAGTGAATAACAGCAACAACGACGCCACAAAAAATTACTTTTTTGTGGGAATTCATCTCGATTTTTCCAAACCACCAAACCAAAAACTGGATGGTGAGACGGTACCAGCAAGAAATTGAAATTCTCACTCTCGTAAATCTGTCCCATACTTCAGCAAAATAAAAAAAAAAAAAACATAATCAAAGGGAGGAAAAAATTAGTGCAGACAGAAGGAAAATATGGCACTGCAGACACATTTGTCGCGCCGCGTAATGAGGTTCCCGGAAGTGTACGGAAAATAGTACGGAAAACTCTGTTCATCGAATGCAAGTTTTCTTTGGCAGCGATACCGGGCTAGGGAGGAATTGTTATTTTCGGGCTGGCAGTAGTAACCCGTGATGCGAGGGACAGACAAGCAGAAGAAATGCAATATCGAAAATAACTAATTTGAATATTCATCTCGAGGCAGGCGGAAAAAATAAAATGTTTCCGAAACCAAATCATCGGAGGCATGGCATCGTCGGAGACTTGAACGAATCACGGTCGATCGGGAGAAGCATCTGCATTGGTAAATTGTTTCGTGCCGACTTATCAGACGAATTCATTTACGTTCGTTGTTTGCTCATCATAACGTATAACAATGAAGATGAAAAAAACGGTTCACGTAAGATTGTCGAAATATGTTTCTCCTATTTTATCTATCGAAAAGGGAAAATAAGGAGGAATATTTGAACATTTTCACTCCTCTTGGCACTTTTTAATACAATTTTTGTACGTGCAAGGCTGAAGTTAATCAACTTATGAACTTCTTGAGATAGTGTGACACCTTTCATGCTCTTGCTGCATAGTCTCCAATGCATATATGCAGCCGTTGCCTTAAAGGACAAACATTGGACACACTCCACTCTGCCCGTGGAGTTTTTTTCCGATCCAATCGGTGCTCGGATGACCTGAATATGGGACAAAACAGACACAAGAGACTCAAAAGTCAATTTACTTAACCCAGTAAATCCGTAGCAGGAAGCACCAAGGAAAGAACCAAGATAAACCACGTCCAACTTCTTTGCGCCGGGTTGCACCACCAGCAAGAAGGACCTCCGGGATATTCGCCATCTTCCACACAGGGACAGGTCCGGGAATTGAACGATGCGAGTATGGGTAGCGTACAAAAAACGGAAAGGATTGATTCGATTCCCAGCGGCTTAGACCGGGAAACTCGCCCACTTGCAACGTCACCATAGCCAGGGTAGGCCAGGATACGCCGAGACTTGCTGGAACAATCCTTTTTTAAATGTCCTCCAAGTTGGTCGCGCTACCACACCAAGGCACTGTAAACGGTTTTCCTGCTCGGATGGCAGAAAAACGTTGAAAGCGCATCAGTGACAACCCATTTGAATGCTTCTACCAACCACCACACAAACACTGACACGCAGTGAGACATTATTGCCATCGACCAGCCAGCCAACGTTATCTTGCGACTCAAGCTTGACTGAGTTTTCCGACATCCGTTTCAACGTTGCCGTCTTGCATTTTCCTCGTCCACTGCAGTGTGATGTTGTGCACCTCGATCAAACGCAAACCGGCTAGGTTCTTCATTGGATCTAATGCGGTGCACTGATATCCTCCACAACTTGGTGACATTTCCGACGTCGGTGCGTCCGTGCCCGGAACCTCCCGCTCTTCATCGTCTTCAGGCTAGTCCATTCTTTTTCTTTCCTTTTTTGTGTGTCTGTGTGGCGGCTGCTGCATCTCAGGTTCAAATTCGTAGTATACGAATGCGTGTCTACTCGATTTGCATTCCAACCGATAGTCTCTCCTCTCCTCGGTTTGGAAGGAGAAGATCGGGGAATATTGGGGGAATAAAGGCGCGGGAAGGTTCGCGTGCCAAAACGGGAATCGTTCGACGTCGGGGAAGGTTTTCCGCTGCCGTTTTGTTTCAGCTCCACCACAACGCAGGGCGGAAAAATATTGCCCAAGCAAAGGGGCGTAAAGCACCAGACTCCAGGACCAGACAACGTCGGCATCATCAAGGGAACCCCACCAGTGAGCGCAGAACAACCAAATACGCCAGAACAGAACACAAAAACAGGAAAGAAGGAAAGAAAGAAAAACGGGCATAACTTTACCATGTAAATTACCAGCACCACCATTGCCTTTTTTGTGTGCTGTTTTGTAGTTGTTTTTTTTTTTAACGTTTTTGCACTGCAGATGCACCACATACTGCAGCGTGCACCAGGCGCTGAGAAAACTGCACCAGAGCAAGAGAGAAGGCTTGAGAGCGTCTGTCTCGTCGTTCTGCTGCTGGTCGGAGCCTGCTGTTTGATTTTCCCCGGTGGAAAATAACATTCATTCGTTCCTGCTCTCTCTCTTTCTCTCTCTCAC
Source organism: Anopheles rivulorum (assembly GCA_018908115.1). NCBI lineage: Eukaryota > Metazoa > Arthropoda > Insecta > Diptera > Culicidae > Anopheles > Anopheles rivulorum. The sequence continues at coordinate 25,245,003 of STHB01000003.1, read as the reverse complement.
TCTCTCTCTCTCTTTTTCACCTCGACACAAACAGGAAGGTGGAACACACGGGGTGGTTTTCGCTATGATTTGCTTTTGCGATTTCTCACCTTTTCCACTCTCACTCGATGGTGCCCGTTGCTCGCTCGCTCGCTCGCTCACACTCACGCAGTTCAGTGCAGTGCCGGGTCGGGTCGGGAAAAGCTTCACACTCATACACAGGCGACGGACGACGGTACGGCACTGCAACAAATCCAAAACTGTGCAAGAGCAAATGGTTGAAGCCAAGTAGCCGCAGGCGGCGGAAAACTCGCTCATCGTTTTTCCACTTTGTTCTCTCCCCCCCCCCCCCACCTTCTCCTTCCCCTTTTCTCCACCCTTAAAAGACCCACACGTACACACGTGTACGCGGGAAAAACACCTTGGTGCGCTATCCTGTGCAGTGTGCTCGTGTAGCACACATACGCGACACCAACACCGGCACACACACACACAGCCAACCATCGCACACGGATGCATCAGGCACGCGCACGCATGGATGCACCATTATGTTGTGTAGGCGCGCGCCCGGGTTGCATGTGAGGTGGGCCTGTTTTGCGCGAGCCAACCTTTACCAGCCGCACGTGTGTGCAGTAGTCGTAGCAGCAGCAGCAGCAGGCGGCTTGGCTTGCGTTGGGTGGAAAAGCCCGATTTTCCCGGATCCCCCATCCCACAAACCGAAAACTGGGCATGTATGAAGGGAAGGCAAACTAGGCACAACTAGGCATGTGTGCCATACACATCCATTTATACACACACATGTTCGGCAGCCGAGTGTGTTATGTGTAGCGTGAGTGGGAAAGAGAACGGTACAGGATTTTCCCGTTTTCATGGAAAACTGCTGCTGTCTGCTGTGGGGTTGGACGGTATCCAGCAGGCTGCGAAAGCCAGCCTGGCTGGGGGAGTAGTGGGGGGGGTTTTCGTTATCACGTAATTTCCGCCGTCGCCGGTCGGCTGAAGTTTTTGTCTGTGGATGGGCTTTCTTGCTTTCTTGGTGGCTGTGTTGTTACTGTGTTGGAAGCAAATGTGTCCCGCATAGGTGCCCTGGTGTACGTACACGGACGGCACATACCGAACCAAACACATATGCACACACTTACACACACACACACACGCAGACAGCGAATTTTCCGATAATCACGGCCTCCATCCTCCGCACATCCAGGCAAACCAGGAAGCACAGCATAGGCCACCTTTTCGCAGCTTCCCGTTTTGATGGTCGCCTTCAGTGGGCGAAACAGGACCACACACACACACACATCGAATTACAAGACGAGGGAGCAAAAAAGAAGTAGAAAAGAAATTATGGTTTCCTTGTTTGCCCCCTTTTCATCACACCAGTGCTAGTACCCCACCTTTGGGTGGTCCAAGAACCCCCCATCACCACTACCACTACAGGCGAGGCAAAAGCCTTGACGCGTAAAACGAAAGAAAACTGATGCCCTGGTTGGGTTTTCCTTTTAATTTTTCCTCCTTTTGCGTGTGTGTGTGTGTGTGTGTGTGTGTGTGTGTGTGTGTGTGTATCTACACTGACTTTTCCGAGCGGCCTAATGCTTACAAGTAGACACACATACAAACGATCACGGAAACATGCACGAGGGAAATACACGCCGTCATCGTGTACCGTTGTCACTTTTGCTGACATTTTCCCATTTCCTGTAGCGTCTTCGGAAAACCATCCACCCACACACACATTCATGTTGGGCTAGATTTATCCTTTCCGCCGTTTTTCAATACTCTGTTTTTTTTTTGTATCCTTTCTCGATTTTGTTGGTTTTCCATTCCAAGGCTATACGCGTGTAGTTGGAAAAAGAAAACTGATTTATGGCCATCTTTTGCGTGTTTTTTTCCTATGCAAAAGAGAAAGAATTAATCGAACAAATTCTATTCAGCCACGCTAACAATCGGTGTATAAAGCTCAAAATAGACTACGTCAATAAGGTCCCACCAACCAACATATATTCAGTTCTGTTCAGGTTAGTAGCTAAAACAAAAATAAATGTACTTATTCTTTTATGGATCTCGTGCTCACAGTATCACACCTCTAATATGTCCCACCAAAATTTAAAGCAGCTTTTTTTCAGCCAATTTTCATGCAAAAGTTACTTCTTTAATCATTTTCTGCACACACACACACACACACACTAACAAAAAAGCACTTATTGGAATGTCAATATGGTAAAGCCCTGCGGAAAAAAATATCCAAACCTTCCGAAAATTCCAAAAGGCAACCACGTGGCAGTCGGTGCTGCGGGTGGCATTTTCATCTTTACTTCCCAGAATTTGCTTTGGTACACCGAAATAGACAGATTATCGGGGAGACACGGGAAAAATATCAGCACAAGAAGAAGAAGAAGCTTGCCCGCAAAAAAAAAGAAAAACAACAACAGCAACCAAGAATTCACTTATCCTTCGTGTCCATTCCTCGTTCAGCTTTCGTTCCTTATTTTGTGTGTGTGGTTTTTTTGTCTCCCACTGCTACGGCCCAACCGCAAAGTAAGCGAACCTCGAAGGCCAAATGGGTGCCATGTGAACCATTTGCCACCCGTAACCCATCGGCTCGTGAATGGGGCGTGCTGGATCGGGTGGAAATTGGAAGCGATACCCACACCCGCACGCACGTACGCACGCACGCACGCGTGGTAAAAATCGAACATCATTCCACGAGGAAAATTGCAACCGAACGGCATCGCGGCGCGTACAGATCTCTTAAAATATTCATACACCCAAAAACACCATGGCATCCTCGCCACCTTCTGACGTGCGCACAGCTAATGCCTTCAGGGTTGGGGGGAAAGGTAATTCTTTTACCTTTATCGCTTCTTCCTTTTGGTGGGTTTGTTTGTTGTTTTAGCCAACCCCGACAACTACGGACCGAACAATAGGCCGAACAAGTTAATGGCGGCTTCTGCAGTTTTGTGCTCTCCTGCAAGTGTGCACGCTTTGCTCCTTTTGTTCCACGTTCCACCACCAAACCAATAAAAGAAGAATCATGCAGCTCTTATTTTGTCATTAGTCGAGCATAAAACCACGATCAGCGCGAAGAGGCACCGGCATGCGTCCGGTGGAAGTGGAGTAATTCTACGAACCATCTTCACCGGCTTTCTCGCTATTGCGCACACGCGCGCCACCTTTGGGCGCAATCGTCTTATCAGGTTAAATTGAAGTAAGAGCGTGTATATTTTGGGAGTTGCGAAAGACATTTCCACGAATCCGCGGTACTCTTGGTGACCTTAACAGCCTGGGTGTCGGTGGGGCAGGAATAAAAAAAGTAACAAAACGTTGGCAAAATAAATCAGACGACGATAGCGCGATGAAAACGTGAGCGGGAAAGAAAAAAAGACTGTCACCTACCTACCTTTCCATTCTCCATTCCATTCTCTGTTCTGTGTCTGTCTTGGGTGCATCTTGGGTGCGTGAGTGTGGCACTTCAGCCAACATCCTCACACCGTGGGGAAAAAGTTGAAATTGAACAGCCACCAGGTGTGACATCGAACGACACGCGACGCCAGTACCGTGCGTCTCCATCAATTGCATGTCAATTTTCCTGACAGACGACATCTTCATTCCTTTGGGAGCGGCGGGGACAGACTCCAATTTCTGCTTTTTTTTTGCTTTGCTTCATTCGTTCATCGCTGCGACGATGGCAGACGAGGGCTACTTACTTAATTTAGACTGGCTTGTTTTTCGCCCTAGAGAACCGGCTTCTGTGACTTGCTTCCCACTAAAAATAAAAAACGACGACTTTTGTTGAACGATTCCCTCTGCTCGTCGAGGCGTTAGACCAAACAGGGAAGGAATGTTGAGAGTGAAAATTGAATAATCCAGAACAAAACTGTGATTTTAGTGGAAGGAAAACATTTCTTTGAAAGATATTTCCCCCTATAACAACAGGAGGTACATGATAAAAGACGGAACAGGCAGTTGTGTTTGATAATTTTTTGCGAAAATATTCACTATATTTACAAAATAAACATTAAAAAAAAACGAAGAAAGGACAGGGTTTTCGCATTGCCCGATGGTTCGGCACCATCGGGGAAAAAACACGGGCAAAACCAGCTACTATAATCAATCGACGTATTAAATTATTGGTTTTTTTTCACTTAACTTCAAAACGCAGGTTCCACCCGAAATAACCGTTTTCGCTTTCGATTTATCCCGCCGCTTACTCTTTTTCTCTCGTTCGTCATCCTTTGTTCATCTACACTTTACACATGTGTTTGTTTTCTCTGCCTATTCGGTTTGTTTTTTTTTGCGTTAGGATTTTTAGAACACTATTTATACACACAACGTTTTCGATCGTTTTTTTTTTTGTTTTGTTTCTTCTTCGTTTCTCTTCTTGCTTTTGTGTTTCTTTTCCACATTACATTCACTTATTTTGTTGTTAGAAGGTGGAAACTATACGCCTGTGCCTGTGTTGTGATGATGATAAGGATGCGCTCTTGCACGACTTTCCATGACATAGGAGACACACACACACACACAAATGCACATGTGACTTAGAGAGTATTGGTGTGCGCGGCAACCGAAACTACTAAATATGGACGACATTCGACTTCGGCTCCCAAATTCGCCCACAGCACAGAAAGATTTCCATCGACCATCGACAAGTGTGCTGTGTGTGGTTATGGTACTGCAAAATGGCTTTCTCATAATACCACTCCACTATCGTTTCCAATACTGATAATAGCAAAAACAACGATAGATCTTGAGGGTTTGTGTGTGTGAGAGAGAGACAAAAAACACTCATTCATTGTTTGTTCCAAAACCAAGAGCAAACCATGATACCATCTTTACTATTTCAAATACTAAAACTCTGATCTAGAGTTTGCTTATACCGTCTGACTATTGGATGGTAATGTTGGATTTAAGGGAAATAAAATAAAATAACTTAATGCAAACACAGTGCGCGCGTGCAGGCAGTGTGTTCGCTACATAATATCGTTCCACTACGACACATTTCCATCAGCTTTATATAAGTTTTAAATTACACACACACACACGGTGGGGTGCCTGTGGGAGAATAAGATTGAGATTGGTTCCTCATACTGACAAGCATTTGGGAAAGCGTACATTAAAGATTCGCAAATCGCTGTGATGCACTTGGGTTGCACATCAAATACATATATCGTGGGTAGGGGGTTTGGGATGCGGGTGGGAGCAAGTGGTCAGTCTTTCAATGTCTATGCTCATGCTCTCTCGCGAACGCTTGGCTTCGGGAGGGATGGAAATGACTTACGGGGAAAATAAACCAAGGTGTTTAAAGGTGCCCTAGGCGGTGGTGTGCTCGAATTGAATCTCTTTTTATTTTTCTGACAAATAGAATTATAAAAAAAGGCTAAAATGAATGTGCCCAAGGTGTGTAGATGTTGATAAGGATAAGCTTGCAAACAAGCTTTTAGTACGGTCCTCATGAAGGAAAATCTTGTAAAAGGCTTCTATCACATAACCGTGATTACATCCATTAAGCATAAAAGTGAAAACAACATAAAACTATACTTTTTTGTATGCCAAATGTTTGGTTGTGTCAATACCAAGGTGTATAGACAGCCGCTGCTATTTTATGTCACCAGAACTAAACCGCATTGTGAATGCTTCAAAACGATTTATCGGCAGTATGCTTTTAAATTGTTGAATTCATGGAACTATTAACGGTTAAAAGGAATTCTATAATTATATTTTAAATAAATCAAATAAAAAATCGCTATGCGTCATTCAATATGATAGTAGTACATGTAAAATTTAATCAAAACTCTGACTGCATGAAACGTGTACAAAACCAAAACAAAAAAAATCATTATAACAGCCATGTAGGTATGCCTAGGAAATGTATCTAACTTGGTCCAAATTCTCCATATAGCACCAACTCCCAACACCTTCGGTTGCCTTTAAACACCTTGAGCATAAGGAAATGTATGGCGGTTCTGCAGTGCTGTTTACGATCCGTTTCGTTTTTTTTCCCTTCTTGCTGGCTAGGCTCACTTAAGGTGATGTATCATTATAACAATTAATTTAACTTTCTTCACCGAATTGGGCCGAATCGAGTGGTCGAATTAACACAGTGACGTTTTGCTTCCGTTCTTGGGTGTATGTGTGTGTGGGATTTTGCTTTTGTCGGGGGTTTTTGCTTTTGTTTTTTACAGTTTTCCAATTTTCATACTTTGTCCTACTTAGTATCCGCTTGTTAAAACAACATTCGCTTCCTGCTAGCTCGGCTCGCGAACACGTTTTCTTCTTTTTGTCACCTTGTCATACATATTTCTTATGTTTCGTTTCGTTTTGCTTTAAATTAATATCACTCTGCTCTACTACACGACTACATGGTTGGTGTGATTCTAATTGGGAGATTAGAAGGGATGAATGGAATGGAGCTCTACAGGGAGGTATGTGTGTGTGTGGGTGGGTGGATTGGGGAAACAGGGGGACGCAGGGAACCGCTCCAATCCTTTAGGAAAAGGATGCGCATTCATACACACACCCACACGCATACATCCGTTCTATTGTTCACTAATAAGAAAAACCGCGTGCAGTTACTACAAGAAGAAGGAAAACTGCCGTGTGACGGACGCGTCATCTCGCTAGCTCTTCTATTCTAGAATCGGGGGGAAGGATTTATATTTAAGGGAGGGGGAGGGGGGAGGGTGTTTCGTTCTTCTCGCGTGACTATAATGAACGGGATGCTGTGACGCGTATACCGCGCGGTATACGTAGCTCGCCCGTTCTTCGCCTTCCAAAACAACCAAAATAAAACGTCCTATCTACATGCCAGCCTTCCCTGCTGCTGGACAGGGTGGTGGTGGTGGTGGTGGTGCTACGTGAAGATAGCGCAAAAGAGTCTAATTCCATTCAGCCATCGCAGTCAAACAGCTCGATCACGGCACATCTTTGCTCCTGCCATCTCCGACAACAACTGCCACCCCAAGGCCCCCCAGCATCATCCTTCACATCCTGATCGTACCGGGGGAAAGTTGGGGAAATCGTAGGTGAGGAAGGTGAGGAAGGACGTTCACGCATACCAGCATACACACACACACACACGCACGCACTAGCGGGCTCACTGGGTCGCTCGCTCGACGCACTATTGCAGCGAAAGGGCTGACCTGACAGGACCTTCGTCGGCGATGGATAGCGGTGGTGGGGTTGTTGTTGGTGGTGATGGTGGTGGTACATCGCCTGCGTGACCTCCGCCCTCTCCCGCATCGGCGTTTGGGCCGGTTTCGGCTACACCTGCCACACACAATCCTCAGCTCGTCAGCAGGCGCCAACTGCTGCTGCCACTGCTGCTCGGCATGGCAAACGTCCATCCGAACACTAGCGAGATGGTCACCATCACCAGCACCACTACCGATCGGGTCGTGCACGGTACCGCGCCGCCATTGTTGTACGTAAGCTCCTCATTCTTCACCACCTCGTTCGGGTGCTTGTCGTACTCTTTCGTCTTCTTCGTCGGTTTACTCTGGCCCGGATGCACATTGGACGGTGGACTGTTTATGTTGTAGTTATGGTTATTAAGGTTACCGTTACCGTACAGCCCGCCGGAACCGCCCGAACCGGCGCCCATCCCCGTGCCGCTGTTGATCGAGGTGCGGGGCGGCGAGGCGGTGTAGTGATGGTTGTGTCGCCCGTTCACCCCGATGATGGGCGGCGTGGCGGGCGGCGGACGTACGTGGGGCGGCAGATGTGGGGGCTGCTGGTGCTGCTGGCCATCGTTCCACACCGGCCAGTTGACGGTGTTCTGCACGATGTTACCCTGGCTGGTGTTGATCGCGGGCGGCAGCAACCGGGAGTTCGGATCGAACGCATCGATCGAGATGGTGTTGTTGGTGTTGATCGACACACCGCCACCACCGGTGGAACCGTCGTGCGAGTGGCCGCCACCGCCGAGCACGGTCCCGTTGGAGGGCAGATGGCCGTGGTGCTGCTGCTGCTGCTGGTCATCCGCACAGCACACCTTGAAGACGACCTTCATGTTGTCGGTGGTACAGCGGCCCCCTATCCGCCGGTGCAGATCATCCTTGGAGGAGGTCGAGATGAAGTAGTAGTCGTTGCCCGGTAGGAACTCGAGACCGCCCGGCTGTGGCGTGAACGGCCGGAACGTGATGGTGAAGAACATCAGCTTGTTCGGCTTGTCGCAGATCGCGATGATGCGCGGATCGTGGTTCGTGATGCGACACGTCTCGTACTCCACCTTCGACACGTTGTAGATGATGTACTTCTCCGTTTCGTTGTCGAACGTGCCCGGCTCGTACACCGGGCAGATGATATGCACCTGGTCGTACTCGAACTGCGAGTTGCCCTTGTTCACGTCGATGATGTGGTCGGTGTTGTCGATCCGGAAGATGCTGTTCGTCGTGTTCCAGTGCATGTAGAACGTTTTGGCACAGTGCAGCACGGTCGGTTGCAGTGCGACCAGCTGCAGTGCGATCACTAGCGCGATCGTCAGGGCCGAACTGGTGCCGATACCGGGCAGGCAGCATCGTAACCGTGCGTTCACATTTCTGTACCGGCGCCGTTTGCTGGTGAGCGTGTTGCTGTCATCCTCCCGTGGCGGTTCACCGTCCAGTGCTAGCGTTGCTCTACTGCTCCTTCTTCGCCAGCCAGTGCCAGCAGTGCTGTTGCTGTGATGGCTGTGCATTGCCGACGCCGAAGCCGTGGCCGACGTTCGCCTTTGCCACCGCCGAGTTCGGCCATTGGTTGCTACTGTTGTGGTCGTCGACGATACCACTGCTGCCGTACTGCTACATCGTCGTCGATCGATGGCATCTGTGTTTACTACCGCCAAAGCCATACTGCTGCTGCTGCTGCTACTGCTACTGTAGCAACCGTTGCTACCCTTGCTACTGTGATGAGAATGGTGCCGAGTTTTCATTCTGTCAGCATTTCACACCACACGCGTTTTGCTAAAGCTGTTTGATGCTTTGATTTCAATGTTCACCGTTTGCGATGCGATGCTTCTCGCTTGCTACGCGTTCCACGGGTACGAAACACACGATCAAGATCACGCTACACCGATGACAGCTGTCATCATCCGATGGTGTTGCTTCGTTTATCTACCGACTTATCAGCAGTGAAGGAAACCGCTGCTCACAATCATCCATTGCGGTTTGCCATTCTGTTGCACACACTCGCACACGGCACACGCAAACAAACGGCGCTCACACGACTGTCTCACGCAGTGTATCCGTAAATGTCAAACGGTTTGCCAAAAATGGTGCACACGATTAGCTTCTTATGCCTTCTTCCAACGGAGCTCCCCCTTGCCGAGTGAATTGACACACGAAACTGGGTGGAGGATGTGGGAGAAGAGACGGCCTTTATGTTTATCGTATCATCCCGAAGGCCAACACAGCTTCACCGTGAGATTTATGCTGAGTGCTTTCCGTTGTTTCTTACACACACACAGGGGCGCGCGGGCCGCTAGCGGGCACAAACAAAACAAACAAAACAGCAACACAACACAAAAAAATAAACCACGCACCGCACAAATCAAGCCCCACACAACAAACAAGCGCCGGCAGGAACGCGATAAATTGAATTTTCACGACGCGAGTTTGTATTTTTTATTTTTTGCTTTTGCTCACTTTTTTTTCCTCTTCACCGCTCACTTAGGGCATTCGATTTGCCAATTTTAATCTTTTTTTTTTTTGTATTTGCTGCTCTTCACTAAACGCCACACAAGCTACGGCATTATTTCATGCTACACGTTGAGAGAAACAATAGTGAGTGAAAAAGGTGCACATACACACACACACACACACGCACTCATGGGGCACGCACCATAAATACGTATGGGCGCTTACACACATACACACTGTGTAATTTCACTCCACCACACCGTGTATGTGTGTATTGTGTAATTCTATTCTTCCTTTCCGTTGTGTGCAGCACATGCACACAAACACACGCGCACACGTTGCTGTGGGCACACGTACAGCCGCGCACACACACTTTTATACGCTTCTACAGCAGCACACCGCGCACACACCGGGGATGTAATGAGAAGGTGTGTACACGCTCAAAAATGTTCGACCATTTTCTTTTTGCTTTTCTTTCCCGTTTTTTTTTTTTGCATCCACTTCACGGCTTCTTTTGGGCTTTTGCTTTACAAATTATGTTTCCCTTCCTTTTTTCGCTCTCTATAGCATTCTTTCCTTTCCTCTCTTTCTATCGCGCTCGCTCTCTCTTTCTCTCTTTCTCTCTTTCTCACTCACTCACTCACTCGCTCTCGCTAGCTTTTTTATGTGTATTGAAAAGAACTTAAACGCACAATGTGCCGGTAACAACACAACACCGTGTCTGGTGGGGAAAAGGGAAGTGAGCCGGTGGCCGGGTGGCGGGGGTGGTGTTGTGTAGGACAAACGGCACAACACACTTGCACACTCATTCACGCATGCACACACACACGCGCGCATCACAAAACATCGCGTGAAGCAGTGGAGACAGCACAGGGGCACGTACGCACACTTCCTGAATTATTCTTCTTTTCGGGCCAACCGAATTCTTTTTTCTTGCCTCCTTTTCTTTTCTGTTAGCGCTGCTGTGAAACGCTCTCGCTTCTCACTCCGACCACGCAACGCAAACTTCTCGCTCACGCTCGTCGTACTCGTTTCTCGTGTGCGTGTGTTTTAATTTAGGCCTCTTTTTATACGCTTTTCCTACGCCACAGGAAACACCACACGAAAAACAAAAAAAAACAGCAACACCACATACACAGCACACACTTCGCTGCTGCTGCTGCTGCATCGGTTTCAACTCAAGCGGACTTGAGTGCCATTCCTTTGATGAAGTAGAACTGCTGGAGCCGGGATTGGAACAAATTATTCAAATCCACCTACTGGGATATCATCCAATAGACCCCGGAGTTGTTTTTTTGTTTTTGCTGGCTTGCTTGCTTGCTGCTTGGTTGCGGTACAGCACATAAGCTGGTAGAAACATAAGCAGCATAAATCATTTACACCTCGTTTACACACACTCGGTCGGTATGTACCGTATCACCGGGAACCGGGAAAAAGACACACTTTCCTTCCTAAACCAAAGCCGATGAGATTTGTTGGGTGCCCTTTTCCTTTTTTTTCTTCTATTTCCTCACTTTTCGGCTTCTTGCACCAGTTGTCGTGGTATTTTGGTGGGTTGAGAGCAAGCACACACAGAAGAAGAAGAAAAAAATAACAACAACAAAATCCAATTTATCACGCAACGAACCCAACACAACCAGCAGTGTGTTTCTCACGCCCGTTAAACACTCTTATTTCACCACGCCGAAGACTGTTGACAAGTAGGCTTTGCCATACACGAGGGAAGCAACGAGGGTTTTTGTGTGGGTAAGGACTACGTGTGAATGTAAGGACTACAGTGAAAGAAACAATACACTCTCGAATCACGACGCTTTTTCACGACGCTTCGGCCTAATCGTGATGACTTCTTAGCACGCACGCACGCAAGAAATAAAATAAATTCCTTCCCGTACAACAACCAAAAAAAGAACCTACGAACGACAGACGAGAGAGCGATGGCAATCAGGGCAGCATCCACACACAATATTCACACCAACAGGACGACACACTGGGTGCTAGATGAGGTGCGTCTGTGTGTGTGTGTAGGTATGGTATGTTCCAAAGAAGCGCGCGCCCGGTTTCAAGATCACACACAACTTGAAAAACCAGTACCTTTTTCTTTACCCAAATAAAACCAAACCAGCACCGCCGTCTGGGAATGTCTTCGAACGTTTCTCTTCCCGTTCTGTTTCCTTCTCGTTCTAGCACACTGCACGCGTTCACCGCTGTTTCGTACTTTTCACTCGTACTCACTTTGCTGCTAAACAACACCGGCCGACTACACAACACCTTATGTGTTCGATTCTGCTGCCTTCTGCTGTACGGAAAATTCGGGAATTTTCTTCTCACACCGTGCGGCGTGTTTCCGGTGGCACGGGCCGGCTGTTCCACTGTGAACAAACAACACTAACGTTTGCTTTTTTCTTCTTCAGTTGTATGCCCTCCCCGCTATTGTTTTCGTTCCCGTGCGTGAAAAGTACGGGGCAAGTACACGGCACAGCACGCACAACCGCTCGGCGCGACGTTCCGATTGCAAGTGAGCGTGTGAGTGTGCGAAAGCCGTGCGAAGAAACATTTTACGTGCGTCGGGCTCGCTTCGCAACATCGGCTGAGCTTGTGCATGGGTGTGTGTGTGTGTTTGTGTGTACGGACAAACATTCGTGAGAATATTTCTCCCGAAGCGGGTTTGGCGTACGCGTGAGCAGTGCACCATGCTATTGCTCTCTCAATTCGAGCAGCACACGAAACATTTCGAGCAGCACGCGAAGTGAGAAGCTGATGTGGTGAGCTACACACGGTGCGTTTCAATTTGTGCTTCTCACCATACGCTTCACTATGGAAGATGCACTGTATTCGGGCAGCACCACAAAAACTTCGCGCTTGAACGAAAATTTCGTGCCCGCCTGTGTGTGCGTGACAGAAGTGCCTCAAAAGCCGAAGAACTAAAACGTGCGGTCGTGTGCGTGAGCTCGAAAAACCCGAGCCTCGTCTCACTCGCTTGCGTCCGCTTCTCACTCACGCAACCGTTTCCGCAACCGTGGATGAATCATTTTCTGATGCGGTTTTTGTTCTTCCGACGGGAAAATTCAACACCCGGAGAAGATCGTAAAACATGTTTTGTCCGGTCCTGGCAGCAGCAACACGATCGAAGATTTCGGATGCAAAAGTGCAACAAGCTTATCTGCTTTCGGTTCTGTGCACAGTACAAGGTTGCTTCCAGATAAAGCGGTTGCTGCTATCGGTAAATTTGTAGTTGTAATTGTTACTTCCCCAAATGAGTAATAATTATCATTCATTGCCGAAATGTTGTTGCGATGAGAACGGGGACCACTTTTCGTCAGAGGAAAACACGAAATCAGATCTTTCAAGGTGTTTATTATATTCGAGCGTGAGAAAATTACTATAAAAATTACTTCATAAAACACTGCCGTGGTTGCACATTAAATTTCTCGATAAAAAAAATTATTACACCAGTTCCCACTCGAGTTCCTTCACGAGTAGCTTATCAATCCGTAACTGCGACTCCCAAAGCAAACTCATCTTACACACGCCCGGACTGTTTCGTCGTTAAAAACGGCCCCAAAGTGTCGTTGATCGTTTTAACGATTTTATCCTTGACGGATTCTTTCACTTCCCCGTAACAAACAAACCGCCGGCAAACTTCACACTTTGGCCAGCTACACACCAGCAGTTGGGCGTTCTGGGCGCTGATTTTGTCACTGATTGGCTACCGACCCTCATCATTGCCACCACCACCACCACCCATAAAAGAAACGTTCCACTTCCGGTCCGGAAGGGGGCCACATAACCCGAAATTAAGCCCACGAAAACCGTCCGCCGTAGACGGGCCATTTCCCTGCGCGACCAACAGAAAAGGGGTTAACCGTGGGATGGGGGAGTGTATCTGGAAAAATCCTTCACTATTTGCCGTAATAATTAAAGTCTTTATCGTTCGAAACGAATCACTAGCCACCGCTTCATGCGTCCACCACGCCAACAACTCCCCGTCCGAAACGGGAAAATAGACCCCGAAAAAAAAGGCACAGGCGGGGCCTCAGCCGGGGGAAATGTCCACCACGCCGTAGAAGTTCAACCCATCCCCACCCTCCCGAGAAACGTAAAGGCGTCCCCAGGTTGGAGGAATCGATTTTCTGATTAATTTATGCTCCTGCGTTGTCGGAGTCCAGGAGTCGGCAATACGGAAACGGCCGCTGTGGGTCTGTTTTTCCACATGTAACGTTGCAATTTAGCTTCCAGACGGTGGAACGGTGTTTGCCGAAGAAATAAAATTAGCCGTACAGGGTTTAGGGGGTGCTGCAGTTTTTCCATCCTTGCCACCCATCGGCCCACACCCATCCCACGCGGTAAACGGCCAGAACGGGCAATCGCATCGTGGTCGGATCGTTTCGTTGATTATAGACATTACACATTGCACTAAATCGGATATCCCGGACCATTGGCTCGGGACGGTCCTTATTGGAGGCGTTCGGGAGACTCCCCAGCCTTCCGGGTACCTTTGCCCTCTTTCCTGCTTCTGGGTGGAGTTCCAGTTCCAGTTTGGCAAGAAGGAAGTATCGATTTCGGGCGACGTAAAGACCCTAAAAGCATGGGAAGAGTGAGGTTAGGCTCCTTCCAAGGAAAGGACAGCCCCGGCAAGAGTTTTTCCCGGGGACGTTTGATGGTCAGGCGTGGTCAGGAATCATCGGACTCATGATTACGGGCTTCCTTAAATGGTTTACGAGCCACTCACCAACCGGGTTTCAGTCGATCGACAGTGATGCGAGATAGATTCCAGGTCCTTTTTCGCCTTTTGCCCAGTCTAGTCCACTCCCTTGGCCATTACGAAATCTATCGTCCGCCGATGAAACATCAATTTTTGCAAACTGGGGTCTCTTTTGCTATTTATTCACTCAAACTCATCCGCTTTGTGCGTCGGTGTGTGTGTGTGTGTGGGAGGGAGGGAAAGAAAAGAAAAACCCCAGCTCACCCGGTAGATAGTTCCTGTTCCGGTGCAAACATATTGAATATTGGGCCGACGAGTGAGGGAGAAGTAGAAGCAAAAGTAGGATAAAAAAATATCCAACAAACAAACAAATACATACAAACATACACACACACGTACATTCGTGGCCATAGGGAACACTGGTAAAAGAGGGAAGAGATCCTTTCCAGTCAATTACGTCAATTTATACATCGACCGATGGAGTATGCCAAACCCATGGGTACGGGGCACGGTACGTATTTTGGGTCCGTAAATGGCAAACCGACCATTAAGAAACTGAAAGGCCTTCTCCCTATTTCTAGACAGTTTTTGGTAGACGCTGCTTTTTCTCGATTTTTTTATCAACATTCATTTATTTCTAGCTTCTTTGACCGAAAAGAAAACTCCCAAATGGAGGGGGGGGGGGGGTCTTGTTTTCAACGCCAAAGCTTCCCCATCCAACCTCACCCAACGTCCCGGGGAGGTTAAAGGTCACAACAAGAAAAGGTAAATATTGAGCAAATATGCTGCTGCTTGCGTAAATCATCCTTTCCAGGTCCAGTGGGTCTGTGCATGGATTTTAGTTTCATTTTTGTTCTTCATTCGATGTGATTTCATTGATAAAAATGATCAATAGGAAGTTTCTCTTGAAGCAAATAACATGAGTAGAAAAGTATTTTAGCAAAGAAGACATACTTCAATCTTAAAATAAACGTATTTAAAACCATTCGTACGGGGAAAAATTAAAAAAAAAAACAATATTGTTGGGATTTTGTTTAATAAATCAAAATCATAATAAAGTTCACAATTTTGTTACTGTACTTCGTTTACTTCAAAACAATCATATGCATTGTTGAAAATTATATTAGCAAATTAGTAAAATTTACAAGTGAATAAATAATAACAGAAATAGTAACAAAACGGCCAAACTTACATAACACAAGGAAAAACAATATAAGTAATATGAGTCACAATCAGTTGTTGAAACACTCCTTGTCGATCGTGTATTATTTCCATTCCGTTGCGATTCAGTGAAGGTTCAGTCAAACAAATGTTGCAAAAGACCATTGTCCTAACCTTTCGGGGAAATTATCTAAATTGTGTAGCAGTTTAAAAATTCAATATAAAACCACCGGCGAATTGGCTTCATTTTCCAATTACTTTTAAATCGTGCTCATTTCTTTCTCGCTTTCTTTCACCACAACCGCTCGGAAGGTCCTTATTAGTGATAAAAATGGCAAACACCACCACCACCACAACACACACCAAGAAAGGTTGTGCGCACCAAGAGAAGGTGTCTGTCCGCTGACATGACTAAGCGCTGTGTCGACGAGTGTGTGGCCGCTTTTGCCAGCACCAACCGACTCGCTCGCTTAATAAATGATGATGACTGGACGCAAGTTGAACTGCCAAGTAAACAGTTTCGCTTCCCCAGCGGGCTAATGTAAATCCGGTTTGAGGTCCCGAGGTGCCGGAACAACGGGCAAACCGGAATGGACATGATCGAGCATTAGGTGCGGTAACATTCATCCTTGGTGCGAGGGGGCTATCTGTGGGGTAGGGTGGGGTTGGGATAAATAAGGATCAAATACATTCAGGACGCCACGAAGGAACGAAGCGCGCCACACACATCTCGGCGGGTAACGTAATTACCAAAAATCAATACTCCAGTACACAGGGTACGAGTTTTCCATGGAAATGTGCAGATCCAGACCCTAGGCTTCGTTGGACTGTACGCCTTTCTACAATGTTGTGTGTGTGTGTGTGTGTGTGTGTGTGTGTGTGTGTGTGAATGTGCACCTTCCCTGCTCCAAGGAAGACAAGACGGGCCTGTGGAACTCACTTCCCCAATTTTCTCCTTTGACTTTGTTTCGCGTGGCTTTGGTTGAGTGTGGCCGAGCTTCGCCAACTTTGCCTCTTTGTATGTGTGTGTGTCTGGGGTGGATTTTTTTGTGTTGCCGTTGTCGAAGAAAAAGTGATTAAGGATGCAAACTATCATAAATCATGCGATGTTGATGATTAAATTAAATTACTTCGAGACCCATCCAGGGCCATAAATAGGGCCGCTACCGTGCTATTCCCGGCGCGAAGAAGCAAGCAAGGCATGGAACAACCGGACCACCCCCTGGTACTGCGGTTTGGGAGGCCATTGATGATAATTTGAGCCATTTTTACCCTCCCTCCCTTTCCCTCTCTACACTTCCCTCCTGTACGAGATTGGAGCGAGATACTTTTATTCCTCGCACGTTTTCACGCTCACCGACCGGGAGCCGAGCCGACAGGGTACGGCCCCAAAACCCGTGAAGTGGGTTTTTCGCAAATCCTGGCCGATTTCCTTACAATGTTAGAATGCTTCCACCGCAAGGTTTCGTCGCCCATGCTCATTCTAATACCGAAACCTTTTGGGACGGGATGTAGGAGCAAACGCGTAAGAAACGAGTGGGAAAAACCGATTCCTGTTCGGCTCCTTCCAGNCAATAAACTACAACACAAAACCACCTTTCCCTCTCTCTTGCTCTCTCTCGCACACACACACACACACACACACACACACACACACACACACACACACACACACACACACACACACACACACACACACACACACACACACACACACACATAATCATTGTATCAGTATCACCACCGTCACATCAGCGTGTGCTAATATATGCGATTAACGTGTGCGAATGTTTGGCAAAAGTTAAACAACAGCATTGTTTCTTTCTTTATTTTTCACGCATGTTAGGCGCCGGTGTGTGTGTGTGTGTGTATGTGGAAAAATCAGCATTAAAAATAGTTGCGAACAATAAAGCAAGGCCCTCGTTTTGCGGAAAGCTTTTAAAATGCTCCAGAAAATGCACATAATTTTGATAAATTACGTTTCACGCAATGCTCATATTAACGTGCTTTAAATTATTCAATAGTTAAAAATGTCAAACTAAAAGCAGGAAGTAACTGTGCGTTGTGTTTTGTGGAAAAAATAATATCTTTAAAGCGATTTTAATTTAACATTTACCAATATATTTTTTTTAATTTCCCAACTGTTTTGTTAATATTTAATAACATTGAAATTTATGAGGTTTAAAGGAACCATATTTTTTATCGTAAAGTAAATGAAATCACCACCACTTCCTGGACAAATTAGAGAAAGCACAATATTAAACCGCACACACACACACAATGTTGTCAAATTAAATATTAATTCTCTTTTCTTTACAACAAAATGGGAATGAAAAAAAACTATCTTTTATCGTCCTTTTGCCCTGACCATACGGTTCACGCTTGTGGTAAAGAATTTTTATTGCAACCTAAAAGGGATAACATTCACTAGACGAGAAATGGAAATGGGTTTTCCTGCCTCGCAGAACACACGGGCGCAAAATTGTGCGTAGCAAAAATGGAGTGCAAAATTCCTTCTCCAAACCCCTTCCTTCTACCATGCCACTCCATTCTTCCCCTGGAGGGGGTGGAGAGGTAGGTTGGAGTTCCTTCCTACCCTGTCTATTTATCCATGATTTTAACAGCAAAAGTTGTAACGGAACATCGTCATGTAATTATTTCCGTTACGCTTTTTCTTTCTCATTCTCTCTCTCTCTCTCTCTCTCTCTCTCTCTCTCTTTCTCTCTCTCTCTCTCCCTCCCAGGGGTATGTATGCGTTGAATAAGGAAAGGAAAAGCTAGTGCAGAATGGAATGGAAACCCCTTTTTGTGGGTGGATTTCAGAGGCATGGCCCATGGTTGGTGGTGTCGGTTTTAGGACTTCTCACTTTCGTCTGCTGCTTCACCTCGATTGCATTCCACAAATTGCACAATTTCTTGCTGCCGATGCCACGTGTCGCGGAGGAAAAGTCAACCGCACACGATGCAAAAAAAACAGAAAAAAGAAACCGTCCTGTGCGAGTCCTCTTCAACCACTATGAATAAACAAGAATTGTACGGCAAATGCAAATGGGGTTGGGTAGTACGGTAAAATGCATAGCAGAAGCAGCAGCAAAAAAGCAAAACAACCTCCCATAAAGCACACGCACTTCTCCTTCTTCTTCTTGCTTTGCCATTTGGGACGGAAGTTGATGATTTTTCCTGGTTTGTGTCGTTTTGCTTTCGCCGCTCGAAAAGCCTCGGGTAATTATCGTAACGTAGCATCGGCTTTTCGAAATTGCGCACACATGCACTACCAAAGGGCAAAAGCAAAGACGTGTGTGTGTGTGTGGGGAATGTGAGTGGAGAACACAAAAAAAACACAACACGCAAAGACCCACCCTGGCACGCCGTAGTGTCGCCTCGTACCGGGCCGGAAAAGTTGACAAATTGGACGGGGAAAACCCTACGTACGTCGGGAAATCACATACGCATCACACCATACAGCACACACACACACAACACATGAGCCATTTGCTTCCCTTTCGAGGAGGGATTTTTTTGTGTGTGGCCCGAAGCAAAACTTCGGCCAAGTCTTACTCGAAGTAAACAACAACGAAAAGAAAAAAAAACGGCAAAACTGCAATTGCAACAGCGTCAGCCGTTTGCACTTGGTAGGATGCCTCCCTGAAGAACAGGGTGGGATGAACAGGGGTACAAAGCAGGCAACATGGCAGAGGGTTTGTTTGACGAGCATAACAAAAACACACGTACACACAGCATTAATTTGGAGCTGTGCTTTAAAAAAACAAACACAATCCCGCTAAAGACAAAAAAGGTGTGAAAATTGGGAGATTGCAAATTTTGGCACGCTAATGTGGGGCTTTACAGGAAATTGAATCAGCATACGGTAAGTCATACTTTATGTGTGGCGAAAATAAAAGTAAAAACCCCAAACATTACCCCCCTTAGGCTTGGGGGTTCATCGCTTACGTTGAAGTCTTTCAAGCACAGTTGTCAATTGTGTTCGATTTGGCGTTTTATGCAAATTCTGTTGAAAACTTTACCTTCAAACCTCTTGAGCCACGTCCCTGTCTAAATTAACCGGATGTGTGGGTGGGTGGATGCGTGTGTGTGTGTGTGTGTGCCATTTTAAGTTGGAATGCATATTTCATTGCGAATGCTTTACAGCCCACCCGCTGCTTCCTAATGATGCAAAATTGATGCATTTGCATTTGGGCGCGGATTTACGTTTTGCAAATTGATTTTTGTTTCCTGTTTTGGGTTTCGCCTTTTAGGGTGTGGTGAAATGTGTTTTTTTTTATCTGTCTTAAGTTAATCAGTTACTTTTTAGGAAATACTTTTAAAAAAATGTTTTCCGTTCGATTTTATAATAGTTTTAATTTTATTTTACTTTATTTTTTTTTGTTTAAGAAACTTTCTCCATTATAATATACATATATAATAGTTTGTTCAATATATTTCATACGAAATGTGTGCAAAAGTCCTCTTTAAACATAAAGCAAGATGAATATAATAAGATACAGGAATGGATATTTATTCGGTGGGATCAAATTGGCGTAGGCTACTATGAGTTACTGAATGTTTGATACGCACATACGCAGCACGCTTCAATTGTCTCTTCTTTAGACAAATAATACGCACTAAAAAGAACCATGGAAGCTTCTATTACAATTCTAGGAGTCTATGTATCGAAACACTTCAAAACACTCATCGCTCATCATCCCAAAGGTGGAATGCTCCATTTCTCAATCATTTCCATTCCTTTCGACTTCGTTTGCGATTGTATTAGTGTGTGTACTGATTTGCATCGAAGCATGAGTGTGTGTGTGTGTGTGCGCATGTTTCTGTACCAAATTGGAGTACAGTAAAGACACCATCCGATGGGGGTAAGTGGAAGAAAGGGCGAACAAGAGCGAACAAGGGGTTGCAAGGAAGCAAAAAAAAGGTGTGAAAAGGTACTTTTCGTTCGGTTTAAAAACGAAAACAGAAAACCTGGAGCATATTCCCTTCGCATCCTGGCCGCACACCCGCTTGCTGTTGTTTGTGTCCTATGACTCGCATGGTACCATATCAACCATGGCCGGTCGATGTGTTGTTTTCGCAGGTTGTTTTTTTTTGTTGTTGTTGCTTCAAAGCACCAGAATGACAGCAGCTCCCGACAGCTCCACCCCAGCGAGGGGGAGGAAGGCACACAGGGGCGTTTTAAAAAAGGACAGGAATGTAGCAGAAGAAATCCGATATGGAGAATTTGTTAAAACAAAACAAGAACAACAACAGTACAACCCTCTAAAACGCGTACAACGCGCACAGCGCTCTTCGAAGGGTTTTGTCCTTTCTCTCGTTCTCGTGGCCGCACACACACACACCTAGCCACACGCATGGCGAACTGCGTTAAAGGGTCAAAGGGAGAAGAGAGAGAGAGAGAGAGAGAGACCCACAACCGATCAGCCGTGACGCGAATGGAGAACGCGAGGCAGAAGCGTAAGCGCAGCCGATGCACTTCGCTTGCATATTATGCGTTTTTCCTTTTGTTTCTGCAACACCCCATTTTCCCATGCGCTTGCAAACGAACGCATCACATCAATGCGTTGTTCGCCTACTACGGTAATGCACCGGGCGCAACATAATGAAGAGGCCGAAACGAGGCGAAGATGATGAGAAACACTACGGGGCAGCCCAGCCGCTGCACACATATGTGTCGGTGTATCACTGTGTGTGTGTGTGTGTGTGTGTGGGCGGGGCCGGAATTAGAGAGTGAGGAAAATTAAGAAGGTAAAAAAAGGTGCAGAAAAACAGGGAGTTTGCTAAAAAGTAAAAAACGCAAAAAATGCGAAAAAATAAAACAAAAGATCCCAACACTATATGCACGTATGGGGTTGTATGGTAGATCGGAGCATGGAGCAACGTTGGTGAGATGGAGGTAAATGCAACGATGAGTGGGGTCTGTAATTCGATCCTCCCTTTCGTACGTGTGTGTGTGTCTGTGTGTGTGTGTGTGTGTGTGTGTGTCTGGAAGTTTATCTTTTACCTTTTCGTCCTCACACTGCGTAAGTGAAAATGAGTTTCATAGGTTAAAGCTTAAAGCGTGTGGGACTGTGAGGGCCAGCAGGCGATTTTTTGTTCTTCTTCTCTGCCCTGCCCAAATGCATCATCCATGCAGTGAAGTTCCTCTGTGCCTGAGTGTGTGTGTTTGTTGGGAGTTGTGGGCAGTTTTAATCTTCTTTCGCCGCTTCCTCACTTTACATTTTGCACTTTCGCACAACCCACACGAAATCGGGGTGCATAAGGGAGGGGAGGCTGGGTGTGTGATGGGAGCTTAGGGAGAAGGGAACGGATGCGTACGTCGGTAGTGCGAAGTGTGCATGATTGAAGGTGATGTGGTTGGGAGGCCGAGTTTTCTTTTTTTTTCTACCTTGGTTTTGCAAGGGAACTCGAGCCCCGAAATGGGGCACCAGCAAAGGACCCAATTTAAAGTATTGTATTTCATCATCATTTGAGCCGTTTTCGTTTTCGCAACCGAATATTGTAAACATTACCGACATCGAACGGGATGCAAAAAAAAAGGCAACACCGCGGTACAACCGGTTCCACAACGGGAGGATAATCGATTCCTGTTGGCGTAGTATGAGTATGGTTTAAAACTGTGTCCTTGTATGAGATTCATTTGGCAAGGAAAGGCTCAGGTCTAGAATATACAGTTTAGGGTAATGTCTTTTCGAAACACTGTTATGATCTTAATGAAGAATATTTTAATATTTTCAAGCACTCAAATATGATTCCGCAAAACCACAATATCATCAAACATCTGGTTCGAGGCGTTCGTTTTCTTTTCTCATGGTTCCAGAAATCTTCAAAAGCTCTGCAATATGAAGCAAAATTTCCAATAAAAATTCTTCCCCTCGCGCGCTCGTTCGTTGCATGCAAACAAACAATAAAATTCGTCCCCGTCGGGCTTAAATCAAAATCGGGATGACCTGCACCAGAAGTGGATGGATTGGTGTAGCCGTACGGGCGAGCTGATTTGCACACAATCCCATTCAACCACAACCGATGGACGACAATCTATCCGAACCTTCACCTTCAGCCGCGTATTATTTCGCGCATCTACGGGCATCGGATGCGGATGGAGCTGCAACCGAGTCAAACATTTGCCCCCTCAGCCTATCCAAAGCCAGCCGTCCATCGTGCATTCGCATTGATTGAACCACAAGGACGGACAATTTGCGTGATGGGAGCGAAATGAAAAAAAAAAAAAAACCGCTGTGAGCTGTCCCCAAAATGGGAAAAGAAATACACAAACGCTGATAAAAATTGTCACAAACCGAGGGGCAAAACAAAGAAAAGGAACGAAAAATAAACAAGAAAAAACACACACAAAAACAAGAGCAGGCAAAAAAGAGCTGTTTCGCTCATTTTTCGCCCATATCTATCACGTCCAGCAGTCCGCTTGGGTACGATATTGTCGAAGGTTGGAAATAGAGCGAGGGAGCGAGAAAATACAGGGTAGTAAAAACGAGACAGACAGATAAGGGCCGTAAAAGGACTTCCGTGGCATTGTTTCGCGACGTTCGCGCGAGGACTTTTGCACGGTTTCGTCCGATTCTCGGTGGGTCTTACCTTTACGCTGTGGTATAAAAATGTGGTGGCAGCTGTGGTAGTTTTTGTTGAAGCATTTTATATAAATTTATCGATTCATTGTATACAAGTCTCGAAATGAAATTAGTAATAGGTAAAATAAAAAAAAAGTGATTAAAAGCAAATATGAATTTCAAGAAGTGTGAAGGTTGAGAAAATGAGGAAAAACAGAGAGATGGGAATAGAGAAGATAATCCACATTCTTTTATTCGTTTATCAATTTACCAAACCATCCATCAAAAATTCTTTGAAAATTGCCTTTAGCTACCCTTTTAAATTGCTTTGTAAAGCACTTTTAAGCATGAACTCATAGTAGATGATATTATGTTGGTCCCACCACATTGAAGGAAGAACAAAAAAATAGTTTAAAAGAATAACTTAAGGTTCAAAACGATATTATTTACGATACTTCTCCCAACACCTATGATCGTACCTGTTGCAAACGCGTCACAATAAGGTGGAAAAAATGTGTCTGGCGTGTTTGAAAACTTTACGCTCTTAATGCCATCGTCACATTCTTCCGGCCTGTGCGCGCTTTAGAGTTTGGCCAAAAACTTTTCGGCCACGAAATACACTCCACCAGCCCTTTCATGCACATTGCTGGCCCATGAAATTTCGGCCCTGTTCTTGGGGTTTGTTTTATTCTCACTGGATCACAATTCCAGTGACGGAGACATTTTTCAACAAAAAAAAAAAAACAAAGCCATCACACCATCACGCAACGACGAAAACGACGAGTTGGCGACGCTGTCAAAACGATTATCGCCTTCACTGCGCCTTCGCGCAATGCACCTTGACAGCAAACGATGCGAGATGAAGTCGAAAATTAAGTGCAACACTTTCCATTATTGGGTTTAATGCATTGTGAGCGAGTGCCCGAACGTTCCATCTTGCTTATTTTGATTTTCGGTGAACGTGTTACGCTCGGGAAGGCATAAAAGTTTCCATTTTTTTTACTATCGCTTTGTTCCTTTTTTTTTTGTTTCTTCATTTGGTTCAAGAAATCATCCGATGAATTCTGTTTCGTTGCACATTTTTCACCACCGCCCTTACCCAACCCATCGTACCAACATTGAGTTGCAGGAATGCACCAATTATTTCTATAACTTCGATACCGCCGTTCTGCGTTACAAGGACGAGCGCGCGCGCACGCTCAAAAATAGTAACAAATATTTACTGTCCCTTATCGCGCCGGAAATAATTCTACCCGTTGTGCTTGTGCTTACCGTTTTTGCCTTTGTTCCATTCCCTTTGCGCTTCCATAAAACACTGTAACCGAGCTTTGACAAAACCACAGAGTCGAACAGAGCGCGCGCTCGGTACTGGTCGCGCTTCACGGTGGCGTAGGTTGCGCCAAAATTGGCCTAATTGGCATTCCCATCGCTCTAGCCCTAAACCAACAAGGGGGCAAGGCAAGGCAAGAGATAATTAGAGCAACATTTCCAGCAGAACCAAACCATCGCTGCTCTCCTGAGAACTTCACCGAACACTGAACGCATTTTTCGAATAGTCCCGATGTCCCCAGTTCCAGAAAAGGTTAGCAAACCGGGGCGAGTGGGTTTTAACCCTCCATCCAAAACAAAAAAAAAAAGACCGCGACATTGCTGCATCGGCCAGCGAAATACGAATGTGCATAAAATACCTGTACCCGGTGCACCGGTGCACGGGTGTGATTTGCCCGGTGACACACACACACAAATGCGAACCCACCGTATCCACCCAAAACACACCGTGACAGGAATGTCAGGTTTCCATCACGTGATCTGGCCGTGCGGTCGGCAAACGGTTCCCGGTGACAATGGTAAAAGTTTGATCGGGTTCTCGGGCGATGCTGCCAACCGTCCCGGTAAGCGCTGTAACAATGTGAAACCACTACCGTTCGCCGCCGGACGAACTGTCAATCAGTCAGTCTCAGCTTGCCAAATCTTCGGTACAGTGGACCGAAAAATTTCACTCCGAACAATGGCGTCAAAGTGTCTCGTCAAGTACACTAATTGCCACTAGAACCCTTGTATTATGTTGACTTTGTAGAGTGAGCGTGCATCCAAAGAGCGACATCTGATAATCGGAAATGTAATTCGATTACTCGGAAATATTTAGCTTATTCTGAACTTATTTATAATAGATTCTGGCTCTGCCCTCAGCAAGAATGTATGTCAAACGTGATAGCTAACACTGACTCTATTGAATTCCTTCCAGTGGCTGAGAGTATGCATGATTCATGTACAGAATTTGTTAGCTTTCATTATTCTAAGTATCGAGTGCCATTTAGTTTCATGTGGTTCAAGAGAATAAGGGTTTTCTCTGCGGAACATTTAAAATGAATTTATTTGTCACAAGAATTTCAAATAACATTTACAAATCCAAATACCAAATGCTCAACCACGTTCAGCAATCGAACTCGTTCTATTGCAGAAGTTTCCTCAAAGCAAATCAATGGAAGCCGAATCGATCAAGTTTTTATTGCTCAACGGCACGAACGTTCATAAGCAATCAATCAGGGTAAGGAAACCACTGTGATTTGAAATAATTAGGAAAACACAACTAGTAACGAAGTTAAATTTGCTAAATTAATAAACAGCAATCAGAAAAACAATACATGAAAGACAGTAAATGAATAAAGTATTCAAGACATGAAAAGAGAGTCTCTCTCTCTCTTTGGCTTAACGACCTACCAGGTCATGCCGGCCATCAAATGGCTTACTAGACTATTAGATACCACGTAGTTGCATAGTCAGTGCTCACTACGGGGGAACGGTCCGGATGGGATTTGAAAAGAGAGTCTATCTTTCTTTAATTATAATATTTCTTCCCTTTAAAGTAAATAATTATATTTTTGGGCTAAATTCCTAAAAAGTTGCTCACCCCTGATCCTAAACATTAATCAAATATTTTTTCTTCTTTCTCCCTTTCTTTCGGCCCAGTGAAGAGATTCTAAATAAATGAGTTATTTACCTTCTAAAAGGCATTTCACAAGGCGTTCCACAGAAACTATTCCTCCACGTTGATTAAACAACATTTTATGAAAAAAAACACACACACACACACACACACGACTAGCAGTTCGTGTTTTCTTTGCCACCTCTGATTGATTTGCGATAATGTCATCAATGTTTTATGATCACCGAACACAACGCGTCACGAACGCGTCCGACCTTATTCTTGCTCGTAAAATGTTTACAACTACACTAGCACACCCTGGTTACTTTCGGTGATAGAATGCCTCACGGCAGGGTGAGCGACAAGTAATTGCAAAACGCGACCGAAATGACCAAAACTTCCGGTACACATTCCACACTCGGGTTGCCTAATCGCTTGGTTTGTTAAAGTTGATTTGGTAGCTTGTCCCTCTTTTTTTTGAGTGGAAAATTAATTTCTTTACCCCCTCGTCGTACGCGTTTAGAAGAGAGTAAGAGGGATGAGAAATGGCACAAAACACAACACTTTAAATTAAGAATACCGCAAAGCTTGCAAATTGATTGCCTTCCACCGTGTTGTAGTAATGCGAATAATCTTTCTGTTTTTACCCTTATTTTCCTACCCGGGGGGAAAAAATGGGAAAATGATGTAAGGGGAAAAAAAACCTATAAAACATAAAGACAAGAATGGTAAAAATGTGTTTTTCTTTTCTTGGGCCAATACATACAAACACTTAGACAAAAAAAAGCCAAACACATAAAAACAAAAAACGTAAAAACTTCATCTACAAAATGAGCTCCAAATCAGTCTGCTCGTGTGTATTTTTTTTTTTTTTGCTTTTTCGTCTCTTTTCCATTCCTCGTTGTGTTAATGTCCTTAAAGAAAAACGGGAAGTCATTTTAGAACGAACGCTTCCACTTCCTCATCCTTCTTTCTACCCCTTAAGAAGCGCAGTTACACATTATGTGTACCGCGACGTGTCGATACGTTTGTATACTTTACGTTTGTAAGGATGGTTTGAATTTGTCAGTTTTGCTAATTGTGAAATATTTCCTTCGGCACGCAATCTGCCCCGAAGCGTAAAGAAAAAGAGAGACCCTGACGCCAGGTTTTCGTTACCGGAGTGTGCAAAGGGCAGGAGCTGCAAATGGAATGATGAAGTAGCACAACCACATTCGATTGCATGCATTGGGGGTACACATACAAACTACACACAAACTCGACAGCACTTAAGTACATTGCGCACACGCATAATACCAAAGTCCAAGGGCAGGGCCGAGGAGAGAGAGAGAGAGAGAGAGAGAGAGAAAGAGAGAAAACTTAAGTGTTAATGTAGGTAGAGTTGAAGTTGACGTTGAAAAAGTGAAGAAGAAAAGCAAGCAACACAAACCCGTAAATGAGCGCTGGTTACGATACACCCGGCTGCTTGGGGGAGAAGATAAGCGGACATGACCGGACAACCAAACAACAGAAGAGAGAGAAAAAAATGTGAGAAAATGTGTTTTTGCACCATCAATTTAGGTTCGCCAAGGAAAACGACGGAAGGACCCGGCCCGGTTCGCTACCGACCCACAGTCGGAAGTGCCCTTCTTTGTGTGTGTGTGTGTGTGTTAATGTCCTGCTTGATGATGTTACTTGATTAACTTTCTTCTATTTTCGCTTAATTCTCAAAAACGTCGGCTGTGTGTTCTCGTTTTCTTAAGGGGTGCACCCTCTTTATCGCTCGCTCACTGATTGTACACTTAATTTTGCCATTATTCACAATAATTAGCACCGTATACACCCTGTCCTTTTCGTGAAATACACACTCGCACACCAAAAAAACAAAAACTACTATATCAGTTAAGATCGGTTCGTTTATTTGCGTCCGAGCGATAACTGATCGTTACCGCGATACAATGAGGAACAAAAAGCTAAGGAGAACTAAACCGATAGAGTGATGTGAAAATGTCACACCAAGGCACCAAGAGGCGTCGTGGTGCCTACCCCGTGCGCTCCTCGATGCGGATCCTTCGCGTCCAAGCACCGCACGTTGGTTCCTTTTGCCGGAGCACACAATTTTCGGACCCTTTTCGTGTCAACAATGGTTCGGTCCCTTTAATTAAATTACCAACACGGCAAACGATGCCGAACAGCACGAAACGCACCTCGAGATGCGGGATCCTCTGTCGGTGATCGTCACATCTGCCAACCGAGGGAACCGAGGGAACCGAAGGAAGCGATGGAAGGGGAATGGGAGGGGTTGCGTCTTGGTGCTGCGCGTTCGCGAGTTCCACAAATTGCGGTTTCCCTTTTTCTTCGCACGGGACGACTTCGGACTTTGGAAGAACAAGCGCGCATAATTACAAATTGCACTTTTTCGGCGTTTCTCTTCTCTTCTCGGGGTGTCATTCGCGTGGTTTTCGATTGGCGGGTGGATGGGAACGGGGAATGGGGAAGGGCAAAGTGGACCGGAGCAAGGAGCAGGGTGGACTGGGCGCACGGGAAGGTAGGTGCGAAATGCGGAACCGTAGGCTTTCGGTAGGCGCGATCGTAGCGCGCCCCGGTGTACGACCGATCGTTTGTCGGTGCCCTTTTGGGTGCCGTTTGCCGGAGTGATGATGGTGACCGACTTGGTGTTTCGGCACGACGATGCCGCGGGGGACGGTTTCGGACGCTTCCCGGGACGTGCAGCAGAATGGGGCGGGATGGCGTTAATAAGGGGTGTGGATTGGAGGGAACCTTGTTAGCTGCGATCGAGTTAGCCGAAAGTCCGCCGAAAGGGCGCATGCGCACGGAACGATGACACGGTTGCGGCTCGGAAGCAGAGTGCGGCAAATAACAGTGAAGGATAAAATTGCAAGTGAATGTTTGCAGTGTTTAAAAGAGTTATAAAAATGTGGTTTCTTTACATTACGGTGCGAGGAAGGAAAACAAAACCGAATTGTAGCGTGAAATGTGTGGAAAACGTAAAGAATTCGACACCACAAATACCATGTAAGGCAGCTGTACCCATGCGTCACTACATGTGCGAGAACAATAAAGAATTCACAAATCAATTAAACTTAAAAACAAACGAATTATTAAGCTTCTTAAAAACGACTTCATAAATTAAAACTTATGTCATTACTTCAGAGAAATTGAGTTACCAAACATGTATAAAATAACCTATAAAAAGAACAAAATCGGAGACAGGTGTCGTGAGTTGCACACCGAAGAGCAGACATTCTCAACCATACAAACAATGGTTNCAGCTGTACCCATGCGTCACTACATGTGCGAGAACAATAAAGAATTCACAAATCAATTAAACTTAAAAACAAACGAATTATTAAGCTTCTTAAAAACGACTTCATAAATTAAAACTTATGTCATTACTTCAGAGAAATTGAGTTACCAAACATGTATAAAATAACCTATAAAAAGAACAAAATCGGAGACAGGTGTCGTGAGTTGCACACCGAAGAGCAGACATTCTCAACCATACAAACAATGGTTCTCGTACAAAGGTTTCGCAAACATTCTCCAGGAATTTCAGTCACTCACAACCGCGCATGCAAATGTTTTGCAAAACCACTCATGAGATCCTGAAACGCAATCTCGAACGTTCTCAATGGAAGGCGTTAACGGTTGGCTTTACACTGTAGAAAATTGCATCCATGAAAATAACCACTTAAAGATGAATTCGATATGCTTTGCAGCTTGTTGAAGCTTATGGTACAGCTTTCCCGACCATCACTGTCCCTGGTGCTTCCCTGGGTGCCCTTTATACCCGGGCGCATCTCAGCACCTCAGCATCTCCACCAGGACACTCCACGCCCAATTTTGCTTCCCTCGCACTTGCGATCGTGCCATCGATTCCGATGGACGGTGATGATCGATGGCGAAAAGAACCGAAGGTAACATAATCAGCGTTAACCACCACGCTGCTCGGGAGTTTTGTTTCATTTTAATGCTCCAAACAGCCGACCCCGTCGCGCCGCCACAGTCGGCTCTAGCTTATTGGGTTCTTATTGGGGAACCGAAAAAAACGACCTGAGTACTTTAAGACCTCCCCGTTTTGCCAAACCCCGTTCGCGATGCCAGCAAATATATGAAGCAAGTTCACCCGAAAACGATCACCCTCCGTTTGTTCACGATCATTTTTCTTCTGCAGTGCGCTTTGGTAAAACACGCTGGCGCACTACCACCGGTTCCGGACCGGAGGGCGGCCAACGCCGGCCAGAACTTGTTCCAATCGTGGCGTGAAGCGAAGGTGCACACACAACGAAACAGACCCCCGGGAGGCCTTCTTCTCTGATTGCACCGAACCGACCGTTCACTAGGTGGCCGAAGAAGGAAGAAGAAAAAAACAACAACAACAAAGCCTCTCCCCACCTCCCCCCTCCTCCCCCCATCAGGTGCGCGACGGCCCCGGGTGTCCGCCAGGGGAGGAAGAAATAATTTAGGAGAGAAAATCGACATTTGATATCTTCTCGTTTCGCGCTTCGGTCTCGTTATTCAATTACTTGCCATCCTTAACCGATCGCGAAGCGCTGGGAAGCGGACAGGGCGAAAAAGGATTCGCTTTCGGTCGGTCGGAAACCGAGCGAAACCGGCAACGCAAATGAATGCCGCACGCCATCATCCATGTCATCCGTGGTCGAGAAGAACTTGAAGTACCCAACGCAGTTAACGCACTACCTACACCCTTCTCGACAGGACACCGCCGTGTGTACAATTTGTCTTGCGTGTTTTTTTTGCTTCTTTCTTCTTCTTCTTCTTCTTCTTCTTTTTATGCTGTTGCTGTTAAGAAGTTGTGCGTGTGGCGCACAACGTTTTCACACTCCGGTGCAAGATTCGGTAAAAAAAGTGGAGAATCGTCTGTGAGAGTGCAATTCCCCGGGCGCGATTCCACAAGGCAAAAAGGTGCAAAACGGAAATTGACAACCGTACCAGGTACTCGTCGTCGTGGTCGTCTCTTGACCGTGTCCAATACTTGCCATCGCGCTATGGTAAGGTAAGAGCACCGGGCACAAAGTAAGCGAAAGAACCCTGTCAGTAAGGTGAAATATGAGTTCCGTCCCGTCGTGGAACATCCGCCTGCCAGCCATGATCCTTTCTCACTGTTCTTTCGCCTTCACAGTTCACACACACACACACAGACATATCCTTTTGATCCCGTCCGGCATCGTTCCCAAAAAACGAAAACGGTAGAGATAAAGAAATCCTGCCGCATCCAAAATCTTAGCCACCGCGTGCTTGCGCTCAGTTAACATTGTTGATGGTTGATTGCATTTCTCGTACACACCCCATCACGAGGGTCAACGTGCAGACGATTTATATGAAACCGGCGTAATGCATCCCACAACTGCTTTTTTACACGATACGTCCCCGATTGAATGGAAGCGCACTCACAAAAAGGTGTTTTTCATTGGCTCCCAACAGATCACATTGATGATCGATGATTGGTGTGATCGTGGTGTACATCTCTGCAGGTACTTCTCACCGTCTGCAAGACAATCGCGCGCACAATTACGGGGGACAGACTTGTAAATCCGTCCGTAATAGAAGCGTCAAAGTTAATGACAGTTTCCCAAAAAAGGCACGGTCGTTGTAATTGCTCCTAATGGATTGTTCCCGACCATAAATCACCTCGGTGCTGATGACACATTTGGTCTTTCTTTTCAAGATCTTGCTTAGAATATAATGGAATTGAAATGGAACTTAAAGAGTAGTGTGCAGGTGTCTAAAATGAAATTAAATGTAAAGCGACATCAAACATGTACAGGAATTAACACATACAGGACATTTACTTCCATCACCAAAAGAACTGATCAAGTACCTTTAACATTTTCGGATGTTGTTCGCTTATGATGCTAATTTAAAAGAAGGAGATAAAAATGATAATTAAACTAAGCCAATATATGTACAGCAACAAGAGCAGCAACTCACCTTTTTCCTTCGAAACCTTCTCCAAACAGGGATCTTCAGGGCCTGTGATATATCAGCTGTACAAAAATCCAAGAACACTCACTAGCACTTCGGATGAATACGTTTATTCGTGTTTTGGTATTGTAGAACTATTTTCAGGACGCAACAAAGCAACAAGTTCCCATAGCGAGAAGCAATCTAATTCTCCAACGGCACTGAAAAGCATCCGGCAGCACTTATTGTATTGTATTCCATACACTGTACTGGTGGCTCGCAGTCGGGGAAAGGCCGTTAAGGACAGCAATATCCGAATGTTTCGAACGGAAGGAAATTGCCTGCGTTTACGTGTCTTTGCTTCATTCCAACATTAACACTTTCATTACGCCTGGCATCGTATTCGCTGTTCGCAACTACTAACACGGTGTCGTCCTTGCGTTCCCGGCACAGCACACGTCACAAATCAATGTAGCTCCTCTGCTCCTCACGGTGCAAAATAGCACCAAGAGTCAGGTGAAGAATGTTCTATTCGTTCTTTTTTTTTAGTCGTTGTAGCCGTTGTAGTCATTCTGCTACTACTGTCCGCAATGCGCAATATCCGTACCCGTTGGGCGGGATAAAAGGACCCACACACGTGTCTGTGTGTGTGGGTGTGTGCTTGGGAATGAAAGTTTTCCATTTTCCCGGCACGGTTGGTGGTCGTCGGGCACGGGATGATGATGATGATGATGGGCATTCGGGAGGCCAGCAATAACTGGGTTTTTGCAACCGACGATAGCATTTTCCCGCGGTGTCATCTTTCGCGACCCGAGTACAACCGAGCATGGGGCGGGAACGTACGGCGCACAAGGACAGGACATTCTCATTGAAGTGGTTGTACCGTTCTGATGTTCGATTTCAATCTCACTCACGACGGGCGGTCCAACGAACGGGGACCGAACCACAGGCGTTACACCACCAAGCGCAAGGTTTCGCGATTTGCGGTCGTACCAGTAAAAGTATGCCAGTAAATGCCGGGCCCGGACGAAGCGATGTGCGGCGAGGATGTGTCAATAACAGAGTGCACTAACTTCCGGTGTACAACCGGTTGATGGCGCTGCTCTGTGTGCCGTTCTTTGATCCTGCGAGGATGGGACAGGCTCTTAGCCTGTCTATCTTTATAGCTATCTAACTTTGGCTTGCCGTTCGCATCCGTTAAGCGGCCAGGAGATTGTTCATAGTTGGGGTCAAATAATATTTTCCTCTCGTCGCGGTACATGTGAAGGGCAATAATATCGACAAACGACATCGGGGAACCGCAAATGATTGTGATGTGGCCGTAACATGGAGATAGTTATTCAAGATGTTCCGAAATAGAATCCGCAACCGTCACGACCAACAACTACTTGTGCACTGTCCTGAACGAGTATCATCCGGAACATTTACGTATGGTAAGTAATATTTTTGCTTTTAATTTTTAATGTTTTTTCATTTGCATTTCTGTTACGTATTAGTTTGAGCACATCGATAATGTAAAACGTTTGGATGGATATTTAGGAGCATTTTTGTTACCATTTTTGTGAAGCCATCTTTCAAATGTACTTTCCTAGCGGGCATATAGCCTCAGAGAAGACTCAATCGCAAAGGGACTGTGATCCCTACAGCCTACATACTAAATAATGTTTAAGATTGTTTTTGAGTAAAGATTAAATAACAAAACACTGGAAGGACTGGTATCACACACATCGGGTGATCGGGTAACAACAAGCGGCATTGAGTGTCTTAGCCAGTAATAGCTACTGATGCCGGTGTCGCACCTTTAGCTGATTTTGTTTGATTCGATGCAACCGTTCTTTTCGGAGTTCCTGCCCCAGAATGTGGTTGCTGCTCGCGTTCCTTCAAGTATTGATGAACGGAAGCGAACTTTTGTTGTCGTGCGATTTGCACCGGCGTGTAGCCGTCCTGGTTTGGGATGGTATAGTCGGAACCGGCCGCTACCAGTTGCTTCACGATCGGGAGATGTCCGAACATGACGGCGGCATGGAGTGCTGTCTCACCGTTTGCCAGCTTGCCAAGATTTGGGCGAAATTTGAGCAGCTCGTGCACTACCGCACTGTGTCCTTTGTGAGCTGCCTTGAACAGTGCCGTCGCTCCATCCTGCGATTGTAAGGAGCAAGAAGCAATACCAAGGGATTCATTAAAATCAAGAATATAACAGCGACATTGTGCTACTCCGATACTTACACATCTGACCGCATCTACCAAGGCTCCATTATGCAGCAGTATCTTGACGACATGATCGTGTCCCATCTGGGCCGCTATCCATAGCGGTGTGGCGCCATCATTCCGCGATGCGTCTGGATTCGCACCAGCGGCGAGCAATAGCTTCAACACTAAACTGTGCCCATTCTGGGCCGCTATGAAGAGCGGTGTAGCACGATCCTGTGAAAACAAAAGTGATCACGAAAGGAAGATGAGTAATTTTGCATCAGTAACTGCAAGATATGGAAAGAAACATTCTGGATACCATAAATGACCAAACTCTACCCTGCTCCAGGAATCGACTCATTTTCGTCTACTTGGGAGGCCAGTTTTGCTGGTGCTTAAGAAAGTTTTCTCCCACGGCACTAAAAAATGAGTTCCGGTTGAAAAGAGTAATGCCACCCAATACGACCAGCTCGCCCATTGCAGCCGGTCTAAGGCAATCAGCACCGAGACCGAGCAAACCATCATTAGACGACGACGCCGACGACACACTGGGAGATGAAGTTTTGTGGTTATTTATGCACGCGAATCTAGAAGGTGGTGTTCCAATGGTTAACCATACATCGGGACCTTCGGGTGTGACCTGCAACATTCTAGCGAAGGAAATTGCACACCGACACAAAAAAACAAGAAAAAAAAACACAGAACCTCAACTCCACCATCTCCACCAATCTACATCGCACCAGCAGATGGGGGAGTGTTTGGTAGTAAATCAACCAATTTACAGTTACGGACCTGACCTAAATCCCTTCCCGAGAAGACTTCTATAAATTACCGACCC
This sequence comes from Anopheles rivulorum, assembly GCA_018908115.1. Lineage (NCBI taxonomy): Eukaryota > Metazoa > Arthropoda > Insecta > Diptera > Culicidae > Anopheles > Anopheles rivulorum. Next base: position 25,210,098 of record STHB01000003.1, on the reverse strand, counting down.
CGAACCAAACTACAAAAAAAAAACGAACATCCATCCCTTTCGGACAGCTGATGATGATGATGACGATGACGAGGAAGTAGAAGATGCGGTTCCAGTGGGCTTCAAAAACCAGCTTAAAAACGCCAACAGCCACACCAACCAAAACCGCAACAGTGTTCGCGGCGGCGGTCGAATTGTACGCGAGTATTGCCCGGGCGTGAACTACTTCGCCTTCGCCTTATGGATCGTTTCCCCGGTGCACCACCGATCGTCAACCGGCAGGCCTGCTGAACCGCAAGCAAATTAATCCCGCGGGCGCTCCAATACAGACCCGGGGTGAGAGAGAGAGGGCAAAACGAAAAAAATGGCACACACCTTCCTTTTAAGTAAAACCTTTTCATAATTCTTGATGATTTTCGCCTCTGCAGCGAAGAGACTGGAGCGCGGGAAAAGGGGAGCTGGCTGAGGCAAAATTCTGCCGGGACAAATCCGTAAAGGCATTGCATTTCGGGAAGCAGATCTTTTGATGGTTTCTGGGGCTATCTTAATACTTTTTTCTCTCCCAACCATCTGAAGTGGCCACCCGGTGAATCCTTCTCGGATGAATATGGTGGTTCGTTACCTTCTAAGCAAACCCTACCTTCTCGGAAGGAAGCGGGTAATCGTGCCAATTTTTCACTTTACCATCTTCGCGACCTGGATCGACCTACTTCACCAAACCACCTAGGCCAGCAGCTCGTTCGTCAGGAATTTTAAGCCGAAATGAAGGTTATAAAAAAAACTCTAACCGTGTGTCTTCTTCTAAGCAACAACCAACTAAAAAGCGAGTTCAAGATTACATCTTTCATTCGAACCCTTCACGATCGGAATAAATCGGTCACAGGAGTTATGCAACTGATGCCGTTTCCGGAGCCAGGTCGTTCGAATGATATGCACATAAAGCCAACCGTTTTTTTGTGGCTAGTGACGGGAGTTTTTGCACCGGTTTTCGTAAACATCTGCATACGGCAAAATAGCATATTTGGTGAGGATGGCAGTAGCAATAAAAACGGTCACTTATCGTGTTTACAACCTTTACGTGCTCGGTTACGAGGTCTCGGCCAGAAATGATAGACATTTATGGACGGTGGTAAATTGAGCGTATGATGGAGCTGATCAAACCTATGGCATGGGTTGTAGTGAGGCTTTTAAGTGAGTACTAATTTTAAGCTTCATAAACTTTAGCGCGCCCGAAACGCCGGAACGAGTTGTACGTACCATTTGAACGCTGGAAGTCCTTACACGGTGGCTGTTTCTCTAATTTCTCTAATGGAATTTTATTACGAAAATTATTTGCGCTTCAACGCTCAATTAAGGTGCTTTTCAACTTTGATTTGGCTTCCTCCAGTGTCTTTAAACCACAGAGATTTTGAATTATGAATATAATAAGTTCTAATAAGCCTCAAAGCTGGTGATAGTCTAGCTGGGATGAAGTATGCGAGATGAAGGCGTTGAAGCATTGCCCAGCAATTTTCAAATATAAAACAATCATTGGATCTTTCCTAGTTATTCCTGGTTGTTTCTCAACATCATACCGACATACCTAAAACATCGTCCAACAGACATTTAATAGTTAAAAACCAAGCTTCAAAGGTGGATTAAAATCTCCAATCAAAAAGTATTTCCTTTGGTATGCTGTTCATATCCAGGACATAAATTATCATCCACAGCTGCGTCGCACTCGTCCACGTGTGGCATCCAGCATTGCCTACTCTTTTGGGACTCATTCGATAGCGCACACGGCAATTGTGTCACTTAACGAATAAAGCCAGGATGCCAAGAGCCGCGTAGGACAAAGAGAGAGAGAGAGAGAGAGAGGGAGAGAGAGAGAGATGGAGAGAGAACGAGCGACCCAGCTAGTAGACAACGGTCCTTTGCTCAATATCCTGACGCACGTTAAGTGCCCGAGTGCCTTTTTTTACGTTCTATTAAGCAAAATTTCCATTAAAATCTAAATTGTCCACATGCATCATTTATCTTCGTTTCATTAGAATTGTATAAGGTGCATGCGGCGCTGGCCGTCGTTTTATTGGGGGGGCCCTATCCCACTGCCGCTGCTTTTCCGCTTTTTGCATTTCGTATCGGATTGCGTCTCGGAGATCTGGAACGAGACCTGGAAATTGGGATGGAATTATGTTGTTCCCCTCGCTGTCTGCTACCCACTCACCAACATTACCCGGGGTACTGGCTCTGGCTGAATGGACAGCCGGCCGGCAAACTAATTTCAGCTCATCCACCCCTCTCCGTTCCCTTTCCCCTCCCCTCTCCAACCACCTACCATGTACTCTTAACACGCAACTCGCAAAAGCAACCAACCAGCGGCCATCGGAAATGAAATCCAATCCGATTTTTCCCTTTCCGATCCGTGGCCGTTGCCTAGAACACCGAATTTTTGAGCCACTTCCAATGCAAAGGGAGCAGCAACTGTGGACCGTTTTGCGCTTATGCTGTGGGCCGTCGTTCAAAAGTCATCGTTGATTACAATGTTCACGAGTTTTTAACAAGGGTGGTACTGGCACTGGCTGTTGGTGGTGGTTGCAGCGGCCCGCGGAGAACCGAACCGGCCGGTCGGTCGGGGCGCACAAGTAACGCAAGCAAATGATGCTTCTCCGGATGCCTGCGGCAACCGATGGCGATGGCCAAAAACCCAAAACCCGGCAAGGGACGGGATCATGCAGCATCTCAGCAACTCGAGCGATGGTGGTGGTGATGGTACGCGCGTCTTAATCATGTAATAAACTCATAAACATCGTTGCTAAGAAACGGGCCCCGTTTCCAGAACCCGGGGCGGACACCATCGGTGCGGCAAAACGGAAAACAGGAAAACTATCGTAACTCTCTAACGAGTTAAGGGGGATAAAAAGCGAAGGGAGAGCGGCATCGGCAGTCCGAACCATTGCGGGCTGACGCTGATATTTTCGATTATGCTGAACACAGTCAGCCCGCTCGCAAGTAAGAAAGAGTAAATGCAACGAAAAAAAAAAAAGAACTGAGAAGGTAAACTATTCCCCGCCACAAGAAACCACGTTCGGTTCGCCCATTCGAGTTTTGTTGGTGGAAAATTTTATGATTTGTGAACACAGCGTCCGGACCGACGCTTACGAATGTCGTTAACGGTTTTGTAGTTTTCGGTACCGGGAATTGCTGCCACGATTTTTAATGCCCAATTGCGGGACGCCGAATCGCACGACGCAAATTTATTTGCTAGCAATTTTTATGTACCCTTCGCCCGAGGTGCGCACCGGAGATTGATTGGATTGGGTATGGGAAGCGAGATTTGAAAGAGATTTGGCATACGCACAACAATAAATGCATTTTATGACGTTTCAATCAATGCAGCCGCTTTGGGTTCGGTGTTTGTGAACGGTTGTTAAACACGAACGTGACTCACTCGCTAGTGCTTCGTTGAGGTTGAGGCGTAGCAAATCACGTACAGTTTTCCATTGGTTTGACATCATTACAGTGAGAAAATATTTGATTCATCTAATAGGTGTGTCCTAATGGTTTGTTATACTACCAATGATTTAAGCAAGCAATAAATAACCGTCACCGTCAACGAATTATCCGAAGTTTCTGAGTACTCAACTGAAGCCAACTGAATGAAAATATAGATAATAAGACTGTTTGGTGGTGTCATTCGAATTATGTGTCAAAGTTCTTCGTGTGCTATTGCTAATATGAAGTTGGAAGTATTTCAATTCTTTAAATTCTACAGAATCTTTGAAGGTCCCTATCAATTCTCGACACATTCCACTTTAAATACTGCTTCAAAACATGATCTTTTTTAGTCTTGTTGGAGGTTTTCGCGTTGCAAGAATTCAGTTAAACAATAAACTCAATGTTATTTACAAAACTAAGAATATCAACACAAAACTAAGAATATAACACAGAAAAAGGTCAACATCGACAATAAGAATCCGCCAATATTTATTTCTTTATGAACAGATTTGCAAAACCTTGCTGTAAAACTACACCAAGACGCACAAGTATTCGTGTGCTCTAAATGCTGTGGCTCATTTATCAAAAAAGGACCATTTTCCTTTCAAACGCACCGAACCGCGCCTGCCTTGTAATCCTGCTTGTAATGCTTCCCACTTCCCACCCACAAACAACTCGATTCGTGACATGTTAATTACTCCATTCCAGCGTCCTCCACCTTTAAGGCTCTTCCCAGCAAGCAAGCAAGCAAGCAAGCAAGTAACATCCTTCTTACCGATGATTAATTTATGGATGGCGGAAAAACTCAACGTGCCCATCGCGCGGTTCTCCTGCCCCTGCGCTCTCGGGAGAAAGTGTTTAGCGAGTGGCCACATGCGCCACTTCCCACAAGGAGCGTGTGTATTAAAATGCTGCTACTGCTGCTGCAGCCCGGTGCAAATCGTCATCCTCCTCATCACGCCCATCATCAACAAATCCCGGGAAGCGTCGTTTGCAGCAGCAGCAGCAGCATCAAAACAAGCTCGCGTACAAATTATATCGCGTAGCATATTTTATTTTCACTTCACTTTTTCTTCAATTTAATCTTCCACCAAAACGCCTGCCGCCGGGCTAGCGGGCGCGCTGCTCGGGGAAGTTCTTAATCGGAAAGTTCGGGTGATGTCTTCGTTCCGGTTCGAAACGCACGGATCGATCGAGTGGAGGGAGGAATAGAGGGAAAAGGGGGAAAGGGAAGGGGGGGGGGGAGGGTTAAAGAAGGGGACACTGAAGGCGTGAAGGCGTACGATAAGCATAATGAGAGGTGGGCAGGATGCGGCTGCGGGGCTACACGATGTGCAAAAGCAATTTTTGCCCATTAGGAGGACTTTAATGAAGTAGAACGTTAATTTTTAATACACTCCCGCGGCTGTTGGCCGCGTTCGAGACGTTGCTAAAGAGCAGAAGATGGAAATGCCATGCCGTGGGTTGGAAAATCAAACACACACACACGCACGCGGACGAGTGCTCGGCACCGATCGAACGTTCGATCTCGGGTGCCATGTTCGAACATGAACGGCGCATCAAACGCTGATACATAATCTTCGACATCGTTATCAAAACTTTGCCGACGGTTTCTTAGGGCAATTTTGCTTCCTTCTACCGGTACGGTACGGGGTGGCAAAATCTTCATCAAAACCAATACTTAAATGCTCGGTTGCCTACGGTAGTTCGAGGCTGGAACGAGACGAGATGCTCATCGGCTCATCCTCGCATCCTCGGTACCAAAACTCCATCAACTTAAGACGTTGAACATCGGTTTTTATGATCGTCCTCTGTTGCTTCTCCGCAGCACCCGCGAGTTCTTCAACGCCCTTCGCGTCTCAGCAAGACGTGTACCGAAAAAAAGGAGTAAATTAAACACCAATCATGATGCCACCGTCAAACCACGTTCCACCATTTTGCCAATGAGGCGAGGAAATCAGCAAAAGGGTGGGGGTAGGTGTGTGTGTGTGTGGTACACGCGGGTGGTACTTTTTTGACGAGAAAATCCTTGATTGAATTTACCGTCACTACCATTTGCCCGGTTGCCCTTGTACCCTTGTTCCTCAACCAGGACCGCAACCAGATTCGATCGGGAAGAAAATTTCCAGCGCGATCCATTTTCCGAAAGGCAATGAAAATTTCGCATCACAGTGGGTGGAAAGGTGAAGCAAAGAAGGGAAAGAAGATGAAGAAAACACATTCCGAGCACAGACGACCGCCTACGTAAGCCATGTCCAGGGATAGATCCCGGAGGCTGCTAGTTATTACACGGCAGCTGAGCTGCGCCGGTGGCATCGCAACGGTCTCTGACAGCTTGGTGGAAGTAATCCGAGGTGAAATAATGAAAACTAATTACGGAAACCGAACTCACCTTCATGCAGGCGTGCACGTTGGCACCGTGGCTTAGTAGCTCGCTCACCATGGCTTCGTGGCCACCCTGGCAGGCTACGAACAGTGGCGTTCCACCGTCCTGGAAGACGAGAGAAATCCGAGATAAAGAAAAGAGACCGGAAAAAAACGGACATTAAACAACATCATCCACCAGGATATCATCATAAAAAGGAACCGGTAACTATGTAGCGGACGCTTCAAACAGGTGACAAAGAACAGCAACACATCGGAAGAAAAAAAAAACAATAACGAAAGATTTAATTAAAGTAAAGGAAGTAAAAAAGCAACATACCTCTTTCAGGTGCGATCACTTTACAGGAGGATCACGCAAACGAAAGGTGCATTCTTTGCATAACATGTTGCTTTTTTATGTGTTCCCAGGATTGTCTCAAAACGCTATGCATGATTTGTTTTTAATTTACTTCGACAGCTTTAAACAATACTTTTCATTTATTTTAAAAATTTCCATGGGTGCGGGGGAAAGTGTTTTGTAGAATTAGAAAACGGTAAAGAAAGCTTCATTGCATTCTTCCCAACTGTACCATTCCCAGCAAGCTAAAAGTGCAATGTTGACTCGTAATAAACGCTGTCAATTTTGTCCCGCCAAAGAAAATAAAGAAAATATTTTGAATAATCGAATATAAATCCAAATTATTATCACTGAATTATTTTTCCATTTTGTAACAAACATCAAAAAATTTATGATATTTGTCAATCATTTTAGAAAACAATTTTTTTGGTTAAAAAAATTTACTGTGTCAGTACCGCCAGTACTACAAATTGAATTTATAGCCATCCTTCGCGCTATCCTTTATCCACCCGTCTAAAGCGTACCATCCGTCACGTTGATTACAGCACAAGGATACACGGGGTGCATTTGTATATAAAAATTAATAAACTCGTCATCACCCATATTACCCTTCACCGGCATGGTTACTTACCACGGACGAGCAGTCGACCGGCGCTCCTGCCTCTAGCAGTATCCTAGCAACATCGACGAAGCCACCCTGTGCAGCGAAGAACAGCGCCGTCGTACCGGTCTGAAACATACAAGCAAACATAAAGGAAGCGAATCGAAACGAAGGTTTGCTGGTGGTAGTGGCAGAGAGAAACTTTTATCCCAACGTTCCACGTGCCCGCGTACGGTTTAGCAAAAGGGAACCCGTTCCCGTTCGGATCACTACAAACGGACAGCAATAAACAACACTAGAAGGAAAAAAGGTGTAACATGTACAGATGATGCAAACAACAGTGTTCCAATTTAGTGCGGTAGCTATAGTAACACACCACTGTAACGCTGGCAAGTAGTGTTTTGTCGCCCATGAATCCCTACCATCGCATCTCGGTCCGAAGGTCCAGTTAGATCATCAGACGGGCACCATAAGGGAACACATTGGGGTTATGGTTTGTTTATCATGACAAGAAAGAAAGCAAACAAAAAAAAAGCAACATATCCCTCCATCCCTGGACACATCATCTCGCACGACGGTCGGTTGAGTTTTAATGTAAAAATTCATTTTTCCCATGGTAACCCATCACGACTCGTCAGCATTTCTCCTGTCCCGAAATGCTTCGAACACTACTTGATGGACACAATACATTTTGTGCCCGAAACACTAGTTTGCTCTTGCTGTCTGCTGGTTTCGAGTTGAAACGGTACCGTGATGCGATGCTTTACACACTTAGCAATCGCAAACGTGACGAAATGTCGCTGTCCCTGTGCGGTCCCTGGATGTAATATTTTCTGTAATGTCTCAACTTTTACCAAAACTGACATTAAACTGCAGATGATTATGGGAGGTTTTAAGTGCAAAACGAGACCGACGGATGATAAAATAGCTATGTGCCACAATATTCTATCCAGCCACACTCTCGACTGTTCGCTCTTCTGCTTACATCGATTTGTACTTTACACTTGGCTCTGTTACCGAATTCTGGCGAAATAATGTTTCCTTCCATCCAACCCAATGATATGTGTTGTACACGGTCGACATTCGTTTGTATATCGTGCACGAAGAATAATATTTTCCATTCACCCGAATCCATAAACTAGCAACAAATTCAAACTGGAACGCGCTTTGGTTCGTTTCCTGCCTGGAATTAACCAGCTGGAAAGGATGAAGGCACCGGAAGGAAGGCTCAACATTTTCTCCGGCCGCCGTGGAAACACAGCTAACTGGACACACCAGCTCGATATCCGGGCGAAATGGTGAATCCAAAATTCACCAGTATTTGGCACGGGGCAAAGTAGTTTTCACCATTTTTCGCTGAAGCTGAAGAATTTCCCATTACATTTTTCATACAAAAAAAAAAGAAAAGATTCCCTTTTTTTTTGCTGCTAGGTGAAAAAAAGCTAGTTGGAAGCCATTTCCCTTGCCATTGATTTCAGCGGCACGGGATGATTCACGCTCACACTAACGAATATTATAATTTGTATCACGTTCCACAGGCACGGAAGACCAACGGGTAGCATTACTTACCACTCGGCGGGCATTCGGATCGGCACCCTGCTCCAGCAGCTCGATGACGCAAGCTGTATGTCCACCGGCGGCAGCCAGTATCAGGGGTGTGGTGTAGTCCTGCAAGGGAGCGAGAAACGAAACGAGGAATAGAGCAAAAATTAACAAACCAATGGAATGTCGTAGCGCCAAAGATGAGAAACACGAAAAGTGGAAATTATTTCGCTAGGAAAATGTGCCAGCAATTTCCAGCAGGGGTTGACAAACTGGATTATTTATTTAAAAAACTATTGTAAATGTAACAAATTCCTATACTCTTTTGGTTCAAATGCTACATTAAAATCATTTAAACATGATCCAAAATATAAAAACTTATTCAGAATTATCAAAAAAGTTCATCATTTTTGCTAGGTGGGACCAGTTAAAAATAATATATTATGAGTGGAAATAATTTTTGAGTTAATTTGTTTAAAAACGGGCAAAATATTTTGCTATGTTTTCCATTTAAAGCATGTATTTGAAGTCGCTGTGACTATCCCTGGAGTAGAGTAGCAATAGAACCAAACTATGTTCCACACATTTTACGATCGGCACAATAAAAAAACGCCTCACGTTCGACGCTTCCTCGCTTTTCCCCTGTAAAGTAGCAAACTATTTATGATGGCGTTTTCAATTTCCGTTCACACTTATAAATAAAACCCTCCATCGTTTCGGGTGATAGTGAGCACTGAACATCCGTTCCAAGTAGCAACAGAAAAAAAACAGCGACGGGACAATTTTCACGCAGACCGCCGGGTTTGTAAATGAAATTATGTTCACCTTGGTTGACTGCATTTTTACCACCAGCTCCCATCTTTGTCCGCTACATCCGCATCCTCTTTCCCTGCGGCCATACTCGATTTAATGACGATGACACTCGGTTGCCAAATACGACAGCTCGCGTCCGTACAACGCTCTCGTCCGGATGGTTGATTCCACCCACTCTCCATATCATTCCGAGAAGCTAAAATCACTCCACAATTTTAAGCTTTTAAAAATATAATCAGCTCGTTTTGTTGGTGAGATATTTAGGTAACTGAGCTGTACTGAGCACCATTCTTGCCTTGCAAATGTGTGCCAAAGTTGCAGCATTTCTGCAACACGAAGCGGTAGTACACCCTTCAGCTACACGCCGTTAAAGTGTGGCACGAGTCACGTCATGAGGCTTGCCGAAATCCAAGTGGACACACACCGAAACTGAGTGAGGTGGTGACTTTTTTCTCGTTTTTTTACTTCTTTATTTGTCGAAGGTGGTGGCCCAAAAATCGCAATAATAACTCAAGTGTCCTCACCAGGCAGTGCGCCACGGTGCTGACGATGACTCCCGGGCATCTTCACGTAATCATACTCGTTTGCCCAACCATCCATCCGTCGGTAGGACGGATAGGGTTTATCCACGGTCGTGCATCATGTTTCCTCCTCGCTTTTCTCGAAATATAAGAGGCAGCTGAAGGGGATCGTTTTTTTCGGGTTTTACTGATTTTTTTATGTTTTTAAGTATTCCGTTTTTTCTTTCTCACAACACTGCCCTACGAAAATGTGTCACAAATATTCGGGTGAGGGTTCACAAGTTGATGTCACTGCCTCTTTCGAGATGACAGGAGATGTGAACCGAAATGGATCTTCGGGAGTATTAAAATTTGAATACAATACAAACTCGAGTAATGCAATTATTGCCCTTTCGATGTATACTCAGGCACGGATTCGGTTACATACTCCCGCCATCAGGGGGATGGATTAAACAAACGCAACATGACGGGATGGGACACGTCGATATGATTATTTCCTGGTCCGAACCATGCCCAATAAACCCAGCCGGCTCGCGTGCTCCATGCATCAAGGACTTTCGCTCAGTTCCGCCCTCGAAGAAGACGCCGGCGGAGTGGTACTAAAAAATATCTCCCACTCCCAACACGAAACGTTGGTTGATTGGTTCAGGGAAAATTGGACAGCATGCTGCGTTCCTTTCCCAAGACCGAGAGAGAGAGAGACGAAAATAAATTCCGGAATGGAACAGAGTTGCTAACCGGATGGGAAGGAAGTCCTGGAAGGAAAGAAAAGCGGTTATCCTCACTAACTGGTTTTTACGATGTTTCCGCCTTCGCGCGTCCATAAGATCTTCAACGCCTGCCCGTACCATCCGGCCGGTTTTTCTTTGCCCACTCTTTAATTTAATTATGTCCCTAAATCTTCCCGAAAGCACTTTTCATTACACCTCCACAAACGGCCTCCCCCCACTTTCGTCCGTCCCCTCTTCCTGTCCATCAATTCATCATCGTTGCTCGGGATTTCGAAATCGAGATCCTCAACCTCGGAGCAAGCCTTCCACCAGAAGCACAGAATCATCGGGAACGGCGACCAGTGTTGACGCACCAACAACAACGATACTACTATATATACTAGGCTGGACGCGAAGAAATCGGCTTTACGATTCTAGCTACGGGCTTTTACGTTGTGTGTCACTTTGGAATAAATTAAAACCCCAAAAACCGACCACCCACATTGCCCAACCGAGAAAGGTTGACCGACGAACGCGCAAAATCAAATCCTTCTCGAAGAATGTCCAATGGTTGCTTCTTCCGGTTGCTCACGACCTAACTAACGATATAAAAGTAGACGAAGGAACGAAATAGACAAGCTCTCATGTACCGTCCCACGGTTCCCGTTTCACGGCCTGTAATAGCCGGGAATGTTTACGTAACGAATCGACGCTTTGGCGCGTTGGCGAAGTGAATAAATTTGACGATTTTTAGATGATTGAAATTTTTCTCCAATGCTTCGAAGGAAGAGCACAATGGGATATGTTTAGAACAAATGCTTGGAGCGACAAGGAATAGACATGACAAGGCATGAGAATATCTCAGTGTGGACAATTATTGATTTAGGTATCCTTGTTGACTTGACTACGTCTTCTCACAGGTTTCGCATTATAAATGATCACTAAAGAGAACTCTATGAAGAAGAGGCTTTCTGGTGTAATTATTATTTATAATTTAAATATTTTGAAGTAAAAAAATCTTCGATTTAAATCCCCAACATTATGTCCTTTCCTTCCATCATTATGCAATCCATACTAAGAAATCACGATCCGGAAAAGCGGAAAAAATATATTTTTTATTCACGCGCGTATTCATTATCATGCTCCATCCCTGAAATTTGCTGTCCAAAGCGGGTTTTTACGAGGCAGAGAAAGGGAGGTAAGGATATTGGAGATTGTCTAATCACTCTTGGGCCAAAGTTTAGCGGCTGAGAACTTTCACCTTTCACGGAGAACCCGACTGTGGATTATGGTTTTACAAACACGGCGAAAACTTCAATATGGATCGCTTCCGCCACTGATTCTATGATCTGTTATCCTTTCCGTAGGCGTAATAAAGTGTGAAACCTTGAGGAAAGTTTGGTTCCCTTTTTTATGGTTCTAATTTTCTCACCCTTTTGCCACCGCCAGCTGGAGGTGGAGCTTTCCATGGTTGGCTCGTACGAAATTCGGGCACACTAATCGCATTGCTGAGCAATTAATTTGAAAATCGCCACCATGAAATAAAGTTCGATTGTTGTTACCCAGTCAATGAGTTACGACGAAAATGTGCTTTTATGTTTTCAGCTTTTCGATTTTATGCAGATTGAAATTTTGCGCGCTATATATACAATCCTAGTGCATTGAACGTACAATGAAGCGATGGAAATTGCTGAATGTTGTTAGTTCTATTTCCAGCGAATTCATAACTAGCGTCTAATGAATACTCTTCATATCACGTGCGGTTAATGAGGGGAAAAATGTTTGCTGATATGATTAGAATTCCATTCCGACAAAGCATTCGATTGGATTTTCGATTTTACATTACCCTGTTCACACACACGCAAACACTCAGCCCTTACATTAGTCCGATGGAGTCCAATTCACTTTGCAAAAACAAAAAAATAGTATATAGACTCGTACCACAGCCGGTAGTTCCTAATTAATCCGTATCAGTTTTCTCAATTACAGCTCATAATTCTACCCGGAATCTCTGCCACATCCCTGTATGGCAGGTTGGTGGTTGAATTTTTAGCATTATAAGCCCCCCCACCAAGCCACTGAGGCTGCAGCGGTGGACCACGGAATGCAAGTTAAAAAGGCGGCATGTAATGGAGAAAGTCCGGAACTAACACCGCTCCCGGTGATATGTAATCCTTCGGCCCCAGTCTCCCCCTTTCTCCCTCGGCACCCTTTCCCTGCATATGTCGGCAAACGGTACCGATACGATCAATGGGTTGAAAAGTTTTCTCGTTCGGTCCGGTTCCGGGGGCACACTACTCCAAAGCGCTAAATCTCTAATCCACTCGAAACCAACTCCACTAGCTCACTTCACTTATTATTCCATTCCCCGGGAGCTGTCCACCGACCCCGCATCCACTCCCACCCCGCGCCAAGTAACGCCGGACTTTAGGACGGAAACGTATCAATTTAATTATATTTGATTTTCATTTGATTATGTTTGCCTTTGTTTTATCTCCTCACTTCAATCTCGCATTTTCGTGTCCATCCCGACCGTTAACGCAACACACACACACACACACAAGCGACCCCTTGTGTGCAGCGGTAGGTAGGTTGGCCATTGTGTTTAGAGGGTGGCTATTCTGGGGATGGTTCCCAGGCCGGTCGTTTCGGTGGCACCGGGCTAGCAAATCCGTCAAGAATCGGACACGGTTCGGTTCGCCTCTTTTTGGCCCGGGGAGAATCCGACCCTGGGGCCTATCTGGAGCACACTAAACGAGTTATGATAATCATGCCACATGCTATCCCGCTTGTCCAAGGGCCCAACCAAAACCCAAACCAAAGAAAAAAATGAGTCAAACCATTGCCCCGCAAGAGATGGTAATGATGGGAAGTTTGGGCAAAGTTTGACTTGACGTTCTGCTGTGGCTACCGCACACGACGAAGCCAACGCGCAATGGAAGCGTGAAGTGCAGTGTGCTTTTTGCTTGGAACGATCGGACCATTTCGTAAATTTCAAAAATAACGCTTCTAGAATCCATATCGATCGCACAGTGGAGGTTATTAAGCTATTAAGCTTATTTTAAGAGCTGACAAGGTTACTGACACGGTAAGCTAACTGTGGTCTATTATAACAATTTGAATAGTGTATGATATTCTATACACCTTGGCTATAATTTTAAAAAGGCAAAATAGCTGTGTAGTATTTACAGAATGAATAAAGGTGTTAATTTGGCGATCATTTTGGATATCACAAACTCAATTCCTAAATTCTTTGTCCTCGGTCCACCTTCATAACAAACCTTGTTTGGCAAAATTTAAATATTTTTTAAATATCATAAACATGTACAGATTAGTCTCCTCCTAAAATGAGTCTATATAAACCTTGAACTACTTGCTTAAAGTTGAAAAATATGGTTATTACCAATTAGTGTACAATTAAGTGCTTGAATTACATCATAAAAATGTTTCCATAGCATTCTTACCAAAAGCATTACAGCTGCATTGAGTATTTCCCTAAAAATCCGTGAACCCTTTCCCAGAACCGTGCAATAATATCGCTCAAACGGCATTCACTCTAGGTTGCACCACCGTGCCTCACCGTACAATGTGTCTAAACCGTCGGCCAGTGCGCGCTTAGTGTCTAAACGCCACACCAGGTCCAGGCTTTTGACCGGTTGAATCCCACGGATCGTTTATGCGAGCATCGAGGCGGACAGTATCTTATTATACAATCATCATATCTTGATAAGCGCATGCAAACATGCCTTCGCCACACCAAACCACGGCGGCCCGCACTCTAAGTGCACACAATCGTTCGGCCCCACTGGCTGGATGGCTGGACCGGGCGCGAAGGACGAGCGCGAGGGTTTAGAAAGCATTTAGAAGTGATCCCGTTTTGCTGTTCCACCTGCACACCACCGACCACACATGCACACACGCACATTCCAGGGGGGAGGGTCTCATGTGTGAAGCGGCTGCGAACCGACACGGATGAGACCGACGGTATGCTGCTCTCGTCGGGATGATGATGATGATGATGATGATGATGAAATTGATAGCTCGATGATGTGTCCATCCAGAGCATGGCCGGTACTGGTCTGCAAACCCGAAGATCGTGCTCCGTTTGATAATCGAGCCTCCTTCCCGGCAAGCGCTGGCACACCGGTAGAGCGAGAGAAAATCACACCGAGCAACACGATAGCAATGGACTATCACATTATCCATTATTTTCAATTACCATATCAAATAAAGGCAATCCCTTCCGCATCCGTTCGGGAAAAAAGGGAGAAACCCTCTTGTGTTTGCTCTTTTCTGTTTCAGTAGCAGACAGAGAAGAATAAAAACACACACACACACACACGAATGAGAGTCACTCACTCACTTTTGGGAATTGTTTAGACCATCCAGACCGAATCTCAACCACTCGCCAAACATGCTGCCTAGAATGAGCAAGCGCTACCAAAAACCCCAAAATCTGACACATGTGTCGGGCCGGCATTGTTCTATTGCTGGCGGGATTGGGGGAAAAACCCGGAAAATCGGGCAGGTAAAATTTGAATTTCGGTCGAATTTTTGGTGCCCATTTCGCTGCCAGCATCATACCACCTTGCTGTTTGCTGTTTGGGCTGAGATAAAGTGAATTAAAGAAACTTCTCCATCTGTCTCACTGTGCTCCGGGGTCCTATAGCAGACCAGAGCCAAAAGAGCTGAAACCGGATCCAACGATATTCATCTAAAATTTTTCCATTTCCCATTTTGCAAACCGCCCCCACAACAGAGGATCGTTTAAACTGGTGAGGCTCATGGGTAAGCTTTTTGCTTAATTTAAAAATTAGCTCCCAAACATGGGTATGGGAAGGAAGACAGCAAACATAAAGCGAGGCATACTAACCCAGCCAAATACTGATCCGTTTTTCCGACGATGCAAGCAAATTTTTCCACCGGTAGCCGTACAACGGCTATTTTATCAGGCGAAACATAACCACCTGTCTTTCTATTAGTCGTACCTCAGGCTGTCGTGCACTCCTACCCGGTTTTATCACGGGTTTTATCTAATCTTCCATGAATTGTGACACTTTTTCCAATCCACCAACCTGTGTCTCATGGAAAGGAAGAAGGGAAAAGTACGCTGAAAAAATCTAAATTAAAACACCAAGCAACAATCGGTGAGCGTGAGTGAAACGAACGATCGAATTGTGCGCGCTAGATTTTCTTATCATAATCATTTAAGCAAAGGTTTGGTTGGTAATTTCGCAAGCGTATTTTTTTGTTGCTTGTTTTTCTTTTTGCATCCCTTTTTCCCAGTGCCACTCACTAATCGTTAATGGATTTTGGGGCTACAGAGAGTAGACCTTTTTAAAGTCCTTAAAACCCACACCCAACTGACAAGACTTTAGAAAGAAAGACAGAGAGAAAGTAACCAATAATTAAAGAGTGTTTTTTGTTGCCAACATTGCCTACATTTAGGCGTTGAATTTAAAAAAATTGTCAACTAGTTTTAAAAATTAATCAAACCAATTTTACAGGCGCCTAAATGTATGCAACTGTGTCTAACAAAATTGTCCAATTAAACGCTTTCTTTACAGCTCATTTTTCTCGCTTGATAAGGTTGTCCTATGGGGAAACAGGAAGTTCCTCAAAAAAAGCCACACATACTGGGGGTTTACACTACCATGACACCCGCAAGCACGATTAGCTTTACGCTTTACAGCTTCATGCTACCCCGGAACCATGAAGCGCTTCCCCGACGGAAGCGTGTCCCTTTTTTTTGCTGTTGTTGTTGGCCTTTATCATCCTGTCACCCCATGCGAGAGTGGACCTGTCAAATGTGCTACAGCTGGTAGCAAGTAGAAAAAAAGGGAATGGAATGTTCCACCAACACCACACACCCGCGCGCCTCACCCTCATTATGTTGTGCCCCTGTTGGCATTGATGGCTTTATTAGGAAAAGGTTTTCCAATTTCGACAAAACTCTTCCACCAAAGGTAAACACCAGAGAGCTTGCGTGTGTACGTGTCCGCGTGCGTGTGTGTGTGTGGGAGGGAGTGGGGGGGGGTTTGTTTTAACAGCTTCCTTTGAAGCGTTTTGAATGAAAAAATAAAATTAAACAGGAGATGCTGGCTGGCGTTGCCAGCCCGATCGGGATGGGCTTACCTTCCCATTTTCGAAGGCTTCAACAAACCCACCAAAAAGAGTGGCGGGAGGATGTGTTTGAGTTTACCGAAACCGATCCTGAGCAACTAAACTTATCTTTTAATTGATTCTGTCAACGCGGGAACCAGGATTAACCCTTCGCTCGTCTGCGAGATGATTTTTTTTATGTTCAAAAGTTTTTCGAGTATCGACGGGGACTCCATTAAAAGAGGATTTAGTATTATTGTACGATGCGAAGGGAAGAAAAATGGCGACCGATGATACCCTTTTTTGTTTCGTCCTTTTTTGTTTTTTGTTTGCAAGCAAAAACAAAGCTGTCTCCTGCGAAACATTTCCCATATTTTCCGCTAAAACCGTAAGCGTTTACTTAGCGTTTTGGAGGAAACCTTCCGAAGCGGTTCCAAAGTGCTGACATTTATCTTTATTTGCCGCACGCGAGATGTTGCCCTCCTCAAGCTTGATAAATCACACACGCACATGATTTAAGTGGGTGTTTTTTTTTCTCTCCAAAAATACTCCTGATTAAAATCACCTGCCAGCGTACGTTGTGTGATTTTCTACACGAGAAATAGCGGACCATCTAGCTTTCCACACGATTATTTGATTAGAATTAATGTGTTGTCGTTTTCAAAACCATTCCCAATTTTGGAGATTGAGTTATCACACCCAAGTTTAGTGTTTTTCGGAGATCACATCGAGAAGACACAAAAATACCATATACAAAATAACGAGGGTGATAATTTTGTTAAATTTATCTTCCACCGTTCGGAACTATTTTGGACCATGCTTTTTGACGGCTCTAGCTCGCACGATTCATCTCACCTTTTATCCCTCATCACCCACTAATGTTATGCCAATTTTCTAGCTCATTCTTGTCCACAACACAGCAAAAAACCTCACCCGCACTGAACCGTTTCCAGGGGACTGTTACTGTAGGAGGTTGGAGAAAGAAAACAGCAAATTGGCAAACAAATGAAGATGGTCTTCACACGCTCGTGCCACTCGGAATGCTATGGGAACCACTGGGGACACCGGGGCATGACGAAGGAACGGAATGCCGAGAATTCCATCCCATCGTTGACGCTATTATGGTAACGCGTAAACATAGGAAACAAAGCCAAAAAGTAGGCAGCCCCATCGAAATACGCCGGTGTTGATGCGGGAATATTATGCAAAGCTGTTGTTCTTTTCCAGCCATCGACGCGGAAGGATTCAGCGGTGATCAACGGTGATCAAATAATCGGCTGACAAATCGATTCCACTAGCCCCGTCGGATTCGGAATAGATGCGGCCGAAGCGAATTGAAAAATGAATCTGCATTCGAATGGTACACGCGCGCTCATCTGATCCTCATTGACAAATTGCCAGCAATTATGATGCTGCTGATTTCCTTGCTAACATGGTCCCGCTGCCGGCTTTCGGACAGCAAGCGCTCGCTAGTGTGCGTTGGGTTGCGTGCTGCCTAGAGAAAAGCGCTACACCATAAATGCCGCATGAAACACACAACAACACGGGGCGAAGAAGAATTAAAATTCCAACCCCCTTTTTGTAACTTCTAGATAGGGAGGGGGGGGGTGAGAGTAAGGGAGAGAGCGGGTGGCTGCAGGTGGGGAACTAGAGGTGGGAACATAAAGCATCCCACGCCGCACACACGCGCAAATGTTCATCGTTTTGTATCGGCAATTTGAAACATCAATCAACGGAAACCTTTTTGAAGGCGGATTCTCTGGCCGGGAAGGAAGGATTCGGTTACTCGTCAGCAGCAGCAGCAGCAGCAACAGCAACAGCAGCAACAACAGTCAGCAGTGTAACAGGGGTTACCCCACTACGCATCAATGATGTTTGTAAAGCCTTCCCAAAAGCATAGCACAGGCGCTTGGTCGTCCATCGAATCCATCCCATTCCAAAATTGGATGTGGCGAAGAGGAGAAGGTAAGAGAGGGGGAGAATGAGGGTGGTTTGGTGCAGCTTTTTTAATGCTTCTTTTTCTTTCCCAATCGCCCCCTCCCAACCATCCTCATCATACCTCTTCTTCCTGCTCGCGCGCGCGATCGTTCGCGCTTGGAGGCGTACCAGGACGCGCATTTTTCTTTAATTAAAACATCAAACCCGGCGTGTGACACCCACATGAACGGGTCTCGTCGGAGTATGACCCCTCCCCACCCCCCTCCCCTCCAATGTTCCTTCCCGACCCGTTAACCTCTCGAACGGAAAGTTAATGACGTGTGTTTGGTATGTATGATGTGGTTAGCTATGGTTCTGGTTTTGACGGCCATCACCATCACTGGTCGGTGTGATAGGAACGAAAAAACGAAAGAGAAAGAGAGAGAGAGAGAGAGAGAGAGAGAGAGAGAAATGAGGCAACAAAATTGGAACCACAATTAAGCCATAAGCGTGGCGTGGAAACGATCATAATTTTTAAACCCCCTCCCCCTTCCCATTACAACCCTTCCTACCCGCGTCCACCTTTCCCGCCGAGCCCTTCTCCATCGGTGACCCACAACAGTATAGCAAAAGGCTTTCCACCTCTGACGCGAGATGTCGAATGCCCCAAAGCCCTGTTTGACGAGCTTTTGCGCCTCTCAATCAGTGGCTGCTGCTAGCGGCAACTCCGTACTCCGAAAGAAGCGAAAGAAGAAAGCGAAAATCATCCACCACCGAAAGAAACAACTTCTAATCTATGTCGCGCTAGAGAACTAGAAAAGACATAAACAAAAAAAAACATCTCTAAATCGCTCCAAAAACACAAAAGCTGCACGAAACAGATATAGACAAAACAACACAACACGGACAAAACGAACTTGTCCACCCAGGCAAAACGATCCGAAAGAAGTGATCCACACGACCACGGGGTGGCATGCATGAATGTAAACATATCAAACAAAAACCTCCTTCCCAAAAGACGCGTGGACGCGAGAGAGATAGCAGACAAAAAGATGAAAGAATTAAACCAAAGCACCCGGGTGATAAAATGGATAGAAAACACATGTCAAATCGTCCACTAAATCGGTGTTGAAAGCCCGCGAGACCGCGACCGGACAGTGAGAGTGGAGTCATAAAATGTGAAGGATGGATGGATGGAACGCGGGCAGCAGAGTGGGTGTGTTGGTTTGGGGAAGCACCCAGCAGTTGGGAAGTAAGCGAATACGCCACAAGGAAAGGTGTTTCCCACCCCGTTCCCTCTACTGAAAGGTGTATACCACCCGCCCCTATTGGGTGGGTTGTGATCTCGTAAAAAGACTTTTACTCCCCCAGCAGCGATCGGTCCACACAAAAGGTAGGAGTAACCGGATCGGATAGCACCCGGATTGGAATGTTTGCGGAGATGGGTGACACAATCGGGTGCCTTCGGTCCGAGTATGCCACACCACATGCATGCACTCATTCACCTCACCAACAATCCATATATCTTTGCGCAAAAGAAACGGAGCGAGAGAGAGAGAGAGAAAGAGAGAGAGAGAGAGAAAGAGAGAGAGAGAGTACGCGTAAAAGAGAGAAAGAAAGAGAGATGGGGTCGTACACAGCCGTAAATAGATACCGAAATTAATATGTTAAACAAGCTGTTAAATTAGACGCAAATTAATAGAAACACTCGCAGCGGAACTGCCTCTTCGTGAGCATAAAATTATCATTAATAAGCGACGGCAGGCTTCAGTCGGGCAGATAGGCTGGCAGGCAGCAGCAGCAAACGGCAGGCCTCGACGCAAACCGGTGAGCCAAGGGCCCCGGTGGCACGTTAAAATCGGGCGGAGAAGACAGCGTGAGCGCGTGAGCCGCGAGTTAGCCCGAGGCTTAATTAGGCCAAACCATAAGGGAGAAGGCACACTATATTGTGCAGTGCAGTTTTTTTTCCTCTTTTCGTTCATCTGAGGAGCGTTTTTACTTTTTCTCATAAGAATGGGTTTGTTGCGGTCGCGGTAGGTGTGGAGATTCGATCCATTTGTTTAGGGTTGCTCCACCGAGACAAAGAGATAAGGAAACATATATTATTGATTGTTGCCGCTTGTGACATTCGATTTGCTCCAGTTGCTAACGGGCAGTTTTACATTTGTCGTTCGATCTTTATAGGAAAGGGGAACAAAAATGAATCTTGCCTAAAACTAGAGTAGGAATCTAAATCTCTGCCTTTTAGATACTAATGCTACCAAGGTGAATAGATGAAGAGTTGAATACTGTGTGGTAGGCATAATCTAGGAGAATTTTAAGCCAAGTTGACGCTATATACACCTTGGTTGTAAAACAGTTTGATACGAATTGAAAGACCCAAAACGATCTGCCATGTTTACTAATGTTTAGTTCTTCGGTAAACCGTATTGGATATAATATAAACACAAGAAGCACTTAATATATACATTTATATTCAAGAATTTAAAGAAATTTATCGAACAACCTTGATTACTATATGGCAACCTGGAACAACATGTTTCACAGAACTCGAAAACAATAAAACTCTTAATATCTTCTCCTGGGTTGTTATTAATTCGTCAAACATTTCATCTTCGGAGCAACTGTACCATAAACTACAAGTTTGGGCATAGAATGGCTGTCGTGAAGGAAAAAAGAGTATAAACCAAAGCAGGTTGACATCGTCCAGGCGCCCTCATTAGTCTCTCATTCCTTTTGCAGATTCACGGACCGCCTGGTTTCGTTACTTTAGCATATTTCTGCCTTTTTCCCTCCTTCTCTCACTATTTCTCTTTGTTTCGTTGTTTAAAAAACGTGTCGGAAATTCGATCTCTCCCGCACCTTCTTCCCTAGCCCTTCCTCTACAGTGTCTTAATTCTGAGGCTCGTTAATCCGTTTAGTGAAATCTGGTGTTGTCCAAGAGGTAGTACTCGGGACAGTTTTCTTGCAGCGCCAGGTTTTGTGGAATGAAGGAGATCCAAGATCGAAGGGTCACGGCCTCAACGCCACAGCGCGAAAGAGAAAGCGGGCTTCACACGAGACCGGTGTGACGCACGGGACCACCTTCCCCCCGGGCGGAATCTACACCGATCAGGAATCTTTTGCGGCGCAGGGCATAGTGCGGTCCCGGAGGTCGCCGATGTCTTCGATGCCCGAGAAATAGCCAGCGCCAAATATGGTGTGCCGTTTGCTATGTGCTGGATGATCCCGAAAGATCCGCGAGCCGATCTGCGCTGATCAGCGGTATTGGAAGATCTCGTTTTGCTTCCCTTATGCGTTCAGAGCGGAAATCGGATCGTGATCGGATCGTTTGTTGAGCTTCGGGATCGAGATTCCCGGTGCGGTGAACTGGTCGGACACTGGTGCTGGGGTAGTATTCGTGCAGGAATGTTTGGAGTTGCCGTTCGCAGCACATTCAAAACACCGACTCCCTTTTTTCACCCACTATATTAGGCGTGCCGGTTGGGAACGGAAAAAATGTCGATAATTTTGACACATGCCTTGACGAGATAATTATCAATTTGCTTGTCTCCAAAATTCAAACAGCCGCACACCAAACCATCGCCGGTACGGCGTGGGTGTACTAGCGGATTCGGAAATAAATTCTCTATCGTTTGGCTTTCACCCCTCATTATCGTTGATCGACTCTCTCCCTCTCTCTCTCTCCCCCTCTCTCTCTCTCTCTCTCTCTCTCTCTCTCTCTCTCTCTCTCTCTCTCTCTCTCTCTCTCTCTCTCTCTCTCTATCTCTCTTGCTTTCCCGTCGTACAAGGAGTGATTATTTCGTTAGAATCAAAACACCAGCCAAGTCGTGAGGTTTGTAGTCATCACTTGCAGTAAGCAACAGCAAAAAAAACAACCTCATCCAACTAGAGAAACTTCTTCAACCTCAACTTTCTTCCCCACCGGCAAAGAAATGAATCGCAGAGATCTTGCACGAACAGGAAACTTGGTGTTATTTATTTTTTCTCTAGCTTCGATAATTGCAAATGTCCTCACGGGGACACTTTTGCGGACAGGTAGAAGGGCACACGCTTTTGGCCAAGTTGTGGGCATGTGTGTATGTGTGTGTGTGTGCATGTGTGTGTGTCGCTGGTTGGACTGCACAGCTTCATTTGCGTTCGGTCCAGTTTGCTCGTTGTCTGTTCTGCTGTACCATTTCAAGTCTTCGAATCTTCATCTCCTCTCCAAAACCTGGTTTAATGCGTTTCTTTACTCCTGTCTTTTCTCTTTACCACTCCGTTTACCTCTATTCCGTTAGCTTATTTCCATTCCGTTCCATTCGTTCGTACGGCTCTCGGGTTCGGTTCCATTTGATACGATTTTTTTTGTTCATCTCTGTTTTCCTGCTTTCCGGCATGTTCTCCACCACCACCACCACTATCACGCTTCAACGCCTTTTCCATCTTTCGCGCGCGCGCGGATCATCATAATAAATTTCATTATTTATGATGGCTCGTTTGGATTAACAGTCTTCACTTTGTACCGCTCCCTTCCTTTCTCTTCCTCTTACTCTCCTCTTCCTTCACAACCCGATCGAATCGATCGATTCACCCGCTCCATCAGGGCCCTATTCCATTCCCGTCGCTGTTTCGCTTTTCCACTGATCACGACAAATTTTCGGTGTGTTTGTTAGCCGGCTAAAGGTGCGCTTGTTCGGAACGCACAACAGCGGCGGCGGCGGCACAAGCAACACCTCTTTTTTATGATGATCGGTGTTGTGTTGCGTCTGACGTCTGCCCCGATGCCCGTCCTTCCCTTCCGTTCCCGCTCATCGCACCGATGGTTTCTTTAGTTTTTGTTATAATCCCGAAATTCCACCCGAGTGAATTGGGCTCGAAAATAGAGATTCATCGAGCGTTTGCGTTTGGCGAGCCGTTCATCGATCGATCAATCGCCATGGTCAGTTGTTCATCCGATCGTGGCTGGATGTCGGTTCGCTTGTCATCGTGGGGCAGGAATGTTCTCTGTGTGCAACTCAACAGCTTCTTTGAATACACAAGCACGCTAGCAAATACTGTTCCCGGCGGAACAAAACTGCATTCAGCTGCATTCGATTCGGAGCGGAATCCTTTTTGAATGATGCTTTCAACGCGTCATTCGTTCCACTGATCGCTTTTCTGAAGGAGCACACATCCTTGAGAAAAAAGGGGTTTCGTTCACGTCGAGTTTTTTTTTACCCTTTTTCAAGTAGTGTTTTTGTGTAATATGCATTGCATTTTCAACGAGTGAATGTAATAAAAATGTGTGTATCAATACTTTTCACCTCAATCAATGTCAAACGTGTAGAAGTTTCGAATGAATAGTTTACTTATTTTAAAATGATTATACTTTCGTTCCAATAATGTTTTAGTCTTTGTTCGAAAACTTTTTCTGTTCTCATGTTAATTACTTACACTACCAAAACCCGTGCTAAAATTCAAGGGTTACGTTAAGGGGGTACCCACGAGTTTCAAAAAGAAAAATATCATTAAAAAGCACTCACATCTTGGTCTATCTTGAATGGATCAATAAAATTATTAAACACCATCATTGCTTGTAATATCATGAAGTACCCAAGTCAGTGTAAATCGCGAGAATTCTTTGATCAAAATGATAAAATGACCAGTTGACAGGTGACACATTGACAGGCTGTATACTTGCATGACAAAAAGGAAACTTTTTCAAACTGCTAAGCCTAGATTTGTTACATTATTCTCTGCCCGCAAACGTTCGCATTGGATTACCGGCAAAAGATAGCCGATAGCTCAAAGAAAGATAAATCGCTTCAATAATTCGTGAATAAAGATCAATAACGCGCGTGAATAGTATCGAGCCCTGGGCAGAAGATTAAAACGTGTTTGATTAGCGTAAATGACTGTCCCGATCACGCTCTTCAAAATAAGCATAAGCCCCTCACACCCGAAAACGCCAAAAAGGCAATTTAGATAATGAAAATAAATATCTTTTGCACCGCACCAGACAAACAAGCGCTCGGTATGGGTAACAATACAGCATCATGACCAAACCATTCCGCCACTCGTTGATCGTGCCATACCAACTAGGTCCGCCAACGTGGCCACAGCATAATAATAGGGCGATCTACGTTTGCTCGTTGTGACGACAATCACGAATCATGGCGACGTTGAGAATTGTTGCTCGATGATGATCTTCTTACTTGGCTTTGTGGTGCAGCACCAGTCCATTCTACCCATTCACGCACTTCCAATTCCAAAATGCAGAAACAGACACACATAAAAACCATAATTCGATCGAGAATGGCCGAAAAAATAGACCTCTGGTACCGCTTCTACCGATTCTGGTCCGCTTCTACCGATCGATTCGATACGAATAAATATTATCTTTAGCGCATTGCTCTGCGAGAGCGCGAAGGGATCGAGTGTAGTCCGAAAAAGGATGAGTTGACGCTTTTGGCACCTCGTTTGTCCGAAAAGCGAAACACGAACGAATCCGTCCGAGGATCACGTTTCCCGATAAAATAACAATAATCGCGGAGCCGCCAGAGTGGAAGAGCAATAAGAGATTCCATCCATAGACGTAAACGTAGTGCTGTGTTTTGGTTTCTTCTCAAGCCGAGGGTAGCAAGCAGTGCGGGTTATGGAAGAGCAAACTTCCTCAAGCATAATCTTCCCAAAATGCCGCATTTGGCCGTTACGATTACGAAACCGACAACCGAGTAGTTGTCGATGATGATCGAGAGTAAACAAATGTAAATGCCACTCGCTTCTCTAATCATTCAGGACGATACAGTTTTTGCTTTCTGAAACACCGCCCCTTCCCACCACCTTGCGTTGCCCGACCGCTTCACAAAGAGCAATGGCTCATTTCCACGTTTACAAATCAACATAATTTCCATGCACAACACCCCTGGGCGCACACCTAGCAAAGGCTACATTTTTGGACATTCACGATCGTCCGAGTCGGGCTCGTTGCGGTACGCTCTTTATCTTGGCTATTGGTGGTGCCCCGGTGCGTTCTATTCTACGATTCCTCTTCACAAAACAACCACCCGACCGAAATCGAACCAAATGGACCGCGTACGTACATT
This sequence comes from Anopheles rivulorum, assembly GCA_018908115.1. Taxonomy (NCBI): domain Eukaryota; kingdom Metazoa; phylum Arthropoda; class Insecta; order Diptera; family Culicidae; genus Anopheles; species Anopheles rivulorum. The sequence continues at coordinate 25,184,647 of STHB01000003.1, read as the reverse complement.
CGATCGCACGGGATGAGAAAATCTATTCCCACCAGATGTGGGATCTCCCCCCCCCGGTTGGATGAAAGAACGAATGAAACCGAACGGTCGGGCGCATAAATAAAAGCACCAAAACCAAACGCATCGTGATCGTTGTTGTTGCTTTGATCTATGAAGCATATCGAACAGCGCTGAGGGTTCTTGTACGGGAACGGGCAGACCAAACAGGGGGGACGATGGAAAAAATCCACAAAATAATAAAACAACACATCTCAACAATATGGCCCCCTTTTTCCCTGGGGGGGGGGGACCCAACCCAGCCCGAAGTTTTGGTAGAGCGTCTCCACACACAAAAGATTGCCATGAATCATAGCTCTATTTATGTAGTCGATCCCCTCTTGCGATCATGTTGTTGAAACGGTTGTTTGGAAACGTATTTACTCCCGCTAGCTGCCCTTGCGTTGGCTCATTGTTTGGTGGTTCTACGCGGAACCTATGCGTCGATCCACGGGTACGGTATTGCGTTTGCATTTGAACTTCCTCACGAGTCACAGGCCGAGCGGCGCGATATGATTTATCCACGTCACAAGTGGACAAGCAGCCTGGCGAAGGTTTATTTTAATTCAAATTTATCGCCACATCCCAATAAGGCACCGCTGCTACGACCGTGGGGAAAAAAGGTTCATGCGTGGTCCAGCTAAACTCGTTCTCATCTCAAAACATGTAACTTGGCATTTTGTTTGGTACTTTAGATCTACAGCATAGTTTCAGTTAGTTTGATGTTTTCTGAGAGCTCATCACATAAATTGGTCAAAAAGTACTAACTAACAATAAAGAACATTTTATACAATAGATATGTAACATATTAATAGGAACGCCCTGTTTGATGCAACTCATAATATAGAATCTCTCCTTGGTCCCACCAAAACATAAAATGTTTTTTTTAAATTTCTTATGTTCCTATCTGAAAACAGGTCATACTAAATAATGTAAAATATATTCCATCCTGCAGCCGCAATGTAGAAATTAAACTTAGTTCATCTATATTATTATACTACCAAAATTTTCATTATATATAATTAAAGTTGGTATCTAAGTTCTAACCAAACATTGACATATTATTTGATATTTTTTTTTTTATTTATGTTAGAACGGAACAGGCCGTATTAGACTAATTTTACCACGTAGCAGGCTAGTCAGACCGTGCTACGGGGAGACGGTCCGAATGGGATTTGAACCCGGTCTGGTTGTGTTAGGAACTGGCGCCGTTGCCAAATGCACCACCGGGCCGCCCCATATTATTTGATATGCTTGTAAAACATTGTTTAGAACTGAACTATCTGACTATTTGATTAGAGATTAAAAATTTTAATTAAATTTACCAGTACTTTAAATACAGCTTAACAAGATTAATATTAACCTCTGTTCACACAACTATCATACACTTCATCTTTACCTTACCACACTCGGATTGTGTCAGCTTGACTGATCTAATTTTTCCAACGATCTAATTGAACGAGTTTTCCAAAGCAATAATAGGCAACAAATCAACGATCGCATTATCCAAACAGTCCCCCGTGACCCATATATATCTACATATATATGCACAACAAATCGCTGGTCGGCCGTTAACGAGCGACGTTCACAACCCGGATTGGCAGCCGCATGATTCCGTTCCATTCACGGCCACGGACGGTCAGCGGGATCAATTTCGTTGACCCAACGCCATTCCCCGGGAGGCAGAGAGTTCGAAACCTTCCAAACTGGACAAACCTTCACCGGCTGATAAAGCTGGCCCTTTAACTATCACCACGCGCGGCCTGTTTATTTTCGCTCCGACCACACTCTGTGGAACCATTCTTTCCCTACCGACGGATGGGTGACTATCGATCAAATATATTTGAGATCTATCTAAACCCAAGACACGCTCCAATCGTTACCCGAAGCCAAACGGGAACCTTACTACTGGGCCGCGGTCGTGAAAGTACTCCACAACTTCGACTTTCTTTACGTATCATTATCATTTCCTCGGCGATTACATCCTATCTCCGCTGTTGCGGGGTTCGGGACTAAAGACTAAAAAGTTTCGCCTATCGCACCAAATCTCACCTACTCCCCTTTTAACTATGGTGAAATAATGGCTGGCGGGTGGTTGCTCTTGTTTCGAATCTCCGCAGCGACCAACAATGATAACTAGTGTGCCGTCCGACCTAAGATCACTATCAGAAATCGCGAATGGATCGCCTCCACCTTCCAAAACACCCCGGACTGACCACTGACCGGACAGATGAAGCGTCGGGAAGCGAGCGAGCGAGAAACTATACATCAAAATCTTTGAAGGAGCAAGAAAGGAACCTCACACAAACCCGTGCCGATTGGGACGGAGGGATCGCGCTTGGAGCGACCGTCCGTACAGCCGAACCGAATCAGAAAACATGCAGAAACCAATCAATAATTTATTGTGTGCCGAACCATTTTCTTTCTGGTCGGTCGGCAACGACGACGACGGGCCTTTCGCAGACTTACACACAATGCAATCGCAGCGCTGCGATCGATCGCTAGGAGGTTTTATTTTTATTTTCATTTTTTTGGGCATCTGATTAAAGACCGTGAGACTGCACGTGGACTTGTGTCCGTATGTGTGTGTGTGCGTGCGTGTATGACGCAGGGAAATAAATGCAAAGCGGGTGGATTCGACACATTCGACGTTACCCAAAAGGAGTAGAAGGAAAACCAGCCGAACCAGCGAGGAAGGGAACTTTGTTTTTTTTTGCAAATCGCGCAGCACTCGTCGGTGACCATCGCCAAACCATATTTGGACACTGGCGGCTTGCTTGCTAGCAACACAAGGCGGACGAGAGCTTGGGATGCAGATTCCGTGCCCTCCCTTGGTATTGGAGCGGAGGGATAAATTCACACCACCAACAGCCATAAGCAAGTGAACGAACGTAACGATCGAGATCCCTTTTGTTGAGCATCGCGCATAACTCAAACGGTGCACAAACAAAAGCGCCCGAAAATAAGTGGCCTCATGCGGAATGCCACTCTCCCGCCATAACTCGGCGAACTCGGTGACCATTTCCGAGGGTGGAAAGGGGAGAGGGGGAGGGGAAGTTGAAAAAATAATAATCATCCTTTCGATCCATCCACCATTTGACCTGGGACCCTCGTACACACTGATTCGGGAAAGAGTGTCGTGATCGGGAATTTGAATAGAAAGGTTGACCACGATGTTTTCAGGATGTCGTGCGAGGTAAACTGTCTTTGCTGCTGCAGGCAAGGTATGCGTTATTGGAGCTATAACAAAAGACACCAAACAGCTTTCTATAAGCTCTATTCAATATTATTTTGTAATAAGCTATTATAGATATACTATTTGCTGTACTGAAATATCCTATTCACCCCTTTTCTTATAATGCGTACATACATTACATCTAAAATGAATGTGAATAATTTTCATGTATATTTTTTATAGATTATTATAACAATTAATCTAAGTCTTTAGATGGACTCCAGAATTACTAGCAAGATTAAAGAAAATCGATTGGTGGAATCCGAGAAACATTTGCTATTATGAGTCATTGTATTATACTTCATACATCTAAAGCTGCCATTAATTAAATTTAGTTAATCTCTCTGATGATACAAGTCGCAACGTAGTCAGTAGCTTAAATAAGGCATATAAATGGATAGATATCATTCTAAAATTGCTTCCGAAAGCAAAAATATACACACACGAAAAAACCACACCGAAAGACAAGTTGCTACTTGAAAAGGGCATCCTCTACTCAACATTCTTAGCAACCTCCTGCTAGCCATTTTCCTATCCCTGTTTCCACCCCCGAGCTTTTTACAAACGATCGCAACCGGCAACAGGAAAGCTAATTGAAATCGTGCCACGCGAAACCTACCGTGGGTTTTGCGCGATTGTCATCGAAACCGAAGGGCTTCGATTCTTGAAGCAAAAAAAAAAACGAAAAATAAACAAGAATAAAACAAAATGCTGCCTCCCTTTAAGCGCACAGATACGTATCGAGCCTTTATTATTGGAGTCAAGCGTTATAGCAAATCTAGCGATGTTTGCTTGGCGAAGCGTGAAAAAAGATGTTGCTCCATCGAAAGCAATACGCCGGCGTGGTGGAGAGTGTTCTATTCATAAAGTAAGGATACAATGTTGCTGGAACCGTTTGTTTACGGTTTTTAGAAGTTCACCATCATGATGATAATGATGATGATGATGATGACGATGAGGTGTTGGGGCTAAGATTATCCCACGGTGTCAGAGCCTTTTCATTTGGATTTGCTTGCTAATCCGATTACGATCGTGAACGCGGCAAGGTGAGGGCTTTGTAATTAATTCTACAAATAGACCCGATTAGGCGTCCACAGTTAAATGTTTCGATGTGGGTCAACAATTTATTTACGTTTTCACATGAAAACGCTATTTTAAGAACGTTTTTGTGAAAAACAATGTTATTGTGAATAACAATCTTTGCAAGCATGTTTACGTTTGCTCGAGGTAAGGTAGGCCATCAAAGCAATGGTTTTTGATTGATTTTTACTTTAAAAAGCAGTATAAAAGAAATAAATATTCCTCTGCAACACGTATTTGATAAAGGTATTCAAAATAGTAATACAATATAAATCAAATATACACATATTTTTGATTGTTTTTTCGGTGGGAGTCTGATTGACGTCTTATACTATGAGTGCTTTTATTAGGCGCAAGGTTTCAGTTAAAAGCCATCAAATAATTGCTCCAATCATGTCTGGCTTAAGGTATTAGCGTTGTTCTACATCGTTAAGCACGCTAGCAGCTAAACTTCTCTCGCTTAATATCATCATACACGTCCAATCAAAACAGATAAAGCTACTGTTTGGATGATTTTTCTACGGAAATAATTAAGGTGTACTTCTCACGAACCTTCCAACGCCCCATCCAAAGTGCCAAAGCATTCGCAGTAGGATTGCGATAAAAAAAAAACAAAATATCCCCAAACAAAAGCATATTTCTGTCCATCATGCTTTTCTTTCGGGTGGGGTTCGCGGCACATGATACGGATTAGAGCTTTTCAGTCGGAGGAAACCATTACCATCAGCAGCATCGTCAAAAGTACCGGAATGATTTACAGAATTTCATCGTTAGCCAAACACACAACAGACGATGGTGGCCCACGCGATCGGAAGCATTTCGTAATGTCTTTTCTACAACACCACCAGCAGCCACAGAGCATCATGTTTAGCCTCCCGGAGGAACATATTCAAAAAAACGATAATAGCTTCCGTGTCCCCACCCGGTTCTACCCATACTTCTCTTCGCCACAAGCCAAACAATTGTGTCCGCGGGACTTAAAAAAAGTCGATTTTTTAAGACATGATGGTAAGAAATCTCTAAGTGGAGAGACAGAGACAGAAACGAAACGATACAGTAGCGCCCAAGGTTCGAAGGCAACCGACACAAGGACACGACACCGTGACACGCACCCTCCTTTCATCAACGCCACTCCTTCTCCTCCTACTTCCCAAGGGAGGTGGGTATGCATTTTGTTGTGCGAGTGTGTACTTTTTTTTATGAATCATTTCCACCATCCACCAGGCAGGCAGAGCGACTGGATGGAATGGTTCCGGGGAAAATTTGATTCATTCTGTCGAATTTGATAAATTATCACATATTTTAAGGGCGACGCGGGCGGTTCGGTTCGTGACGCTCGAACGATCGTGTGCTGGGGCATGGGGACTGCTGAAGATGCTCGGATGATGAAGATGAATTCCAACCAGCCAAGAGAGTACGCTTGGTGAACAAAAATAAATGTACAATAAAAAAGCAGTGAAACCACACCTTAAGCCAGCGAACATATGCACGATCCGGGACCGCCGATGCAGGACTGTGTTTTCGTACGAAAGCCTTCGATTTTCGTCGCCCCGGTCACCATATTTCTCACGGTTCTCGAAGCGTGGCGCATTTATCGCGGATGAGCTACCGGAATATGACACACACACAACCACGCAGGGGACACAGACAGGAGAGCTGCTGGTTTAACCCGCAACCAAAGTGGAATCGCTTTCGACGGCACACACACACACACACACACACACACACACACACACACACACACATACACACCGTGTATCGTCCGAATTCGATTGATTCCTCTTCCGCTGTTGCTTTCGCAATCGGACCATCGGACTCGGTGCTGCAGGCACCCAACATCATTCCAATTTGATGGATGACAAAGCAACAGTAGCGACAGGCCAACGACAGCACGGCGCACACACCCCACCAGCAACACATACAGCCCTGGCCAAATAAAAGGACCCCCTGCCAGCGACAACTGCCACCGGGAACCGAACCCGAGCATTGAAAACAATAAAAAAATGTAAAAAAGCGATCAGTGAAATAAAAACATGAAACCAAAAATTGAATACAGTAAAAGGAAACACGGTGGCAGCACGCAGGCTGCCATGGCTGGGGCGGTTTCGTTGGTCGTACGTGTGAAGTCAGCGAAAAGAATCGGTTTCTTCCGCTCGGACGAGCAGAGTAGGTCCTCCAGTCGAGAGTAAGCGCGGTCATAAGCGATTTTGTAGAGAAGTGATGCACCGGGGGAGAGTTTATTATTTAAATTTATTTAACTTCATGGCCCATGCTGTGCGATAGGGTCATAACCCTTGCGGCACGCTACCCGTATGGATCTCTTTCTATTATTCTATATTAGTGAGGAGGCTTGAATGTTCTGAGAAGTTCTTTAAAACTATCAATTTAATCTTTTAGATAGAAGTGATATTTGGTGGGAACGATAAGACGTTAGATACTGTGAGTTAATGAGGCTTATGCATGAGATCTCGAAACAAAGGAACGTTCCTATACTTTCGAAGTAAATTTAATTACTTCAGGAAAAAATTGCTTCAAAATATCTTCCTCGATTGTCCAACATTCTCTGTATTTCGGAAGAAAATACGCGGAAGAACGATTGATTCTGCTCATATTGTAGTATGAGGCCTATGAGAGGCCTATGAGTTGTACGATGCTTTTACTATTGCTAGGGTCTCGCTAGGTTTTCGTTGCTAGGTTTGATTGCAATTAATTTACTAGCTTCTCCAAACCAACTATTGCTATCGAGTTGAAGGTAAGTAAATTTTGCTGTAGGAATATAATAAAAACTCACTCCCCCATTCAAAATTCCTCATTTTAAATTCAGCACGACAATCACACCGGGAAACACTATTATAAAAGCATCAAGCGTGTATGCAGGAGAAGCAACAAACAACAGAAAAACAATCTAAACACTGGCCTGTGAATGTAGATCATTTTAAACCCGTCCCGGCGATGGCGATGAGAATCCGAATCTCGAATCATCGCTGTCCCTGGTGGGCGATGGGAAAATTGTATAATATTCTATGCTTTTTGGCCCTCCCACCATCTCTTTCCCACCACCCATGCCTTGTCTCATACCCCTTTTCATTGCTGATCAATTGATGAGTAATTGAAAACATTTTAACCATCCTCCACAACATGGGATCTACAGAGGGACAACAGAGAAAAGGCGGACGCACAGACACACATACACACACACACACCAGGGGGACCTTTATCCCGATCCAGTTTTTGTTGTCGTTGATGCTTTTTTTCCCCCTTTTGCTAGTTGTTATTTGATGCTTTATACTATTACTATCATGCTGACTAAAAAATCGTGTGGCCACATATTGCTCGAACCGAACGTTCAATAGTTGACCGATGTCAGTGTGAAACCTTTCGATGAGGGGTGAGTTTGGGTGTTAAGAGAGGGGAGAGGGGGGGGGGGTCCAATGACAAGCTGAGAGCAAATAGAATTTTCACAACACAAAACACCCATACCACACTCCCCCGCCCCTCTTCCCTCAATCACGCTTCTTCGCGCACGTTTAGCTAACCCCCGTTGGGTACGATCAGGATGAAAGGGGAAATATGGGGTTTGGGATTGGTTGAAAATTTGAATAGAATAGAGAAAGGATGTTTGTTACCGCGTGACGTGTCGATTTATGCGCCTCTTTTTTGTCCTTCTGCTCGTTGCTTCCACCAGCTTTGCTTCCTCCCCGCATTCGGGATCAGCATTTTTCTATTCTTTCGTGCGAGTTTCCGCGAGCGTGTGAGTAGTACAAGGGAAAAATGGATTAGGAAAAAACGAGTGAACCGGCTAGCGGACGGACGCTCTTGTTTGTTAGGCGACTAGAATAGATAAATGTGATTTTTTGTTTTTTTTTTCCTTTTTTGGTTCACTATTTCTGCTTTACCCACGCGAGTGACACCTTTTGATATTCATCAGCATGCAGATTGTGTCCCGTTTAATGTCAATGCTCTGGCGGCGGCAGTGGTATCGAAAGAATCTAATCACGAGTGTCACGAGTTTGATTTTGGTTGTTTGTTCGGTTAAATATGCCCGAGCCATCGGCCCAAGTAAGGTGGCGAAAGTGATGAGCGGGGGGAGGGGGTTAGGAGGAACTGTTTTTAATTCTTCTTTCGTGTGCTTGTGCAAGTTTTCTTTAATTCATTCTACATTAAAAGGCGATCAAGCAGCTTCAAACAGAAATGCATCTGGCAGGAATTATTCTATCGCTGCTCAATCTCTGCCTTTTTGTGTCATGAAGTGGAATCTACCATGAATAAAACCATAAAGCATGAGCTGATCTAATTGAAATTCATGTTTTGAATTAGCTTTCATTCGAAATGTATTGCAGCACCATTTGAAACTTTCAACATGAAATAAAATTGCAGCGGATTTCACAAAACGTTTGCCTCAGTTTCATACAAAGCTATCGAATAAAGACACGTGCAGCGTTCGTTTCGCTGATGTGACAATGGATAGGATTATGCAACTCTTATTTTCTCCCGCAAATTTTTACTCCATTCCGGTCAACTTTATCCGACCGGAAATGGGTCAATTTAAGGGAAATGCATATTAGAATAAAAGTCAAAAGATCAAGCTTAAAATGTAAAAAAAAAACACAAAGCAACCAAATGTCCCATGCTGAAGGTAGAGATGTTCTCTTTCCATTGTCCTGGATATGCGTCAAGGCTAACATATCAAACTAGAAGTCGCCGCACGGAAACTGCAACATCAACCGTTAGGACGACCAAGGACGGTCTAGGTGATCGACTAGTGTTGGACGTCACATGAAGCTAATAAGGATACAACTTTTCTCCCGTTTTGTCGTTGACCGTGTAACTTGCACCTCGTATGTACCGTGGCATGGCGACCCTGTGTTGTGAAGATGTGTTTAAATGTGTGCCTGTGTATGTGTGTGTGTGTGTATGTGAAAAGCATTCGTGTCCGTAAGCAATGATACTTCGCTTACGATGTAGCTGCTGCCAGTTCCATTGGGAAAAGCACTAGCGCTACCATCGCAACATCAAAGGGAAAACTTCTCCAACCACATGGACGGTGGCCAGAGCAAACACGGAAAGGCGACAACGGAACCCAAATGGGGGGAAAACGGTCGCTTTGTTCTGTCTGTATGTGTGTGTGTGTGTGCATGTGTGTGTGTGCTCTTTTCCTCAAAAGTCAAACGTCAACCGTATCTCGATGATGCGACGATACACGGTCATTCGAATGAGTTTCTCAATCTGGACGTACCAGAAGTTTGCCGCCGTGTGGAGAACAGGAGGGTAGGTGACGACGATGGAACGGAGGTTCGCCTTTTCTCCGCCTGCGAATGGGCGAACCAACGCGTGCTCGATTGGACCAAAAACCAGAACCAACGAAAATGCAATTAGTTATTAGGTTATTGTATCAACTTCCGGGGGTTTCCACCCGAAATGGTGCTGGACGACACATTACGGACCCTTTTGCGCTTTGCAATTCGTGCCCCTTTCCTTGCTTGGGCCACAGAGCGAAATGACCGACGCTCCAGTAGGTGGCAAAGTAAACGAGAATGCCAAACTATAAAACGGTGTACCCGGTGTCCCGGCACAACACCGTGTCGTTTGGAGTAGTGAGGTAGATTTAACTTCACGGTTCATTAGTGTACCGCGGCGCACCGGACGTCATCATCGCCGAGGTCTCGTCCTAGTTCTAGCGGAACTTCTACAGCTGCTACTATGTTTGCGTGTACCAACACTCCCACCGGAGTTGGAAAACGGTGTTGAAAGACTCGAAAGATCGTACCAACATTGAGGCCGCACCTTATACGGCTGGTCATTTGGGTCATAGCAACTCACTAGCGAACGTAGGCCGAACATCTTGCATAAATCCAGGGTTCTTTGCGTTTGCTCACCACCACGCTACTCAGGAAGGCGCGCCTGATGGTCACAACACTGAAGCATTAAATGCATCGCCGACTTGCTTCGTACTCCACTCTCTCTATCGCTTTCCTATCGAGACCACCCTCCAGATGAGATGTTTATACTAATCAATTAACTTAATTGCGATCGCTTTGCGCAAAAGCCAATAGCCATCGCTGCTACCTGTGCAATCGATCGACCTCCATCCAGAGAGGTCCCCGGATAGAGCCATTAAGGCAGCACGGGATACTACATAGATGGACGGTACTGCACGTTGAAAGGACACACAAAAACCCCCACACACACACACATCGAGTAAGAGTTTTTCTAATGCTCCAACTCAATTGCTCGTTCTCAACTTGAAATTGGCTCAAGAAAAGAAACACATCCACAAAAGCACAAAGCCAGGACGAAACGTGCACCAGCAGCAGGTTGGGTGACATATTATGAGTTTGCCCTTGTTCCTTGGGAAGTTCCATCGTTCTCCGTTCCGGCTTCGTTGTACATGTGTTTGCGAAGGTAATAACCATTATGGAGCGCTCATTTAATTAATTTACTACACCTCAGGCAATTGAATTTAATGTGCTGACCGGGTCCCGAGATTTCGTCCTGCCGTGATGGCTATTAAGAGATTCCAGATCCGTGCACAATGCTAGTTAGTTGTACTTTTTTCGTCTTTTAATCACAATTGAAACACACATGAAGCTGCACATTTGAATGCTGCTCCATGTTTGATGGCGTGTCTGCACCGTGATGGTTCGATAGTAACTCGTCACGAGTTCGTTTCTAGCATTCCAACACTTGCTCGCGTACTTCAAGGCAATGTCAGTTCAAAGCTCGCCAAGCATATTGCTGGCACCGTTCGCAGAAGTGATCACACTTAAAATCCAACTCGGCTACTCGATACTCGGAAGTCATCCGAAGAATGGTGTTAAGGCACCCACAAGCAACTCCCATGCAGGCTCCATTTCGTACGTATTTCCTGCCACCATTGCAACGAGGACGAAACGTGTTGAAATCTACCATCCGGCACGCAGACGGACCAGCAGGGACCAGATTCCTCACGTTGACCCCAACGGGGTCCCAAACTAAATGCCGGAGCGTACGAGTGCAGCCGAGGTACAACATGGTACGATTATTGTTCGTGTTCATTTATGACCTTCCGGGGGCCCCCGAGATGTAAGCTGCTGGTAACACTTTCCCGGACCAGAACACCTGGCTTCCCGCAGGTCCTGTGTATCAAACATCTCCGATGGGGCTATGGAGCACGGTGTGTGTGTGTGTGGCCGGAGTACGGTATGGGAGCAGCAGTGTGTGTTACCCAATGGATCTCGAACACGAGGACTTGAGACAGAGAAAGAAGAACAAGCGTACACCGAGAGTAAAAAAGTACACACACACACACCCGACCATTCAACATCCAACATGCTCTCCAACTTTAATTACATTTATCACAATCCGATATCGTATTACAGTTCCCATGGCGATGGATGCCTCCGATTCCGCTGTGCCTTTTCGGGTTGCAATTTCCCGCCACCGCTTCTTCCTGGTGGGGAGAGTGCGCTGTATCTCTGCCAGGCAAAAACGGCTCGTTATGACATTACGTAACCCGGTCCACTCGTCTTCATCGTGTCCCGCGTGTTCTGACCACCCAACCAATACGAAGTAGATTCGACTACAACGGGCAATGACGACGACGACGACGACTGTACGACAACGAGGACCACAGTGAAGAGTCACAATTCCGCAGTCATACAGTCTACTTAATGAAAGTTCTCGCTTGAAAGAATTTTACCACCCCACATCTGATGATACCTACATCCTCTCCACCTCTCCTCCTTTCTACCACAATGCACATCGGAAAAGCTGTGGTGCGTGTTAAGTTTGCCGTGAAAACAAGCTCCATCCAATGTGATCCGATTTCTGACGCCATGTTCGTTTAGTTGTCACGCGGGCATGGGGACGAAGGTCCCTTCTTTTCAAGGTTTCTTACCGGGGCCCTGCCACCTGGATGGTGGCGTGTCGAAGAACTATTTTCAAGAAGTATACCTACCACCCACCCCACCGTCGCCACTCGGACCTTCTTTGATTAGAACCAGCAAATCAAGCTCCAAACTGATCCAGGCGCGATGGAACGACCAGTCGACCATCCTATTCGCTCCGGTTCCATTCTTGGGAAAAACTGTCTTACGCCATTACAGTAAAGACGCAGCAGCTCCACTGTTGTCTCGCTCGTACCACATTCTTGGCCCCGCAAGGAGAACGCACATTTTCACACTTGGCTGAACCGGTGCGGTGATGACGACGGTGGGCTACAATCGGCTACCGGAAGAGAACTTCGTCCACCATGCCCAGCGGTCCTTTCGTGTGTGCGGGCGAACATCAAAAATAGTAAACGGAATAGGCAGACGGAAGTTTAGGCACGGCACGGAAATGTTNTCTGACCACCCAACCAATATGAAGTAGATTCGACTACAACGGGCAATGACGACGACGACGACGACTGTACGACAACGAGGACCACAGTGAAGAGTCACAATTCCGCAGTCATACAGTCTACTTAATGAAAGTTCTCGCTTGAAAGAATTTTACCACTCCACATCTGATGATACCTACATCCTCTCCACCTCTCCTCCTTTCCACCACAATGCACATCGGAAAAGCTGTGGTGCGTGTTAAGTTTGCCGTGAAAACAAGCTCCACCATCCAATGTGATCCGATTTCTGACGCCATGTTCGTTTAGTTGTCACGCGGGACCCTGCCACCTGGATGGTGGCGTGTCGAAGAACTATTTTCAAGAAGTATACCTACCACCCACCCCACCGTCGCCACTCGGACCTTCTTTGATTAGAACCAGCAAATCAAGCTCCAAACTGATCCAGGCGCGATGGAACGACCAGTCGACCATCCTATTCGCTCCGGTTCCATTCTTGGGAAAAACTGTCTTACGCCATTACAGTAAAGACGCAGCAGCTCCACTGTTGTCTCGCTCGTACCACATTCTTGGCCCCGCAAGGAGAACGCACATTTTCACACTTGGCTGAACCGGTGCGGTGATGACGACGGTGGGCTACAATCGGCTACCGGAAGAGAACTTCGTCCACCATGCCCAGCGGTCCTTTCGTGTGTGCGGGCGAACATCAAAAATAGTAAACGGAATAGGCAGACGGAAGTTTAGGCACGGCACGGAAATGTTCCAGCTTTTCCGGGCGCCTTTCCACCGTTCGAATGCAACACTCACCGCCATCGCCATCACGCTTAACACACAAAGGGCAGAGTTGCGAGCACCACCTTCTGTGGACTTGTTCACCTGTGTGCGCCTATTTACCAATGATTTGGTGTTGGGTGCTTTTGCTGCATCGATGAACTTTCACACACACGCATACGTGTACGACCACCAAATTCCATTTGAAGTTGATCGAATTTCCTATCAACAGTTTGGTCGTGTAGTACACTCACTCGCTCGCTCGCTCGCTCCTAGATACCGTGTTCCATCCAGCACGGTGTCTAGCAACGTCGTTGTCTGGGCCATCCACGAGGAACACACGATGCTCCGGGAAGCTCACCTATATAATACAATTTTCATCGATCCAACTAATTTATGTAGACGCTAATGAAGCATTAAACATATTTTCGATGCACGCAGCCCAAACCCAGTATGCCACCGTTTCCTACATGCCGTGGCCCGGCCACGATATTAGCCGAACGTTCGGCCCTCAGAGTTCGGCGAAGCGTTTGAATATAGTCGTGCATATTTCATCCGTACACATAAATTGATACGAAACCTCCGAAACTCCGTCCCAGTTTCGGCACCTTTTTCCGGAGTCGACCGACAATCGACCGAAAGGAACCGAGAGAGCCCCAAAAGTGTATGGAAGGGTTTTGCACTTAATCGTCCGGAGAAAACCCACATCCCCACTTTATTGCCCGGTCCATTGTCTCAAGCGTCGTCGGCCCGGGTGTGCTGTGGTTCCGGTTCCGGAGTTTCGGTTCCGTTTCGCTACCAGCCAAGTGATTCCATCGCTACAAACTTCCCTTTGAAGGTCAAAATGGCGTCGAGCGTCATTTTCTTTTTTTTTCGCACCCCTTAACGAGAAAGAATGGACGGGGGTTGAAAGTTTCATAATTTATCAAATTCGGACAAAATTTATTATTGCAATTCGTGGCGTAAAATGTATCCCTTGCTCCTTGTTTTTTTTTTCGCTTGACTTTTAATCGTCGTTCGCCCACCTAATGATTCATATTTTATTACGCCCGGGGGAATACTTTTGCCGTGTGGATGAAGTAGTGTAGAGCAGAGTGTAAGTTTCGATGCGCCCTTACCGATCAATCGATACAAATTATGTAAATTTAACAGCAGAAGTAAAGCAAACAAAAAATAATCACATTAAACCACCATCATCCACAATGAGGCATCTTCACTAAACGAGGTGGTCAATGATGCTCGAAAAAATCTAAATGAAAAAAAACATACAGCGGAGCAGTGTTATTTTTCCATCCCAAACTATTCCACCATCGACACGCTCTTGATACCGACACAGGGACATGAAAACCCGGTTCATAACTTCATCCACTTAATCATCTGTCCCTTGCGTAGAGTGTGTTGGCGCCCACCACCACCTTTATACATTGAAGGTTCTTCAGAACAGAGCACGATGTCCAGAATTATGTATAAAATCAATATAAATTAATTGTAAAAAAAGTTCTACATCATTATCTTTTTGGAATTCATTTTGGTAGCATGCTACTCGAACAACGCGCACGATCAGAGTTCAAGTCTCAAAACGGTTAAATTTTGTGACTCAAAAGCAAAGAATTTGTGTCAACCATTATGTACTTATATGGTAATTTATTTAATTAATTGATTTAATTTTATTAATCTTTCTGTTAATTTATTTTGTCTCCTATGAATCAGAAAACCTCTATTTGCTTGTCAAATGTCCAGTAAACGACCCACCGTGAACGGGCCAAAATTCGTTTAAGGAAATTCGTTAAAATTTCCACCAATTCAGCGGAAAACAAGGCGCCCACAAAGCGCATTTCATTCGTCACTAATGTTACGATTTAACGCAACAAAATCACGCACTGAATGCGTCCAAAAGGCGAAATACGGGTGAACATTAAAACGGTGACCATATTTCACCCGAGGCCCCATCACAAAGCAAATTCAGCCCTGTAATCGCAAGGTGGATCAACTTTTTTTATACCGCCATCGCCATCTGAATGGCTGGGATGCATTTTCGTCTCGATGCAACAAGAAAAAACAAACCGAAACACATTTCATTGCTCGCCTTTGGCAAACGTTTCCCAGTTTACATCGTGTTCGGGCCGGTGTAATGCTTTGGTCGATAGGATTTAGCACCGCTGTGGTCGTAATATGCGTCGGTCCCCATGGATGCCCCCTTAGGGAAGGTGTAAAAGATGTTCGGTTCCTTCGGAAAAAAGGGGTCCTCGAAAAGCCAAGGTGACCGCGGTTCGGGGCAGGAACACGAGCGAACGCGCGCGCGCCAGGGCAAGAAATCAAATTACAAATCTTACCCCGAATGGATTCGCGACTGTACACCATGGAAAGAACATGATTCTTCCACCTCGTATCTTGATGCGGTTGTACGGTGTTGTTCCGTTGGTGGAGTCGTTGGATGGTTGTGGACTCGCTCGCTTCTATCCCGGAGTCGCCAGCTGGTCCACAGTCGCCTGCTTCAAAAGCCGTGGTAAAACCATGCGCCAATACAACTTCCCCCCCCTCCCCCCCTCCAAACGATCAAACCGGACCGGAAATGACCCACACGATCGGACTCGGGCCTATCCTCCGGCATCGGCCATACAGACCCTGTGCGTATTCCTACGTGTGTGCGTGTGTGTGCGTGTGTTAATGTTTTTCTTTCCTTTGCGCGAATAAAGTGAATGGTGGTCGCACACTGGCCGGCGATGCGTACCCGTTGATACCGGCTCGTGTGGCGTTGTTTCTGCCAATCTCCCGAAGGGATGCTCCCCCTGTATGTAGATCCCTATCCGAAACAAGCGATTCTTCTGCTGCGCCTTTTGCTCTTTCCCCCAAAAAGCTGGGAACTTGCAAAACCAAAAAAAATAAAGAAAAAAGCCGTGAAAGTCGTCCGCCGATCGGTGGTGATGACCGTGGCAAATGCAAGTCAACCCCTTCAAATGCACGATGCATTTGTGGCCGCGTTGCGATGCACAACCACCCCGAATGGAAAGGTTGGCCCGTTGCGTGTGTGTGTGTGTGTGTGTGCGTGGGGAAAATGAGAACGGCAGCCAAGGAACAAGGGCCAGCCTGGAGTAACCCTTCCCGAACTCCATCCCTTCGCTCATCCCTTCACCCGTTCGTTCTTGATCGCGATCGGGCACAATCGCATAAGTTATATTTCGCTGTACCGGGCACAGGAATGCACACACACACACACACCCGCGGGATGATATTTTTTTTCCTTCGCCATTCACTTTGCACGCGTGGATCAAACGAGAAAAAACGAGGTTCACCTCTGTGGCTTCGAACGCCAACAACGGCACACGCAATGCGCAATCCAGGATCGGGCAAAATGCAAAACGAGCGAAACACGCACGGCGAACCGTGGTACCGAACAAGTACCGAACACAATGCGGCAAAGCCGGTACAACCCCGGCCGGGACACGATGGTACTGTGTAAGGGATGAACGCCAACAGTCACTCCGTACTGCGCGAACGGCGCATTTACAACGAGATGAAAATCTAATTAAAGAATTCACCAGAAATCGATCTGATTAGCGCGCGCAGCAGCAGTGAGTGCTGTGGTGAGTGTTTGCCGCGGCCCTCGGGCACTTCACGGTATTTTTCTGCTTGTGTTTTTTTGCTTTTCCATTTCTTTGCTTAAATGGTGTAGTTGAGTCGTAAGAATGCTAAGCATTATGGAACTGCACCACGCGTGCGAGGGGGGGGGGGGGGGTTCTCCTGGCATTTTGCCATTTTGTGTGGTGTGAGAGACAAAGGAGTAGGAATATGTTTTGTTTTTTCCCAAACTCGTATGTGTAATTGTGCGAAACAAATTGCGAAAAAAAGTATTGAAACGCCACACTAAATACATTAACTGAGAAGAAAAGTAAAAAAACATACATAAAAGATAAGACCATATAAAACTGTAAGCACAAATAAAACAAAACTACGAAATAAAACATGTAAAAGGTAAATAACGAAGAAAGCAAAAAGAAAAATCAAGCGAATTAATTAAAAAGTGGTAAGAAATTGAACATTGTAGATTTTATGAAAAAGAAAAATAATACAAAACATTGAAAAAGGAATGAATCAAACATACAAATATGTTCTACTAAAATAATAATATTTTACTCTTTCACATACAAACATTAATGTATTCAGTGGATGGCAAATGATCACATACTAACAAAAAAAAACATCCCAAGTACATCAACATAAAGTATCCTGTTAAAATGTTCCGCATTCTCTAGGTGGATCGGTATCGATTCCCAACTATTGTGTCCCTGTTTGGGGAAGTACGTCTTTCGGCGTATCGATTGCATATGCTGCTGCTGCTGCTGCTGCCACCAACATCAATACCTTCCTCCCACACCACCATCACCGCACACATTCCACAAACCCACCACCATACCGTGCGTCCAACTTGTTTTTTTTTTTCTTCACCATATCCACCGGGTCGGTTACGCAGAAAGGTTCAAGCGAAATGAACCTTTGCCATTGCAACGACGGTGGCTCCGTAACGGAGGCTTGACTCTCACTACCATAGAAGGATGGAAATCTCACCCGAACGCACACNTACGAAATAAAACATGTAAAAGGTAAATAACGAGGAAAGCAAAAAGAAACATCAAGCGAATTAATTAAAAAGTGGTAAGAAATTGAACATTGTAGATTTTATGAAAAAGAAAAATAATACAAAACATTGAAAAAGGAATGAATCAAACATAAAAATATGTTTGAATAAAATGATAATATTTTACTCTTTCACATACAAACATTAATGTATTCAGTGGATGGCAAATGATCACATACTAACAAAAAAAAAAACATCCCAAGTACATCAACATAAAGTATCCTGTTAAAATGTTCCGCATTCTCTAGGTGGATCGGTATCGATTCCCAACTATTGTGTCCCTGTTTGGGGAAGTACGTCTTTCGGCGTATCGATTGCATATGCTGCTGCTGCTGCTGCTGCCACCAACATCAATACCTTCCTCCCACACCACCATCACCGCACACATTCCACAAACCCACCACCATACCGTGCGTCCAACTTGTTTTTTTTTTCTTCACCATATCCACCGGGTCGGTTACGCAGAAAGGTTCAAGCGAAATGAACCTTTGCCATTGCAACGACGGTGGCTCCGTAACAGAGGCTTGACTCTCACTACCATAGAAGGATGGAAATCTCACCCGAACGCACACCAAACTCCCTCCATCCCCCTCCCCTAGGGCCAGGCCCCACCAAGAACGCACCGCACCCGCGGGAGTGCGGGATGGAATTCTTCGATGCTAGCGTGCTCTTCCCACCCACCCGTGCCTTCTAAGTGAAATGCAGCCTGCAAGAGACTTCCACCTTTTTACGCATATGGCCCACGGGACGCACAACGGTGAGCGATACCGATCCCGATCGTTCCATGCTGCAGCGCTCCGCGTGCGAAAGGGCATTAGTTAAAGGGCCAGCCCTGGGTCTGTTTCGTCTAGCCGCTACCAGGTACCCACCGGTACCGGACGAATCCGGTAGACGAGTATCGGCACGGCATCTCGCACATAACTTGATGCCCGTCGCCGTCGTCGTCGTCGTCGTCGTCGCTGTCGCAGCACAAAAGCTGCGCCGTTCGCGTACCCACGAACACGCTCGGTTGTAATTGATGATTACGGTTTTGCGCAATGCATATCAGCCATCTCTCATCTTCCACAACTGCATCACGTGTGGCTTGTGTGTGTGTGTGTGTGTGTGTGTCGATACGCGCGTGCAAGTGCACACAGGTAAGTGCATCGTTGGCATGGTATGGCGCGCGGGTGTTTCTTTCCCTTTTTTTGTGTTGAACCTTTGGCTCCGCTGCAACCGTCGCTTCGCACCGTCCACCATCTTCCCCCTGCGCACTCGCTTGCTGGCAGGAGAGTGCGAAAAGGTCAACGCAAACGGTGCAAATCGGATACCGGTATCCAGCTGGAGAACTAAGGACGCAACGAAGGTAAGCGTACGCGAGCTTTAGGTCCTAACGAACATTCCAAGTCCTACCTACTGCTGCTGATAGGAACTGGTGGCTGTGACCAGCTGGGGGATGCACAAATCGGGAAATGAGCGTGGAACACTTTTTCCTAGCATTTATTCTGCCGGCGGGATTTGTACCAAGAAGCGCATTCCGAATGCTTATTATAATTATAAAAAATATAATTCAGCAAAATATAAATAACAACAAAATTCTTAATTACAACTATTTTTGCTGCCCAACTCACACACACACACACAATGAGCATGGGATGCAGGTTTCGTTTACCGGTTCACCACATACTGGCTCCGGGTGGAATCTCTATCCAGCATCTCCGGAGCAAAACTCCCGCCTTTCGCCGTGCCTCGGTGCCCTAGCAGCACACCGTTCCGCAATTTGCCCATCGGAGATAACGACGAATGGAACGTATGGGCCACAAACACAAGCGACCAAATGTTTGCCTCGCAAAGGGAAATAAAAAAAAACGGGAGAAGGCTTTATCGACGAGTTTTTGGTTTTTTCTTCGCGATTTGCACCGCTGGGCTTCAGTGAAAGACAGAAGGGAAAACATCAACCAACAAGTAAGAATGGTCATTCCGAGCGTTGCATCGGTGTGCGAGCTGGCGAGACCGAAACCGGCCGTGCCTTTTCGAATGAGAGTTTACACGTATGATTTATATGCACAAACGAAGGTAACCGGGTGGAAAACTGGACCCTGGGGTCGGTGTCGGTCTACCCTCCACCCCCGCTTCCTCCTGCCCCTTTTCGCTAGATCAAAAGGTTTCGAATCCGAGTGTCGCTTCTCTCGGCCCTTATGTTTGGGTTGCGCGATTCGCGTTCGCACTACGACCAATTCTTTCCCTCGATTTGTCTCTCGCTTTTGGAAGGAACAGACCCAAAACTGTACCAACTGACCACGCACGAAAGGGATCAAAAAGGGTCAACATGAAACACAGAGAGCGAGAGAGAGAGAGAAAAAGAGAGTTGAAAATTCCAGAGTTGCCAACATCGACTTCACACGAGGAATGCAACGATACGGAGCCAACATGATGAGATCTTCGCGGGCCGAAACCTTTTCCTTAAGCCCGTTGTTTTTGTTTTTTTTTTTTCGCTGTTACCATTCTCGCTTCCTGTGCTAAAAAGGGCTTCGCGCGCATTTCCCTTGTGCACATGTGCATACATTAACCGCGGCTATGTCATTGCCGCTCTCGTTAGGCGTAAGCAGCGGTGATCGGTCAGATCAGACTCGTACGCGATCTGCCTTCCCACATTTCGCCGACCCTTCCTTTAAGCGTGTGTCGAACGATTCATTTATTCTGATTAAAAGGAAAGGCGGGACGACGACGCCAGGACGCAACGTGTTGAAAGCAATGAATGCGCCTTCCCCACACAACGACGGCCGAGACGGCCAAAAAAACAAAAACAAAAGCGAGCAAGTAAAACGAGAACCAAAGTCCAAAATATCATCACCACTCAAACGCAACCCCAAAGCAAAACGCATAACATACGCGCGGCAAACCCTTTTCCTCACGCAATATGGGCATCATTTGCAAGAAGCCACAACCTTCCGAAATGAAAAGGGAGCAAAAAACAAAAAACCCTGGCAAGTACGCAAGTTACACCCAGAGCCGGCTGCAGTTGCGCGTTAATCAAATTACACATCGACGAGCTCGGGCAAAAAGACAACGCACGAATATCGGGTGGTGGTCGGTTTATATTCTTCGGCCTTGGGGGCAACCTCATCTCCATTGGATGGCGCGGACACCAACCAACCTTACCGATACCGACCGCGAACCAGAAGGCAAAAGAAATGCACCGGAATGGGATACCATTTTCGATGCACTAATTGGACAGCGTTAAGACCGACAAGCAGGCAGAGCGCAACGGCGAAACAGAATCCTTGCCCTGCAATGTTCCTGCCGGATCGTTTCGATAAATTAAGCTTTGATAACAGTCAGCAGCGGCAAAAGGCCAAAGAGATGGGCTACAAGATGTGTCTTTGTTCGGCTGTTTTGTTTTGTTTACGATATTCCGCAGCACATTCCAGCCGTGGAGGAGATTTTATCGATATGGGAATGAAATTGTGGTAAATGAAGCAACAAGCAACTACAATTTGTCAACAAACGCAGCATTGTAGCGTGTGTTGCGGTGTAAAATTAATTATGAAACGGTGGAAAAAGCTTTGATTGAGCTCGAGAAGGATTGGTGTGATTTATGTTGGATGGTAACACCACTCACACTGAGTGCCCCGATGGCCTTAACGGTAAGTATGGTGGTGCGTCGATCGAGATGTTCGAGGTTCGAATCCCATCCGTCTTCAGGGATTGATTAACTTTCTGAAAAATTATTTAAACATCACAAAATCGTACTTCACTTTAAGTATATTAAATATGGGCTAAGTTAAATACACTAAAATTCAAAATATATAAAAATGAGGAATAAGGCTCATAGAAAAAAAAAACCTTTAACAAAAACAAGGATCGATAGGAAGTATTAAAAAAAGGGAAGAATTTTCTATCCATATGTTTAAATGTATTTTGTAAATTAAATAAATATACGTTTTGATTGGCGTGAAAAGGAGAAATGACACCGGACAACCGAGAACACCTCTCAATAGTTTCAGATAGATTGACTACCTCTCACTTGAGATACAGCGCAAGAAGAAAACCCAGCATCGGATTGTTCAAATCATCTTACGTAAGTGTTGATACAACGCATACAGCCACACACGAGATACAACACAGAAACAAACAATAAAAAAAAACTGTCAATGAGTCGGTGTAAAGTGCGCGGTTACGTTACGATAGCACACCCTCCGAACGAGCTAAGGAGCTACCATTCCTTTTCAACAGCAACAACAGTCTTGATCCAACTACTTACACACAGCGCGCACAGCTAGAGAAACATTATCTTCAACCGACGCAACTCAACTCCGCCACGGATAAAAGCCTCTCATTCGCATCATCGATGCGGACGGACGGCGTGAGAAAATATCAACAAAAGAGCGCCAACAGCAGCAGCCCGACGCCCGATGAACCAACCAAGTAGCTTAAACAAGCTTGATCGTATAGAAGGCTGTCCCGTAACACCGTGGTTGATCTTCGTGCTACACGCACGGCCGCAGTACGGCCACGGAACGGAAAACAGAATGCAAAGTGGGAATTATTTATTATGCGAATAAACAAAACCAGATCCATTCTTCCGCCGTATACGCGCGCGCGACTGCTGGAGATGGGAAAATGGTAGGAAATGTACATCTTTTCCACCGTCTCTCGACAATTGATCGAACGTTGATCGGTCATCGAGCACCGGCGAAGCAGCACCGAAGCTTCGTGCACCATCCCAACCCCAATGCGCATTCCTTTTGCGGCTTCCGTGCACCCGGCCGTACACGTCGAGGGGGTAACAATGACAGTCCGCACCGATCGAGCGACGGATTGGAAACAATGTGTACAAACGACGGTATGTTCGGTTCTGTTCACTGAGTACCGCCAACATTTGTTTTCCCCGCTCGGCACAAGAGGACGGGCAGGGAGGAACCGAGCCGGGCGGCTTTACATACAGATGAGGTTGATTATATTTATTTGTAAATCTGGTTTTTATCGTCTTTTTCTTTTGTTCCTTTCGAGGGATGCGAAGAGTCCCGTAAGGGTGGTTGGTTTGGGTGCAGCATCTCATCTCACGCGGGGGGGAAAGCACGGCCGTCTGCCAACACGTCAATGGCCCGGGATGCTGGTGAACCAATCCGATCGCCATTCTTAACACCACGAATGCGCCACTCCATTTTGGGGGAGTTTGCTTCAAATCCATTGGAGGCCGATTCTCTCACACTTATGCGCTCGTCGGGGTGTTGTTGTGCAGTGCGTGCTTGCCCAAAATCAAAACATGCTTCCCTTTTCGGCTCCCTCCTTCGCACTGCCCACCAACCACACAAACATGACGTGAACGTGGCTAAGCTAAACGAACCAAACGGATTAGCATTCCTGCAGCTGATTTGAATCCGCCAAACTTCGCCAAGACGCAGCCAAACAGGCACTCACCCTTCGTACCACCAACAGGTCACTCCTTCTTTTGGGGGGTCGAGGGGGGGGGGCATAAAGGAGAAGGGAGTGAAGGGAGGGTTTGCCTTTATAAAACGCATTACACCCAACCGGGCTTAACGGGAACGGGAACGAGCGAATGATGAGACGAACGCCCGAAATAATGCGAAACGCCATCCGGGCCATTTCGGTCGCAAAGCTTCCCCCCCCCCTTCCCACCTCACATAGTGGTGAGTAAGGGGGTAAAGGAGGAGGGCAGAAAGGAGACGGACAAACAAGGATGGTCTCTGGGTGAAATAATGCAGATAGGCGCTGCCGGCCCCTCGCTCGCGCCCCCGGTCTCGCCGTATAAGGATTTATGCAAAAAAATCGCTTCCCAAACCGAGAGAACGACGAGATAAACGAGAATAGTAGGAATTAGCATCGAGCATTCGTGCGGTACAAACATCCCGCACTTCGTCATGGGGCACACCAAAAAAAACCCACCGTTTGGGGTGGGGAGGTAGGTAAGAAGAAAGGTGGGGGTTTTGGGGAGGCCCAGAAGAAGTAAAAGCCGCTGTACGATAAGCAACACATAGCCCCTCACCCCCGATCAGCCATCTCTTTCTCTCTCTCTCTTCCCTCACTCGTTCATTGGCTTGTTCTCGTCTTATTCTCGGCTTGTTCTCGTCCCGTACCCTCGGCGCGGAACAAGTCATCTCCACCTCCCTTATCTGCCATCAGGAAACAACGTTCTCGCGCGCGTATAACTCCGTCAGCTTCTTGGCCACTTCTTCCGCTTCTGCCGCCAGTGGAGTGATGAGGGGAGGGAAGTGGGCGCGAGGTTACCCGGGAGGGAAAAAAAGCAACTGGACAACTTCCAGCGCACACAAACACATAACCCTAACAGCCGTGGCGGCCACAGGCTTCAACCGGTGGCCCCAACAACAGCTTTGGTCCATCTCTTCGCCGACCACTGGGCGCGCGAGAGATGATGCTGATTCAATATTTAAAATTTATGAAAAGAATAAAATGTCGGATTAAGGAAGAAAGATTACACCGCGCACACACACACACACGGTCGATCGGGTTCTCTTTTCTTCTGCCAGCCTGTATCCTGCCTTCCCACGCCACATCGCACAAACCGTGTGCCGTCATGTACGTCCGGTAGGTCTCTTTTTGTTTTCTTCCTCCTGTGTGTGTGTATTTGTTGCCGGACATGCGGCGACCACCATCACCACTCCAACCATCACCACCATCACCTCGGTGATTGGCCGTAGGCCGTGGGCTGTGGTCTCAACGTTTCCTGCAAAATGCGACCACGGCGCGCAAGGTTATCAGTTTCCGCACGATCAGCAGGAATAACGAAAGCTAACTTTGAAACCTTCAAAACCCGCCATTCCCGTAGGAGACTGGCCCATCCGCTGGTCGATACTTACTTTGTAGTGAATCTCTCGTGCAAATGGGGCCCTCCGCGTGGTTCATCCGGGGCCGTAGGTGATAACGGGCGCGCATGGGGGCGGCCGTGGATCAAGCAAAGCAGATTGAACCAAGAACCAGAAATACAGACTCCATTGCCAGACCGCGGGCTGGAAGGTGTGAATCGTTGGACACTGTCGCTCGCGCTCGCCTTTGGTCATCGATGGACCGAACAGCGGACAGCCGGGCGCAAAAGGCGCAAAAGACAGTTTATTGGCATAATCTGGTGCCGCCGGTTCAGAGCAACAAGCAAAAAGCTAACAAAGATTAGCCCTTCTGCAAACGCTAGCAGCGGACGCGCCACGGCTAGTTTTGTACCGGGGTCGGGGTTTGAAAAGTGGTACAACTAGCTGCTGTTGATAGCTGATGAAACTAATCCTTTATTTACCAAACAAAACTCATCTACTAGCAGTCGGAATGGATTTCGAACGTCTCCTGCTGTACGTAAGAGATTAATGTGTTTGCATAAACTGTGGAGACTAAACCATTAATTGAAAGAGTGACGCGACAGAAAGTCTCCCAAATGGACATTTTTAGTACACCATTTTATAAATTTACACCAGATCAAGGTCTATAGAAGAATACAAAGTGAGGTATGAACCAAGAGTCAACTATATTCTTCACAAATTTGCTCTCAACTAATTAACTAACTAATGTTACGGTCTCTTATAAATGTATTGTTTTATATGTGAAGAAATAAAAAGAACATCTATAAACCTTGCATTGCGAGAACCTCAAGGTATATGGATATCTTGTTTTAAGCATACGAATCTTACTGACAGCAATAAAAACATGCCACAGATGAATTTGAAGACCCTGAATCCGGAATAAAGTATCTTCGAACAAATATTCCGCGTAATTATCTGACTTTTCAGGCATGTTTATCTTCCAGACAATATACTATTAACGATAAAAATGCCAGCCCATAGTTTAGGTTAAAAAAAAACATCTCCACGTCTGCACAAATGTCTTCACATTCTTTCCATATTCTTTCCGAGGTTGCCGCTACTTGCCCAGCTATTAGGGCTCATTTTGTACCACAAACAACAATAAGTGATGACAAAGCTCGATCGTAGCCAGTGCGCCCCATTCATGCAAGAGCCCGAACACATGTGTGTGCCCTTCATGGAGCATCTCCAGAAGCCCTGGGAATGTTGCAGCTTCATAAGAGTAACAAAACAAAACACTTCCCAACACAACCAGCTACTGTGCGCACTTCGGTGGAAAAGTTTGAAGTTGGCTCATCGTTGACCATACTTTTCTGCATGCTTTCTGCTTCGAGCTTCGGAGCTTTCCAAAAGGGCAAAGAAATCAAGGCCAATCCCATTCGGTTCGAATCATCGCTTCATGATGTGTTCCTTCCTGCCCTTTTGCTATATTTCCATTCCACGAAAACCAATGCAGACACAGTAGCAGCATGGGCGTCATCTGCTGCTTTTGAAGGTGCATACCAGCTGGGCTAGCATCGCATAGCCCTTGTGGTCTTGTGTCCTTGTGTGACCACGTTCCGGCCATTTATGGGTGAAATTGGATTGGCAAGACGAGCGACAAAAGATGGCAAGCAACACTAGCACCGCGCGCTAGACCATACTTCGCATGCAACGGCATCCGAAACTGCTCTAAAAATTGTAACCCACGAGTTTCACAAAAGATTCGCGAGATTAAATAAACGTACAACAAAGCAAGGTTTTGGTGGTGTAGAAGATAACACAAACACATACACACACACGAACATCAGCACACGTCCACACAAAGGCAAATTGGGTGGACGAAACTACTGCGCAACGTATTCGCATTCGCTGCGGAGTACGAGTAAAACGCATCGATAAAACGCAGCACACGCTATACAATGTAAGGAATTTACCCCGTACTGTCTTCCTGTACATTACGGTCCAAAATGGATCGCACGGGCGATCCGTCGATCGACGACAACGGTTCGGTTTTATCGCTGCTGCTGCACTCGAGCACACCAACCAGGTNGGAGTACGAGTAAAACGCATCGATAAAACGCAGCACACGCTATACAATGTAAGGAATTTACCCCGTACTGTCTTCCTGTACATTACGGTCCAAAATGGATCGCACGGGCGATCCGTCGATCGACGACAACGGTTCGGTTTTATCGCTGCTGCTGCACTCGAGCACACCAACCAGGTACCAAGGATGCCTTTAAAATCTATGCAAGTTAATCTAAATTCCGCAAGACCCCAAGAAGGAAGTCGATACCATCGATGATTGTTCAATTACACATGCACACATGCAGAGCGCAGCGAAGCATCTTTAAGAAGCGCTTCATTCAGCATCACACACACATATGTGGGGTCGCCCACAATGGGAAGCCACCATTAATTTATCGATCGATGCCTTTGTTGTGCTGCCTGTTTGGCACCACCGGTGGCTGATATATTGGAGTGTCTCGCGTCTGTTTTTTTTTTTTGCTTTTTTTCACCACCTTTCTCGTTTTGCCCCTTTTTAAAGTCCACAACGCTTAATATTGAAAACATTTTGAAAAGCGAATTTTGCGTGTCGATCGCTGGGGTCGGGCGCAAAATGCAAACATACCTCACTCCGGTGTTACCTTTCCTTCCCCACTAGTTTCACACACACAGAATTGTGGAATTGGTCTTCCATTTTTCATTTCTTTTCCCTGTGTTTTTTTTTTCGTGGGAGGTCGTGTATAATTGTGGTCGACTGTGGCCGATGGCAGCAGCCGGTTGTTTCTCCCGACCCGGGGCACGCCCGCCACCAACCAACGTTTTCGCGTTTTTGGTGTACATTATAAATTTTAATTAGCCGGACATTGCGTGATGCGTGACTGTGTGTGCTGTCTTCTGTTTACCATGAAATTTGCCTGCCGATGGTTTGTTTTTTGTTCTGTTTTCCGCTTTGCACCAAACAGGCAAAGTAGTGCTGCGGCGACCAGCCGCAACGGTGATTTCGCCCGCCTTAAGCTGTTATTTGTCACTTTTTATGGGCAAACTCGTACTACTGTAATGGGTGTTTTTTTATGCTGCTTTGGGGCTGAGAAAAGCAAAACACACACACACACTTAACACCTCTCCGGGAAGCAATCGGTCACAATGATCAAAACAACGATCACCGTATAATTAAAGAAAACCAACAAACAAATCACACATTTATTCTCTCGTTGGTGCGTTTTATGAATTGCAAATTTTTATTCAATTTTGACAAAAGTTTTAGCATAACGATTTTGCTATCAATTCCCTCGTTTTTGAATTTTATTTTCAAAAATTTTATGATTAAATTACCTAAATAATACCGATTTTGTAAGCATTCTTAGCTTGTTCTCAGCTGTATCTGTAATCGACTAAATATTATATAATAACTTTACTATACTATCAAAAGCCCATAAAAAACAATCCTCTCCATACTTTCTCTTACAAAACGAATAAAAAGCACTCGGTAATATTTATAACCCATCCAACGTAACCGCGAATAGTTATAAATCCTAATTAACATCGTAAATAAATTGCTTCGATGATCTGCACCAACTATAACCCACCCATAACCAGCCAACCAAATCTTGCAAAACACAAATCATTATATTTGATTACGACCACTCCAACAAAACTGGTGCAAATTATCCTAACGGAGTTAAAAACTTACCCACCTAAAGCACCAACCGTACCGTAGCCCTTTTAACATACAAAAACAACAACAACAACAACTTCATCTGCTTACTGTTTTGCTTTCTTGTAAGAACTAATAGTGGCTCAGGGCCCGCTTACAAGAACACCGGCTCGGAATCATAACTCAGCGGCGCAACACTCGTGCGCCGTGCTGCAAAAATACATCCGCACAAAGTAGCAATGATAGTGAACAAGGTCGGGAAAATTACCCATATTTTATTATCCTGCCTCTCTAATAAAAATATAAAGCACCTGCTTTTTCGCGCTTTGCATAAAGTTTTGAATGTGGAACATAAGGCAAAAAAACACGAAAATACAACACGGATGCACAACGGACTGCGAATGAAGAAGGTAAGCAGCTTCTGCTTTTGCTATAAGTCGGCAGCTATCGCCTGAGGCACAAAAGAACAAACTACTTAAGCGAACAACATTTTCCCTCCAAATGGCATTCCGTGGTGGGAGTAGTCCCACGTTTGTGCCTTTCCGCGAAACAAGTGCATTTTGGGTAGTTCCATGCTGAATGAAACTGCAAAACACTGGGGTTAAACAAGGAAATTCGGGCAAGAAAGATCTCTCTACCCAAAAAAAACAACAAGAAGGAAAAACCCAGAAAATATATCCAAATACAAATTCGGTTCGCTGTCAGAATTCTACCGGAGGCTCAATTCACAAACTGCAAAACTTTTCGCTTTCGGAAAATTGGGTGGATGGAGATGATGGGGGTGTGGGAAAACCATCCCTCGAATTACCCCTAGTAGTGAGGATCGCGCCAGAATTCACTGATCTCTCCTTCCGTTCTGTCTCCGACCAGCAAAGAGCAAAAAGAGGAAACTTGCTGCCAAACTCACAACTCAAAACTGGCACCAAATTCTCACTCCACCATCTCCACCAGTTTCCCTTGGCCGGCTTTTCCTTCCATTCAAAGGTCATCCATAGACAGCTCGAGCAAAATAGCAACATGGAATAAAATAAAGACCGACGCTAGTTGGAAAGTTTCCAGCAACCATTCCACTCCGGCAGGGACCATTCTCACCTGACTCTCATCCACAATTGATAGGTCCGTCGGAATATTTTCCTCCTTTTTTTTTGCATCCGCTTCCGAATTTCCAGCTGGTATAGCTTCCGTTTTTTTCCTTCTTCTGTGGGCTGTTCAACCTCAACAGCAAAAAAAAGGACCACAAGAAGGTATAAAAATGTATTCTACCCATTGGATTGACTTCGCGAAATAAACTCGTGACTCGCGGTCTCTTGCCGTAGTTACACGACACACGCAGTACCGGCAGTACTGTGCTTTCCAACTTCTTGAGAAGTTCTTCAGTGAGGTTCCGAAGTAGTTCGTTTCTCTAATTAAAATTTCATTAACCAATGCATTGGCAGCGGACAAAACGATACGAAAACTTTGGGAAGGTGGCCGAGGATGGTTTTGGAGGGATATGAGTGAGCAAGTGAGCAGCCAAGATGAGGTTATTTCGCGTGATGGTGGTTGCTTCTGGCATTTTTTTTGTTTGTTTGTTGTAGTTCCAGTTCCAGTTTCGCTATTCACTGTACGAAAGAGAACCGGAAAGGAAGGAGACACTTTCCAGTCAAACCGTAACCACACGATTACAGCAAAAACCTACAAGAAGCTTGATGGTATCGACGGACGGAATAGCATTGAAGATGCGCATCCTGGGTATTGCCTCGCTTTTGCAAACCGTGACCGTAGACGTGCATGATATGGCGTCGCCGATGTCCTACAAGCAGTGCGCAATGGAAGTGCTAGGGAAACGGGAAACTGAAAGATAAGTTGAAAACCTCGTACCAATCACGCGATTGATAGAACGGAGAGTGCAATTAATTGCATGTGCATCATTGCCTTCCTCTATCAGTGGTCTGCGCGCACGTGTGTGTATGTGTGAGTGTGTGGTGCTTAGTGTAACCCAATCCCAAACCCCGAGACCGGACGAACTACCGCAGAGTGTGTGCTCTGGTGGCAACCGTCGTATCCATTTCACACATCACACTTTTCTTTTTGTGCTGTGTTTGTTTTGTTGGTGAGCCTTTCTCGCCCAAAGTGCTACCGGGGATAAAAAAAAAATACGGAGCATCACGCTTGGCGTGAAGATGCTCCATCATCCACCACTCGAGACTCCAACTCGCGAGGACACCCCCCGCTTGAACCGATAACGCAGGGCCGTCAGCCGCTGTGGTCATCCGTTGCGCGTTGGCGATGCTTTTTCCCGGGCGATGATGGCACGGGTTTGGTATTCTTTCACGTCCATTTACGGCTGCTTCGTGGTGCACGGGGCCACTACTAGTCACACACACACACACACTGGCTCACGCCAAAAATGGATGGCGTGAGATTTCCACATTTCGTGCGCACATCGTTACGGCTATAGAGGCAGCGGGCAGCCTGCATGCGAAATAAAGGACCATCAGCGTGGTCCGTTCTGGAGCAGGCACATAAAAGCGGACACAGGATCCCGATTTGCCCTCAATGAAACGGGAAAGTCGATCGATCGATCTTGATTGGTTTCAACCCTCCTACACCCCAACCACTTCTTCTTCTACACGCGCGCCGATGGAGAAAATGCCGAACCACCATGTGTGGGGGAAAATTGAGACGGACAAGTCACTTCGTACTGTGTGCTAAGTGTTTATCTTGATAAATTAGATGTACATGCACGTTTTTCCCAACACACCGGGCTAGCGGGGTCGGACCGAGGGACACCGATCGATACATTCTGCTGCTCTCGGCACCAACACTCCATAAGGTACACCACCAGCATCGGCTACCAACCAATGAAGGAAGCAATGTTGATGTGAATCGTTTCGAAATTCGAGATTAAATGCACCATCACCACCATAGCACGCCGGCCACGAAGGAAAGAATCGATGCACACAGCTACAAAACACAGGGATGATGGTAGAGAGTGTCCTACTGCTCCATCAGCAAGGAAGAAATTCGAACCCGCACAAGACGCACGCGGGGACAAAACAAAGGAAAAAAACAAAGACGGAAAGGAAAATTGACATCAGGAGAGTGAGAAAGAGAGAGAGAGAGAGAAAGAGAGAAAGAGAGAAAGAGAGAAAGAGAGAAAAAGAGAAAGAGAGAAAGAGAAAGAGAGAGAGAGTAAAAAACCGCCACCCCCAACTGGGAGCGCGAACGGTGGCGATGGCGTGACATAAAAATAAAATCTAAATTAATGCGTTCGTCGCTTCAATCCATTCGCCATTGCATTCGTCTGTTTCGTCCACCGTGGCGCGATTCCAGTGCCGGTGTAAAATGGTGAAAATATATGGGAAAGCGATTGATTTTCCGCACTGCATTCACGCGTATGGTTCCATTTTCTTCCTATATATTTATTCCACACCCATAAACCATTGCGACGGCGATGCAAGGCACGAGTAACCCATCGAGAAGGATACGACGATGCAACCAGCAGTCAGCAGTCGTAGACAAACCGCACAAATGTACATTATTTGTTTTAACTTATCCTTTCTCAGCATCGATGGACCTGGGGAGAGGAAGTGTCGATTTCTTTCAGGATAGAAGCGAACAATATATACACTATACCAGCATTTTAAGTGGCGTTTTACTGTTTTACTGCTCGAGAGAAATGTATTGATATTGCGTGGTTAATGTTTGTTTCGTCTTAATACAATGGCAAAGAGAAAAAATATTATTATCATGATTTAAAACAAAAGTTTTGCTATGAAGATTGCATACTTTTAGGCGTTACTTTTAAAATAATATTTTATAATATATATTTTCAATCACAATACAAAACCCTCATTAATCATCACGTTTTACACTCTTTTTAGTACGATTTAACACGGATGATTCCAAAAATTTATTCAATTTAAGCATCACTGCGCCTGAAAGTATGTAAATCTCAATACAAATAGTCGTTCTTAACATTTCAATTCCAATACAATTCATTTAATTCATTTTTAATTGATCTTGGACTTCCACCAAGATTCCTTTACCATTCACCAAAAGAAATAAATAAACTTAGATACACCCAAAGTGACGGCAAAACATTACGCAACAATTACGTACCGTAACGCCCGAAAACACAATTCGAAGCACACTCAAACGCATCCTTCCAGCGTTCGTGTCACGTATTTGCAAAGGCCCAACCACTTGACAGATCCTCGATAACAATCAGCTAACAACTTCGCACCTTATATTTTTGGGGGGATTTTAAAAAAGGCTTATCCTTTTCCTAAACCCCCCGTCGGAAGGTGCCCGGGTCGTGTGTTCCGTGTTCCGCAACGACGAAGCCCGGTAGGGAAAAAGGGTTCAAGGATTGATGAGCACACAAACGCTACACCGCAATCTCTATCTCACCAAAGACGGTGTGTGTGTCTGCCGTCGTACCGTACAAACGCCAAGTGAAGCGCCAAAAGGGAAATAGAAAATGGTATCTTTGGCCGTGTTTTGCTTATATGTATGCTGCCAACGTTTAAAAGAACGACACGTTGCGCTGTTGTGCGCTAGCAAACGGGCGCACAAAACGTAAGGAAATAAAGATAAACCCTACTCACTTTCCCGAAGCACGCCGGGACCTTGACAGAAGGCAATGGCATAACCGCACACCAGGAAGCGGTGGTATGGCTTACGGTACGGGAAAAAGGATATCTAACGCAAGATATCTAGCTCGCAAAGGGCGGCAGAAGAATCTGTGTACGGTCTGATGGGAGGCACAAGCAATGCATGTGTGAGGGGGGGGGGGTGGGGGAGTTTGATGAAGGGGGATAGATACATGGCAAGGTGGTAAGAAGATAGATGGCGTTTATAAAGATATAGAATTTCTAATTGATGCATGTACGGATTGATGCTGCCGTGCGAGGAGAAGAAGCAGTAGTGGCACGTTACGGGCCCGCTTGCTACAGACCACGACCAGGAACGACCAGGAAAGGAAACTGTCTGCGATTGAGATATTGGAGCGATATGCTCTCCAGCCGATGGGGTAACGATTCCCCCCACACACACACACACTGCTGATGAGCTGTGTGCTGCGATTGCCACCGGAATGGAAAGTGCAACACACCGGGCGAGCGAGGTGAGTATTGGTTGGGTGTAGGGAGGGTTGGAGTGTGAGTTGCTTCACCCGACAGATTGCTTTTCGCTGTCGTGCAGATTAGATTCCACGGCACGCGTGTATGCAGCTCAGCATCACAATGCGCGGGAGGGCGACCCATTACTTCCAATCAACTTACTCGGCTTACACGTACCCCATTTTCCCCCACAAGGGGTCGGAGTTTTCTTTTTTCGCCACCCCGAATCCACCCCACCGAAGCACATGCTTGTGCCGGCTTTGTGCAAACAGCTGAAGGTGAAGCATACAAACGTATACAAATATATTGACAAACCGTACCGTCGGCTACAACAACAGCAACACAACACATGGAATGTGATTCACAAAAGGAATACTATTGGTAACGTTATCGAACGCCGGGAACGGCTGGGCGGGTGTCACAACGAGGTGACACAACTGTGACAAGACGATAGTGAAGGCTATCGGATGTAAAATGGGAAAGAAATTAATGCCACACATCTGTGCCCGCGTGCCACGTTGCTGGGCAAGAAGATTCGCTTGCAAGACGATTCACCCAGACCCAGAGACGAGAGCAACAGCGACAGAGATGGGACAACATTTTGCGAATGCATCGCATCGGCAAACGATACGCATACGCACCACCACGGCAGACTGATGGCCACCCTCGTTGCATCAGCTTGTTTGGCATCGTGTTAACGTCGCCCGAGTGCCAACCCTTATCGCAACTCCATCCGATACCGGGGATGCCGGTGGGATGCAATCACAGAGTTACCAAAGGCATTGGCAAGATTCGCTGCTCGTTCGCTCGATTGCCGGAACATCTTGATAACATACTCATAACTCTTGCCCTGCACGCGGCCTTCCATACCGGGCTCGCATGTGACGTGACGGGGTCCGCAACGGTGCATATGTGGCCCGGGCAAACAGCATTACATTCAGCGACACAATCCCATCCGTTCCTCATTTCTGCATACCCCCCCCCCCTCCCGCCCCCTCCTCCCCCTGGATCATCATCAGCGTGAGTGGGAAACGTGGGGAATCAAATGTAGATTAACTTTTTCATCTTTCATACATCGGAAGCGACCATCAATAAGGATCCTCTGATCAACTGACGCTGTGCTGTGCGCCCGTACGGATTACTTCAATCAATTCCATTTTCGTTGGGGCGAAGATAAAGTTTGCTGCTTGCTTTGATATTTGAACGAAAATTATGCATGCTTTGCGGGAATTTATCTACCTATTATGACAACTTAAACGTGCAAAACGAAAATAGTTTTGAGATTTAAAAGATGTTTGTACATTACAGAAAGAAATAATAATTTTGTTTTAGGTGTTCATACACGTCTTTACATTTAAATTACGATGGGACTCTAAACAAAGCTTTCATTATGAGCTGTGTATCACAATATCCAATATTCGATAGTTAAGCCTCGTGTCTTCACAGCATTTTTCATAAATTAGACTAATTTTATTAAATTTTCTACATAAAACATATGCAAATATATTAAAACCAGACCACATATCACACATTCCATGTCTTCTTCGTTTCTAGTTAACCGTTCCCAACACGACTTTTGCATGTAATTTTATCCCGTGCTGCACTTGTCGTCGAAAGGCATGTCTTTCGATAAAACGATAACTTCATGTTCAACAGCAAAATTCCTTCGAAAACCCTCCCTCCCCCCCTCCCTCCTCTCCTGTGTCTGCGGGACATGTTTCGTTTTGGGTGGCAGCAACATAGCACGGCAAAACCCGCAAGAAGACAACAACAGCCTGACAAGAAATCTACATCCTACCCGGACCCGGTCAGCGACAAGCGCATCTCAGGTTTCCCATGTTGCACACACCGCCGTGCCACAACGTGCCTTACTTCAAATCGTAAACAGTGATAAATAAATAATACGCACGTATAATCTGTTTTTTTTTCTTTTTTGCAGATTTTAAGCAACACGAACGAAACCAAAAAATAAGAAAATAAAGCACCAATTCCCACCTGAGCCTTTTTGGCCGCGGTGTGAATTGGTGCTGTTTCGGTGAAGAAAATAAATGGATTCCACTTTTCGGGGTGATCTGCGCGAAACAAGCGGCTATGCTTCATCCTAGCGGTGCAGTGAACCTTTCAGCATGTAATTCCTTTAAAATTAAGCATCAAACACACACACACACACACATCCATTTATGGTGTTCAGCAAACCATGGACAGGATCACACACACATGAAAAATAAAAATCCACTCTCTTCTCAGGCTGACCAGATGGATGCTGAAGCCGCTTCAGCAACTGATAAATCTTTCCCATTAAATCGTCCGCGAAAAGCTACCCAAAACTTCCACCGCTCGAAAGCATTCTTCAAACGCGGGGCTGAGGTTTAGAGTTTTCGGTTCAGCCTAGCCGAATAACGCTAAATAAAATAAAGAACCTGCAGCAAGCACAAACGCGCCTGAACGGGCGGAATATTTTATGCTAGCACTCCAATAAATCTCCATATTCCAGTGAAACATCCTTTTTTTTTGAGAGAAAAAGAGAGAGAGAGAAAGGGAGAGAAATTCCCGTGTCCATGCCCAAGATGCCCGAACCAAACGATGATCCTGATCTCGCTTTCATACTCAGTGTGCATTTTTGTGTCGGTACGCTTTTCCTGGCGTGTACGCCGTACGCCATTCCTTGTTTTTTTTTTTTTTGCTGAGGCGACCCCACAAATCACCATACGGTCATACATAACTCATG
This sequence comes from Anopheles rivulorum, assembly GCA_018908115.1. Taxonomy (NCBI): domain Eukaryota; kingdom Metazoa; phylum Arthropoda; class Insecta; order Diptera; family Culicidae; genus Anopheles; species Anopheles rivulorum. The sequence goes on along the minus strand of STHB01000003.1, from coordinate 25,148,287 downwards.
CTGCTCCCCTTTTCGCGTCGGTCCGTTTTTTTTCCGGCGTGTTATTATTACTTCTACTACTAACCACTACTACCGTGATGACCACATTGAAATCAAGATCTGTTCGACCGGATAACTCTTCAACCTTTCAACATTTTCGCGAGGATTCGGGCCCTTTTTAGGCAGCGGGCACTGGCTGCACCGCTTCACCTTCTGTCGCGCCATAACGAGGCTAAAAATAAATGGAAGTTAGCATTCGCCAAAACAAAAAGGAAGCAAAGCAACAACAAAAATAAAAAAAAAAACAAACGCGGCACAAAAACTGCGCTCACGTCCATTCACCCGACGGGCCGAAAATTGCATCATTTAAAATAAGTTGTCTAAAAGGGAAGTGGAGAAGATGGGTGGATGGATGGATGGATGGGAGAGCATCCGAAGCGGGCGAAACGAACCTGGCCGTATTCATCCGGCAATGAAATGAGTGATCTTTCATTTCAACTTTGAAACCTACCGACCCCGTCACACACACACACACACACCGGTGAATGGGCGAATGGGTCCATGACCATGACCATGTCAGTTTGATGATGGGATGTGATGATGTTGGACCGAAGTGTACCGGGCGACTAAGCAAACCTGTGCACCAGAAAACAACAACAACCACATACAAAAAACGCCGAAATAAATATTTCATAACAAACCACTAATTAATTTGATGAAATCTTTCGAAACCGATCTTACGTTTTGCTCTTGTTTCGCTTACGCCTGAAAAGGCGCTTCAAACAAAAAATAAGCGAACGGGTTCGTCGCTTACTCCACCGCGTTGATGAGTGAAGTCTTCAATGTGAATCATCTGTCTGCATGGTATCTTACGGGAACTTATTTTGCTGGAGCGCAACAACAAAAAAAACAACCCCAAACACACACTCGTTTGAGACTACAGAGCCAAAAGAAGAACCAAACAAAAAAAAACAAGATAACGACGCACATTATCCTGATTTCACCTGAGATTCGAAAATCGCCATACTTTCCAATCCATCATGGGGACTCTTACATGCGGAATCCTCCCGACACAATCGCTCTCCCGATCGCTGTCATCCTTGGGTATCGAAGCGCAGTTATCTCTGCACCTCTCTCACCCTCACACCTCATCGCATTATCCGCAGCAACAGGTTGACGAAAGTTGTAACGAGATAAATTTACATGTTACGCTTCTTCTACCGACCTTTTGCGAGGATTGCTTCTTTCCTGTGTTGTCCATTCACTCGCCACCGCCACCGGGACCGAAAAGAGGAAATAAGCGCGGTTCCCTTCATTTTGACAGAGTTGACATACACACACATACACATGGTGGGGGGGGGGGAAGGGATGGAAGGTATATAGGAGTGGCGGCAGTGAAACCAGAAGATCAGTCCGTGTACGAGATCAAACCGAACATGGAGATCGCGATCGGTGCGCGATTTTGTGCTCGTTACTCTCGTTATTCCGCGTCCGCTTGTCTTTGGTTGCGCCCATTACTCCATATGCCATGCCTCCCCATTGGATGTGTTGTTATTTTGGGGCGACCGTAAAATTAATTTTTGCGAAACATCTCACGATAAACATCGCTGCCGATTTTGTATTCTCTGTGTTCCGATTTTTGCGCCCAGCAAACGGAGAAGGGAAGTTCCAAAACAAAACTAAAGGACCATATAATCCTGATCAGTCGAATCGGTGGAAAGGCATCGTCACCATGTCAAATGTCGGTGCGCCGTTCTTGTAGGACGTTCCAACGCTTCGTTGCGTGTCTTTCCAGAAGCGTCCCATTAATACCAATCATCCGCCGTAAACGCGACTGTCAAGGAATGGCCTGCCCAAGTCAACACGTTATCCTCTGTTACCGCCGTGCTGTGCTGAGCTGAGCGTGGATTTTTCGTGGATCAATCGTGCAAAAAGATTACCGGGAAGCTTTAAGCAGCAGCAAGCAAGAATGCGGCAAGCGAACGCACAGCGGATCATGTTTCAAATGCTCGGTGCGAAAACGGACCAGCAGCCCGGCGCACCCAACCACGCATCACAAAATTCTGCTCCGTTCTTATGGACACTGCTCAATCATTCTTCAGAAATCGCCCAACATTCTCTGGCGACTTGGCATACACACGCTTGGCATAACATTCTTTATAGCATGAAGCTTTAATTAATCGTCACCCATCCGGCCACTGGAATTCTGAAGCGTTGACAGATCTTCTGTTCGCAGCGGTCCGACGGGGTTCTCCAGAATTCGGAGTACGGCGATACCGCTTGCTCCATAATAGCGAGCAGTACTACACGCACCGCTGAGAAGATATCCGATTACAAGCGTTAAAAATTAATCGACGGCGACAAATTAACCACGAGTGGATGATAGTTTCCTATTCGCTTTTGGGATCCTCACCGGAGCACACTAATAAACTCATTTTACAAAAATTCTACCCCACCGACTTCTGGATTGCCTTTCTTTCGCGGGAATTCACCGTCAGACATGTGGTAACACTTTTTCTTAGATCCGTGTCCCAGTATCACACGCACGATTTCAATCGGTTCGGAATGTTTCCAACCGAAGCGCGTACTGACACCTGAGACCCGAGAGCATAAACCCAACCGAACCGTCCTGCACGTGGCTTTGGTGCGGTTCGTAAGCGACAGCGTGGGGAATCGCATGTCGATCAAGCCGATCAGCACCCGGTGCCACCCGGATTGACACTATCAGAAGCGTTCCATCGGAAGCCGGCCGGAGGAACCTACAAATAGCGACACCAATCCGTTCTCGCCACCAGGCCGATCGATGAAGCGAAGGTCAACGAACTCGTTCCCTACAATCCCCCGTCTTCTACACGGCTGCCCTTATTTAAATACTGGAATCTCCTGCTCTTGCAACCCTCTGTCTGTGTGTGTTCCATTGGTACAGAGCGAGGGAGAAAGACTCTGGCAAACCAAAAAAATGAACCACACACACATATACACAACTGGGAGGGTTGCAGCAGTGAAACAAAAGTGCAAAACAAAAAAATCAAGCTGTATGTATCCTGACGGAAAACATCAGCGTAAAAAGGACCCGGGGTGGGTTTTGGTTTACGCTTCTCGTTCGTGTCGATCATGCGTTTAATGTTGATCAAATTTGCTTAATTCCTTTGTCTCGTGTTTCGCCAGCGCCTCTCTCGAAAAGGATGTTGAAACACCCTTCTGTGTCCCCAGCTCCCGGTTACTTTCCTCCCGACGAGATCTACGGTTGGTGGACAGCAGCTGGATAAGCGCGCATCTCCAGCCTGACCCCCAGAGGGTTCGATCGTATAAAACCAACGTAAACGGTAAAGCAGTGCAAAAGCATACAGATGTACTTGCATCGTTTTTTTTTCAATACAATAATTTAAAAGAAACAAATTTATTATTATTTAATTTTAATTTGAAAATTTTCGTTGTTTTATTTCTATAGGAGTGCTAAATTTTAATTTAAAAATGTTAATGCATTTCAATCGCACAGATGATGCGTCCTCATTAGTTGGAAATTCTGCATCGCTGCACGAAGTGCATTGTGCACTTTTTTGTACTCCTCACTCCGACTTAATTTTCTCCACAACAGTTGCAGGCTGCATCGAATGAAGTGTCCAGCATGCCAAGAAGAAGCTTCAAATTGAATTATTTATTTATTCAAACTCCTCAACAACCACTAAAGCACCGTCGGCTTACAACAAAAAAAGTGCGAAAACCCACAACAAACGGCGTGCAAGACGCGAACCGCCATCGCATGAAGACATCACACAGCCACCGTCGACACCTCTAGGGACACGTCGAGTAGCACTAAACAACGAAATGAAAATAAAAAAAAACCCCGGCACACACCGCGCGACTTGCTAACGATTTGCCCCATTCGAACGATTTATTACTCATTATCGGACACCATCCGAACGGAAACCTGGCCAGGGAGAAACCGAAGGCCGGCCAGTGTGGCGGCGTGGGACAACAGCCGGAATGTTTCCATTTACTACAAGACAGTTGCGTTTGTGGTGCGGTTTGTGGCACGGTTTGTGGCACGTTTTGTGTCAGAGCATCTTCGGGCTGAAACGCGCAGTCACGCAATTCTGTCATACGGACACGATGGCCCAACGACAAGACCCCGGTACAAGCCCGGCCTTCGTTTGGCTTGGGAAAAATGTATTTAAGCAGCCAAATGGAGGACAATAAGGGGAGGGGGATGGAGGGAGGAAGGAGCAAAGGGTGAGGGGAAGGGTAGCACAAATGCGACGCGTACGCGTCTTATCTGGGCAGTTTTATCAAAGAAACGCATAACATGTGCAAAGTGCACGTTGCGTGTGCCACCACTTCTTGCTTGCACTCACGAATGCACTTCTTGTGCAAGAAGTTTCCCTTTTTCCCTTTCCGTTTAACGGTTTGCTTTACTTTGCTTTATCCCTTTGCTTCATGCCCACTGCCACCCAACGTTTCTTCCTCCCCCACCCTTCCCTCCCCCCTTCCTACCAACAGCTGCATTTTCATCGTTATCGTCGACAAATTGTTTCACCCGTGTTTATGCCGTGCGTGTATGTGTGTTGTTTGTGTCCATTCATGATGACCGGTTGAAAGGGTTCAACAAGAAGGACAAAAATGCATTTGCGACGGGAAGGAAAAATCGGAAACACATTTCAAACTCTCGCACCGTAACCGGGACAGGTGTGTCGGCCGAAGCCTTTCATCGTTTTCAACAAAAACAAAAAAAAACCTGTGCACACCATTGCCCCCCCCCTTCCACCGTTTAAACTTCCCGCCCAAGCGGTATCGGAACATAATTGCATCCTTGAGCGCAAATTGCTTGGGCACAACTAAACACAAGGAAAAATCGCTGCCCGGAAAGATGTGTCGCAAGAAAAATAATGGCGAAGGGGGAAAAATCAGGATGAGAGAAACCCGGGCGGAGTGAAAAGCGTGCTTGTTCCGTTGCGTAACGCGCTTTTCCGGCTTGGCTTGGGTGAACAAAGAAAAGCCCATCGCAGCAGCACTCGCCCGATAGGGATAGATTTCCATCGTCAACGGTACATTTTCTCCCTCGCTTGAACAATGTGACACGAGCGTTGGATAAGGTTAATGTTCTTTAAAGCATTTTTATAGTATAAAATATATATTTAGATAAAATTATATTTAAATAACTTTAATTAAATTCTTAAACTAAAATATGCGATAATAAACAAGCATAAACAATGAAAATAAAACAAATAAATCAAATGATAAGAGAAATTTTTGACCGTAAAACTCATAATATATTACCCGTAATAAGTCCCACCATCAAAACAGAAATATGATGCATATGTCCTTTGATTCTTTTTTACCGTTGATTCTTTTTTAAGTTGATATTATTTCTGTTATAGAATATTTTACGCACAGTTTTGATTGTAATGTAATAATCTAATACCACTGTACTAATATCTAATATACTTGCTCATGGTATACAATGTTTAGCAAGTCCCATCAACATCACAAATACTATGCAAAAAAGCTACAATAAAACACCAAATGGTGACCAAATGGTCCGGTGGCAAAAACCAATGTGCGTTGTGGTCATCGCGACCGGAACCCGTATCACTCAGGGATTCAAGATGAAAAATTACACCTTACACTAAAGGTGGGGGATGAAAACCCTTATACCTCTGTCTATCTTCGCCTGCCACTACAAAACTGCTATCGCCATTGCTCGGACGTGAATGGAACAGAACCACCGAGGGGCGCTCGGTGATCCTGCACCACACACCGGAAACCGGAAAGCGGGAAGAAAAATGACGAATCCTTGAGAATAAACGGCAAGGCGGAAAAATCAATAACAATCTTGCAAAAGTGCACCCGAAGAAGATTGACCAAACCCGTGCGCTCCTTTTTGGTTTGCTCCAAGTACCCGGACCCAGCTAGCAACCTAGCAAGGGAAACAGAATAGTAGAAAAAAAACACGGGAAAAACATCGAGTGAATAAGAATTATCTTCCTTTTACGTTACGAGCTCCAAGCAAACGGCTAGCGCACTTTGAATCAAAACGGAAATCGTAGTTCCGTTCCACCAGCGACATCGATATGAATGATGGAAGGTGGTATGTGTGTGTGTGTGTGTGTGTGTGTGTGTGAGTGGAAAAACTTGGTATGATAAAAGAAAATCCCCCCTTCCTCTTCTTCTCTTTTTCCCTTCCCTTTCACTTCACCGTCACCGGTTTGCAAAAAAAAAAACACACACACACACACACAAACAGCATCACGGGCTGACGCAGACCAACAACTCCGAGTGTTTTCCGAGTGACCAAGGGAAAAACGCAAGATAAACGCAGCCGGGATTTATGATTATTGTGATTCGTTCTTTAAGTTCTGCCCTTTTTCTTTCTCTTACCTGTTTTTTTATGTTTGTTTGCTTCTTTCCCTTTGCAGTGCAGTCCGGAGCAGGTTTGATTTGTTTTATTTACCACTCATTGGAGTTCGTCCGGGATCGCTGGCCCGTACACCGACGACGGTGAAGGTTGCCATGGGGTCAACGCAGCGGTACAGCACAGCGCAAGCAAAACAACACAGCAAATACGACAAGAAAGAAGAAAAAAGCTACAACCCCCAAACCGGTAAAACTCGCCATCGGCACCATCTTGTTGGTTAAAACAAATAAATCTATTCCGCAAGGGAATGCTGTCGTGCTTGCGTTTGTTCTTTTTCGTTTTTCGTTCAGTTTGCAAGGTTGCGTTTTTCGTCGAAATTTTACAGTAACTTACATGCACATAACATTTCTACAATATTCCTCCCCCCCCCCAAAAAAAAGCACAGGCATTGGAAGAGAGCAGAAAAACAAAGAGCGAAAACAAAAAGTTGCTCGTGAAGGTGTTTGGGGAGGTTTGGCGAGTTTTGGTTTCGACCTCACCGGTGTGGAGGGAAATAAAGACATCGCTTTGCCGCAGGAACCGAAGAATGCAACACGACACGGTTGAGTAGGTTTAATTTCTTGAATGATGAATTTTACTTATGTTTTTACGGCTGCTTTACTTTTTCCTTCCCCATCTGGATTTGTTATTTTTTTTTCTTTCTTTCTTTGCTTTTGCAGTTTCTTGCAGGAAGTCGCGTTATTTTTTTTCTTCTCCTTGTAAGAATCTTCCCCACAGGAATAACGAAGGAATATGAACACAAAAACATCATCTTTTTACACTTAGCACCTTGCTGTAGTAGTGCGGCATCGCGCAAAAAAAACAACAACATGAATTCTAAATGGATCGGAACCGTCTGGATTAAAATGACATAGAAAAAAAAAACAATTACATTACGATGAACACCAGGACAACGGGCAGGAAATTATGTTAAAAGTTTTTTTTCCCTGTAATATAATTAATGAGGTATTTGGTTAATGACTCTGTTTCCTGTTGACAAGAAATATTTCTGTTATGCAAAATTAGCGCTGATTAAATAAAGAGAGATAGAATGCCTCACTAGTTCGTGTATTTATGAGTTTGGTATTATGAAATCCTGTTACATTACAATTATAAAAATAGTATGTTTTATTCGAATTAAAACTCATTTTAAGCATACACTATTTATACACACACATTCCAAATGATTATGTTTATATCGCATCACAAAAATAGCATTGATAGCGCCATTAATTCGAACGCTCATAATATAGAACATCCAACCAGTCCCACCGCATGTCATAGAAGTCAAATAAGTTTAAAACTAAAAAATAATATTATTGGACGATAAATCCAAGAGTCTTTGAAATACATTAAGCAAACTACATGAAGCATGTAAATAAATGCTACGGTTGCTCTAGAAGTAAAAACAAACTGAAAAAACGCATCCCAGAATGCGCCATTTTGGTGCCCGCATCCGATTCGATCGAACCGGGACCACCCTACACAGCGTCGTTCTCCAATCGCGATCGAGCCGGAAATTCAACACCTGTACCAAAAGACAAAAGAAAAAACCAAAACCGTAACACCTGTCGGACTTCCTCTTCCGAAAGGTAAAACCAAAAACAAAACAAGGCTCCACAAATGTTCCAAAAGGGTGCAATGTAAGGGTACAGGCACAATTGGCATCAACTTACGTACCAGTGTGCCCCGGGGTGCCCTTGCGGTCAGCCCTTTGTTTTCCCGCTTCTTCCCGATAAATTCCACCCGATGGTGTATCTTCATTACCCAATTAAAACCGATTCCGATGGCTCTTTCCGACCCGAGCCGAATGGGAAGGGCTTTTGGACGATGGTGAAAACGGTGCTTCGTCCGAATGCAAAAAAAATGGGAACCAAAAACCTGAAACAAAATGGCTTTCGTTTACCCATTTCCTTCCACCGTCGTAGATTATTTACCCGCCCACCTCAGCCCCATCCGTCTCGTATCTTCAGCAGCAAAGAGTGAAAGAGTTTCCTCGGTGTGTGCCAATTTGTTCCTTCGTTCGGCGAGCTCACACCATCGCAATGAAAATTTGCACCCCAAACAAAACGCACACTCACACTGAGCAACCTTGATGTGTCAGTCGCCTTCTTGACAAGCCATTTTCGTTTTGCCGAAACTGCGCAAAAATGGTCGAGAGTTCTCGCCATCATCAAAACGTACATCTTCAACAGCAGTGCAACCAGAACGATGGAATACCCTAAAAAACAACAAAAAGAGTGGAAAAAACGAAAATGGAAAATAAAAATCCCCCAGCGCAAAGTGAGCCATGTTTAATTTGCGCTCTAATTAGCAAATTCTTCACCGCGAAAATCGGAACCGTTCCAATTTGGAACGGGCGCTGGACAAAATTAAACGATCTTGAATCGAGCGCGAACCTGCCACTCGGCTTCTTTCGATTTTCTCTATTTCGACAAATGTCGAAAGCTAAGCACTTTATCCATTTATGCATTATTTTAATGATGGAATGCTTTTCGATTACTATACGCGGTGTGAAATAAATTAGAGATCTCATTTCAACTGCGTTTGTGTTTCAAATTTTTTTTGGATCTCTTTTGTTTTAGTTTCCTCTCATTATTTATTTCAAGTTTCGTACTATTTTATAACAAGCTCCAAATTGCGCTCATAATACATACAAGACTCCAAGACAAATATTTATACATTTAATACATACAACCATATTTGTTTGATCCACATTTATATTTTATGAAAAAAAACAATACCTTTACAGCCAAATACACATTTAATCAATCGTAACCGTACAAAAAGCGAGCGCTTTTACTGCACTTTAAAACCGATCACACAAAAAAAACATAACCTCAAACGAAAGCGAATTTCATTGTCATCGCAAACGATTCACTTTATGCTAGCTAGATCCAAGTAGAGAAGAAGAAAAAACATCAATTTTTCTCAGTTTCCACCACAACGTGACAGAAGCGTTGAGCTCGGGATGAAAGGCTTGAGCGGAACGCATTTCAAGCTAGGCTGACAATACAGCCCAAGCAAACCTTCCCCGAATGCGTAGGGATTCGGTAAGGTATATACTAGCCAGAAAACACACCATTTGCGATGAAAGCAAACGAAAAGACTCACAAAAAAAAACTCAGGCCACCCCAAAAATGGCACCGGAAAAATCACCCATTCGGTAGCATTTCAAAGGACAAAAACAGCATGCAAGGAAAGGAAAAAACAAACCAAACTTGGTATGAAAACTGAAAACTTCTTTACAGTGTTTGAGGGTGTGTGTGTGTGTGTTTGCTGATACAAAATGGTACAAAAAAAGACAGATTCACCCACACCAAAATAGCACGCAAAAATAAAACAAAACAAAAGAAAAAAGCGAGAAACGCAACACACACTTTAAACCAGCATTGGTAGTAAATTATAAAACGGAAACCATATAAACGCTCATACCATCCTCGACAGCGCCTTTCGCAAAGAGAAAAGGGGAACTTCACGACTGAGCTCCTGTTACATACGCACAAACAAAAAGCCAATAAGAACGAAAGGCGCAACGGCTTGCAGGGAATGGTAGTAGCAGCCATTTTCGAACAGTTGGCAGTGTTCTTCGCCCAACGCAGAAGGATACTGCGAGAAAAATGCATCCTCATTTTACTGTGCTTCACGGTTTGCGAACGGAAAGCGTTCATATTACCTATCCCGTACGCGAGCGTAACAAATGAAACGGAAACTTCCCACCCAGAGAAGAAAACACCGGGTAGCGAGGAAAACAAAAAATTCGAATAAAATATCGATGCGATTTGCTTCTACGGTTTCATTCACCATCGGCACAAAAAACCCCCCCATCATCATCGTCATGATCATCGCCATGATGGTTCTTGCACATCACCTTTTATCATCCCTACACATACACATAGCTCATCCGCTCCCAAGTTGTGTGTGTGTGCTGTATTCGCCTGTGTTATCTTTAAATTATGATGTGAGAAAATTTAACATGATGCCTTATAATAAGTTCTGCTTCGTGTTATGCAATTTATAAGACGATGAATAATCGTTCACCGGTGGAAGCAGCCGAGAACGTGTGTTGTGTTGGCAGAACGAATTGGCTAAATTCTTTCGTGTGGGCTAACATAATCAACGGCATCGAAACAAAACAAAACAAAAAAAACGCGAAGGACGCGTTGGGCACGATATGCTCCACACTCTGCGCTTTAACGGTGGGAGACGTCTGGCAGCCAAACGTAGAGCGGCGTATAGATCGATCACGAAACGGTGGTGGTGGTTGCATTACGATTCCGATCGCGAATCGCGTGGCGATTGGTGGGCACGAGCAAGGGTAATACAATGCGGTGGGAAAGGTGATACACACACCATTGGCAGTTAATATTTCACATTGTGATTATCACCTTTGGCTTAGGGTACAGGGCGCGAAACTCCTTTGCAGCAGTCTTCGCCTGTAACCAGAACTCGTTGCAAATCAGCGGGTGGAAATTATGCAGCCGTGCATTATGCCGCTGTACGCTGCACTTTCAACTTTCCCTCGCTTGCCTGGCCGCCGACGAAACCATACGGCTCTCTTGACCTCTGATTATCCTGCCCCGAGAGATGGGCTTAACCCATGCAACAGCGCCGAAACCTAACGAGATCTCTCTGGCGATGGAACCAGATCGTTTGGCCAGAGAGTCGTGATAAGGCGCGGGCAGAAGAATGGTGACGGTGTTGGCAGCAATGTTGTTCTATGCCATGTTTACGAGCATGTACTCAAATTGGTCCGTTTTCCGTTCGCCACCCCGAGGGGTTGGTGGACTCCATTCTTCTTCTCTCACCAAAAACAAAAAAAATACACCGCGATGTTAAAGGTTACGATTTATCTTATTTTTGCCACTCCGCCACACAAGGGCCGAAGAAGCGTGAGCTTCGTGTGCTGGATGGATTATACCTTCCCAGCCGACAGGTTTGATTATGTGGCAGAAATCGACGACGCAGTTCATCGCATCGCATCCACTTGGTTGTATTCCAACTGCATTGTCCAATAATTTGCATTCATCCAACCTTCCCTATGGTGCATGGAGAATAAAATTTCGGTCAAGGACAGCAGAACTAAAATAAGAAAACAATCAGTGACAATAAGAAACGAAGGCAACAAACATGAAATAAATCTCACCAGTAAACGAAGAAATCCAAACACGTTTTACAACTTTGCTCCATAAACTGCAGTATGTCTTCCGCTCTCGGTGGTTGTGCGTTTCTGCACAGTGATTCCCATCATCCATCAGCTCCAAAAAGCGTTCCGCCTTTTTCCAACCACCTCACCAGGGGTTTCACCCATAAATCATTGTCAAACCTCACGAGAGCGTATGCGTATTTGAAGCTTTAAAATCAATTCCATTGATGGCCCGACACTGCTCCAGGGAAAACAAATCGAACCCAATCCGAAATGGCGTGAAGTTTGGCTGCTATAAAACCGTCCCCGCGTCACTCATTTCCCACGGTAACACATCATTACCATAGATGCTATAAACGATGCGTGTGTGTGTGTGTGTGTGTGTGTGCGGTCGTTGAGATTCCACCACAAGCCGAATCGATCTGTAAACGAGCTTGACGGAAATTGAACACAGGAATGGGCCAATCAGTCAGGGCAGTACTGCACTTACAACCATTTTCCCGTACAGTCACGGCCATGAGGAGGTTAGATTTATGGCAGGGTACAACATAGAACAAAAAATTAAAAAAAAAACATAAATAAATAAGGCAGAAACACATACCAACACCGCTGCAGGCTCGCGGCAAGGGTCAACCGCACACACACAAAGCCTGGCCGGGAATATGGCCGGGTTCGCGTGCAGTAAAGGGTAGTAAATTTAATTTACACCTTCCACTACGATCCATCACATCACATCTAGGACTAGGTGAAATTCCTCGGAGCGAGTGACACGGGATGCGAGGTGGCAACCTGGCCTGGTAAAGTAAAAACGAACATTAACCATACCCTTTAGTCTCCCACAGCGCACATAATCTAGAACCCAGAACCCCGAAGATGGGGGTGGCGCAAATGATGGCAAAGATTCAAATGGTTCCACACACATACACACACAAACGGAATGTCAGGCGTGCCAAGGTCCGAAGCAGCGACACCCTCCAAACAGGGAGGGTTCCGACACCCGTTCTGCACACGGGGCGGACCGATGGCGCGAGATGTTGCATAAATTGGTCCGTGCATCATCCGAGTTCATCATAATCAATGCGAACGAAAAAAAAAAACAACCCCGTCGTCCCGGTACGGTGGTTCTACCAGTACCTGCGGCGATATGCATTTGCAAGATCTTTTGCATGAGGACCACGAAGCCGACCACGTCGTCGTCGTCGTCTCCGTCGCATTATGAGCGCAATCTAACGAGACACGCTACGAGGTCGGCCACAGTTCGGTACACCCTCGGTGGCGTGTGATGCATTCTTCCGTGCAGTGCCGTTGCGCCATCTAAACCCCGGGCTGGTCGGTGGAGACCCCCAGATCACACGGGCGGATATGAATATGGCAGCAGAGAAGGAACAACAGCAAAAGGAACGCTCGCACAGCTTTACTCGATCGCGTGGAGGACACACGTGGAGGTTCATCTATTCCATCTCGCCCTGTCCGGGACCGTTTGCATCGAATCCTTCCGGTTTCCTTCTCGCACCGCAGCTTTGCGAGAGCACTTATCTTTAAAGCAACCTTCCCCTTTCCCGTGTGCTCTTACTTAGGTTGTTTCTTGCGTGATTCTTTTCCTTTTCCGAAACTCCGAAAGAATGTGGTCATCATTCGCATACGCCACCACGATCGTGGGGTCCGCGCAGGAAAGGGAGATGATGCAACGATGCATCACCCGACCTGTAACGCTGCCTCCGATCTTGCGTCCACGGTCCACAGATCCACTTTACCGTTCGTGAGTGCGAGAAGCTCACGGCTATCGGCGATGATGAGGCTTTTGGTTTAGCGCTTCTCAAGGAGCAAACAGGCCGCTCGTTCCGACTGATCCGCGGTCCCGTATCACCTTTTGACTCATCAGCATTATATTTTTTTTTTATTTTCCAACCCGGGGATCGCGAACCGTTTCTCAACCACTTGCAAAACACGCCCCCGGCAGCATTACTTTCCTCGCAGCAGCCGATCGCAGCGCCCGAGCACGAGGAAGATGAACGAGAATGATCGTTGCATGACATGGCAACGGCTCCGGCAAACTAAGGCCACCGAAGGGACCGTCCGCAGCAGACGGTGGAAGGAAAGGGACAGACGGTGAAGGAAAAAAGGTATTATTACACATCAACATCAACACCATTTATCGCACCGAACACACCGAACCGGCCGCTGCAGTCGGGAGTGTTGCTGTCGGAACGCGCAATTTCGCGCAACCGCGGACGATATGGTGCACCGGAGACTTTCGTACGGCCGAGTGTGATTTTCGCAAGGGATGAAGGCTCTCATCCAATCGTGTACCAGGGAACGTTGATATACAGACCCATCTCATACCGGTAGATGTTTGCGTGGCTGAATGCATCTGCTAGCTTAATCCTATCCCTTGGTCTGGTAACGTTACGCTGGTTGTGCGAAAAGGTTCCCGACCAGGCTTCTCCAACATTGGTACAAGATGCGAAAGATGAATCGAGCGAACGAGCGCATTCAGATCAGCCGAGTTCGTCGTGGGCATATATTGTTTTTTTTACTTCGCTTTTCTGTGCCTGTGTCTGATCGTTCTGCCTGGTTCCGCGTGCACAATCCATTCGGGGTTTTGGAAAGCTTGTTGTTATCTTTGAAAAATGACCATCGCGCTCTGCGCCTAAACTGATTCGACCTGATCGGCCTGACCGACCGGATCCGACCGGCTTTGCAGGCCGTGGAGCTCCCGGGTGGGACCGACGCAAGCGGTACAGCGTTTCGTGAGGTGTTGGAAGTAACACTTTTATTGCCGGATTAAAATAACAGCCCCGGCGGAACTTTGCAGCGGGATCCCATCAGCGCCAAACGAGCAGCGGAAGACCTTTCATGCAACCCACTGCCTCCCGAGGTTCCTCCCTTCCACCGACCTCGACCTCGATGGATGAGGACGTGATCGCCGGTTTTGGTACGATCATGCACTCGTGATATCATGCTAGTATATTTTTATGGTGACGCGACCATCCATCCACGATCGTTTCGGCAAACCACGCGCTTTGGAGAGGACACCAGAAGACCAGAAGAACAAAAGCCACATACACGCACACACGCATACACACATAAGATGGCCAAAGGTGGCACAGAAGTACACCATCGGGATGGTGCTGTTGTTGTTGTTGTCCTCTTGCGTAGGTGACACCGGTCATTCTGTCACGACATCAGCAGCCAACAGCACATCACAACACACATCCCAGCACGCGGCAGGCGAGAAGAATATTTAACATGACCGCATTACAGTGACGGACAAGCGAGATGTAGCATCAGCTAACGTTTTCCAACACTAATCCAAGAAAGAGCTAGTGTATTTAATTTCCATCTAAAAATAATTAAAAGATGAGGATGAAGTTGTCCAAAAGCAAATAGCTATTTGTGTACCATTGTAGTAACTTCGAAAATCAAGAAAATACTTAGCACTCAGTCTATAGAAAGTTGCTCAAAAGAGCTACCTGAATCACGACGCTCCCTTAAATGAGCGCACTCTGTAGCTGCGTACTGAGCTACGCGAGTTAACTTTACACAAAAGAGTGCGTTGAGTGCGGCAGTCACTAAATTTCGCTCCGCACTGTATTAGATGAGACCGTGGCGTGGCCTGAAGCCGAAGCACCCACAAATAAAAAAGCACACAGCATTTCACTCGAATCCACCAGAAGCAGCAGCAGAAGCCATTCGACATACGACCGGTAAGGTAATATCCTGCCCGAAACGGGAACCGGTACGCGGCACCAGCAGGCTAGATGATTTACGCTAACACGCATTAAACGCGGGAATTCACCCCGTACACGACCGGGTGTGATGGGCGCGTGTGGAAATTGCGATCGACAGAACGGATGATCGCGATCCATCAACGCGACCACGCAACCACCGCCTGTATCACCATATTTTTGTCCAGCACGTTCCAGCAGCAGGTTCCGGAGAGAAGCTGGCGGTGGCTTCCATGTGAGGAAGCGCAAAAATGCTAATGACAAACACTCACGCAAATCGCAATCGGACCAAAGCAATCTGTTGCCGGACAACGCTGGCGACGTTGGCGACGACTCCGACGGAATGGTTGGTGTTGGGCTGCGCTCGTTCTGCACCGATTGCGTCAGCCGAACGTCAAGCGAGTCCGTCCGTCAGTGTGCCGAGTCCCGGGCGGCATCGGCGTTGCTCTGCCAAGGGGCCGATAATTTAATGGCACTTTCTTAATGCACTTTTTATCGGCCGGTGCATGTTTTCGCACTTCGGGGACGGACGAGATGACGCGCCGATGCCTGCGACACGCTAATGGGGTTGATATTGAGATGGGAACCCCATGCTTCACCTTGGAGATACCTTCGTTTTTATTGCAAGTCCCAGATAAAACTGTCACCTTGCCTTAAGTGGACCCACCTAGCGAGTGGTCACCGCATAGTATTGCCTTCATCATCATCATCATCAGCAGCAGCAGCAGCATCCATTGGGGTACTCGATCGATGGATTGAAGATCGATGACCGGTGGAATTGGTTCCACCTGTGTGCAAAACAAAAACACACACACAAACATCCAAAGAAACACCACACCAGCCAGGCGGACATTCCCCGATAGCGCGTGGGATGACATCGCACCATTGTCGCCCATTAGGTGTCGCCTCTTGGGCGCTGGAAAAAGCGATGACAATTTTGGGGATGACAGTCGTAAAATAAATCCCGCACTGATAAACATTCAATCGCACGCACATGCACCGGCCAAGCCGATATCTTCGAAGGTGTGAAATGTCCGACCCAAGGGTACGGCCGCCTTACGGTAAAGTAAAATAAACCCCTTCTCGCAAGGCAAGGAATTCCATTATAATTCCTGAAGCTAAAAGCGAAAACACACCCAATTCCTTTCGCTGAAATTATTAATTTTGCGTACAAATGTGAGGCCACGATAAGCGGCGTCTCCTGAGAGCCGATGGCGGACGACCATTTGTGCCGGAGTGCCTTACATTTCCCAAATGCATCCCTTATTTGTACGGAATAATATATGTGTATTGCGGCGGTCTATCTTATCTTGCACCGAGCGGCACACACTTATTTCCCGCGGAGTTCAATGTATTTCCCACACACTGAAGGACGCACGTCTTCGGGTCTCATTTGCGAACGTGTACACGCTTATTTGCACAAGGCTCTCACCATCGGTTCGTACGCACCTGCAACGAAAGCAAAGCAGAAAAAGAAACATGATCAGAAAAGGACGACAAAGAGAGAGAGAGAGAGAGAGAGAGAGAGAGAGAGGAAAAAAAATCATGAATATCACAGCTAAATCCATAAAATGTTCATAAATTTAAAATAGCCAAATTGAAACTGTTGCGCAATGGCGCCCGGGCTCAATATGTATGTGGCACGGTATGCCATGCCTTAGCGACGATGATGATGTATTTTTTTTCGGCGAGGGTGAATCCTTCATCAAACAATACAATACACCACACACAGCTGAGATTCTCAATTTCCTTCCCGCGGCCGGCTGGCCACCCGTGTGTTCTACCCAGCCTCTGGCAGGGAACATTCAATTTAACGCCAAACCAAAGGGAAACGAAGTTACGGTGTGAACCTCACGTACGAACCTCCCCCTCTCGCTTTCCCACCATCGCACGGGTGACGGGTTCCTGCCCCATGTCCCACCTCATGTACGATCGCGACTACGTACTCAGGATACGGAAGGGATGAATGTTATGGAGTGGAAATAGGGAAGAGGAAAAAAAACACACACACACACCCACAACCCAGCCCAGCCCAGCGGAAACCGAACCGGTGTGCCGAATGTACGGAAGCTCGGGCAGAACGCGTGGCAAAAGTGCCTGGACTGAAAATTAATCACGTTGTTGCGCATCTCACTGTACTCTCCGCTGGCACGGGGTTGAGGATATGGTGGTGGAAGGTGAACGCAAAAGCCAAGAAGGAGTGACTCGTACACACACACACAGCTGGAAGATGTCGCCGGTGCCAGAGTCGTTCATTAAAAACACGGAATTCTTCTAGACCGCCTGGGATAGGAAGCGTCGGTTGGGCGCTATTTTTGGGGCTGCTCATTTCTAACGATGCTGCGACAACGATGAAACACTCGAGAGCAGCGATGAAACCGGGGATGGAATGAAGGAAGAAAGAGGAAAAAAAGGGGACAAGAAATAGAAACCTTCGCTCATGCTCATGAAGGATGGCGTTCGATAGCGATACCGCAGCAGCAGGCATACGCGTGTGCTGGGCCGGGCTGTGAAGGAGTGTATCTGGCAGGACATAAAAGTTGCCATCGCAACAACGTCTTCGTCTTCGGCAAACAACAACCGTGGGGTTCGCTCCTAGGTTCTGATGATTGTACCGCCGATAAATCGTAGAGAAAGGCAGCGATTGCGTTCGACACTGCCACGCGCGCACGCTGGTACGAACCATTTCCCTTTCCTCCCCCCCCCCCCCCCCCCCCCCTCTTACAATACCACCATCCACCATTCCACATACCACACGCGACGCATCATCTAAATCCCATTATCGTACAATTTTCCGGAAGAGGAAAAAATAACCCCTGCAGCAGGAGAGATGCGAAGCAATGCATGCGGATGGGATAGGATTCACGGTTTTGTTGCGTTCTTCTCCGCACCCGAACGAACGCAGCGAGGAAAAACTCCCAATTTTCCAATATTGCGTTTGGTTGTTTGGGGCGGGAAAGAAAACAGAACAGAGAGACAGAGAAAGAAAGAGAGAGAGAGAGAGAGAGAGAGAGAGAGAGAAAGAGAGAGAGAGAGAGAGAGAAAGCGAGAGAGAGAGAGAGAGAGCGAAAAGAAGAAGAAAAAAAGCCTTCCTTCCCGTGTACCTTCCCTAAACCTAAGGTAAATCAAGGGCCATACATATAAACGCATCGCAGCACCGCAGCCGGAGGTTTGTGAATAGGAAAATCGATTCGTGGAAAATGGTTAAATTTCTCGCGATTTTGACTTGCTGTTGCCGTGACGATACACCTGCTAGTTGCGGGAAGATACCGCGCAACCAGGTCCAGACGTCTTCTTTTTCTTACCACCATCCCTCTCTCCCTCTTCCTTTCACTCTTTCTTCCTTTCTCGGAAAGAAACGATCTGTCCGTCACGTCTCAAGTATTGTGGTGCCCATCTCTTGCACGGGTCATAGCTTCTGCCAGGGGCCGGGGCGCATTGTTCCGCCTAGAGAAGCCGCGGCTCTTACCACGTTCGACCGTCCGAATGGAAAACGACAGCTGAAGGAAAACCTTCCATCACCGACGCACACACACATCCACGCACAGGTTCCACCTGAACGACGAGATTTAACTGTTTCGTACCGAAACCGAGAAGCCACAAACGAGAAACGGTTCGATGGCTTTCCGGGACCCTTTTCACGCAAAAACGGACTTGCCTGCCTGTTTCACTCCGAACGTGCGTGTGTGGGTGTGTGTGTGTGTGCACATTTGTGTCTGTCTCAGGGAAAATTCCTTCCTCGTGCTGTAAAGGATTCTTCCATTGTATTCTTGGGAAAGTAGGAAGCATCGGTAAGCTAGGCGTGTAGCTATGGCCTTTGCATCCTTTCCATCGGCATTCGAGTCCTTGACTGCGGAGTAACGAGAACCGACGAAAGGGAAAATATGTTATTTATAATTTTGCTCCTAATTCGAGTGTAATCTAATAAATTATCGATTGATTTCTTGTGCCAAGGGTGGAAAGTAATGGAAAATGATAGTCACTTTCCGGCACAGCGGCAGCATGGTGTGTGTTTTGTGGAGAAAATAATTTTTTGTAAAATATATGGATAAAAATATTTACAACGAAACTTAATACCGACCGACAGCTAAATTTACTTACAGTTGACAACAAAGTTATAAAACACATAACAATTGTTTACTAAAATTGTTTCCCACTCTAAAACCAAAGAGCACCTGATGAAATGTTCCAGTTGCAGAGTAATTCCCACAGTTCCCACAGTAGAATATCCTTCATTGGACTAGTGTCCATGGATGGAAAGCTTTCCCTTCACACCTAGACCAGCCCGTATTCCGATCGATTGCTGAGGCATAACTTCCGGTCCAGAAATTATTGACAACGGTAAGCAATTTTCCATCGCCACACGGGCGTACGAAGAACCATGGAAACCAGGGATACCCGGTTACCCCGGAAATAGGAAGGAACAACTCCGCCGGCAAGGAAGCTGAAACAAGCTAAAAGGCGCAGATTCAAAATTGATTGTAAAACCATGACTGGGTAAGAAAGTTCAGCTGGAGTTTTTGACACAAAGCCATTTATGACTGGCAACTAATTCCTCGATGCGAAGGACAGCGATAGTAACGCGTTGCATCCGAAGCTTTGCTAAAGTAACACCCACCCCTGAAAGCTTTCAATAACAGAGTATGTTGGCTACACAAGGCGAAGGGACTAAAACTGGGGATACTCCATTCATTCGCTTTTGTCGGGTCCACAGCTAACGTTTCTGTCGGTGGAGGTGAATATTTTCCAATTTTCTAGACAAGCTTGCAGGAGCACTGCAAACATACAAACGAGAGAGAGAAAAAACACACACACATAAGGGTACTACTGAGGCTAATGCCGATCGACAACTTCGAAACTTGACGAGCCACTTAACTTTTTGAACAGCGCACCCAAATCAAGGCCTTTCCTGGGGAACACAGGGAAGTGGCAAAGTCGTCCAGATCCGACGACGTGGTCGTGGTCAAGAGACCTAGCGCTGGGGTTGATGCCTGGAGCTAGTAGTCTTAGAGCGTTACGTCCGAGCTCTTCCCAAAATTTTTGCCATGATACGATATTAGACCCGCAAGCATAATCAATGACTTCCCGTCCGTGGAGTTCCTGGCTACTCTCGGCAGAGTAAGTGTCAATGAATAATGGAACGAAACCATTGATCCTTGCACTCGATCCATTTGGGATTGGAACGTTCCCATACCATGCTACCGATCCTTCCGGAGATGGAACTCGCGTTGGGGTTGAATTTCGACTTCCTATGTTCCACAGCATTTCAGCAGACCAATCCAGTTGGCCCACCCGCTCTAAGTAAGCCATTATGAAATCCATGGATCGTTTATGTTCAACCGGCAGCAGCAGCATCATCAACAATTTCTCCATGCTAAACCGTCCCATTTACAAGTGGATTAAAGCGACCCTCACAGTACCATCAGGGGGTGTGATGGCGTCCGTATAGAACGTAGGCATCAGAGAACCCAGAAAAAGGGTTTGTGTTTTGCAAAAAAAAACTAGAAGGATTCTGCTCCCCTTTGCCCCGCCTAATGGCTAACTTCGCAATATGGTGCATGCGGCACAGTGATACTACACAGCCTCTGGTTCGAAATCTCCGCGCCGAACCAAACCAGACGCTAAGTGGGCAAAATGTCTAGATGGACATTCGGGTTTTTTTTTCCTGTTCCTCCAACTTTTCCGTCGACTTTCTTCCACTCAATTCACCCGCGTTTGGGGCATGGTTTTTTGTTTTGTTCTATTTTGCTACGGTTCCTTAATTTCACCTTTACTTCAAAAAGGCGGACCCACAGTAACTTCCCACCGCTACCTAGAGATGGGGGCCAACATTATCCTTTTCGCTCACACTTCGTTCTTCGCCGTACGAACTACTGGGCGCTCTTCTGTATCGCTTGCGATAAAAGTTGAGCCCCATTTGGTGAATGTTGGTGAGAATTTTGCCGTGAAATGGATAACTACGCCAAAACACGAGCGTGGAAAGGCTACTGCACTCGTAAAGAAACTTATAAACATTTAACGTAAGGGACCACCAAAACAAAACAAAGCAAAGCAAAAACTACCAACGGCTGTAGACTTTGCAGACTTTTGCTTAAAGCTGGCTTTAACAAAAAAAAAACCCTAACCTCAACACAAATCCTCTATTGGGCAGGATCCCCTTTTCCGGGAATTGAATTTACGATAATCGGGTGTAAAAACTTTCTGCCTGACCATTACACACCGTTTTGCACAAAGGAATGGGCTGGGGCTTTTTTAAAAAACTTGCCGTGGGCTTTCCCATCCTGGCTAGGTGCTAGGAGCAAGTTCTCATGATTTCACTACATTTATTCATGGTTATTACTTTAATTCTTATCGCGCAAGTTAAAATCTGCCCATGCAGCCGTAATTGTGATGTTAGTTTAAATTTCAACTCCGCATAAATGCGTATGCAACATTAATATGAATATGTGCCAGAGTTGCTGGTGCCTCCCAATATCCCCACGTACGCTACGTTACCGTGGTCACTGTAATTACTGTAAGCCCGTGAGTAGTGTAATATGTTTTACGCCGGCGTTACCATGGTGAGAGACGACGCATTTTGGGGGGCGACTACCATCAGCTTGGACACTTGTCGTCCAACGACAACTTCAATGCGTCGTCGTCCGGATTACTAAATGACAGTCGTGGTCTTCCCCTTTTACTTCACGGTCTAGTGACACAGGTCGGGTACTGTGGGTACTTTTTCCCAGCTCAGAACACTACCAGCTTCCTCCCAGCGGACACTCACACACACACACGCCATCGTCTACCGCAAGTGGACATGATTTTGAGCCGTACGGGAGTAGGTGGTCCGGTCCGGTTCCGAGTTCAAACTAATGCTTGCTCATGCCTGGACGTCGGGACGAACTAAAACCATTCGATGTCCTTCCGCACACTGTTACCCTTTGTCGCCTCCCTCGAAAGGTGTTGAGATGGAGAACCAGGTATGATGCTTTTCGTTGTCTCTCTTCTTCCAATCCACCAGTCCACCAGTTCTTTCCCACTAAGGGACCGTGCGCTGGATGTTACGCCGAAACCTTCCTCATTTTGTGTGTATGTGCGCTTCTGACCAGACCTGAAGAGAGCTTTCCCGTGTTACGCTAGACAAGTTTATCCATCGGTTTCGGCGAATGTGTATTTACCGATGTTGTGCTGGCGTGGATCGTTTCATGACTCGTGACTAGCAGCAGGGTTCTCAGCAGAGGCAGGGTGGCGTTCGGACGGAACCTGTGTACCACCAGTCAGCAAAAGTAACTGACACATCAACTGATAGCTACGACGTAACAGCGTCAGTTCTTCCGCCAAGGAGTTAGTCGAAGCATCGGAAAACAATCCATTACTAGGCGCACAATGGAATTACACAAACATCGGGACGAGATGCGGTGTCTCTGCGCTAGCAAACGGCTGTAATAAAACGGACATACGGACATGCACGTTACCGAATGTGCTTCAGAAGCNGTGGCGTTCGGACGGAACCTGTGTACCACCAGTCAGCAAAAGTAACTGACACATCAACTGATAGCTACGACGTAACAGCGTCAGTTCTTCCGCCAAGGAGTTAGTCGAAGCATCGGAAAACAATCCATTACTAGGCGCACAATGGAATTACACAAACATCGGGACGAGATGCGGTGTCTCTGCGCTAGCAAACGGCTGTAATAAAACGGACATACGGACATGCACGTTACCGAATGTGCTTCAGAAGCTTGTTAAAACGTAATTTTAACCTGCGCTGCACATTGTGGTTGGATTTTCAAATGCGATTTTTTTAAATTACAGCTATGTACAACTATATCTACGTTCAACGTGATCTAATTCGTGAAAAAAGAAAGTATATAATCACTATAATTTCTCTTTACATATTTGACCGTTTTCTGTAAGTATTGTATATTGCTTTCACGATGGCTACATTTGTATATTAGTTTAAAAGTATTTATTTCTCTCAACAACCATTCATTCATCCAGCAACTATTTGAATTTATAAAAAAAAATATCTGAAGGGCCAAACAAAAATACTACCTAATAAATAAATCTAAATCAACGGTCCTTCATATTGCGGCCGCAAACGTGTTGAACTTGCAGAAGCGTTTAATGGCCGCATTGCTGCATGTTTGCACAGCACATTCCACAACTCCAGACAGAACGTTAGCAAGTTGTGCTATGAACCACACACAAAGCCAGACAGCAATGATTACTGACTCATTCAATCCTTTGTTCCCACTCCTGCCAGTGTGCTACCATCCTGCTCACATTCGGACTCCCCTAATGCACTATGTAACGCCCTGAATGAAATCACCATTTGGCGAATTTTATTAATGACCACCAATG
Source organism: Anopheles rivulorum (assembly GCA_018908115.1). NCBI lineage: Eukaryota > Metazoa > Arthropoda > Insecta > Diptera > Culicidae > Anopheles > Anopheles rivulorum. The sequence goes on along the minus strand of STHB01000003.1, from coordinate 25,124,694 downwards.
TGCATGACGACCGGTGCGGTGGGAGAAAATAATAAAAAATATACACACACACACACATACAACCCACCCAACAACTACAACGCAAGCGCAGATGGATTTAAAAAGCAATAAACGAAAGCAAAATTGAAAATTGAATAAATTGTACGCTAATGATGTTAAGTTGAAAATTAGTATAAATCGTACCGCAAACGCACCATCGCCCACCGCCCCATATCTCACACCTTCCGGGCATATCTGTGGGGAGCGAACAACAATCCATCCAGCCAGCCATTGGAAGCCATTTGTTTGAGGCCGCTTAAGCACAATGTAAAACAATACCCAAAATGGTTCGAATTGATGCATATGCGTGTGTTTCATTAGTGGAAAAAAGAGCAGAAAATAAATAAATTGCGTGAGAGGGAGAAAGCAACGCGGCAAACCAGGCGCAAACTCAATTACACGGTGGAGGCCGAATAAATTAAAAACCATTTCCAAACGTCGGAACGCGTCTGCCTGTGCTTTCCTGAGCTTTCCCGTGCTCTCAGCTAACGAAACTAGTAGCAGCACAACATACATCCTGCAAATGGTAATCCAAAAAGGATATAAACGTATGTATGTGTGCATGGGTGTGTATGTGTCTGCAGCGCGCAGGAGGAAACGCTTCGGTTTGATGAGGTCGTTAATGGGAATTTATTTTTGCCCACTTTGCCACTGACAAAGTGTTTGCTAATTAAATCATCACTAGTGTGCAGAGCGCACCAACTGCCACCAACTACATACTACTACCCACCGCGTTTGGTTCACTACGCTAAACTACTACTACTACTACTATCACTACAATGGCTTTGACCAGCAAGCAGTACCGCAAGTATCGTGCTTTTATCATCGCGTTCGCTGATGCACTATTGATGTGCATCGCCAGTGCATCCGACAACAATGTTAATACAGCCATTACAGCGAACCACCGCCCTTCCCAGTCTATCGTCCGGGGGGATCGATAGGGTGGTTTGGGTAGTAAGGAAGAATGAAAATGTCAATGTCCCTTTCAACCCCGACACACATACACGCACGCACGCACTGTACCAAACCGACCTAGACCAATGTTCACAGCGGTTTTCCCGTACCGGAGCGATATTTTGCGAAAAACCCAACACACGAACCAGACGGGGGGAGCGAACACGTTGGCTACGGAAGCCGTTGTAATTGTGGTACAGTTTAGAACCGAACAAATCCATCAACACAGAAAAAAACCCCGTTCCAACGCCTTTGTGTGTGTTTCCATTTATAGCAAATGTATGAATGGAATGAAATGGTATGGTTAGTGGCTGTACACGTGTGAATGACAGCGAGATTCCGCTGCCGGAAATATAACTTTTGGCGGTTAGCTATTCGTTGGGAAAAATCAATGCATCTCCGCGAGCTGGCTTTTTGGGAACAGGTATTAGCGGTTACCAACAATGTCAACCCCGTACGTAACACAATTGATTGCCAGCTTGATAGATTCCAAGTAGACGCAAAACGCCCAAACGTTCGCTCATAACCATTTCATACGAAACCGTCTCATTAGTGCATCCACTAATAAGGCCGTTTCCGGGAGAGCAAGCATTACACACCTGCACACAACATAACCTTTCATTTTAATCATAGTCCACACGGGTAGAAGCCCGGGTTATGGAGATGAGACAGGTTTGAAATTTGAAACCACCGGGAGGTTCTCGTCCGAAAAACCACATGCTTTGCCCTTGAAATGTGTCGCGCCAGTATCACGGGATTCATCAAAATATTTATTCTTTGACATCTGCTCCAACTGCACCGTCGCACCACAACAAACTAGACTGTGTACAAATATTTGGAGCATCCAGTCAACTTCTGATCCGACAGCAGCTATTAAATCTTAGACGAAACTATCCGAAGCAAGAAGCCATCTCAATGTGTGCCCGGATGCTGCTCCACAGAACTTGATCCAAAGGTTAGACTCTCCTATGTTCTAGGGAGTTAGGAGGAGGTGCTCCAAGAGTTGGTGCTCTAGCCTAGCTCGACCAAGCACGGCAGCTGTCAATTATCGACGAAACTAGAGATGCTCATGAATAAAACTTTGTCCTTTTATAGACTTTATAGGCAACGCTTGCCAACGTCCCAGTTATGCTCAGTGAACTATGAACGGTCTGAACATGACAACGACAAGAAACAAAACAAAAAAGTCTACAAAACCCGATCGAATATTCTGAGTTAGAGCACTTTTTTCTCCTGTTGCGGCAACTTGGGAGACTTGAAGAAAAAGTTTGGACATTTAAAAAACAGCCGAGATGCACAGCAGCTAGACACAGGACAGTTCCAAACTTGAGACCACCCATCAATGCAAATAGTGAAGCTCTAGCTAGCTGGGCACGCTTGCCTTACCTTTTTTTTGTGTTTTTGTTTTGGTCCGTGTGTCGCTCGTGATGGACTAGGATTTCGGCGCATACAACAATTTCTCTCTCACTTCTTACATTGTGGCAGTGCGCACATATGTTGCATGCGATGGGATGCTTCCAGACGTAGGGATCAACCGATGTCCACCGAAAACCCAGTCGATCCTACTTCAACTGCCATCGTTGACACATTTATCTTCCAAAACTTCTGCCCAGAACGTCGGCCTGCTTCCTTGGTACATGACCGTACGTACGCTGCTGTACGTTCGTCGCAATCTTTCACCACCCACCGTCCAGTCCAACCAACATCGGGTTGGCGTCCTGCGTGTCATCAACGTCGTCGTTGTCGGTGAATAATTTATTCCCAACTCCAACTCCACCAAGCTGCTCCAGCGGCTGTGACAGTTTAAGGCTGTGTGTGCGCGAATGATTAATTGATACTGACACATGTTTAAAGTTCCATTTATGAGCATTTTGGCGATCCGCCGAATACACCCGACAGCGCCAGCCACACAAATGTGTTAGCATATTCACGCGCCACTAAATTATTTTCGGTACAATCGCGCGTCCGGCGTTGCCTGTGCCGCCGAGATTCGTTCGGCACATCGTTCTTTCTTGGGTTGTGTTTGTTCCTTTCCTTCAACCTTTAGTTTGCACAATCCTTCTTTCTTGGTTCCGGTTGTGTGCACCCAAAGTTCCTTCACTTGCACTCACCCTCGACTCCCGACCTTGTCGATTCAGCAGCACCACGAGCACTTTGTGGTCGTCTTCGCCAGCGCTGCTAGGACCAAACCCGGCGAGGGAGAAATAAAAGAAACATGCAGATCAAACTGCCACTTCCGTTACCATCAGCCGCACCATCTAGCCAAGGGGTTCGTAAGCGAACCACCAATTGCGTACCCTTTTACTCAACCGGAAAGTCTGCCAGCACCGCCAGCACAGGGCGTTCGCGTTCGCTTTACACTCTGCGACAGTTAGACAGATTTCATTCGCCTTAATTTGATCCTGTCGCCGTGATGATGAATCACTCTTCCCATTTGGAGTCTCAAAAACGAGCCTCGATGTACCGAACGTGGTTACGAATTCGAAGGTACGTCATCCGTTACCCTTACAAAAAGGACACGGACAAACGAGACCCTCACAAATGGAGCAGCCTTACTGGTGGCTCGAGCACAAAACCATGACAAGGGTTTGGGGAAGATATCCACCCCGCAGGGTGGGAGTAGGGAGGGAAGGGGATTGGACAAGGGTCCAGATCCGCCCATCGAAAACGGGGAGTCGTAAAAGGAGGTGGCAGGATATACAGGTTGATGGCGGAGGATGGATTTATACGTGAAATACGCTTAACCATCTGTGTCCAGTGAAGGAAAGGCGAGAGAATGCACCCGATGTGCTGGGGTAGAAATGCATTCTTCTGTAGTACGCTTTTGACTGTTTCTCTCTCTCTCTCTCTCTCTCTCTCTCTCTTTTTTTTTCTATCTCCCTTTACTTCCCTCACGCCAAACCCCTTCTGACACGGATGCGCTCCACCAACAGTTGCTGCTTAAACTACTTGCCGGCTTTATCAAAACCACGCTTGAAGAACCTATAATTTGCTGATGAATGTTGTATTTCGTTTTCTTCGCAGTTCTTCATTTTTGGGGAATTTATTTTTACCTTCTCAGTTATCTCCCTCTCTATCTTCCATTTACAATTTCTTACAGTGTCTTGTTCCTTTCCCTGTTCTGCACGTTCTCGGTCGTTTTTCGGCATCCTTTGCGCCATCGCGTTTGAACATGGAACGTTCCAAAGGGAAATGGAATGCCGAAAACAACAAAGAACAACACCACAAAGTCCACGGCACACACACACACACGCCGAAAGTGCAGTGTTCATCCGAGGTTGAAATTCTTTTCCTTTGCAAAATGTGCACACAAATGTGTGCACAGCCAACGAGAAGGCCAGGAACCCGAAAAGTCGTCGTTCCACCGATTACAAGACACCTTCTCCACGCGTATGAGGCACCTTCTGATGCTGGTTCCAATAGATCGGTGCAGCCAGCTTCTGTTATCGTTCACACTTCTGTGTCGATTCGCTTTTTTCGTTTTCGAACCAGCCGCGTTTGCATTCGCTTTTTCGGGCAGGAAGGTTAATAAAACCGATAAGCGCTTTTGCGAAAAGCTTTTGGTTGTTTGGGAAGATAACGCCTGGTGGCTGGTGCGCGCTGGGTGCACTGCCTTCTTATCAGACGAGGGATTAAGAACACGATGATGACGATGCGGATGATGGTGATGATGCATGCGCACGTTAGAAGTGGTTGTTAGAATGATTACAAAACCCCCCTGTGGATGGCGAGCGTTAGCACATCTTATCGGGTTTGCGAGCTAATACGACCCAAACTCCATTAGCAAGTGGAAAAATATTTATTAAATTTAGAGCTTTTTTTTCGCTGGCAGTTTCATATGGTCTTTTGAAACATGAAACGATAAACTATGCTCGTGAATAACAAATATAAATTTATGTAATTTAATATTATGAACATTAAAATACAATCTAAAAATACTACACTATGAATTGCTGCATTCATAAACATCAAAGCGATTAGTTTCGGGAAGGACTTACAAAACCAATCATAAAATTAATCATCATTAGACAAAACAACAGCAGCAGCAGCAGTTCAAAATAATCAATCATCTGGAAAAGAAAGCGTGTTTCATCAAAGCGGATGTATCGATCAGTTAACTTCGAGGAATATACTTTTAAGATAAGTACAAGCCACAATATCATCATATGCTTTTGCAAAACCTGCGCCTTAATCCGTGCTCCATACTTTCTTGGTGCAGTTAATAAAATCAAAACAAAAAAAAAACGCAAACCAGATTCCGGGTTAATTCCAAATTGATTAAATAAAACAAACTGCCTGCCGCGCATTAGGCGAAATTTTCCTAATCTCTTATCCTTGGAAGCGGAAGCGTTGCGCTCGCTAAAGAAAAAAAATATAACCTCCTTGTTCACTTCCGAGAATCAGAATCAAGATAGGGAGAAAGTGGAGGACAAAATTGTGTAAACATTCAAACTCCAATAAAACAAAGAGAGAGAGAGAGAAGAAAAAAATCACACAACCGGCGTGTCTTGATGACAAAATTTTTGAACGCCACAACAGCCCCCAAAAAGTCTTCCGGCCTGCTAGAAGCTACGGGAGCGACAACAAGAAACACATCAAGACATGACCCAAAAAAAAAGGGCGAACCTCAGTTGGGCTCGGGCTGGATGTAACGCGTACAGCTCTGTCGGATTCCGTTTCCGAGATCTAAGGCTGTTGAAGTTCTCGGAAGATGTTAAATCCATCCTCTCGCTCGGCGTTTGGAATGATACCCGGGCAAAAGATTAAAGTATGCTAATATTCCTTCCATTCCCGGCCCGGCACGGTTTCCAATTTTTTATTCGGTGCCATTTTAATTCCGATTTCTCGGTTTTCGCTTTGTGTTTCTTCGAGCTGCGAGTTGCAGAAAACAAAATACATACACAAAAAAATGCAAAGGTGACAGAAATGAAGAGAGACACGGCATAGCGAGAAGCTGAGAAGGAATTTCTACTCGTTCTTTTTTCTCTTGCCGTCGCCATCGGTGATTTTGTTTTGTTTCGTTAGCTTGGTGTTCTTGAGTCGTTTAGTCTAATTCAACATTTCGGTTGGAGCCATTCTTCGGCTAGCAGCGAGCGAATTGGCAGACATAACCTGCTGCGCACGCTGAATGGCTGCAGTTTCGCACCGCCGTCCAGGGGAAGTGAAAAAATTATCGCCGTGTCGCGCCACAGCCAGGACAGGAAGAGAAATCCAACACCGCCGCCAACAGTGCCGAGCCGTCAGGGATGAATGGGTTTTGTTGGGTTCTGGTTTTTCGTGCGTCCTCTTCGCGGCTTCGATTCCAGCGTTCCTGCTGGAGATACAAAAGGGCACCCGCCAATTCAAGGCCAAAAACCGGTAGCCAGACTCCGGTCCAACAATCTCCCTCCCCCTTCCCCTCTCCCCACTATCCGCCGTCCACTGAAACTCCCATTTCCGCTGGGGTGTTGGGATGGTCTAGAGACAATTAGTCAATTTCACAACACACTCTTGCTCTTGCGGGAGATTTGTGTGTGCACTGGCGCGCGCATTGCCGATCAGGTGACTACACATTTAACATCGAACAGCAACGCCATGTGCACCCGATCGATCAGTATCCCTGTGTGTTTTTTTCCTTTCTTTATAAACTTCCGCCCCATTCCCGTGTGTGCACACGTTCGTGACGTGATTATATCCTTTTTCGATGGTCAGACAACATTTTACCAGAGAGCGAGAAGTAAAACAAAACAAAAAAACAAGCAACATCATACGGAATGCAACAGCGCGCCACGATCATCCATCATAATTTACATCCAATCCATCCCCGCACCGAGATATTGCGCGAGTTGAAGAACCTCCAGGTATATGCCCACACGACTCGAATGCCCTTCAGGAGACGAACCCCGTCCCCTCACCGGATACCGCATCCTCCCTCCCTTTCCCCGTGGCATCAACGACCGCAGGCATGTACAGGGCAGGGGATGCTTTTGATGGCGCGTACACACATTAATAAAATCGGAAACCTTCACAAAACATTCGCCGAAAGATGGACCGAATAAGGTATTCGGCGTCCGGTGATGGTGGATGGTCAACACTCGTCAAATACGCTAGGGTACGCGCGCATTTTTACATTTTAATTCTCAACGTCCCGAGTCATCGTGAGACAACCACTCGCACACACACACACACACATAGACACAACATGACGAAAACCCATATCGAACCGAAATCCATCTCATCGTTAGCCGGCAGTTTCCTGGTTCCTTTATTTTTTTCCCCCTGGCCCGGCGATATCAAAGGAAAGGTGTACGGATGGCGCAGCGACAAAAGGCGCACACCCGGGGCAAACGCCATGCAAGCGGATTAACGAAGGGACAGAACGGCGAACCGAGCAATGATGATCACATGCTGATGAGTATGATGGACGTCATGGTCACGGACCTCCGGAGTTCGCGTACCTTATCGGATTGTCGGTATTTGCGTCCGGCTGGCTGGTGCTGTTGCCCGGTCTCGCAACCACACAAAACCATCGTGGGCAAGCATGATTTGAATGTTTTATCTACTTTTATATTTTCTTGCCATATTTTTTCTTCATTTTTTCGCAAGCGCAATACACCAAACAACCACATCCAGATCGTTCTGGCCCTTTTTTACCTTTTTTTTGTGTGGACGGGTGCCTTTTTACGTTTGAAAAAAATCGGACCACTCGAGTACGTGCGGATCGGAAAGCTGACAAAATTGACATATCCTCCCAGACACCAGCGTGCGCTTGGAAACCAGACGACAGGACACAACACGTTGGCCGAAAGGCACAACGAATCGGGAATTCATAATAATAATCGCGAGGCAGTTTGCTGTGGCGCACAGATCGATGAAATCACCACCAAATCACAAACACAAACACACACACAGACGAACATGAGCGCTCATGATAATAATAACCTGACAAAATAGGTTCCCCGGTGGATGGTGGGTCACGTGCTGAGGAAGCCGGGATCCCGACGGAAGGGAACATCTTTCAATCATACGACCCATTCTGTGTTGCATACATGTTGTTATTTGCACCGCGCGAACAACAAGACTTCCCTGTCCTGTGGAACCCCTGGCTACGGAATTCCGAGGCGTTGGAGTGTCCCAACCGGCATGGTTGGGTACTGCCCAAGCGCGCTGATTGACGTATTTGTTGAAAGGTGGTTCGTTTATTGGACACTGGCTAAAAATGCATTCATACCATTTGCGCTGACGAACGCAGGACGATGCGGAAGAGTGCCATATCATTTATTCATTCACTTTAAGATCTCGGTTTAGTGGAAGGAAGATGACGATGTCCATTAAGATCCAACATCATACCAATTATGAATGTTGTTGTTGGTTAATACGCTATGTAAACGTCTCCCCCCCCAAAGAAATGTCTTGGGCAACGCAATGTCCGACACTGTCATGAATGGTACAATTAGCTTCGTCGCGAAGTAGTTTTCTGCTGAGTTGACGACAAAACGCCCCATAAAGCCAGTTTGCAATAGAGGTCAGTATAGGGACAAAAAAACTTCGAACATCAAAAACAGGCCAGTGAGCCAGGAAATGCACTCTAAAATTACTATGCCACACAGAGGGTTATGTGCAATGGTCAGCTTTACCAAATGTCAGCAATTTTCCAGTTTTGCAGGGTTACTCATCGCGAACCTTAAGCGGCACGCGAACGTTATATCGAACTTCAATTATTGTATCAATTATCGAGTATTATATCAATTATCGTAACATCAAATAAGAAGCATAACCTCAATTGTTTCTATGCTAATTCGTACTTTTATTACCACGATATGCGCAGCACATAGTGCAAATCACAATTAATAGACATGCTCAAATTGGTCGACTTGTGACACTGACCACCACATCTGTCTATTTTTGCCACATATCTCCATAGTTTTATATTTTATGCAATCCATTTTTACCTATTGTATCTACATTTACATTCCTATTGCACATCAAAACAAAAAATTTATAGAGCATTTGATATTCGTGCTCTGCTATGAAGTACTTTTGACGTCCTAAGCATACGATTACTGTTAATGTTTGGGCCTCAATATATGCAATGTAATCAGATGATCGCAATATGATGAGATACAATACCTATCTATACACCTTGTCTGTCAATTTTAATGCATTTAAACCGAAGAGATATCCTTAAGTAGTTCCATCCAACAAAACACTATTTAGATGGTTTAAATTGCAGACAAAAACCCCTGCACCCCTTCTTCACAAATCGGCGCTTGCTTTACATGCGAACCACATCCAGGTCAAACCACCATGTATAGCAGGCACACACGTTGTCCATATTGGGAGCAAAAGAATGTGAATGCAAATTGAATTGAAAAAAAAATAGATCAATCATTATGAAAGCGATGTCGGCGATGTCAACCACAAAATGCTACCACAGCGACGCTCGAAAACGATGCTTTTCCCCATTTTAAGTGAATTCCGTCAAGAAAAGCCAATCAAGATCGGGAGCGCTTCTAAGCTTCCCGGTGCTCATAGGACGGCTGCCATGCACACGGCGAGCGTACAGACTAAGATTTGATGTAAATTTATGACAGGCGGAAAAGAAAACATGCATTCACGCTCCAAACTCCGACCCGTTTTCCCTCCCGTGCCGGTTTTGTGTGGAAGAAATTGAAAATTATGGAAATTCTACCCGTGTACATGTGGGAACATGAACGAGCATCACTGCACTTAACCGCGCGCGCGCAGCCTATTTAGCCTTTTGCACACCGCTAACAAACCTGTTATCGAACTACAAACACCAGGGTGACAACAACACCGTGCTTCAGTAGCGGTCGAATCGCAACATCCTCGAGATGTGCGCGACGAATGGTGTCGTTATCGGTGACATCGGATGTACTACACTGGCGACGCAGCAGCAGCAGTAGCATGGTGTGTGATCAACTTCCCGGCACAAGCAGAAGTAGCGAACCGAACTTGTACGGCGTGGTGCCACTAGCCAAGGCTCGCCACGGCGTACCATCGTTCTAGGAGATGATGTATTACTTCAGCATCAAACTAACCCCCGGGTAAGGCCTTTTTCCTTCGCGAAAACTTGCGAAATCATTGCACACACATCAGCTTGCTTGGTGCAGCAGCAGCAACCTCCGCAATATCCGTGACACTTTCGTCCAACGATGAACGATCAGCTGTCGCTGGGTGATGCGGGGATAAATTCATTAGACGTGCACCGGATTGCAATCCCGGACGTACCCGGCACCCCTTCCCCTATGCCCCATTCGGCTTGGACCATCCAACCATCCCGTCCCGTCTCGCTAACGAGCCCTGGCTGAGCCCAACAACGCTGACGATGACGACGATGACGACAACGCGGATAGGCAGAAGGAATTAATAGAGACATCATACTGTGGGCTCTTCCTGCCAGACCGACCACACTGCCACACTGCTCCGCCGGTTGTGATGGGTTTGAAACGCGTTCATTTATCATCCCTACGCGGCGGCGGCCCGTTGGTCATGGAGACCAACCAACCAAGCGCTACCGGTTTCGACTAGCTAGTGGGCACTAGGCTTGCCCGGGACACACTCAACTGCTCACTGCTCGCGAATGTTTCTGATGCTTCTTCCCTCCCACTGGGTTCTTCCTGCAACCCACAAATGGGGAGAGGTTGTGTGCACTTTGTGTATTTTCAGATTGCAGAATGCAATTTACGTTCGCTATCACCAAAACTGGTAGTGACGGTGCGCGATTTTTGCCAACCCAATGTAGGTAGATGGTAGATGAGGTAGAACGCCAAGGTATGCTGCACACTGAGATGCTTGCTCCGGCAATGGAGAAGAATGTTTCTTTCAGCCTAAAATTTCAGAATTTCTGGAATGCAGAAGAAAAAAAATCTGTCTTTTTACAGGTTGTCATCATAATTAAAATTATATTACCTAATAAATCACTGGTTGAAATTCAGAAAACTTTATGCGACTATTTAAGACCTCCTCTCTCAGTGCTAGAGGACATTCTAAAAGACAGCATTGTTGGGTGCCCTTCACAAGACGTGCCCAACCTTCCAGTGTCTTTTAGGAGACGAGCTCAGTACAATTACAAGTGTGGTAGTTAGGGTTATAAAACATTCTTAAAATTATCACAGTTTTCAGCAATAGTCAGACACTTAAGATCGATATTGAAATCAAAATTTTAAAAATGTGGTTTCACACAACAAACAGCTTTTTCTTTTGGCCATACATGTCTAGTCACCAGGTGTAGTGTGCGTTGATCATGCTTGCTTGCTGCTGTGTCCCGTGCTACTGCTGTCAGAAAACATCAGCGAATATATACGAGATGTTATTACAACGAGACTAGACTCAATGTGGACTCCATCTAAAGTGTCCACCATCTACCAGCATAGACCAGCACACTAAACAAAAAAGAAAAACCGAAAACTCGAAGAAGAGTGGCACAAACATTTGCAAGAAGAGTTCCTCACGGACGGAGCTAACCGGACCGGAGCTCGTAGGCAGCGTGAGCTAGAGCAACACGATAAAGAAACACAGAAACGCCACGAAAGATTGTCGTTTTGGACGATTTAATGCATTTTCCCATTTCGGATTGTATTTTCTTCCGTGTGTCTGGTCTCGCGCTCGCACACCGTCCGAGAGACCATCGAGAGACATCGAGATGCACTTCAGATGCGATGACATTTGCAACTCGCAAAACGTAAACTACGATGCAGTTTTGTGTCCCTTCCGATCTCGCGGTGTTTGCCGCCGCGCTCTGGTACCCGGGCAGATTGGCGAAGAAGGCATCGGAATGATGGTTTGCAATTTTTAACAGTGGTTTAACGTCATTCATCTCCTTTTCTTCGTCCATTCCACCGCACGTATGGACCTGCTCCACAAAACTCTCGCGGGCATTTGTTAATACTTCATTTTTTTTGTAAATGTGTGTGAAAATGTTTTAACCCTTTTCCCAACGGCATCCCAACGGTGGGAGGGAAAACGTCCCCCCTCCCCACCAAATACCAGTGAAAGAGTGAGCTTGTAATTTTGCAGAACAATTGCACATCGACAATAACGCTATCTGTTTGCGTAACTGCTACTACAATCGAAATTAATTCCTCCCTCAAGCAAGATACGGTTTAATTTCAATTATTGTATTAAGAAAATAATGTACCTTATGCCAACCTTGTTTTTTTTCTGCATTTCAATGCACACAAAATGCAAAACCGAAATCCGGCCATATGTGTGCGTCCGACGCGCAATTGCTGGTTTTTTTTACCTGTAAAATAATTGAGCACGTATCGCGCACCACCACGGAAAGCTTTCCACCCCGGGGAGGGTGTGGCAGGGTGATTATGTGTGGGATACGGTGGACAGGATCGGAAAAGCGAGCGGTGGCCAATCTGGTGGAAAAGTCAACAAGCTCAACTTACGCTCGATGAGTCTCGCGTTCGATGCGAACGATCGCGTCTCGTTCGCTCAAGCTGGTTCGGAAAAATTTGCAATCCGAAAAGCACTTACCCCTCGCACCTGTTGGCATCATACCACCCCTCCACACACCCTCTGCGACTATCTTTACTTTTTCGATCGGCTCGCTTAATGGAATTGAAGCGTTTTTACGCGCTGCATAATTATGCTAATTTTCTCTTGTTTTTTCTCTTCCTTTTTTTTGTTTCCATCGTCACATCCTCACCAGTATCGACAATCCACCCACTTGCGTGCGATCGGGGAGGGGGGGGGGGGACTCATTTTCATTCGTTCCAAGAAGAATCAAATTTGACTGCAAAATTTGTACCCATTTTCACACATTTCATTTTGGGTTTCTTTGTTTTCCGCGCACTAATGAAGTTGTGGATAGTTTGAGGTGGTAGCGATCACCTTTTTTTTTTTGTTTTGCTCCTGTATGATCAATTTTTTTTTTCGCTTTCCGCTTTTGAGCTGAACTTAACGATTTTTATTATAAAGTCTCTCCTGGGAATGAAACCTACTATCGCCATATTTTTCTTTCTTTTTAACTACTTTGCCGAGGTCAAGGTTTATTTAATGCATTCTGCTGCACAAGACAACTATCATGCGAAAACTCACTTCGCACCTGCTATTTGTTTTTATTTGCTTCATATTTAAAACACACACAATAAGCGAACGTGTGAAAAGGTAGACATTTATTGTATGACCAAATGTGATCCCAATAACGACGTTCGCAGCATGAAACAGATGAAGTTGGTAGGAGAAAAAATGCATTATTTTCCCATTCAGACACTNTCATACCACCCCTCCACACACCCTCTGCGACTATCTTTACTTTTTCGATCGGCTCGCTTAATGGAATTGAAGCGTTTTTACGCGCTGCATAATTATGCTAATTTTCTCTTCTTTTTTCCCTTCCTTTTTTTTGTTTCCATCGTCACATCCTCACCAGTATCGACAATCCACCCACTTGCGTGCGATCGGGGAGGGGGGGGGGGACTCATTTTCATTCGTTCCAAGAAGAATCAAATTTGACTGCAAAATTTGTACCCATTTTCACACATTTCATTTTGGGTTTCTTTGTTTTCCTCGCACTAATGAAGTTGTGGATAATTTGAGGTGGTAGCGATCACCTTTTTTTTTGTTTTGCTCCTGTATGATCAATTTTTTTTTTTTCGCTTTCCGCTTTTGAGCTGAACTTAACGATTTTTATTATAAAGTCTCTCCTGGGAATGAAACCTACTATCGCCATATTTTTCTTTCTTTTTAACTACTTTGCCGAGGTCAAGGTTTATTTAATGCATTCTGCTGCACAAGACAACTATCATGCGAAAACTCACTTCGCACCTGCTATTTGTTTTTATTTGCTTCATATTTAAAACACACACAATAAGCGAACGTGTGAAAAGGTAGACATTTATTGTATGACCAAATGTGATCCCAATAACGACGTTCGCAGCATGAAACAGATGAAGTTGGTAGGAGAAAAAATGCATTATTTTCCCATTCAGACACTCCAGTTTTAATAGTTGGGTGCATAAATCCCGATTTAACACATTTGGTTATTGATTAAGAATGGCCAGAGTTTATTGTCTTTTCAAGGACTTTTATGAAGCTTAAAATATCACGTGAAATTATTTTATTTCTTTTTTAAAATCGCATTAAACCCTTAAAAACTGGCAAGTCCTTTAATTTCAAGTAGTAAATTAACAACAAAATAGAATTCAGGGTTTTCAATAGCACATATTATATTATTTCAAATTAGTCTCACAAAAATCATTAAATGCTTCAGGCAAACTGTTAAAGAGCAATCAACAAACAACACATTTGTTGTTGCTCTACACTTATTTGTTAACCCAATATGACCTAAAAAATCCTTTTTAATTTTTTCTTTTGTTTCCGACATTCCACATCAGCTGATGCGTAATGAAAAAACATGTTTCTCTACCAATGCGATCGAATAACACCGTTGCGTTGCACCATACTGGTTGGACCGCAAACTCATTGAAACGTTTACAGGTGTTTCCGATTCACTTCCCCGTACTGCCATGGCAGTCGACTGAAACAACGGTGGGAAATGAGGAAAAGTATTATCAAAAATCAACAAACACACAGCTTGACAATTTTTCTGCCCGATTCTTGGTTTTGCCAAATTGTATTTTTCCTGCCCCACACAGCGCACAACCCGAAAAGACAAGTCACAATGTAAAGCTGGCAAGCTAATTAAATCAACATCGGTGCTGATTATTTGAATTTTCACCATTTTCTCCATCGCGCACATGCAGACGCATAGACGAGCGCGGCAATTGCTGCTGCAGCACAACGGAACGCGAGTCCGTTCGAATGTCACGCTGTCAGCAGGATGGTCACCATTAACCGTATGCCCACCAAATGTGAGTGGATGGAACCACTGAGGTAAAAGGCAGCCGCATGGCGAGCGGTGCAACAGCGATCGATGCAAAAATTTCGCATTTTGTGAAAAGTGCATCAAAATATGTGACCTACAATTCGTGTATCGCACACGCGTCACCGTAGCCACCGTAGTATGCGGTGCAAAAATTGACATTCTATTAATTAGACTCACCGGGCATGCGGTGTTGTGACGTGCGAAATGGTCAACTTTTTATGCTTTTATGTATATTTCTCTCTCTCTCTCTCTCTCTCTCTCTCTCTCTCTTTGTATCTCCTCCTACGGTAGGCACCATTGCACACAATGGCAATTTTAATTGCACTTCAAACATGCACATCCACCACGGCTGTCGTTTGCCCCGGGTTAGCCGAAGAAGAATGCCAGCTAATGGACATTCTTGGCATGAGAAGTGAATTGATAATGCAATTACACAACCCCACGCACCGCCAACAACCCGCTAAGCAATTGTTATAAACGTTGTTGGCCTACGCATCCGATGTCCCGCGAGGTCAGCTGCATTAAATTTTAAAATGCATCTCACTAGTGGTCTCGCACACCGACAGCCGTTTTTTCCCTGATCCATTTCCACGCACCATTTCATCGGCAATTGAAGCTGTAATTGATGACAGCAGCTATCGGAGATAACAAAAAACGAACGAACACGCACACACGAATACTTATATTGATAAGCGACAAAATTCTTCGCACATGGTCACTCACAAATGGCGAGGGAAATGGGAAAACGTTTTTTTATACACCATGCTGTCCGGCCCGGCCCCACAAGCGACCCCCTTGCAGTCAACACCGGAACACGGACAGGCGAAACAACGGAGAAAAAGCATTACGCTGTTGATATCAATTTAAGCGATTAATGCTAAAAAGACATTCTTTATCGAGGCATCAGCGTGAGTAAGCGGTAAAGGTAATCATAATTTCTTGTGATAAACGACACACAGCGTTGGCCGCATCGTAAATGCTTATGCTTTATTCAGTTGGCCACTCTCACTCTCTCTCTCTCTCTCGTTGCATGTTTCAACGTATGGTCGCGTTAGATGAGTGTAATTATGTCATTAAAATATTGATTAAATAGGTGACATAATGGCGTGCTTTGGATATGTGCGTATTTGTGTACTGCCAGTAGCATGACGCAGTTGCTGGTGAGACGTCAACGCGAGTGGTTGTCTTCCCGTCCTAAAGTGTGTCACTCAGTTTTGGAATTCGGTGTTTCTGTGTGCGGACGTTTAGTTCAAGTGTGTTGGTGCGATCGGGATCGAACTGTTTTGTGGTGCAGACACCAAAACTAAAGAGAACACAAGAAACGTATAGAGTAGTGCACAGCCTGTTTTAACAGGAACTAAAAAATGCAGGGGGCACCAGCAAATGCTGGTTTCCCCCCGCTCGGTGGGAGGGAGAAAAGAGATAGGACTCTGCCATCATATATGGATAAAAACAATGAGTACGGGGAAAAGAGATATCTGATCCTACGGTCCTTGGAGGGCAAACCGCTACCCAAAAATCCGTGGATCTACAGTGAGACAATCAAGAGGGCAAACGGAAAAGTGGAAAGCGGACATGCGGTTGATCCTCACAACTACATTCTAGAAACGCGATCCGAAAAATCATTCTCTNCTTTTATGTATATTTCTCTCTCTCTCTCTCTCTCTCTCTCTCTCTTTGTATCTCCTCCTACGGTAGGCACCATTGCACACAATGGCAATTTTAATTGCACTTCAAACATGCACATCCACCACGGCTGTCGTTTGCCCCGGGTTAGCCGAAGAAGAATGCCAGCTAATGGACATTCTTGGCATGAGAAGTGAATTGATAATGCAATTACACAACCCCACGCACCGCCAACAACCCGCTAAGCAATTGTTATAAACGTTGGCCTACGCATCCGATGTCCCGCGAGGTCAGCTGCATTAAATTTTAAAATGCATCTCACTAGTGGTCTCGCACACCGACAGCCGTTTTTTCCCTGATCCATTTCCACGCACCATTTCATCGGCAATTGAAGCTGTAATTGATGACAGCAGCTATCGGAGATAACAAAAAACGAACGAACACGCACGCACGAACACTTATATTGATAAGCGACAAAATTCTTCGCACATGGTCACTCACAAATGGCGAGGGAAATGGGAAAACGTTTTTTATACACCATGCTGTCCGGCCCGGCCCCACAAGCGACCCCTTGTAGTCAACACCGGAACACGGACAGGCGAAACAACGGAGAAAAAGCATTACGCTGTTGATATCAATTTAAGCGATTAATGCTAAAAAGACATTCTTTATCGAGGCATCAGCGTGAGTAAGCGGTAAAGGTAATCATAATTTCTTGTGATAAACGACACACAGCGTTGGCCGCATCGTAAATGCTTATGCTTTATTCAGCTGGCCACTCTCACTCTCTCTCTCTCTCTCTCGTTGCATGTTTCAACGTATGGTCGCGTTAGATGAGTGTAATTATGTCATTAAAATATTGATTAAATAGGTGACATATTGGCGTGCTTTGGATATGTGCGTATTTGTGTACTGCCAGTAGCATGACGGTTTGATTAAAGATGATTGAAATGATTGCAAAGCTCATTACGTGATTAAAATAAAGATGATTTATGATACTTATTTTTTCCGTTATTTTGTTTGCTAGTTTAAAGTGACCATCATCGGCTCGTTTAAATAATTTTCGAACACATATTAAAAATGGCGCCAATGTACGTCTGACATTTGTCAACCGTGACAGTATTGTTGACAAAATATTCTAAGAGGTCTCTCATAACGCCGAGTTCAAACCATGAGTGCAACACTAACTGGTAAACAAGATAAGTACTCGTTAGTAATAGAAACTTTTCGCTAGTAAAAGAGAAATATTCAAAATTGTTACTTCTACGATCTCCTCGAGTCACTTCTTTGAATGAAAAACAAAAATGCTCGTACTGGGGGATGAATTGTCTTTACCGAAAAATGTACAGTTTACAAGAAAATAACAATCATGAACTGATTTTGTCTTAATCACAAACTACATACCATCCGATAGGTTTGTTTTGGACCTGTTACTAACGCAAACATACTGTTCGAGAGTATTATGCCTTCATAGAAAACACCATTACCAACGAGCAGGCCATTCCCATCTACACCAACTATTCAGGCTTGTTCTCCCTTACCACTGACATGAAATCAACAGCGATCTCTTTTGCGGCTCTAAAATGGTTTGTTATTTTTTCACCCACGGCATCGTACACACTCGGCAAAAGATTAAATCTTCCCCGTTCTGTCTGACAAAAACAAAAGTGAATGCCAAACAACCAGCCCGATGGTGTTGAAACATATGCTACCGGTTTCTCATCTTTTCACACCGCCCGGAGAGGTCGCTCGAAAGTTGTACCCAAACGCCACCCATGGACGATAAACACGTCCGCAGCATTAAGGATTCAAAGCTTCAGTCACAGTCCGATGGACCGGTACGGAACGGACGGACGGACGGTCCCAGGAATAACCTTCAAACTTTTGTCAACATTCNCTCTCATAACGCCGAGTTCAAACCATGAGTGCAACACTAACTGGTAAACAAGATAAGTACTCGTTAGTAATAGAAACTTTTCGCTAGTAAAAGAGAAATATTCAAAATTGTTACTTCTACGATCTCCTCGAGTCACTTCTTTGAATGAAAAACAAAAATGCTCGTACTGGGGGATGAATTGTCTTTACCGAAAAATGTACAGTTTACAAGAAAATAACAATCATGAATCACAAACTACATACCATCCGATAGGTTTGTTTTGGACCTGTTACTAACGCAAACATACTGTTCGAGAGTATTATGCCTTCAGAGAAAACACCATTACCAACGAGCAGGCCATTCCCATCTACACCAACTATTCAGGCTTGTTCTCCCTTACCACTGACATGAAATCAACAGCGATCTCTTTTGCGGCTCTAAAATGGTTTGTTATTTTTTCACCCACGGCATCGTACACACTCGGCAAAAGATTAAATCTTCCCCGTTCTGTCTGACAAAAACAAAAGTGAATGCCAAACAACCAGCCCGATGGTGTTGAAACATATGCTACCGGTTTCTCATCTTTTCACACCGCCCGGAGAGGTCGCTCGAAAGTTGTACCCAAACGCCACCCATGGACGATAAACACGTCCGCAGCATTAAGGATTCAAAGCTTCAGTCACAGTCCGATGGACCGGTACGGAACGGACGGACGGACGGTCCCAGGAATAACCTTCAAACTTTTGTCAACATTCCGCACAGCCTGAATGAGCGCCAACAAGCACATCAGCGTCAGTGAGCCTCGCATCAAGAGCAGCAGCAACCAACTAAGCCAAAAACTAAACTAAAGCACCATGTACGGTGTGTCCCAACTCGAAAAAAGAGGAGGGAAAACTACAAAACGAACACGAATAAATCCTCTAAAATCTAAAGCGCGTCCGGTAGGTACGGTGATACAACTAAAATGGTGTGCAAAGAAGGAGAAAAAACACCAACTAAACAAAGCGAAAAAAAAACAAAAAAGGATGAAACACAGAAAAGAGCAAACGATAAAGCGATAACGAGGCGGCAAAAACAGTGTGTGAAATTTATATAAGATACAAACGAAGAAGGAAACGCAACCACACAACAGGCAGAAGTGCGACCGAAACGCGTGGAAAAACAAATGTCAAATTCGAGACGTGTGCTAGGCGCAAAAAAAAGAAAAGGAAACGCAAGGAATAAAGAGCAATTTCGGGAAAAGTGAGCCCAATTCTCCACCATTTTTACGTGACAACATTCCCTGATTTTATCCACCGACCGAGTGCCTTCCTTGTCTCGATGAACCAAATAAAAAAAACCGTCTCAAAATCCCGACACCATCAACATGGCGGGTGACTGGGTGAAGGAGGAAACTGAAGGGGGGAGGGGTTGGGAGACTTCCCTTCCTCGCTGCCGCTGTCTCGCTTCCCGTCTAACTAACTTTGGGCAAACAATTTTATCAGCCAACGGCCACAAAACACGATAGAGAGCCATCGTTTGTCGGTCATTTGCAGCTTCCAATGGAGAGTTCCTGGGAGGCGACCAGGAAGAGGCATTAGTGGAAGAAGAGGATAGTAGAGATAAAAAAAAGTTCGCAACCATTCGAAATCAAGCATGGGATGGAGTGAGTTTCACACCGGAGCCAGCCGGAACGGGCGCGAAAAGGAGGAATGGGAAATCGAAGTCTCCAACACACATTTTTGCACATTTTAACGTTTTATGTCGCTTGTTTGCAAGGACTGAAGGCTACAAATCGCCAATCGTGTCGCCCTAAGCAGTTTTCCCCCATCACCCCGGGGACTCCCGGTCTGGCCAAGTCCAGACGAAGGGTTAGAAGGACCAGAGCCAGAGAGTTGTCGGCTAATAACCAGCTCCACCCCGTGTTCTGTCAAAAAAGCACTCCCCGAATCCCCGATGGAAGCGAATGGCGAAGAGAGCGACGGCGACGACTGACCTACAGACTTTCGAGCCTCTAAACACCCTGTCACAGTGGTGGCTGGCGCTGCATCAACGACCGACCAAACACACGGCGACACATGTGAGAGATTTCGTGTCATCCAATGTTCTTCGCTTGCCCTTGTTCGGCTGGAAGCTTTTGAAAGGCTCGTTCAGTTCGCGGCCAGATATTGAAGGTGGAAAGGACGCGATCCTAATCGAGATGTGGAAGACGGGAAGCGAACGAACGTTTTGTTTGGTAAACATTTTAGGGGAAAATGGAGAGACCGAGACCAGAAGCATCACGGGGAGACCAGACCGAGAGAGGGGTGAAAAGCATCACGGAACCTTGTGAAATCGGGAACATAACACGGTCGCCGCCATTCGCTTGGTCGAACCGTTCTAATCGGCGAGTTCCAATCTTTTTCCGTCGTCGTTTTGTTGGCCATTTTTGCATCTCTATCAACCCAAGAACTTGTGGACTTGCTCGGAATGTGTCTCTGTATGTGTTCAAGGCTCTAAAATAACGTTTCTGTGTTTAGCGTGGGCTTTGTTTTTTTTTTTTTGTTATTCGCCACATTGTTTTCCGCGGAGACACATGTGGCGTTGGTAATTCTAGCAGAAACTCTCAGACATTGGGATATCGGGCTTCGCTAAACTCCAGCATAGACTCCAAACCAGGAAGGGCAACCGAAAGCAAACGTAAAATACGGCACAAAACGCTTCGCGGGCAAGTGCAGCAGAAGAAACAGCAGGCAAAACACAAAGATCGTTGAGTGACGCCTAAATAGGCGCTTTGCGGGCACGATTATTACAGTGCGGTGTTTGCGGTGCTTTGAACGCATGCGAAGAAGACAGCTTCTAATCAAAAGATGTTTAGCAAGTTCCGCTCCGCACATCTTGCCACACGTCCTGCCGCTTCTGGTCGGAAAGTTAAAACACCCATAAATTGCGTTCGAATTTTATACCTTACATCTCATTGCAGCCGCTCAGCAGAAGTTATAACGGGGTAGAATGAAGATGCAAATGGGCGCCTTCCAACCAAATCACTCCACGCCGCAGTCGGCGATCGATCGGCACGGTTCTTCCAGCTCATTTGCTCATTATTCCAATCGCTCGATTAACATCGTTGGCGTCATCATTGTGTTCGGCCCAGGCCAAACTTCCCAAAACTTCCCCGAGGGTTACACCTCCCGAAGATATCAGCCTGTTGCTTGCATGATACCCCAGACCCCAGACGGACCATAAACAACTGACCGTGGTGTGGAAGCTGATATTCTTAGCGAAGTGTGCGTATACTCTGCCAGGCTCTTAACAGTTTTGCTGCTCTAATAAAATTATAATCATTAAGCCGCCAATGCTAAGCTGCTCGTAATACCATGGCCATAACAACAAAAGAGGCCTCAAGCCATTGCCTCCATCTCAACACCATCTCGCCAGCTTCAACGACTCCCCGACACCGCAACGCACCTACCCACCTCCTGCCCCCAAGGAACATAATTTCCAAGCGAAAACGTACATACCGAAGCAGTTGATTCTAATCCGGAGCTGGTTCCTCTCATACAAATCCCCTCGCCCAACCGTGTCCCACGAACGATGCTGGGATGTATGATTTTTTTTACCAGGTAGCAACAATAACCACCCACTAACAGCCGCCTACGCATGCACGCACGCACGCACACACACATGTATGTCCTCCGAAATTTGCAAGACACTAGAGACACGACAAACCGCAAACGAATTTCTCGGGTTGTGGAACGAGCAAACGATTCGTGAGGTGTGCAATGCAAAAAAATAAATGGGCAGCCAGAGCATCCTCCGGAGATTTTGGGTCTTTCGTGGAAGATCAGTTTCCTTTTTCTTTTTCGTTGTCATCGGAATGTCTTGCTTGGTCGCTGTGCTGTACAGGTACGCACAAAAGTATATGGGCGCAAAAGATTCGACGAAATATTGGTTACATTAGATACTATTTTCGTTCTCTCTATAAAATTAGTTATCCTTTTTTCCTCTCACTCTTGGTCTTTATCTGTTTGTTTATATTATGTTATAATCCTCTTCTTTTCTTATGTTGATATCTCCTACTTGTTCTCTCTCTCTCTTTCTCCCTCTTTCTCTCTCTTTCTTTCTCTCTTTCTCCCTCTTTCTCTCTCTTTCTTTCTCTCTTGCTCTACAAATGTTGTGTTTTAAAAGGCTCTTTTAGAATCGATTTACTACTTACTAACACTCTTCCATCAGACTTTGAAAGTTTCGAACTTCGTATTACAATGTCGTTGAAAATCCGGATCTACGGTATAGGCTATTTTCGATGATGTCTCTGGTGTGCATTTCAATTGAGTTTGTTTCTACAACCGGGCAGCTACAAGACCTGAATCTACGGGTCATTTAAATATCAATAAATGTACTACACATTGTTTACACTATTTAAAGCAAAAATAATGTAGTAGGTTAGAAATGTTTTTAAAATTTTAGGAAATTTTATATACATAAACATCCATAAAATTACGAAACCATTTTCGTCTAATTCCAACGATAAGTTGAACAAGAATGTTTCTAAATGATTGATCATGCGCTTTCAGCGTGCCCATTTTACATTTGTGCGAAAACTTTTACCAACCACCGTGCAGCCAAAGCGCCAGCCGAACCGCACCGATCGACGGCTCTGTTTCGACATAACAACACACCCAAAACACCTTTTTCTCCCTTCCGCGTGCTCTGCTCGCCTTCGCCTTGCCGGTCCTGTTCCGACGGTTAGCACACTCTTCGCAGCAACAAGGTCCCCGCGTGCAAGGAACAAACACAAAAAAACGATGCATAAAAACAAAAAGCGTGATGATTATCGCACCTTCTCTCGGGTTTTCCCGCTCGTTTTATGTTCGTTCTCGCGAAACGTGGAGATCGCTCCCGTGTGCTTCAGCGTGTCTCCCTTCCCCCATTCCCTCTCATTCGCTTCACCACCACCATCCACCGCTCTGGTATCGCCGTCTTACAATCTCATCCCGGAGTACACCGCAAGCTTGCTGATGGCTGATGCTGTGCCATGTAGTCTCGTTGTGTGTGTATGTGTGTGTGTGTGTGCATAGGTATGTGTTGCTGTACGCGGAGGCTTCGCACTAACTAACCAACCAAACCATTCGACTAACTAACTAACTAACCGAGAACCCGAGCCGACGGAGCGACTAACAAACCAACCCAAAAACACACGCGGAGCCTGCCAGTGCCGATGATATCGATCTCGCGTAGCTGAAGCGAAGGAAGCGGCAACCAATTATCTGTCTAACAAGCCCGACCCCAACCAAACCCCCGCCACTCGTGTTAACCACCCCTCGGCAGACACCCAGCAACATTCCCAGCGGTAACATCTTCCACCGCGAAAGGTGTCTCTCTTTCACTTGCCGCTTCGCATGTCTCTGCGCCCGCGTGTGTGTGTGTGTGTATCTGCATGTTTGCATGTTTATATGCATGTGTTAGTGGATCGAGAGGAACAACATCGAACGGACGCTGGCACTCTTGGGAAAAAAACAGGCATCATGGCAACACGGCTGTGGACTAACTTTGGGCGTTTGGCGATGTTGTGGTGCGAATAACGCAATAACGCAGCCAAACAAACAGAGCAAGCGCAACGAAAAAAAAAACATACGAAATAACCGACCTCATGAACGCAAAACCGCACACGGGGACGCACAAATGGAACAGTCGAATGCTGTTGTCGGAGCTTTTGCTCCACTTTTGCCACCATCCATCGGGATGGCTTGCGGTGGCCGCCGAAAGGTGTTGCGCTTGGTTTGGAATGCTTCTTCAATGTTCCATCCGTTACGCGACGCGATCCGTTCGGCAGTGGGAGGGACCTTTTGCCTACCTATTACGTCTTAGGGAAGGAAGCTGTTTTGCGAACAACTTTCGGAACTCCCTAAGAACCCGGTTCGGTAGGATTTATGGTGATTATCTGCTACCTTACCAAATAACTAGAGACGCCGAGAGGGAAGAGGGCAGAGAAACAACCGAACCCGGCGCACCCGGCTCTCACCTGGCGTGTGCGTACACAGCAACATTTATCCCTGTCCTGCGTGGGAGCGAACTCCCTTTTTAAGACGAACCGGGCGCGTTAAGATTTGGTCATCCGGTAGTCAATTCCACCGTGCCGAACGACTCCCGATCCGGCAACTCCTTCGCTTTCTCTTGCGGTTCTTTCACGGTACAAAACAGCAAACCGTGCGCTGCCCCCAACCCCCCCCCCCCATCCCCCCCTCAAACAAGGCAGATAATCCTCGTGCCAGCCCCGCACACGAAGAAACTGTAGAGAGAAAAGAACTACCCAAAAACTCCCTGCAAAAGTAAAAAAAACAGAACACCGTTGTACCGGTGGAGGACGCGCCGATGATTGTTTGTCGTCCGTCGTGTTGGAATGTGTCTTACAACAGCTTAAACAAGTTGGCTTAAATATGTCAACCACCATACCATACTTGCCTCCCGCACTGCGCTCAGCAATCCGCTGAGCGAAATTGCGACTTTATGCGCCATCCTGTTACGCGGTCTTCGCCTTCTTTGGCCTTTCCCGTTCTTTCACGTTGGCTTTGGAGCTTTTGCACCAGCAACAAAAAAAAAACACCCCGTGAGAAGGAAAGCCAAAAGGAAGCAATAAATAGCAGCCGGGCGCAAAGCATTTGAATGTTCTGTTTCCAAGTGTCATTAATTTATACGCAGATACGATCACCTGGGCCAGGACGATCTTCGACAGTGGGAGATGAATGAATGGGAATTTGTTATCAGTGCGGTATCGCTAAAAAATACTCACTCAAAACAAATTTTAAATGTGCAGATATGCGTCTTCGTCTGGAAGTAAAAGTTTAAGCACAATGAGAGCTGTATAGGTAAACAGCTTAAAGCAATAAGCAAATGTAACCACATTATGGATGTTTTAGAATAACACGGTTGTAAGAGAGATATATTTCAAGAACCAACTGCTGTGACCAATTTATTAGGATTTGAAAAATCTTTAGTAATAATTCTACTTGAGGGTTTTGTAGCATATTCGTACCTCCAGGATCTTCCATATGCTATAAACTTCTTGAACATGTACTATTGAGTCCATGAGATATTACCATCAAACAATATTGAGATATAACCATCAAACAATAAAAACTGCCAGAGATCTTGCCGAACTTTACGAGAAAATCTTACGAAAAAGACCCAATATCGCGATGTACAAAGTCCAAATATTGTAGTCATCCATGAGTTCTCCAATAACTATTAGATAAAAAATTTATAGCCAAAGGCATTCACTAATAAGCAATTTTAGATATTCTAGCCGCAGTAAACGCAGGCGTTTCAACAATCTGTAAAAAGTTATTGTTTGGAGCAGCTTTAAAGAGTCCTACCTGCCGTTTCAATGTTACCTCAACTCATCCAGGGATATCACAGGCTCTCACTGGATGGTCGGTGTAATTAGTGACCCCATCACACATGCAAAAACCCGTTCGTCAAACACAATTATCCATTGGCTAATTCCTCACAGATTTGATAACGGAGAAAGGGGAAGACGAAAGACACATCAGAAGATGCTCAATGTCTACATCAGAATTAGATTTGTCTAGCCACAACCTTACATGTTGCTTAACCTATGAAAGAACACAAAATTTCCTACCATAACAAGTGCCTATGTTACCGGGGTGCAACAACAAGAAAAAAAGGAAAAGGACACACAAAGGCCACAAATTGCCACAATGTACAATGCACTTAAGCACTGACTACTGTCCTGCAAATTGCGCTTGTCTTCCATACACACACATCGTATTCCATATGTACACGAAAAGAGCGAAACAATACACAAAACTCATTCGTCGCCGAGCTGAGGTCGTCCGGGACGGGACGAAGAGACAGAGAGAAAGAGAATGGAGAGTGGAAAATTGCCAATTCTTGTCTTTTGCAAGCAGTCGCTTAATAAACCATCCCGTTTGCCACCAGCTGCAGCATGCACACAGCAAATGCATCGCAATCGGACAGCGGAAGTGGGAAACATGGGGCTGGGCTGGAAGGCTAAAGCAGAAGGTGCTAGGTACCGCAGGGCCAGACGGAAATGTAAATGTGACCAATAATAGCAGCAGCGGCAGCAGCAAAAACCTCATCGCCAGTAGTCACCGTTCGTCCGACCACTTGACAAAAGGAATGGATCATTTCTTTTCGTCGTTTGCCGTTCAGCTCTCGAAGCTTAAGCCACAGGACCCACGCTCCGCAGGACGACAATTGCCGACCCGATGAGATGATGGGAGGGAAAAATTGTCCTTCGGTGACGATGAAGAAAAAGAAGAACATGTCGGCTTCTGCTTGCCAGTAAAAGGCCCACCGCATTGTTCTTGCGACGTTCGGGATATTCCGAACTGGACACACCGAGACACAAAGAGCGAGAGAGAGAGAGTGTTGCAGAACGGCCGGAAACGAGCTGCTCGTTGCTATATATCATGAACCCGTTTGCATAAGGATAATGCTAAGACAACAGCCCGCTGGGGCTAAAGAGAATCCGCCCTCCAGCTACCATTCCCACCCCCATAATATCGCCCCTTTGTTTCCTTTATTCTCTCACACACAAGGAATTTGTTTGTTCGGCGACCTTCTAGTGCAGTGGAGCTGTAGTGTCTTGCTTTTGTTTTTCCTTTGCTTTTCTGTCCTTCCCGAATATATATATATATATATATAT
>STHB01000003.1:24996535-25097687 GCA_018908115.1 Anopheles rivulorum | reverse complement strand
GGGTGTTTGGTCACACTTGGTATCTTCAAAGGGTTCGTCGTCTGGTGAATCTCTTCGCCGCTGCGCTTGTGAGTGGATCATGTGGTGCTGAACCCGCCGAACGCTTAAGCAAACGAACAGCTATAAACTGAGCGGTGTGTCGGTAGGTTTGGCTAACAAAGCAAAAAAAAGAACGAATCCCCGCACAGCACCATGCCACTGAATAAAACCGAAGCACGGGCAGCAGCAGCAACACCACGATCGGCATCATCACCATCATCAATGGTGGGGCCCTGCGAAAAGTGTACCAAAATTCCCAAACCCAAATGGAGCAACAAACAACAATACAAACAAAACAACAACAACAAAAATGGTCCCCACTACACGATGCATAATGCGCGCGCGATGCACTTCTGGTGCGATTCGTATGCAAGACTTAGGCGCGAACGGAACGAACGTGATGCTTCCTTCCTTGTTTGCAGCCAGCTTTGGCCCACCATCACCACCTTCGCGGTGGCCTTCAACTAAGTGGCAAGGGTCAATAATGGAATCCATACACCGATACCACGGTGCACTGCATCGCAGCATAAGGCGACAAGAGACCGGAGGAATAAAATAAGATAAAATAAAATGTATATATACAAAAAAAGCATACACTCACACACATGGAGGAGAAAATCAAATGGCCACCAGAAAGGCCATCACCTTCGTCCCTTGCAGAAAGCGCAAACACCACCCGCTCGACCGGCCCTCCTAGTCTCCGGCCATGTTGGGGATGATAAATATTTCACAAACCGAAGGTGTATAAATTTAACCGGAATATTAAGTAGGTTATTCATGTATGCGCATAAATATCGTCCGCGTTCGCGTCATGTAGAAGTGTGGACGAAAGGGGGGCGGTGAAGGGAAGTGATCCTGGGTACTAGAGAGCCACCGGCAGCGCCATTCGTGGTTTCTGCATTGCCACTAACCACAACAACAGCAAAAAAAAAGCGAGAAAAAAAATCAACGATATGTACGGCCAGTCGCCAGTGGTTCGGGTTTTGAAAATCGGTCCAGTAAACGACGATGGACCGACGAACCGGATTCTACCGGGCGGCCGGTGGTGCACATTCTTTGCCTTCGATGCATCTCGTGCATATCTCGCAGCCCGCGTACAGTGGCTAATGCATGCAATTTGCAACACAGAAGCTTCGCATAGAAGACGAGTAGCAGCGGCCAGGCACCAGCAAGCAGCACACAGCAAACAGCAAACAAACTCGATGGCTCGATCGCTAAGTAGCCGCACCGGTAACGTCTCGCAAGGATGTATATCCTCCCATTGGGCCGACTAGGGCTGGAAAGCGTGCCTAGGTGGATCCGTCCGTGGGAGTCACACGCGAACCTTTTCTGCACGATGACGATACCGAATGGAGATCATGATGATGATGATGATGCGGTGGTTCTTCTGTGTTGTGCATAAGGTGGTGGTGCACTGTATGCTCGCGCTACCGATGATTTATTGGCCTTTCGGGGGAGGAGGAGGCTGTGCCCTTTTTCACGCCCTTGTGTGCGCCTTTCGGAAGCGCGATGCTAGTTTTGCCCACCCATTTTCCTTTTTATATTTTTTATTTTGGCGTGCATTTATTTATTCTACTTTTACTCCAGCCGCGCATTGGAGGCGCTATCGGAATCGGTGGCAGAGTTTGCTGTAGACTAGCGACCCGGACCCGGTGCAATTATCCGGCGTACTGCAGCAGCAGCTGTGAGTGTAGAACCCGTCAGGTGGTAAAGGTGTCTCGGGCAACCTTCACAAAAGGCACGCTCTCTATCTTGCCATACGAAGAAGGATTGGATTTCAATTAGGTTTCTGATTTATTTATTTATTTTTTTTTCTTCTTTTTGTGCTGACGCACCTGCCAAGATGATGGCGTGAAAATAGCCGTATAGTATCGGAACTGCCTTCTATGGGCAGGGTAAGACATTTACGAAGTGAGAATATACGTACGTACGGTAGCTATGATTCATTGGCTTCAGGGGTAACAGTGATTTAACATACATCACTCTAAATATTCTTTTGTTCGTAATCGTTTGATATAAGAACATATTTTTTAAATTATGAATTTAGCTATTTCCTTACATTAAAGCAATATTTTACAAAAGTTTTGTTGAGTGATTATACTACTGATTAAAACTAGTGATATAACACTCACAAGATGTAAATATGCCACATAATTCGATGAGATCTAAAGCTACGTGTAAGTGTAATAATATCGTACACAAAATGGGATACTCTCCCTCATTTTTCATCACTTTCAAAAGGATTCAGAGATGTTCTTGTTGACTGAAAACAAAGTGATGCATAACCTTCCGACCGAACTAGTTTTTTTGTTATCAAACCAAACAATATAATACAACCCCCACTAAGATTAAAAGGCCATACACCAGTGTACGAAGTGTTGATGAAATGTTCCGTCCTACGACAAACTCGGCGCTTTGCTCAGCGGTGTTCATAAGGATTTGTTCCCTTGTTGTAATTCCCCCTTCGCGCAGAGAATCACCGGCATCACCGTAAAACTAATCAACACCATTCGATAACACCATTGACGATCAATCGATGTATGACGAAAGGGGAGTCCAACACTAAGCGCCCTTAGAAGAACATTGAAAGGGGAACATATATGGGCGCCCATCCAATAACCCATCGATGAGACAATATTAAAGCGGTTGCCACTTTACTTTATGCTGATCGCGATAATCCACCCTTCGCTTAAGGAAATATTTCACCCTCGTGCGAGAAGTTTCGCTTCGCCGGGCAGGGCCGGTTGCTATACATCTTCGCCATAATGTCTAAGTACGGCACAGCTCATAATTAAATGAAATCAAGCTACTTTCGGGGCAGCTTATCATACGTAACGGGCTGAGAATGAGTACNAGCGCCCATCCAATAACCCATCGATGAGACAATATTAAAGCGGTTGCCACTTTACTTTATGCTGATCGCGATAATCCACCCTTCGCTTAAGGAAATATTTCACCCTCGTGCGAGAAGTTTCGCTTCGCCGGGCAGGGCCGGTTGCTATACATCTTCGCCATAATGTCTAAGTACGGCACAGCTCATAATTAAATGAAATCAAGCTACTTTCGGGGCAGCTTATCATACGTAACGGGCTGAGAATGAGTACCACCAGCGAGCGACACACGAACGATACCGGGAGAACATAAATTACCCATAGAAAATCCTCCCCATTTTCCGCCTGTGTTTGGATTTTACGATATAACAACACACGCAAACACACACACAAACAGTTTTGAAATAATCGCCCCAGTTTCATTGGCTTTATAGTGCAATAAGTACGTTCCGCGTTTGGCATTTGTGCCGTCCGCCATGCCGTAAAGTTAATATTCATCGATGTGTGCCGGATTCGATTCCTACGGTGCCGATGGCACTCGGCTCTATCCCGTGCGTACGAGTGCGTGTTTTGTTCGTTCGTCGCCCAAAATAAAAAAAACAGGGAGATAGAAGGTGCCGATGACATTACGCTACTACCACCCGTTGGGTGGGCTTTTCTCGGCGGTGGGGGGCGGAAAACCTGGCTGAACAAACACATGCGAACCGTCTCGCAAGAAGCGAAGAGGTGTCAAAGTCAGCCGACAGGCCGAGGGCGGCGACCCTGGGCAAAAAGCAAAATCGCTTTCCAACCTTCCCACCACCCACCGTCCCCGTTTCTGGGTTGCCTGCTGCTCAGGTCAATTTTTAATCCTTCCAGCAGCGTGTGCAAAGGTGTGTAAATAACCCCTTACATATCGTGTCCCACCAACCGAACCGGCTTGTTTCCCCGATGGGACTGAAATGGAGGATACAGAAGCGAAGCTCCGGAACGAATGTGAGCTGACTCCCGCTGACAGGGCAGGGTAAACGCATCCTCGATGCTCTCCAGCCGGGTGTCCCAGGCAATACCCGGGTGTTATTGTCATCGCACGCGCGCACGTGTAGGTTTAGCGTTTGGTGTGAATGGTACCGCGTGAATAACGCATTCGTATGCACGCCCGGCCGGCCCGCACACCCGAACGGACGGGAAGCCAACGTCGTGCCCAATTGGGGACCGTAGCCAACGTGAAATGTACCCGGTAGCATGCTAAAAGTCGCTACTACTGCGAAACATGCACGGTACGACCACTTACATTTGACGCAACGGCTACAGTTGGTTACAAATTATGGCGAGGGTTTGATGAAAATATGCGAATATGGTTACTTAAAATTTAATAGAAAACATTGCTTTTTTATAGCATCCTAATCTGCGTAACATCTGTCAAATTTCGCACGAGCAACATTATTTTGCATTGCATACATTCAGGGGTATATGAGTTATACAATCCCATGTAAAACGTAGTTGCATGATCGTCATAGAACCTCATTCATCTTACTGGCCCGAACACACTAACGGCGCTACTGGTGCTGTAAATTTAACTTAATCAATATTTTTAACTATTTCTTGAAGAATGACAACGCTATTTTGCTTACATCATAGAACAGCATACAAAATAAGAATTTATATTGACAATGGTGCTTCGTTTTTCATCAGCTACTGTAGAATTACACCCTACGCCCTGGCGCCAATAAGGTTCCGACCAGCTTCTTCTCATTAACCGACATCTCGCGCGCAAAGTACCCGGTGGCAGCGGAATGACTTTCGACTCGCGCCTCTTGGATAAGTGTGAAAATCCAACGTGCGAAAGATGGTGACAGATGACGGGTCGGGCCGGTACAAGGCGGCGGATAACTCTACAATTTTGTTTTCCAACCCTTTTTTCTTTAAATAGTACCTATGTTTTCCATCCCAGTGATGTTCGCTTCTCTTTAGCACTTCATTTGTACACCTACGTTGCAACGGTCCCGATGCATGCCATCACCACCATTATCCAGGCACTCGGTACCGGTCGAAAGGAAACAGTGTGGCGACAACAGTAAGGGGTTTCGTTTGCTCCGGCGTTTCGACTCGCAATGCTGCAGGATTGCATGATCGTCGGTGATAAATCGTTGCGTGCTGGTGGTCATGTGGACGCGTACTCCGGGAAAGTGACACTGCACACCCAATTGAATGAATGCAAATGCATAACAAATGCCACCGGCAGCAGCATGCACTCAATCACGGATTTTAAAGATAAAGGGCGAGCGTACTTTGGAGCGTTGAATGTACATCCCGCCGAACAGCTTCATCAAGCTTGTTTCGTTTTATTTAAAGAATAAAAGGCAACCGTGGCGCAGTGCTTGGTCTGGCTAATGCTTAAGGCTGGGTGTAACTTGGAGTACCCCATAGATGAATAAATGTTCAGGTGCATTTATCCTCCAGTCCGGTCGTATTCAGCTAGTCTCTAGTACTCTTACCTAAAAAGAAAAGCATACGAAAACAGAGTTACATCTACAGATTTTACAATATATTTAAAATTAATAGAAAACTAATTGATCAAAAGTGCTGTGAAGTAGTGTTCCAAACACCGACGTTGTTCAACCACAAACGCAATGGCAAGACCCTGGTTTTTGTACCAGAAATTGATTTCCTCCCATCATCCAATACCCATTACCGTCCGGAAAGGCAGGAAAGGCTTGCATTTTCTCGGTGAAAATCAATATTAGCTTCATCAAATCCGGTACACTTATTTTCCGCGATTGGGTACCCATTCTTCCGAAAATACCAGAATTGCTCTACAAACACGTATACAAACACACACATGGAAAAGAGAGTAAAATTGTAAAAAAAAAATCTGGTAAAGGCTATTTCCAACCGAATTGCTACGGACAACCCTTGGGCCATCCAGCAAGAAGGCAGTTGAACGATATTTCATTTCCGATTCTTCGTGTGCTGCTGCAGTCACCAACCAGTTCGTTTCGGCAGCCAACACACACACACACACACACAAAATACGCCATAGTACGGAAACCCCAGAAATCCTCATCCGACACGACCATTACCTACGCCAATTAGCTCCAGCTTTTTCCTTTGCGCCCACCGGTTGGCTGGCAGCAAGAGCGAACTTGAAGGCAAGTGAATGTTTTGTGTACATTTCCGCTTCAACATGTTGGAATTCTTGGTCGTTGCTACGGAGTGGTACCTAAACACACACCCACACAAAAGTACCGGGGCTCGGTGAAAACAAGTGGGAAACCGTTTTCATCAACTTCAGGCCGAAAGGATGGTGGAGTGGTTTCATTAGTGTTTGAAGCTTTTTCCGATTGCAACAGTCGAACGACTCACACACAAATACAACAGTTTGCGATGGTTTCAAGGTTCGATGGATGTACTTTATTGGATTGGATTGATTTCTACTCAAGGAAGTCGAGAAAAACACCACGTAAAACTGTTACTTCGAAATCCCACGGGATGATTTTCATTTCGAATGCAGTTTTTCCACGCACACACACAAATTGTGCTTTTCCCTTTACCACTGGACGACCTTCTTAGACGAGATATTCCTTCATTTGAAACAAAGGTTCGCTGGAGGAATATACCCAAAGAGCGAGTGAGGTTGAGAGAGAGAGAGAGAGAGAGAGAGAGAGAGAGGGAGAGAGAGAGAGAGAGAGAGAGAGAGAGAGAGAGAGAGAGAGCACATTGCAACCGGAAACTGCATGCAGCCTTAGGAGCCCTTTTTGGCGTAACGGTTATAAGCAAAATAATCTTTTTTCCTTTTTGCTTTTTGCAGAAACAAAAGCATTTCATTGCAGTTCTGTGATCGTGTGCATGCTGCATGGCGTGCATATGTGTGTGGGGTACAATGGCTTAGGACACACGTAATTACGCACATTCCACTTCAACACCATGAGAAGGCTTCTCACACACATACACACACACACATATTACTCGGTGAAAAACTCACACAGACAGACGCAGGCAAACGTGGTCCCGTCTGCAGAAAGTTGTAATCTCGAAGGAACTCTTCTCGCAAAGAGCCTACTTCCCGGTCCTCCTCCTCCTCCTCCTCTCACCCGGATCTTCCACTAAAGACACGTATCAAATATCATTACACTTCATGGCAAATATGTGCATGGTATGCATGTACGTACGTATATGCACCAGAAAAGACCCAACAGGGGGTAAAGATCTAGCGAGGTTAAAGAAATAGAGTCTGTGGGGTGTGGGGGGGGGGGGAGGAGGAGTGGGTGGAAGCCCTATCAACCCCAAGCAACACAATTCTAGTATATATTCACGCTCATAATACTTTGCTCACCGCCCTACTAGCAGGTGGCCAACATAACCTTAATCACATGTGTACACACACACACACTCATATATGAATTTCAGCTCCTTGCTTATGTAAGTCACCATGCACCAGCCACAGGATGCTTTGCCATGGCCTCCAACAAAAACTCACACACATACCTACACACACACGAAGCATTTTGTGTACGCTAAAGGAAAAACACATCCACAAGCCGGTCGGTTGGTCGATCTTTCCCCGTTCTACTGCCCTTCATAGCGCAAACTGGAGGTTGAAAGGGGCCCGCGGACGGTGCTGCCAAAGGGCGTTGCGTGATGGGATCGCCGAAGAAAACTATGCTGGACTTGGCTAGAAAACTTCCCATCTATCAACACTTGCCCTGCTTCGCCACCAAATAGTGGAGGAAAATGCATCTCCTTGCGGGTGGAGAGAAAAAAAAACATCTTCCACACCGTTGTAGACCACCCCACAACAAACAACCACCCCCGTAAAGCGACACACATCACCACCCCACGTGCTCGCCTTGCCATATGCAACAATCATTTCACTTCTTTTTTCTAAGCAAATCTCGCACCATAATTCCTGGACATTACACACACGCACGCACTAAACCACCTCATTCTTCTTCTCTCCCCAAAAGCACACATCCCCCTCCCCCTCCCTCTCCCTTCCCTTCGTTTCGTAAATCTTTTCTTCGCAAGAGTTCCATTTTTTTTGCGCCTTTCTCAACTACTTGCACGCGGCAAACGAGCGCGGTGGCCGTGTAAACACCATGTTTCAAGCACTCACTTACACTCTCTCTTTCTCTCTTATGCTGCCGCCTTTCTGGGGTAAGAACCGTGGCCTCCCATCCCATCACCATATTTCCCCAATGTTGTTCATCCTAGGGAAGGGGCGAAGGAGAAAAAAAACCCTTTCTTCATCCCATGCACAGTTCCGTTAATCCTGCTGCCTACAAAGAGTGCACACATTCCCAACCAATGCACCGATGCAGCACAGGATGCAATGAAAAGAAAAAAAAAACCAAGATGGAAAAGATGCATCAAATAGGATGTTTTTTTTTCTTACTTTATATATAGCTCTCTCCCTCTTTCTCTCTCCCTCTCTCTCTCTACCTCTCTCTCTCTTTCTCTCGTCGTTTTCCTCTCTCTTGCCCACTGCTTCGCACTTGCAAACAAATGCATCAAACAAACAGCAAAAGTTGGAGCAGCACTAAATGTGAAATAAAACAAATGTGCGGTGTTGAAGAATATTCACGTTCTACCCGTGTGTACTTACTACTGCTGTGGCTTTTTGTTCTGCTACTTACACCCCGGGCATCCCGGTATGCCTCCCCCCCCCCCTTACAAGCACACACGCACACACACTCATACAATTGCAGTTTGCAAATGCATAACAAAGAAAGGCGGAGATGTGAATTTTTATGCGTAAATTCCTCGCTGCTGGTTCCCATTTTCTATCATTTACATCATCATCATCCTCATCAGCGTGCACGGTCCGATTAACACGTATGCAGTTTTTCACTCGCTCAAGTCCCTTTGCCAACATTTCTTAACGCTCTTGCACACTGCTTCATCCTAAGTCGTCGTTTCGTCGTATGCAATCCTGCGTATTAGTGGTAGTGCGATGCGTGCAAGATGCAATTGAACCCCACGGGAACAAGAACCCCTCTCAGTAAAGTTTGCCGTTTTGTCTTGATTGTTGAGAATATATGTGTGCATGTGTGTGTGTGTGTTTTTTTTTTTTACTTTTTGCTATAAAATTCCTCCGCCCACTAAGCGAATCGGCAAAACCCTCGTATGCAAAACAACGGATAAATAGTTCGCCAAACCAAAGGGTCTTCTTGCTAGAATTCGATCAACCATGGTGTACGGGTAGGTACGGAAATGGGCATAAGCCGGCGATGAGGGGTGTAGAAATAAAAAAAAAAAAGAAAAGGGGTTGAAAGTGGAAATGTTCAAAGAAAAGCAGGAAAGATCGCAATAAGTGTCCACCTACTTCTTGCGATCGAATGCACAAAACGGAAGGGTTGAGCATGAAACAGACACACAACACAGCGGAAGATAGCGGGCTAGCAGAATTGGGGGATTTTCCGCAAGATTTTCCCCGTAATTTGTTGCCATCATGGCATGCGTGACACAAACCCACACACCAACACATATGCATGCATGCATGCCATGCATAATAGTGCATCTCAGTGTGTTAGCAGGGCGGGAAAATCTCTGAAAGGATAGAAACAAACGGCAAGGAAAACACCTCTCCACCCCCCACCCCCCCTCCCCCATGTGCATACATGCCCACAGCGATTGCACAGTATGGCACCCGCGGTGTGTGTGGCCATTTGTCGTGTGGTGCTTAAAATGATGGCCGTCGCTCCTTGTGTGCAACTGCTGCCTTTGCAAAAAATGATCCAGGAAGTTAGAAAGAAAGAAGCAGGCAACAAATAAAAAAAACTCACACACCCAACCACACACGTACAGCTGCACGGTATCATTAGGGCGTGCATGTGTTGCACACTAGACGGTTTTTTAATGAGGGGTGAGAATGGGAACTCCCACCCTGCTGGTTGGCAGCTGCAGCCCCCGATTGTGCAATTGGCGGACCCGGGAATCGGCGTAGAATGGTTTGGCGAGTTTCTGCAGCTTGCACCAACCCTCATGTTGCACTGCACGCACTTTTTTGTTAGGCAAAGCTTCTTCACACGCTAGGAGGGAACAGAACAGAACAGAAAACGTCACTTAAGGCGGCCATGTTTTGGGTTTGTGTAATGGCGGCCATTTTTATCGATTGTTGTACTGTTTTATTTGTGAAAGCTGTAAATAATTGTTTTTAAAAACGTTTTCGTGTGCAATTTTTAAGAGGTTTATTTAGAAATTAATACAAGGTGGGACCTATTGCAGATCATTTACTATGAGTCAGTTAAATTAAGGACAGAAATTTAAGATCGTTAAGAACTGCAAGAAGCCTCCCATTTCACTGCCAAGCTGCTTCTTCACATTAAAATTGTATAACTCATTGGTGGGACGGGTTTGACTTTTATTATTACGAGCTGTAACTATTACACACTATGATTCATTTGAAACATTTCAGTACAGCAAAAAGCAGGAACAATTTTCAAGTATTTTCATTAAGCTTTTTCATCTCCAAACCACAGCGCAATCAAAAGAATTCCGGTAACATCCTTGAATTGCCTTTCGACCGATCTTAATCTCTTACCTAACAAAAAACCTACCAAACAGGTTACTTAAGCCATCTAAAGGGTTTCCATTTGTTCGGCTATTTCATCTGTTCCGCCGTAAAGAAAGGATGTTTCGCCGGAATAAGAAATCGCCTTCCGGGCCGATCGGTAGTACCCGAACACGGGGTTGGGAATAAAATTATACACAAAAACTTTACTGCCCGCCAGCTTCCAACACCTTCGTCCTTTCATCGACCAGCCCCCAGCCACCGTTTCCGTTTAGGTGAGATTTAATTATAAAATTTTAATGACGCACTCTTACGCGCCACAATTTCTGTGCCTTTCGCGGACTTTTACTGCTCGCACCTTAGCGGCTGGGATGCGCACCGCACAGATTCCTCTTGGCCCATGCCATCGGATGTTTGGGAACACGGTGTTTTCGCATTCAGAATTTTATGGTTCACCCCATGTTTTGCTGTTTTTACTCTCTGGACCGCTTTTCTGCCTTACTTTGGTGAGAATTTCACTAATTAATTTGATGCAAATGCTTTCCCACCGTCACCGAATCATCGCACCCGGAGCACCCGGGCCGCTTGTGCCGGAAGTGTGAGAAAACAGCTCGAGACTCGTGTTACGCGGGATTACAAATAAATCCATAAATTGATGGTTGTAAGTTTTGCCACAGATTTCAGCAAGGATTAATCCGTGTCGGGTTAGGCTCGAGTAGCTTCAACAGCTGGTTAAGCTACTGCATCGCATCACCTTGGCAGCCATTAAAACTTAACTAATGCTGCAACAGCAAACGAAATTGAATACATGAACGCTTAAAACAATCTTTGCTTTGCTGGTAGTTACTATTTTTTTTACTCAAAACAGTACTCAATCATCGTAGTTTGCATGCTCCTCGGCATGAAAAAAGGCGAGTGTCTCCCGTCTTAAGAAACAACTAAATTAATTCCACTCCTGTGTGCATCGCAAGCGAGGTAAAGAATTATTGCACGATCTTATCGTGGCGACAAAGGATAATGTTACCACACATCTGCAACATAAATACCCGCCTGGTAAGAAACCTGCTAATGGAACCCAAGATGCCTTCCCAAGTGTAGCCCACGCCAATACCCAGGCGACATGGCTTATTCAGCCAGTGGCTACTTAAGAACACTCTATAACTTCCAAAACGCTTGGTTTGCTGATTGAATACTTTACAGTGTCCGTTTCGTATAGCATCCTTAAGGTATGCAATTCGCACAACAAACCAACAGCAATTTTACTTGGTTCATGACAAAGCGTGGTTATGAACAGCCTCTTGAACCGTTTCTGAACCAGAAATGCCGCCTGGGGAATTACATCCCCATTGTACACGATTGCTTGCTATCTTCACAAAACAATGACCAATCATCTCTAGCCACTGGAACGACAAGCACAGGCAACAATTCTACACCCTAGACAAGCGCAATTCTTTAATTTTTCAATTTATAATGTTGTCGTTGATTATCGGGAAAGATATTTTACCAGACGTCTTGCGAACATACCATCGCAAAACGCAAACCCGGCTCTTCCCGGACCTTAAACACCTGATAAATCGTTGTTACTGTTGCGATGCAGTAATCTTGATAAAGTCACCTCGCCTCACTCACCAATACCCCCTTTTCGTGTGCTGCCATTCCTTCCGTTTCCTCGTGTTATAAATTAATATTTAAATTATACAATTTCTTGCATATTTCATACTTCGCTCGTTGATAAGGTAGCGGCAAAAACAGGCTTTCGCTATTACACACCATCAGGTTCCTGTCTGGGTNCTCTTCCCGGACCTTAAACACCTGATAAATCGTTGTTACTGTTGCGATGCAGTAATCTTGATAAAGTCACCTCGCCTCACTCACCAATACCCCCTTTTCGTGTGCTGCCATTCCTTCCGTTTCCTCGTGTTATAAATTAATATTTAAATTATACAATTTCTTGCATATTTCATACTTCGCTCGTTGATAAGGTAGCGGCAAAAACAGGCTTTCGCTATTACACACCATCAGGTTCCTGTCTGGGTTTTGGTTGGACCTTCTTCGCTCACTTGGTTTGCCCATTTGGAAACGGAGATGAAATTATTACGGTATTACTTTCTACTCAATACACGCTTCATCATATTTCCGATTTCATCGCCTACCATCGCTGAGGCAGGTTCTTAGTTTTCTGCCACACAAGCGCATCAGACTCCCTAATGGAAGGTGATTTCTTATTTCTCTCCTTGCTTGGTACAGCACTGACCGGGCAGCGGTTCCCCGGTCCCGATCGATATCGCATTAGAGCAATTACAATATCCTTACCACCGCTTGTGCTCGTTATCATCTCCTTCCTGCGCAGACGAAGCACGTCCGAAAATTTGCCCCAAAATTCAATATGTTTTCCCGCAATGATCCACTCGACCTGCGTTCGACCATTTATCTATCTGTCCCTTACCCCCATCCGTTGGGTAGATGGGAATATATCTTAACAAAATCGTAGATTACGATGTTGAGGGTGTACATTATCAGGGCGAGATCAAGCCATCATCCACAGTAAGCGGAACGCATCATTCAACAGCTTCCGTCCTCCCCCAGGCGAACCATTTCTACCTTTCTGCTCCTGAGCATGCTGAACGTTTTTAATTAATTAATCATCCTGATTTTAGTACGGCTTCTTCTGCATGAAATTGTCGGTGCTTTCCTCTTCAATCCACTCATCCCATCATCATCATCCCACACAAGACGAATGGTCACGTTCTTTAGGGGGGAAAACTTCCGGAGTACAAATTTCCAACACAAACCACAAAACCATGCCCACAAAACTGTCTCCGAAAAACGGAGACGAATGTCCTAAATGAGCGATTTCTGGTCCACCGATCATGCACAAGAAGCAGCAACAACAACCAACCAAACAAAAAAAAAAGCACCATAGCACTTTCGGTAATTTCAACCTTTTTCCTGAGGATTGATGTCGCAAGGTTTACGCTTTCCGATGATAGAAACACTAAAAAGGACACCAATCTTTTCATCTTCACCCCAACGCCTGGCAACGGTGGGTTGAAATGCCCTTTTCCGTTGAGCTCGGAACTGGTGAAACTGGTGAAAAAGGAGGGGACAGCTATACCAGCAGCAGAAGATGATGATGATGATGATAATAATTGAAGGATATTAATCAAAGGACATAAACGGTTTCCCGCACTCCTGGGAGAGAGTTTTACGCTACTCACAGACGCCGACGAAGAAACGACATTTCATGGATTGTTGGATTGCTCGCAAAAGAGGAATGAAGAGAGATGAGGAATTAGAAACGAAGCTTGATTTGATGTTGGGAAGTTTTTGTCCCGAAAAAACCCTCGGACAGCTAGTGAGAGTGAGGATGAAACCGTGGCCATTGGGTTTTTCAGACTAAACAGTGGCTATCCCCAATCCAGGAAAAAACCATCACCCAATACAACCATTTGAATGGCAGAAATAGAGCTGGATGTACTTTACGTAAAATACTGTCCGTTTGATCCATTTCGTTTGGATTCTCACAAAAAAGAGACACCCAAAACCAATTCACTTGACGATTTGCGAAAATGATTACTTAAACGTTCACCAGAACACTGATTCGCGGGGGTTCTTTTCCTGCTTTTTGGTAGGACAACGATGAGGATGCTTTTTGTATCAAAAATCATCCCTTCAGTAGTAATCGACCTGAACTGACCGACCCCCACTTACGAGCCCACAACGCACAATGCAGCATATGCATTGTCGGCGAACAGGAAACATACGACCGATGAAGTGAAAAAAAACTGGTTCCATCACTCGGGATGTGATGTTGAAGACGAATGGTTGAAGGGATGGATAGTGGAAGGCAAGATGGTGTTCGGTATCATCATGTCGTCATTTGAGGTATTTTTCGTGCCCCTTGTTTTTGCGCACAACCAGCAAGGAAACCGCACTCGGGAACGCCACACACTGGCACCGCTACAATGTATACGCACACACGGGAGGTGGTTAAAAGTGGTCTCAAAGATCGGATCGGAACGCCGGAGCATTTAGCTGACCGAACGCCGAACCGAACGGGCAATCCAACGAGCGTTCCTTACAAATGGTTATCGATTAATCTTCCAACCCGGTTGGATCATAATTATCAAGCAAGGAGCGGAAGAGAAAGAGAAGGGAAGGCGGTTGACCAGCGACTGCAGGGAAAGAGGCAGGGAATGGGAAATGGTGAAAATGATGAACTGTGGAAAGGAGCGATCGTCTCGAAAGGGGGGCACAATAGGTGTAAAAGCAACCTCCGATGGTGAGGTGCGAGAAAAGTCAAAAAAATTTAAATCATACACACCGTGATACCGAAATCGTCCCGGATTCGCTGCCACCTAATTTACAATCATTCGTGGCACAACAGTGTGGGCAATGTTTTTATGTGCATCGTATCAAACTCTGGCCGAATTCTGGGTGATGTCCGATTTTTTCGTTTTTTTTTCGATTCTCAACTCCAAAATCCCAGAGAATGAGTGAGAAGTTGGTAATCATAAGTTATCGAACCGGTTGTTGCCGGGGTTGTAATTTTATACACCTTGTTTTTTTTTGTTATTGTACTTGTACGTTTACACCAACATGTCCGATCTGAAGGTGATAACGCCGTACACACTACACGGTAACAGACAAAACTGGGGCCTTTCAAAATCCTTACTTAATACCAATGTTGGTGGGATGCATTACGATTGTTTGGTGGATGTGCATGAAAAATGCATCGTTCTTTTTGCCTCTCTTTCTCTCTCTCTCTCTCTCTCTCTCTCTCTCTCTCTTGTCTCACTTTGCCCGCCGGCGATGGCGGCAGCGGTGAAAGAAAGAAATAATCACCTCATTTTATGCTTCCTCCACACAAAACCATTCGCGAATAGCCATTGCCCCGTCGTACTAGTGCGGGGAGGATGAAGAATGATGCAGAAGTGGGAGTGTGAAAATTGGAACCATTTTCTCTTCGAAGGTTCCGCCCGAAGGTGCTTCACTCCCTTCAACCGCTTCCTTTGGAGAGTTCACGATCACGAGATAAAGAGTCGGTAATAAATTCTTCGTTTTTAATTAAGTTGAAAAATCAAACGATCACGGTGCAAATACTCTGGTGAGCGAAGTTTTCTTCCTACTTCTTTCTTCAGATATTCAAAATACTGTGACAAAGCAAAGGCGACTGCTGGGCTGGGTAACGGAAAATTATGCCGCGATCATCAACTCTACCAACTTATTGCACCACGATTAATTGATGCCTCTCACGGGCTCACAACGCCAACGACGCTGGCGTCTCAGCTTTCCAGCCAAGAATTTTTCTTTGGCCGCAAGGTTTTCATCGCATGCAACCCTATCTGGGCCTACCTGGACGTAATGATTTCTAACAAGCTCGAGAAATATGCCCGCGCCGTGCAAATCGGCAATTAAAAGTCGCACCAACAACGGAGGCCGGCCGGGCGAACGCGCGTCCAAAGGAAATAAAAATGACCCAACCAAAACGCAATAAAAATTACCAATAAACGCGCGAAAGAAGCCAACTTCGGATGCCGATTGATGAACTTGGCACGCAAAACCAAACAGTGCCTCGTAAGAACTCCTAACCAAAACCAGGAAAATGATGATGATGATGATGACAGCGGACCAGCGAAGTAAGCACCGAGAACATCGATAAAAGTCGATGTTCTCCTTCAGCGTCTTCAGTTTGGCGTAAATGCGCGTGTTTCTACTAATGAGCAAACACATCACACACACACGCGCGCGCGTCCACCAGCAACGAGATCGGGCGGCGAAGTTCACGGCAGACGGAAACCAAATGCTGTTGTTACTGGCTGCACTTTCATTTCATTACTTGTGTTTTATTACTACAATTACACCACAAAACAAGCTGCACGGTAAACTTGTTCCCGGTTCGCCTAGAGACATTGGCAGGCATGTTTTCATGTTTATACGCACACTAAACATATAACTTTTCATCATCAATCGAACCAGTGTAGATCCGGAGAGGGGAATGGAAAAGGAACAGACGAGGTGCAAATTAGTTCACAAGCACTTTGGGTGCCAGTTTTTGCGCTTCATTAAATCAACCGATATGGCCGCCGTGTCAGTTTTAATGCACTGCAAACAAACCGAGCACCACGGTGCTGACATTAATGGTGACATCTTGATGAACAGGTGGAGGCTGGTAGTTAAAGTTTAAGATTTGTCTTTACGGTCGGAAAATGACCGTGCCACGTTAAACGAAACTAGTTTCGCTAAGGTGTTAACCGGTGGTACGCATTCCATCGTTACTTGTCTTTAATTTGTTTTCCTTTATATACGTATCCAGGGATAGAGAAGAATAATTTAGAGAGCATTCAGTTTTTTTATCCACCAGGAACTGCAAAGGTCTTTGAACCAGAAACTATATCTTATAGATTAATGTCTTTAAGAAATCATGAAAATACTCAAGATCTTCCAATATTTCGTTATCTCCGTTATTCAAGATATCTTTCCATTCAGAACGAGTATTCGAGTCCTTAATGTTTCCGTTCAAGGCAGTATTTGGTAGGTGTTCTGTAAGATGACCACATATATTATTCAGTCTGAACTTGTTAATCAGTAGATCTTGTATCAAAGTATTAGAGCACCTTCCAGTACTGTAACTCCAAGAAATAAGGTTATTTATCCAAGTACTCTACACTATAGACAATAGAGTTAGAGTATGAGAAAAAAGATGACCTTTTCGCCAGTCCTTGGTATAAAGTTTTCATCGAGGGAAGATTACTTTCAAAAACTTCGTTGTACGCATTCAAAATCGTATTTCAGAAT
Source organism: Anopheles rivulorum (assembly GCA_018908115.1). NCBI lineage: Eukaryota > Metazoa > Arthropoda > Insecta > Diptera > Culicidae > Anopheles > Anopheles rivulorum. The sequence continues at coordinate 25,080,527 of STHB01000003.1, read as the reverse complement.
CTTTAGCGTTTAGTTAGTTTGGAAAATAAGAAGCACTATGACGCCTTTAAAAATAAGAACTCAAATTTTCATCTTCAAATGTGATATGTGAAAAATTTGAATCATTTTGAATGAAATTATTATGAATAATGATAGTTTTAATCAAAAGATACAATTAATCTATGGCTCCCACTGCCATAGAAAGACCCATTCCCATCCTAAATAAAAGCGATGATGCTTTCGTCTGGGTAAATGTCGGGTTTCCATACACATCGACTACGGAGGCACCTGATCGCACAAGCATCAATGCCACATTATGCTTTGGCCAGAACAGACGGGACGAAATTAAAAAAAAATCCCCAAACCAAAACAAAAAAGCTTCCCAAAAACCTTCTCCTCATTATGGGTGCCATACGAATGCATCTGCCTGAACGCAACCGTGCATGCCATTTTCGAACAGCACTTCACCGGCGAGGCATAAATCATCGTCGAAAATCAACTCGTTCCACCGCAGCAAAAAGAGAAGAAAAAAAACGCATACATACGCCCGCAAAGCTGGCACCCGGTGGTATTCAATGCAGGACAAAAACGCACGGAGTGATCGGAGGCGCCATATCATTATCAACCAACACTGGCATCGTCGCTGCCACTGATGGCTGTGGGCTCACCTGTCGCATCATCGACCGAGGAAATATGCGTGAGATTCATCGATGCCGAAATTAAATACGGCATCATCATGGTGGGCTCCACTTTTTTGTTGTTGTTGCATTTTGCATACTGACAGACGCTACGGTTTGGTATGCATCATTGTGAGCGTAGTAGTTCATCACAACCACACTTGAAGCGCGATTGCGATGCAGTTGTTGCAAACCGAATCAGCCCGAATTTCGCAAAACGCTCTCTTTCGCCGTCTTTCCATTTGCCGTCCCCTACCACTGACGCTTTATTCAACTCGAATGGGTTTATTTAGATTTATCAACTTTTCGGTGCTTCTCCCAACCCATTTCACAGATATTTTGCGGAGCGCCCTGCATATCATAAATGATCAGCAAAATCGGCGCGACAGTTCTCGGCCGAGTTCATCAGAGTGTAATCATGAGTAATGCGATACACAAACATGCACGCATTTGCGCTTTTTATAGACAGCAACATTCTAGTGGGTGTGTTTGTTTTTTGCTACAGAGAGATGTTGCAGAGAACGACCTAAGCCTCGCCGTTCCAATTAAGAGCATCCTCCAAAATCAACTTGCACGCTGTCAACCAACGACCATACAGCAAGGGAGATATCGTGTCACTCATTAAGCCTAGGGACAGCGAAAAAAAGGGAAGACACCTGGAAGCTGCATTAAAGTGTAGCAAAGAGTGTTGCGAAAATGGTAGAAAAAAAACAAGCCGGAATGCTTTAATGTTGCCTCGCCGTCCATCGTTCGTTATCATATGCTGTAGAGCAAATGCAATTTTCTACACAACTTCCCTAACCGCTGTTTCGGGTTAAAATCCCACGGGGGGAAAAACGATCCACAACGATAACGGGCTGGCAGTATTCTGTTTTGATTTTTAAAAAGCACCCGCCGTGTGCTTAGTTTTACTGCTATCAATGCACTTTTTCGGCAGTGCGTTGCGTTGCACCGTGCACAAACAGCCACAGTTACTTCAACGCGGCCTATAAAAAGAAGCAACAAAACACTTCCACTTCATTAGCGACAGACGCTTGGGCGAATGCCATAAACTGCCACTTCTTTGATGGGCTCGCTTCCCCAAAATACGAAATAAAAAGCGCTAAACGGCGACTGCTTGGGTCGATTTTAATGCTTCGCACGATGAAAGTAAACTGGGAAGCTGTTGCTACTGTTGATTACAATGTCACATTTTACGAACGGGTAAGTACTTAATGCTGCAAAACACATCAACCGCATTTCGCAAAGTCGATTGAAAGAATTTTAATGATGGCGTTGCTTTAAAGCTTTGCACCCAAAGATCACCCCCCGTTTTATTTTATGTTTCATGAAAACCAACAGCGTTGTCTATATAATACAGCAACTTTGTTCTACACGTTGCATATCTTTAGGCGTATTACAAGTTTGAGCCGTTGAGGACAATAAGCAGAACACGTCTTTTCCATGGTTATTCCAATAATTCCATCCCACTTGCATAAATTTTCCTACAGAAAGCAAATTCAAAAAATCCAGTCCAAAAATCAATCACGAAGTCTCAAAATCCTTGATGGAACTGTACATCGCAAACGAACAAAGCATCATTCGTTCCATTACACTAATTAAACCTCAAGTTTTGATCTAATCGATAACTTCTCCTCTCCCAGTTTCAGTTATCAGACTCCCTAGGTCGCATTGATGTCTATCACAAAGCATTACATTCTCCGCCGGGCTGCACACTGGATGTGCTTCGAGATAAGAAACGAAGCTTTCACCATCCATACAATAAACCCTATCCTAGTGGGTGGTGTATCCGGCATTCAACCTCCCCAGATAACAGATTACCGATATTGAAAATGCAAAACTTGCAACTTACAAGCAAGCATCAGTCAATTTAGTTACAGATTACCTGGTTAGATACAGGGTCCTCTGGTTAGGTACTGCCGCTGCCCACTGCAAAATCACCAATACTCATTTACTTCCTCTAACGCATTCCATTTACTGCACAGACCCAAAACACACCGACAGGGCCAATCGGTAGCTAGACACAAAAGGGATGCAACATGGAAGCGCGCGCGTCTGTGTGAGGTCCACAACGGTAGGGCAGATTAAACAAAAGCCTCATGCGCAATGCTTCAGAAACGGAAAAGTTAAATACACACCAATGTAAAAGGTATGTCACTCAAAATACGAACAAATGTCGTTTGATGTTGACTAATCAAAGGCCCACCATATCCCCCCAGCCCTGCCACGTGTGTGCATGTGCGTCACCTTATCGTCACTGCACAATCTCGGACCACCTCCACCACCGACTTCCCACTCGAAAACCTACCGACACACGAGTACACACACTGTGCAGTCGTTAGGCATGTACAAAATGTTCCACCCAAACCCGGTTCCAACGAAACTACGCCACCACGGTTGCAAGCTGCACTGGATTATACACACGAGTTACGAAACGTATGATTGATTCATGCGAATTCGATCTAATAGTTGCGAAATTGAGTTTACACTCGATTATGCACACGACATAACACATAATTCGCCATTAGCAACATGGTTGTGATTAGATCGCGATAGGGAGGGCTAAACATGGTTAGCGCTGCTGCGAACCCTGATGTACATTTCAGTTAGTAAATCGAACGACGATCCACCGTGTACACCGTTAACGATGTTTTAATTTGAAACCTGTGTAACATGCTCATCACTGTGGCAGGTTGTAAAATTATCCAATAAACTGCTACGCTTGCCGATTGTTAAGTAAACTGACCTAGATAATTTGCTACAAATAGTCTAAAAAGACATTTTGCTATGCGGATTACATACTTTGAGGAGCACTCTCTGTGGGTTATGCAACTCACGTCACGGAAATTATTTAATCATTCAATCTGCTTATCAAAATTACCTACCTTTACCTTTCACTCTAAGCTCTAGCTCAACCAACACAGGAAGCCAGGTTCTACATAGATACATACAAACCCTCACCAAAAACCGACTACTTTCCAATTTACCCATTTCGAGCTAAAAGATCCAGCCAATCGAGCCTCTTTCGAGTGACATTTCGAAACATAATTGAAATGATTCTTTCCCACACCACTGTCCTGTGCTACCTGTGCCGAAGATTACCGTACTTTCTTTTCAATAAAGCTGGTCGCTGCCCGTCCCACATACACGGTGCACCCGTACGCAAGCATCCGTCCCACGTTCATTCACTTCAGCACTAAAAAGATTGCCTACATTCAGGGGTTTCTTCCAATCGTATCCAATTCCCTTGACCAGCACCGACCGAACACGACGGAACCAATACCCGTGATTGCGTAGCACGGTTGCCGGGTCCGGTGGCATAAGCCCAAAATATACCGATGTCGACGACTGGCCGAAATGTACAGGAGGGTTTGCCGTTCCGCAAACTCGTTACATTACCATCTTCCCCAGAACCACACCAAACCCGCCACCCGCTGCCGTTTGCTAATAACTTCGACTCCCGACATTCCACACTCGGTGTGAAAATGAGAGGAAAAATGACACACAAACCTACGACTATCAAAACAGCACAACGAACGAGAAACAACCCCAAATCACCCGGATGAGGTGGAGCAGCCGAGCCATGCTTCTTACTACCGTGAACGAGGGCGGATTGAAGGGATTGCATAAGACCGTAAGAATAAACCGCAAAAATGTGACCTCACCAGCACCAGCCGTCGTCATACCCGTGGTCTCATACCCTTCGCAACAACCCGTTCGCATCCAACCCTACACTGTGTCACGCTTGTCCCTCCACTGGCTACTTGGGCTGCTTTTGGGGTGAAACATTAGACCTGGTGCTGGTGTTGGGAACCGAAGTGTGTGGTTGCCTCGGTTCGTTGACGGGTTTTTGTATCGCCCGTGCATCTATACGTCTACCCCCTTTTTGCGTCGTAGCGAGATTCTATCGGGCATCGTCGTGTTGCCTTGGTGTCGTGACCGACGGTTTTCTTGCCACATCTCTCCAAGGTGCCATTTGGTGTCACACTGGCACCGGCACACACACACAAAGACCTAGAGGCCATACCACAAAATTTGTTCCAAACGTTCGATCTAACAAATAGAGCTGCACAAACAAAGCTACTTCTGCACTCGCTTCACCATTCTCGTTCTCGCCTCCATTCCTGGCCACTAGCCGAAATTGCATCTTACGAAATTATGACACTGCATTCCATCTTTCCGGGATCGGTCTAGTACGTCCGTGTGCAACTTTCCGGAAGCGCTGCCATTCGCTACTGTCATTCGTAACAACAACGGTGCTGCTGCTGATGGCCACAAATGGTGCCACCGGCAAAGATTCGGAACGGTTGCGTTACCTGCCATCGGAAGGTTGTACAATCACGCTGGGATTTCTCGGTATCGTCGCCCGGTAAGCGACAACTTTGGAGGTTATTTTCACTTTGGACAGCCCACACAGCAGGACCGTTCCCGGCCGTGGAGCGTGGGGCACGTACAGACAGTTATCGTTGTTTTTGGTTCGCCTTCCTGCAATTTGTTGTAAGGGCGATTTTCGGCCATGTGGCTACATCTTGCGATTGTTATTTACGTACGTATGTAAGTCTGAAACAATCTTTCTAAATCTCCCCATGTCGCCGCAATGGCCGTGCTCGTTTAGCTGTGTATTCGACGTGTTTGACACCGGCCCAAAATATCTCGGGACCGCAACTCAAACCGAGGCTTAGCCTACCGTAAAATCTTGACAGCCGTAACCTTTCTTCTAAAATGCGATCATCAGCACATGGGGAGCGTCACATAGCCGGCAACTAGCAATAATCTGATAGGGAACACGTCGGCTGGTAGTCGATCCTGTTTGACTTCTTTTCCTTCGGCGGTACTGTCAACCGTCCAGCTACTGGTGTTTGCCGTTTTGTTTTTCTGGAGTTCGCTTCTTCGGCATTACATTTTCATGATTGTATTGAGGTAACGCTGGAATGAAACTCTAAATTTAAACACAGTAGTTTCTCTAGCTCTTTCGCATCATACGTCAGTTAATCATTGCGGAATGCATCACCCCAATATTTTGTGCATCTCATAAACGACACAGTCTTCACCTGCAGAGCACAGCATCAAATTTCATCCTCTCCAGTAGCATGCAATTCAACACTCGAAACTTCGAATATCAAGTGGCCAACCGGTAGCCAAACACCAAATTGTGGTCCAGCAGCAGCTCCAATCCTTCACCTCTGCAACCTCTTTCCGTACGAAGGTGCACATCATCATGCTTCGACGACTGCACTTCAATTGGCTTCTGGTGTTGCGATTGCAAACGGGTTGGGTTTAGCGTGATCGAGAATATGGGAAGCAGCACCAGCAGCACTACTCGTTTTATCCCGGTGCAGAAGAAGCCAGCAGGTCCAGCCAGCCTGATCACCGACCAGCTGACCCAAGGGCAGCCACCATCGTGTGCAGAGCAAAAAAAAACCCCCAAAAGCTTGCGAGGACGACGACGACGGCGATGTACCGGGCCCCGAACGTGCACAGCTTCTTGTCACGTTTTATGCTCGTTGACCATATCTCTTCTTGCTTTTCTTCTCTCGTGCGCCTCGTTCACTTCATTCTTCCTCGAAATGAAACATAATAACAAGCTTAACCGCCACACCAACCTCAGCAACATAACATATGAACGATCGTTTTATCTTCCTGCCGTGATACTGCCCAGACACTCAACCTCCACAGCTCATAGGCTGGTGCCGCGCAGCACACATTTCGCACGTTGCTTTTCATCCTTTTTTGCATCTAAGAAACACCCGAAAACAAAAAACGGAACGAACGAGAAAACGGTTTCGGCGGCAAGACTTGTCACCTCTGGTCTGAACCAGAGCATAAACGACGCAGTTCGCGGGGGCTTGGGTTTCCAAACGGATTGTCGGACGTAGAATTTATGTATATTTAATAAAATATGTTCCAAACACGTCCGCCACCAAATGGAACAACCGGAGGAAAGAAAAAAACACGAAAAGAATGCCCATACTTCGTGAGCCAACGGCGAAGCAGTCCAAGCAGGGTAAGAAGATTGCCATCGAAGCGGTTCAGAATTTGCTCACTCTTCACCTTTACCATCTCGCTTGCTTGCTTGCTTTCCATACTCCATACACACATCCGAAAGCAGTTGGAACGAGCGCCATGAAGTTCCGTTTTAACCCGCACATCTTTTACCACTCCGTCCACGACGTTTCACGGAGCCCGGACGACGTTTTCGTAAGAACCGCAAATAATGAGATTAAGTGGTTATTACCTGATGATTACATTCTCTAAATAAGAAGAAGAACGTGCTCGCATCAGATGCTATCAGTGTTAACCGTCAACCGGTCCCCGTTCCCGCAACAAGTGTTCCCCCCATCCCCCTCCTTTACAGTGCCGGACCGACCGACCGAGTGACAGCATCGTCATGCCGCCATCCTGATGCTGAAAGAAAAGGGCATCCACTCTCCCTCCCCTCTTCCTCCCCCCTCCCTCCGCCACACCCCCCTCCCAAACTCTCCTCAGCCACCATCTTGCCCTCACCACCATTTAAGAAATCGATTGAAAAAGGTGTGCTGAAGTTGCGGTTACGCAGCGCACGGGGTAGTGGGACAAAATACGGGCAAGGAAGGGCGAAACTTCGGGTTTTGCGAAAACCCGATAAAGAAGCGTGTGTTTGAGATGTGTGAAAAGTTTGATTGATTTTTAAATTGGAAAATCTGCTCCGAAACCGAACGAAACTTCCAAAGAGCAGTGCAAGAACGGGCCAGCAACAACCGGGAGTCACGGGATGGGGTGAGCACGCGCAAACACACACGCACACACGCACGCAACACTGGCATGCAGGCCGCGGGGCATAATGGTGAGTGTGAGTAGTGATGATAAGTGGTGTAAGATTTAAATTGGAAAACAAAATCGTTCTGCATTTAGCGTAACTTCGCCAGTGAACTTGTGTTCATCCGGCGGGGAGGGGGAGGGAGGGGTGGGAGGGCGAAGAGATCGCGGTAAATGCGATCGGTAGCGATGATCATAAGCATTAACCAAAGAACAAAAAAAGAAGCTAAAACCGCACGATGGGAGGTGTTTCGTTTTTATCTTATGGTGATTGGGTTTTGCATCAAATCTCCTTGGAGAAATTATTTTTTTAAGAATTTTTTGTTAAGCAGAACCAAAACAAAATTTTTCACTACAATCTCATTTGTAGGTTGTAATTATATTCAATTTTCTACTTTCTGAAACGTGTGACATAATTTATCCCTTACAAGATTCACTATACATAAGATTCATTAATATATTTGCATACCATGCAGGAGTCATTTAAAAATACGCCGTTAAGTATGCAATACACACAACAAAACGGTCTCTTAAGTGCATCATGTGGTATAATGGTCATATATTCTCAGTCTAAACCACTCCATTATGAAAAAATATTCATGGTTTTACTCTGGTGGTCTTCCAGGAAAGGTTACTAAATGATTAAAAAATTACATTTAATCACTAAATTATTAAACATTACTTTACTCTTTAGTTGAATTAATTTGAAATGAACGAGCCACTGCATTCATCCTACGCATGTCATGCGTTAGCATTCAACTGATAGTGCCTTTTCATGTAGCGTCCATTAATTTTCCACGTCCCATAACGTACAACGAAGACTATAATCACAAAACGCGTGCGACGTATTCTTCAAATACCAAAGGATTTAAGCTCATCTGCCATTCAGACGATCATGCGTTACCATCGCACATGGCACACCTTTGCACGCTCGCTCGTTCGGTATCTTAACATATGTCCTGCCAAACCTTAAAAGTACCGGTTTCGGAATCTCATTAGCGACAAGCTGGCTTCGGCTCTCTTCAAACATTGTTCATTTCGATGAACTCATTATTACGAAGCCGTTCCCCAGCTGCAAGAGAAATAAAAGGGAGTATGAAACAACAGCATGAAAAAAAACTTTATATTAAAATGTCACCACCAAGGTAAAGTGTCGTTCGGGGCGTAGGAAAAAAAGAAGGAAACCATATAGTTGCCATCAAATTATAGCCGTACTACAAACAACATATCAAAAGTGATGCCTCAGCAGGCATCCAGCCTCATCATAATGATGAGGTGCAAATCCGCGACAGGCCCGTGCCGAAGCGCTGAAGATGGGCTGGAAATGTACGACCCTGGTGTGTGCGTGCTGATGAAAGTGGCATTGTTTTACGTTTCAATTCCCGAACACACCACCGCACTACTAACGGCCGTCCCGCACCACAATAGGTACGCGCGCGTCCTTTCATTCATTCGTACGCACTTCAATCAATCATCATTATTCACGCACGCACTCACGGGAGGACATCAGATGGTGCCGCCCCTGTCAGTGATGGCACCTTTCGCAATCGGCTGTCCGCGTACATCACACCACACACCAGAGCAATCGTTTGGCATCTCCCTTTTTTGCTGTAACTGGATGCCGTCGCCAGTAGAAAATCGGCAGGATATATGACGACTGTGAGTTGTGGATGGAATTATTGTGCAAAACGCATCCCAAACCCGGGGACCCTCGTAGTTCCCCCAATCCCTTCCCAAGACTTCGAGGAACTTGATACCCGGCCTAACGGTGTCGGTGGCATGCACATGCACTTGGTGTCTTATTTCCGCTCGTTGCACTATTTCTCTGGAGGGATGGAACGGCATGGAACGACGGTGCATCGAGGTGCATCGGCGAGGCGCAAGTTGCATCTAGTGGAAAATATGCTTTTTTCATTTATGATTTTCCCGCACCGCTTTCCACCATGGAAATTACATACACCTCGGCGCAAGCCCATGGTTCCTAATTTCGCTCCATCACACGTATGACATTTTACGTACACAAACGCATCAATGGCGTGTTATTGCTGGTGCAGCTGTTAATTTTAACACTTCCCCCGAAGTGAAGCCTTTCACACATTTCCTGCCGTTCGATCGTGCAAAAAGATGCAGACGAACGGAGTGAGATGAATGATAATTAATTTTTTTTTCTTCTTTCATCCCTATCACTTCTTTTAACGCTGCAGCTCGCTGCCAGTGGAACAAATCCTTCCCAGGGAATCCTTAAAGCAATCACATTTTCATCACCTTCTTTTTTCTTTGGCTTTGCGTGATGTGTTTTTTTTTCCTTCACTTTTCCCTCTTTTTTTGTGTGTGCATTCCCCTTCATTTCCACGAGACGAAGCCCGGGACGTGTACGCACAAATGAAAACGCGTGCAGCACACACACGCACACAGCAGCTACGCACAAAAGGGACCCCCCGAGGTGGGCGATATTTTCTGCGCGCAATTTTAGCACACAATGACCGTATAATAGTTTTGCAGCCAGACAGCCTGGCCGTTGGTAAATGGTGAAGGAAACCTTTTCTTTACCAAACTAAACATGAACGAACCCATATATACATCCGTACACATCCTTGCCCGGCGACCGGGCGCAAAAGATCGAGTGTCGTCGTGCATACGCATATGCGAGACGGTGGGATGGGATTTTACCGTCGTGGAACTCCCTGTCCCAAGTGCATCCGAGATGCTATGTGTGTGCGTAATGTGCGTAAGTACGATTGCATTTCTTTTGTTTCGAGAAACCCCTCCTGACGAGCTGCCTGCAGTTTTACACACTTTCTGCACAGGCTTTGTGGTAATTTTCATTCTTAACCCTCTAAGACGCTCTGCGCTGTGGACCCTCGGGCCGGTAAAGACTCTTTGCGGAAGAGGACAGGAATGGCAAGGTAATTTTGCAGCCAAGCACTTCAAAATGCAACGACTGCTTTTAATCCGTCTGCCACTTTTTTGTTGTTGTTGCTGCCTTCAACATTATGTGTGGCATTTAATTACCACTTGTCAATTAATAGTGCCATTGCAAGAGAAAATCGTGAAAGGTGGGTTTCAATTTTCTGCTAAAATAGAAATTTACCACGGCTTCCTGATATTACTGAGGATTCAATTATTGCGTTGATTGCATGCTGTTTTACATAGAATGGTTCGTAAAATAATGGAAACCTCAACATCTGCTCCCACCGTTGTGTGGTAATTATTGATCTGGAGATCACAAACAACACTATTTCTATTATCTGAATTTACATTTGAATTGCAAAAGTAGAACCTAAAATCGAACCAAACATTACTACCCATGACAAGGAATAACTCACAATATCAAATAAAACACTGGTCCCACCATATCATCATACACGCCATTTATTAATCTTTTATTATAAAAATAAACTTTTGTAATACTGTTTACACAACAATCTATGCTTAAATCAACCGAAGACATTTCCCTAATTATTTGTATTGTTTTTTGAGTTTCTATTTTAAATTCGATTCTACAATGCCTCTCTGTTCAGTTGCTACATGTTACATTTAACTTTAAACTTCTGGACTAAAAATTAACAAGCTAAACCGTACTCATAAAAATACTCAAAATACCAAACAACCAGCAACAAAATGGCACCCAACAATCGGATTTGCATTACGAACTCTCCTCGCTACTCTTTCGCTTGACATAAAAAAAATCCGAACGCACCTGCAAAGCATAATCCAAAATGCTTTTCATTGCCATATTCTGCTGCAGTCGTTAAAAACTAAACAATCAATTCATTAATTGGAACCAAAGCAACCAACAACAGTTCAGCCGTTCCACATTTCCAGCCAACAATCACATAATACCGTGGGGCCGTGGGCTGATTGTTGTGTAGTACTCTTTATCGCCACATTTCTTATGCGTATGGTCACACACGCAGCACGTGATCAGTAATCCTGCAAATTAATATGTTTGGATTACACATCACTCGTTCCAGTAGGGCCACGCCAGCACAATAGGTGCAAACGGCCGGGCCGGGTCGGTCCGATCCGCCGACAAGAAACGAAGGGAATATGTTATTGATAATCTGACCTGACCACACCAGCGGATTAAGGTTGAATACATTATAGCTCGCTTCGGCCCGAATGCAGTAACACGCACGAGAGAAAGAGAGAATGAAAAAAAGCGAACATTTGACAAGTGTATTGGAGATGGATGAATGGGGAAAAATAATAATCATAAATTTCACGCAGCTACCGAAACCGGGTGGTTGGCCGCATAATTACAAACCGAAACCACTTACATTGGGTTAATGGTTGGCACTGGGTACTGGGCAGACAGGATTTTTTTTTATGACAATTTTATATTTTATAATCCGATCCGGAGCATTACTCAAACGAGGAATGACGTCAAAAATCGGATTCAGTTTTTCTTTACCCTTTTTTCCTGTGCTGGTCGACTCATGCCGAGTAATCACACTCATCCAATTATTGAACCGATATTGTATCGATGGCCCTGCTGTTAACAGTTTGGAGCAAATCAAACAGAAACCCATCTCGATATAAAATATTACGCATACCTGGCACAAAACCTGGATTAAGAATTATGGAATTTAAGATTACATTCCTTAGGGTACATCATGATGGACGGGAATTTTCTATTAGCTGAACCTTGATACACTTTTATAAAAAAGTTTACCCATTCGAAACAACTTCCCTTACTGTGCTTCGATTCGAAATAATTCGATAGGTAAATTTGAAATTGAATTGTAAGCAGATTTGAAAGCACAGGAAGACTTTATTTTCTCTGCCGAAAAAAAAACCCGGAAACGAATAATAAATTCTCTCCGTTGAACTTAGAAAACAATGGTAGGGGATTGAAACATAGTTGGACCGTTCGAGTACCGATCCCCAGGTGGGTAAACGAGTAAAAAAGACAGTTAGGAGAAAGAAAAGCAGACAATTTAATTATACTATCTGCATTTTGTCTTGCGGATTGCATACTTTTAGGCACATTTGTATGATTATTTTAATAGCTGTACTTCTTGTTCGAATTGCACGACAAAACATCACCTTTTTACTGCCTGGTTAAGAGAATTCGCTCCTGGGCGACAATACACCGTAGAACACCGTTGCTTGCTCCCTGCCTCGAAGCACCCTTGGATGGAAAATCTGGGAAACTTTGCCTGAGATTGTGCAAATCAATCGTATCGAGTAAGCGTCTAAAAACTAGAAACTTCCTCTTGCGCTACAGAAACGGTCAATCGTTGTACAATGGCCTGCGGCGTGTAATACATCCGGAGAAGGAAAAAAAACAGGCAAGCTTTCCAGCTTCTCCCTAAAGAATGGGGCCCAGCGTTCACATTTGATCCTTGGAAACTTAAACAAGGGTTTTGAGTGCTAACGCAAGAGAGCTAACATTTTGCAACATCCATCCTGGAGGGCAGTTTTGCCCACGGCTTGCCACCTTTCAGCACAAAATGCCGGAGTGCCGGACAAAGCATAATGGTTTGACGTAGCGTAGTTGCCGGGCGTATAACAACAACACGTGCGCACACGTTTTCTGCTTCGTATAGCCAACGTGGGGAAAAACAGTTACCAGCAGGAGCAAACACGGAAAAGGTCATGATGGTGTTTTAAAATCTGCACTCGACGTACATCATGATGATGCAAACAATTGATGATTTTTTGTGTTTTGTTTTGTTTTTTTTCTGCTTGTTCTACTGCACGTTGCATCGAAGTTCTAAAGCAGACTTGTGATGTTCTGCTGCACAGCAAATTAGAAGTTTTCCCAAAGAAGGGTTTTGATTTACGCTGTTTTTACCTACCCACTCACAGCTGGAGGCTACGAATGGTTCGACGTCGTAGCCGTACTAACAACCAAATCCGATGTGTAAGGGCATTAAACAAATTTATGGTTCCTTCAATAAAGTCCTTCAGTCCAAACCGAAAAGTGCGTTGAAGTACAGCCTCTCAATCGCAGCCCACTTGAAAAGTTAATCTTAATCCATGCAAAAAAAACCCCCGTTCTCTCCCTGCTGCGTTGCATATTCGTACGCAAGTAGCGCCAAATGCTGCTGCATGTGATGTCCTTCCCGTACAACTGCCGCCCGATGGAGATGGATGCACCATTTTTGCACGAAACAATTTTCGCACCCCAAAAGCACCAGGTACTTTTGCTTTGGCAAACAACGAAACGCATCAAGCACGACAAGTATAGCCTTTACTCCATGACAGCAAGACCACTGGAAGGCTTTGGCACAAGAAAGGAAAGGAGAAGAAGCAGACACGCACGACGAGCGGCACAGCACGGGTGGTTTTGTTTTTGAATAGGTGTAAAAGTCATCCTTATTAGGTCATTGAACCTCACACCTAGTTTGCATAAAATACGACATCCCCCTGTTGTCGCCATCCGTGCTGTCCGGGTTGACAGTAAATGGACATGGTAGCAACACGCAACCGGCAACGCATGCACAACATACGCCAGACGCGGAACGGATGCACTTTAACGAGGTACACACCATCGGCCAAGCATATCCTGTGTGGAAGGTACGGCGCGAGAACAAAACGAACCACTTCCTGTGCTGCGTTACACGTTACGGGCATACGTCCGTTGTTCATCAATTAAATTAAGATGGAAGTTTCGAGGTGTTTTGCGTGTAGACAATAGCTCCCCAAAAGGGAATTGTGAAAACGATCGCATGAAAATGCTTGATTTTATATGCTTAAATAGTTGGTCATGGGTGTATCACTTTACATGCATGAAATCTAATCATAAGTTGCATACTTTAAGGGGAAAGCATCCTAGATGTAAAAACAACTCGTTTAGAATTGTAATACGTTCTACAACTGGTCCAAAGTAATACGTACAAAGAAAACGACAAAAATGCTATATAATTATAAGAAGCTACTACAAGGTAGCAAGTACTGATCACCTTATTGAGGTTGTATCCATGCGCCTGTTAGTATGCAATATATAATTATATTTTCATTTATTACACTTTTCTAAGCGACAAATTAACCATATAACTCCATTTACGTCAGTTCAGTTTATTCTCTTTGTTTTATAAATTAAAAATTTAATGTAATTATTTACTTATTATTAACACCAAAATAAAAGTTATATTGCATTCACGCCCAGGCCGTTACTCAAGGAATAAAAAAATATTTTAATTATTATACACCATAGAATCTTGTTGCTGTGTCATGCAATGTGCAAAAGAAACACACATTCAAATGTTTATCACACTTCTGTTTCCAAGCTGTGGCACTGTGACGAAATAAAAAATAAATCAAACAACGCAGCCCACCCCACACATCCTATCGCCCACTGCCTGCACAGCGCCTAACCAAAGCAAAAGAAATCCTTCATACTTCACGAGCGCACTCTCATCTCCGCTCGGGTTTCCTCGCATTTCCTACGCAAGCACTCAAACAGCACGACGACAAACGACCGGGTGCAAATATCCTTCCACGCAATGAGCATCATCAAATCATACGCATCAAATAAAAAGGTACGCACCGTAGCGCATAATGCTTATGCCCGCAAATGAGAATCTTATCCCTGTTTCCTCACCTGTCGCTGGAAAATTGAAAGAAATAAGGAACGCACACACGTGCAGAGGAGAGCACACACACACACGCACGCGTAAGCCCCTTCGAGAAGAAGCATGCCACCACAACAAAAGGATATACCACGGCATAGTTATGCATTTGACGGTGTGCCGTCAGCGCAACCCTTAATTCATGCAGCCAAAACGCGAAAACCGAAAACAGCAAAAACATTCAAGGAGGAAAAGAAAGAGGGGGAGGCGGAAGGTTGGGGTTCGTGTATGGGGAGTAAAAAGTGGAGGAGCGTTTGCTCGTTTTCTTCAACTTGATAAGCTCGTTATCGGCGCGCAGAAAAGTTTTCGCGCTGGCACTTCAAAAAAGCTTCCCCCATCCTTCCCAACGACTTGGCGCTTTGATCGTACCTTTTTGGTGGGTGGTGGGTGCGATGAAGGCGCGTTTCACTACCATGATGTACGTGGGACGTACACGTACCACCCGAGCAGCAAGGATGGAGATAAAGGACTGCACTCAAGAAAACGGGATCCAAGCAACTTCCAACCGGCGTCGGTTATATGCGATTGGCAGCAATAAAACCGGGCCATCCTCGCCATGTCGACCGGGTGGGTGTATATCTCCCGACCGGTTGTGCCTCCGGTTGTCTTGTTTGTGACAATTGTCATGGTGATGGTTGCCGTGCGTGTGTGTGTGTGCGTGCGTGTTTTTTTGTCTTCAAAGAATTTCCGAAACTCACTAGGAAGGATTCTTTCCACATTGCCAAAATTGGGTTTCATAGAGCTTCATGCATACCAACCTCATGGATGGTTTGTAGGTAGGTCAGGTTTAATGGGGTTTTTGGGACAAATTCAATTGCCATGCTCGTAATGAACCAGATTGTTTGTTGTGGTACCCGGAAATGGATAGCACATCCTATTAACGTCGCCTAATCCGAACAAATGGAACACCCCCAGAGCCAATGCCAACGAGCACAGCTTATTCTATTAAAAACTGTACATTGTTTGAGCGACAAATTTATTGCACCTTAAGCTGTACACCAACGCAAAGCTTTCTGTTGCAGTTGTGTAGAGTAAGCCTAACGTTTTCTTAATGTTTTACATGATTCCTATTCCCACGAGGCATACACTTGTTAACAATGATCTACAAACTGGAACGATAGCAGTGTCATCCGAATTGCATAACTTGCGGCGGTTTGTATTGTTATTTGTAAGCACCATTAAGCGCCAAAAGTTAGACAATTGGCCTGAAAAAATGGGTTGTTAACAACTTTTTCTCACTCTTTAAGCAAGATTACCATATGTGTGGCTAAATTTCTAGCTCGTTTTAAACAGCATGACCATACCCCGACCATACAATGTTACACGTAAAGCATCTTTCGTACTTACCCAATACTTGCTAATTCGCCCACATTAGCCCCACATGCTACTCTGTGCGTACAAGGCCTCACACACAAGTCTAACGTGCTTTCGCTTTACGACCAGAAGAAAAAGACAAACAAGGGATTCCATGGGTACAGCAACCCTTTGCCAAAGGGCCTGCTGGCGATGATGTGCCGAGATGGTAAACAACGTACACATCGATCTGGTGGCCACAACAAATGCTGACTTTCTTTTCCTTTACCACACCCGGACACACCAGTTTGGGTGCCGTTTGCTTTACATGTGAAGCCCCCCCCCCCATACAGACACAGACACCCGAAGGGAAGTGAGACTTGCTTTCTTGCGGTGTATTATATCCATACGCTTGTGGAGTACACATTACGAGGGTTATGAGCACATGCACCTCACCTTCTGACAGAAGCTGGGCCATGAGTTCTCTTTATGACACATCTTTACCCCGTTGTTTAGCCGCTTTGCGCTAGCACAGTATGTGTCGGTGTGTTGAATGCAACTTCAGCAAAACGCCCTCCAACGCTGCTGGGAGCCTTGGATGTGTAGCAGGAGTACAGGTTTGTGGAAGAGCCACAGTACGGTTACGCACTTACCTACGGCAACATCCGGACCAACTTCTTCTGCGATTTTTTATCCCATCTCCATCCAAGATCCATACCCACCAGAAGAACGTCAACAAGCGAACCTTTCCATCATCCGTCGAAAATGTGGAGACGATACCGCGTTTACGACAATCTTCACAACCCAATCTACTCCTACCCATCTTCCGTACGTACCCATACATTCAACGACTACAAGCCTGGAAACCGACACGACTTTCAAAGGACACACCAAACACTCACTGTGTGCGTGTGTGTGTATGTGTTCGAAGTGTGGAAAGGATTGAAAAAGAGGGTGGAAAACGAGCGGGTCTTGTTTCCTTAATTATTTTTTAAGATGCTCCCATTGAGCTCGATTCATGGCACATTCAAGTGTGAGCGGTGTTCAAGATTAAAATGAACGTCCGCTCCAGAACGCACCGATCCTGCCGATACTACCCGGGTGAGAGATGAGGGATTGGGGTTGATATGTGAATAGGAAGGGTAAGAAGACACATTTGTGGATGAAACGCACGCACGTACCCGCGTCGGGTTCGCTTCCGTGCCGTCTCTTCTCACCCACTGCCACATGGTCTTTTATTATTGATGCAGAAAATCTGCAGGTGCATCGGGAATTCTTTTCAACGCTGCAAAAAGAAAGAGAATACGACCCTTGCTCCTCCCCCCCTTCCTCCCAACCCTCCTTGATCACGTGTTCGTATTTCTCAAGACCTTCTGCACAGGTAGGTCCCCTTTATAGCCGGGGATGCACACAGCAGGCACACACAAGGTGCCACCAGTGTTCTTACCGCCCGTAGTCTCAACGTCTCGTAACGTAAATGAGCCGAACGAAGCAACGACGCATGGAAGTCGAATGGTCGAAAGGATGTCGCAAAGAAATGCCAACTCTTTCTCTCTCTCTCGAACCCATCCCGCTTCAGAACGCCAATTGCACAACCGGGAAAAATTTGTGCCATCTGCATCCTAGGAGAAGGTAAATCAAGATGTTGTTGAATCTCATCGGTTGGCTGGACAAGACGATACGGTCCCACAGCTGCAACCCGCCAACTATCCGAAAGCGTCTTTGTGCACATTTCTTTGCACTGCTGCTCCTTGTGACGGTAATTTTCTTTCTAGCCGAGGTGACACATAAAAGCACCCGGAAGAAAAGCGATCACCCTCTTTCACCATGCATAATGCAGGATGGGCAGGTCAACACCTGCACACGCCAGAATCCCCGGGGGTCTCGCGTCGTCAGAAATCTGAACAGCGAACATTGGAAAGAAATTAAGTTTAGATAAGAACCGGAGTGTGCATTGAAGTGGTTGTGTTTTTCGTTATCTCGCGCTGAGGAAAATGGGCCATCATTAAACGATGTTTGGAGTGTTTAAAGCAAAATCGAATTTGATAACCATGCTAATTTCTTTCAGCGAAATTGCATGCCGAAATATCCATGGAATGAGGTAACTTTTGTTCTCATTATAACATTTTGATTAGGAATTTCAAAAAAATATTATAAACATTATGTATTATTGCAACACATACATTTCCCAACATGCACTTTTCCTAACCGACAGCTAACGATATTTTGTCACATATATTGCATACTTTGTGGCGAATTTAACACATGCCGATGTGTCTCGCCTAGCTAAACGCCTAAATCTATGCAACCAATGCAACACACGTTCGTGTATATAATATCGAGATATTCTATAAAAGTGTAATCTACAACATCTTCTCACCGTGTTTTATAAAAAAAAAACAGATCGTCATTGAACATGAGAGAAATTGAAATATCGATGACAAGATCTGATAACACACAGAGAGAGCCCCAGATGTGATTATTAACGTTAAAAAGTGTATTCTCCATTTCGCAAAACCCCAAGGGGGGTCGAAAAATGAATCAAATAAATATCTCAGTTGTTTATCAAAAAGCTGTAAACCTCGTCGAAGTGCAGATTTGCTTTTTTGTCTAGCTCCAGCATGAACATGCTGCATTCAAAAATAGGGCCAGAAAAAAAGCATCACATTTTCAAATAAACTCAACCACTCGTACACAATCTGTCCAACCCGACCCCGAGTGTTGTTTGTTCCAATTATGCGAGATCGATTGCTCGACAAAAATTTATCCATAAAAAAATACCCCCACGCTTGCTCTTTGATGCCAAAGGATTTATTGTGATTTTACTGGCTGACCCTTACTCCCGTAGCCGAATACGGACGACACACCACACGGTCCAAAGGTGTTTTTTTTTGTTTTTCGCTTCCATCCATTGTTGCTTCTAGCATAAACCAAACTGCAGGACCTTTCCGCCGGACACATAACAGCAGCAACAACAACAATGGCACTGCCTTCGCAACCGGGAATGCAATGAATTCGATTTCCAGCTGATATGGGGAGGTGAAAAAAGGCTTGCTCCGAGCGGAGAAACAACTAAAGCATTGACCATCCACACACACACACACACACACATGCGCTTGGTTCTTTGCTTTTTCATTCAGTGAATGTTCTTGCACTTCAAACCAAATGAATTCTACAATCAACTTCATTCGGGACACAAAAAAACACATACACGCACGCATACACATACACCTAGGGAAGGGTGACTCTACGTGCTGTATGTATGCTGTGCAGAATAATAGCAACGAGCGTCAAAATAGAGCGAGAAGCCAGCATAAAACCACAACCCGTGGCTAGAACCGCAGCTTCGAAAAATCAATCCAACTTCCGCAGCATGTTTTTCTGCCAACATCGACCGACACCTCCACTGCAAGCGAGTGCCCGTTACACACGACCGAACAGAACCGCGATAGAGAAAAAGAGAGAAAGAGAGAGAAGGGAGATGAAAGTGGGGAAGTGAGAGCGAGCGACAGGTGGAAGCAACAGGATTCGTGCACAGGACTCCGCCAGCATGGACTCATGGTCGGGGACGATATTTCAATAACTAAAATTAAAATGTCGTTTCCAGAGAGTTGGTCGGTTTTTGCCCGAGTGGATATACCTGACCATGCTGCAAAAACTCCCAAGCACACACAAGCGCACACCCACCCCATGTGTGGTGTTGATGACGCTGTTGCGCTCGGTTTATGCTGTGATCCCTACTGCCCAGCCTTCCCACTCTATACCCACCATTCCGGTCTTGCAGTCTTGCACCTTCTCCTCAACGGAATGCTTCAACCCTTTCCCCGAGCGTAAGGCTATCCTCCGTAGAGGTTGACCGGAACAGCCCTTCTGCATGGTAAGCGTGGCCACGTGCGGAAGGTGATGAATGTGACGCACCGAAGAAGGAACTTTCACCCACAACAACAAGCCACCGGTAGTGGTGGGTGTGCTGTCCCTCAGTTCCGGTAGTAAGCGTACACAAGTATTTAGTGCGCCACTACCCTGTCTTTCTCCAGTGAAGCAAGCCAACATACTCAACACACCTGGACTCCTCGAGCTATGTGTCACTTCCGGTGGTCATGTGTGCTTGTGTGTGTGTGTGTGTGTGTGTGTATGTATTTGGTGTTTAGGTTGCAGGACGAATGTGGCTTACCACCCATCCTGCTAGAGTAGAATCCCTTACCGTATTTCGTATGCGTATCGAACACACAATGTTCGAACAAACAATTGCATATCACCAGGCGCACGGCAAACGCTGGAGAGATTTTGTTACGATCAATCGCTCTCAGGATACATCTCCTAGCCTTTCCACGAACCCGTTCCCCTCCCGTATGTCACAGACATCCCACCAGTGAAGCTGCATTTTGTGATGCTCCACACCCCTAAAACGCCCGGAATGGGACAAGGTAGATGGTGGTGTAGGGTAGCTTTTCAAACTGTGCATCAATTGTTCCAACGTTGTGCGCCATCATATACGCCCTGCAAATGCAACGCAATTTCCCAATGAGGTGCCCGATGCACACACACACACACACACCCACAGAGATTCGCTTCCTAATGCAGATAGAATTCAACGGAAAAGCCACTCCATAACGCCCCCTGGTTGTGCATCGCCGCCACCAACACGGAGGAGAGTTGCACGGCTGCAACTAAACAATGAGACCGATTTTCAACTAAATTAATAAATAATGCTCGACAAATACTCTTCGGCCGGTGCTGCTGCTTGCTGGTGGCTGGTGCCTAATAATACACAACGGCCGACCACCACCGGCACACGCCGGGTCACGATGTATGCCTAACAGTGTGCAAACACATAGTAGCGTCGCTGACCCGATTGAATGCACTTGCTGCACTTTATTATGACGCTGCCAATGATATGCTGATTGTGATTGTGCCTTCAGCTTCACTGCTCTTCACCATTCACCCACTCTTTACGGTCCACACAAGCGTATGTGTGTGTGTGTGAGCGTGGATGCACTTCTTCACCCAGGCCAAGTGTGTAGGGGGTTTTTGGCGTGCAGACATCCATGTCCCAAAACCAAACCCATTCTCCCATGCACGCCACTGTGCTAGTGTCGTCTACGTGGGGGTTTCTGTTTTACGCCGATAGACACACCAGCTTATCCGGGCTTAAATGCGGACGTTTGTTATGCCTGGAAGAAGGTTTGCAGCAAATCCTTTAAGGTCATCCAAAACCTGTTGGGCTAAGCGTTGCGCTTCACCGTGTATTGTGATGTTGGGCGTCACGAGATGCGATGAGACGATATCCGACCTACAAATAGTTTGCATGAATTAAGTCATACCACACGCACCGGCGTACGCAACGTACACAAAACTAACCTTTTATCTGTAGATACACATTCTCCAATTCGAAGCACAATGCTCCAAGCTGATTCCACCGAACAAAACGATTCCATTCGCTTCAGCGGAAGCCGTGCAATAGTGCAACAACGGCACAGTAAAAGCGCCAGCTTCACTGCACACTACACCGACTGGCCAGTGACCAGTATTTACAAACTATTATTATAATTGCCTGGTTGGGTGGTGGCCGACTTTTCCGCTGCCAACCGGTGTTCACCTTACAAACCTTCTAATATTTTCATTTTCCACTGCTTTTCATTTCACCACAAAGCTCTATTTGCTAAAACCAATCCAACTGCGAACCGATTTTCCCAACCCAACCACCCACCTTTACACTGCCAATAGAGAACGCATGCTCGAAAGGGTTTGCATTCTAATAATCTGTCTGCAAATGCTGTCTTGCTGTAACGAGCTACCGAAAATCTAACATTGCATCGCCTTGAAAACATAACCTCCGGGTCCCAACCGTTGTGCAATGCAATTAATTGCAGTTTGTACCGTAGTGCGGTAACGGCATACAGACTAACTTGTCGGAAAAACTGGTCAGAATCTAAACGCTACAGCCCCGGGGGCTGCAAAAGCATTCTACGAGGTAAGCCACAACTCATAACTTTACTCCCAAACAAAAAAAAAAACCCCTGCCAAAAGCCTGCCGGCCCAACTTACCTGTCACGGTACGGGTACGGTCAGTTGATTACCGGAGCGCGCGCGCGCATTTATGCGAAACATCAATCTCCGCTACAATTAATGAAGCAGCAGCAACATGACGTCGCCGGAGGAGAAACTCAGTGCGAGAAATTCCTGCCGGGTTGTGTACGCTGGCAGGTACGCTGGAACATAATGGTCAGTATTTCCCCGAAACGGACCGACGGACGGGCCCGGGCACAATTTCATCCCCCGGCCGTCAGCCAACTGCGTTTAATTGAAATGTGAAACTAAAATTTTGTTACTCAAAACTTTTGTGGCCCACCCAAACCTTTGCCCAAAAGTGCACATTTGCCCAGAACGGCACACGGCGACACACACACACACACACACCCTGCCCTGCGTTGCAGGATGTGAGTTAACACACTCATACATACGCACGCACCAAACGGCGCCAAAATGTCCCGAAACGTGGGGTTTGGTGGTGCTTCGAGTTGCCGTGCGCGGATGTTTTTTTGCGGTCAACCGAAAGTTTTGCATCATATTTCAACAATTTGTTTAATTATCAAAATAATTTCCTTACCCTCCAGCTGCCCTGCCCTGTTTCCCCCCTGTTTTGGTGTTTCCATTCAAACGGATATGCACACACACACACACACACACACACAAAGAGGTGCCACCACCAAATGCAACGAAAAACAGAAAAAATGGGCACAAAACTAAACGCTTTTCCAGCGTGCACCCGAACCGGCTTCGAAGCCCATTTGCAGTCGATGGTGCATAATAAATTTGCTAAAAAATACGACAAGCAGAAGGGACCCCCCATCCCCCGATTGGGGCCCTGGTTTGGCTGGCTGCACTGCTGCAAATGGTCGTTGTACACAAATCAGCAGCAGTGGGGTGTTTAAAGAGCAGGGAACCACAGCAACACAAAAAAGAACACAGGATGAGCGGGTAAATTTTCCATATTGAAAAATTAATGACTCAAAACGAAACGTTCAGACGAAAGCAAAATAGGGGAGGGGGGAGGTTGGGAGGCTAAAATTGGACACTGCACAATTTAAGTGCCAGATAGTGCCTAAACCAAATGCAAATAGTACATATATATATATATGCTAGAGAGCCCATCGGCCGGATCGGCGTCTGTCGGTTGCAAGTTACGCACGTGTCGGTACATCGGTAATCGTTCATCATTATAATCCACTCCCGGGTGCGGTATGTCTGTCTGCCCCGGGGTCTGGTCTGGCTTCAGTTCTCCAGTTATTGAGTGGGTGTGCTCGTGTGTTTGTGTTTGCTGTTGGCTAGTAGTTTTTCTCGCCAATTACGCGCCATATCTAAAATTATAAAAACAAATCCTTTTAATTTGCTCCACTGAGGTTCTCACCCAATGCGCTTTCCTATCAAATAGAAGGACACAACATTGTTGCACCAATGATTCTGGCATGGTCGGGAGAGCAAAACACCGATTATGATGACTGGTTGGGGTCGGTGCGCGTCACTCGGTCACTAATAAATCTACTGAAAAATCAATAGACAAACATGGCACGCCACACACAGATGTGACAACCTCGTACACCCCCCTCGCCCCCCCCCCACACACACACGCACACAGTTCCATGCCCTTGGGAGCCCGGTGGGAGGTGTTTAAATAGACGTAAAAGAGGAACGAGAGAGTGAAAAACAAAAATAGGTGATTAAAATAACAACAACGCGGAAACACAAAACCATTTCTAAAACTGCAACAGCCGTACTAACCGGCGCGTTAATAAAAGCAAACCACCGCAGGCACACCGGGGTGGTGCCGGGGTTTGTTGGTTTTTTTGCTTTTGCTTTGTCAACGTGTGTGACCATCGGAAGTGGCTGTCGGTTAAAGCTAGTGGGCGCGAAAAACTAAACACTTTATCATTGCGCTTGTTCCCCCGACACGCCACACAATGTTATGCCGCCTGCGCATCACCATGTGCATCCACCACCAATACAGCCTGGGCTGACTGTCGTTTTTTTTTGTTTTGTTTTGTTGCTTGCTGGTTCAAACATCCAGCAGGGAAAATTTATTACTCCATCGCGCCATCCCTTTCGCTGTGTAGGGTGGCGGAAAAATGTGACAGAAATCAGAAGCACAACTACACGGCTATGTCTGGTCCCGGTTCGGACAACAAAACAAAACATTGTGATTGTGAGTGATAGCGCTAATGATTATAAATTGCACAAACCGTAACCAACCTTTTCCTGCTGCTTGGTCGGCTCGGGCCGATCGTTTTCCTTCCCCCGGGTGGTGTGAGTTTTTCTTTCCCGCAACCCTAACACACCTAGCAAAAACAAAAAAAAAACAGACCCGTTTGGGGTATATACGTCCGGTTGGGCTCTATGGTTTGTTGGCTAATTTCAATTTCCACCCCGAGTGAAAACAACAACAAGATTAAAAATAACAACAGCAGCAGTGCAACAGGAGGGTGAGTTCTTTCCTGCTACATTTTCCGCTCATTTTTAATCCACCCGATCCTCAGCCCCCGGAATAGGGGTGGAATGGGGTCGTCCGTTTGGGTTGTTGTTTTTTTTTAACAGCCAACCGCGACCCATCATGATCGTGAACCAGAAAAAGTCCCACACCATTAGACGTTCGCGCACTAAATGCGGGATAATCGGTCCGGTCGACTCCTCGGCAGGGCAAAATGTATGTTTGCCACCCCTTCAGAGGGGGAGTTCCGTGGAGGATCGGTGAAACCGTGGCGCGGCGCCATTGCTTGTTTGTAAGTGGGATTATGTTCACCAGCACTGGCTACACAGAGGCACGGTTGCATTGTTTAGATTCACTTACCTCATCACGGCAGTCGACGTGCACCTTGCCGCTGTCCAGCACTCGCCTCAGCAGCATTTCGTCACCACGCAGGGCAGCCAGGTGTAGCTGAACGTCCGAAAGGGTTTCTTTCTGGAACATTTTTTGCGTGTGCAACACAAAAGAACAGAAAAAAGAGAGAGAGAGAAAAAATCATCAGACAAGCTCGTGTGAATGGGATTATAAATTTTCGGGCCGCTGTATTTTGTACCGCACATTTAATGGAGCCGCCTGGTGGATTATATGTTTCGGTTGGTGGAAATGTTTTATTTATGCATTTTTTTAGTGTTGCAAAATTAAAAACCTCTATATTTAAACAAAATTCATCATGTAGAAGCTTCGGTAGAGCACTCTTTAACTCACACGCCTTCTTTAAAGAATAAATAATACTAAATATCCCCTTTTTTCTCTTCAGTTTTAAATATACGCTCGTAACAATTGATAGCTATGCCGTTAAAAAACCATTTGAAAAGATGCTTTTGGAAACAAGAGCAGTGCATCAACATGCAACCGTTTGCTTCCTTTGCCATAAAGGAAAAAAAAAGCGAGAGAAAAAAAATTCTACGAAAGAAAAATTTAACCTCACAAACTTCTTTAGACAAGCGGAAGAGGAACACCTCGCGTGACCTTTAATTGTAATAGCAAATTAACCTTTGTAATAACATGGAATTATGGTACCGTGTGCATGCATACGTGCCACGGCACAGGGGCGAAGAATGCTTTTTTCTTCAGCGCGAAACGAAGCGCGAATCCCTAAGTAAACGATGAACCCTTTACTTACTACAACAATGAGTGGGTTACATACAACTCGCGCGCAAAAAAGACCCCTAGCATCAAGTAACTCAAACCACCCAGAACAAAAGCGAGACAGTTGGTGTTGAGCAAAAAACCAACAATCCACTGTATGTGTGTGTGTGTGTGTGTTTGTGTGACCGACCTGGCAAACAGGAAAGCCACAGCCGGGTGACGGGTATGTAAACACAGGCCGGCGATGGGGTGGGCGGGTGATGGCCATCAGCCTTCCCGTAAGAATGCAGCCCTACCCTTAAACACACAACGAAGTGTGAGGGATTGTTAGTCCATTGTGACTGCTACGGTGAGCGAAGAAGGTGATGGGAGGGAGGGGGAGGAGGAAGGGACAAAAAGAAGGAGGTTGGAAGGTATGTTTGCATGGCTAGACTAATGTAAAAATTTTGCACCCGTTTTGCGATGTGAAAAATGAAATAAAAATCCAAAGCCAAGTTGGCGCCTCCATCCGGTTCGCTGCCGACGGTGGTTAAGGTAAAGGTCGATGTGTCTGCATGTCAGTGGAAAGTTTTCAGGGTGTGAAAACCGGGAAGATAAAGAAAAATGGATAGCAAACAATAATTTAGTGATGATTTACAGAAAACCTCAAACGAGCGCCACTAACGGATGCAGCAAAATAAATGGAATAAAAAAGCATAAATGACAAAAGAGCAAATAGAAAATAGATAGAACTTTGTTCGATTACAAATGGTAAGGAACGAACAAGTGCAAACAAAAGTGTGTGTTTAACAGAACAAACAGCTAATCCGTGAAGAGGATGCAGAAGAGAAGCAGAATCGAATAAAAACAAACCACACAAATAATGAAAAGCCAATCGAACGCTACGAATAGTTTTTTCCTTCTCGGTGGTAGAATCGATCACCACTAATCCAGTGTGCTTAGGTGCTTTGATAACTCCCAGCCATCATCGGGTTCGCAACGCCAGCAGAAAATGGGAACGTTTCGATAAGTTTGCGAAAGAGTGTTGTGACAGGAACTTCTTGCTTCCGTTTTGCCCATTTCCTTCTCTTGCCCGGCATCCCAACGACGATCGGTCAATGGACGGAGACATTGCAAATAAGGACAAAGGCAGTGTGCGCTCTTTGTGCTCAAGTGCAGACGTTTGACACGGTGAGCTTACAAGACACCGTGGCGCGAGACGTAAGGCATGCTGGCTGCTGCATGCATTAAAGACTAGACAAAGGAACATCTCTTCATTGATCATTTATAATGAACGGGAAAATGGGGGGAGGGGGGAAACCCCTCCTCCCTCCAGAAACGGAAAGGATTGTTGCTGGTAAGAATGGAAGATGAAAAGAAATTCTCTGAAAGTCGTAAGGATTCTCTTCTCCTTTTTTTTTCGCTGGGTTGTAACTTCTTGGATAACTAATCATTTCATTATTCAATTTGCGCTTTACAAACCGCTGAGACAAACGCTTGCAAGGATGGATGCTCGGCGAAAGAGCATACTGGGGAGTGGATGCGAAGGTCTCTGGGTTATTATTTTATGAATCTTCGAGGTAGAGTAATACACAAAAAAAATCAGAATCCCAATGCAATTCTCTTACAAAGTATCGACGGAGAAGGCAACGTCCAGTTACTACGTAACTCTGGTTTGGAGTTACTGAGTTACTTATAGCGTCTTTTTACATAGGAAAAGAATTTTAAGTACTTCAGACCCATTTTTTTGATGACTTCGGCCATCACATAATTCGATGGCAGATAGGACACAACGAGTATTTTTATCTCTTCTGATATACCAAGATTTAACGCATAATTTGAGCTCTTTCACCTGATTTAAGAAAAATTAAAATAACTAAGAGTGAGCAAAGTGCCAGCAATAAATGTTGTGACAAACGTGGTCTGAAAAAGTCCTCTATCGTAATGTTTCGTAATAGACGAATGTCCCCTAAAGAGATGATGCAAGTGCATTGCTTTGCCTGTACAAAGAAAGAGATTTAGAAGAGTAAGATCCGCTCCAACCATTCTAGAGTCGCGTCATAATTAAGCATACATTTAGACTCCCAAAACCCCACAACCCGTTCGACAACGTAATTAAGCTTAATTGGAAAATACCAAGTTACGCGCATGTATGAACGAACCCACATCATCGCGTCTAGTGAAGGATATGAGGCACTAAGAAAATCTTACTTACTGATGAAATAAAGCAGAAAAGAAGAGCAACGCGAGCACTAGCTTTAGCTTCGAAATATTCAAGCACGAATGTACGAAAGCACAACTAATGAAAACGGAGCAGAAATGAAACCGATTTGCATACTGTTAGTACTACACCGAATGATCCCAAGGATTTAACGTATTTCATTAAACCGCTGCTTGCTGACGTCCACAACAGCATTGCGTTATTAAACTGTTACGTTGGCAAGTGGAGCTATGGAAGCACGAGCCACATAGTGCACTGATGGGGTCCTTACCGAGACTTGAGGACCTAAAGAATTTCTACTCGAGCGCACCAATAGCTCCGTACGGATTTGTACGAATAAAACCAATAAAAGTGCTCAGCAAGTTCACCGACAAAATCAAAGCTCCCAATAACGAACCTGACCTACTACTGCTGGAGGTCTTCTACTCACTCACCCACCTTGCTATCGTTAGCACCATTAGCATTTTCTTTTTCTTTTCCTTTTGTTAGCTCTTAGCCCCTGAAGCTCGCTCAATTCATTTCCACCGGAATTCCATCAATGAAGGTGACTTACAACAAACTGCTGTCAGTGACACGCCATCGGAACATTTTTGGTTCCATTTTTTTCATCCTGCAAGCGTGAAGAAACCGGCGAAACATAAAGCCAAACCGACAGGCAACCAAGCATGACCAGCACACTTTGCCCTTTTTGCCTGAAGGAAAATGGGTCTTTTGGCACTTTGGAAAAAATGTGGCAGTGTTGGTGTGAATTTCCCCCCTCTCTCACACACACACATAAACACACACAGACAGTCACAAAGGGCTGCCGAGTTTCGCGTGAAGGCGAGCCAACGTCAAATCTCGTTCGAAAATCCCATTAGCAGATGAAACAACGGGCAGCAGCGCCGGCTAAAGAACCTGTTCCATTCGGTTGGCTCGGGCTCCATTCCTCTCGCTGGGTTCGCATACCGGACGTACGGCACACCGAAAAGGTTCGGCTAACATGCAACGCTAGATGACCTGGAATTCGCACTGACGGGAGCAGCACTACCAAAAGGGCCCTGCCACGGTTAGGAGACGAATAAAACGAACCTTCATGCACACCACCGTCACGATACACGTCACACGAAGGTGTGACCTGACGACGCTCGACGCCATCTTATTACCGGTTGCCAATCGAATCTGACGTTCTCCCGGTTGATCCACCGGCGACCAAAGCATATTTACCCTCCAAGACAAGCTCTCGGGCAGAGGCGTGACTCAGGTCCTACACCAACCCTAGCCAAAGCGCAAAGCTTCGGTGAGGCAGCTAACGCTAGCCTGTCAAATTTCAAGGTAACAAACCATTAACGTTTTCCGGTAGCCCGCGACTCCGACACCGACAATGGTGGCCGACAGAGTTTTGCAGCACAGCAAACTTTGCCACTAACTCAGCCCCACTTCCGGACAACTTTGGTGGCGCCGAGAAGGTTCACACTTTTTCTCCACAGTTGCCCAGCACGCAAAAAAAAAATGGTCCCGCCCAAAACTTGGCGGAGACAACCGGAACCGGTTGGTGGGTGGCGGAATTGAAGCGCGAAAAAGGGTGGAATGTTTGATTTATGTAGGCGAACGGGTTGGCCCGCTTGCCGGGTGGTAAGAGATACGGTCAGTGTAAGTGCATCGACGACCGGGCTTCAGTAGTTTCCGAATATTTCACCAAACGCTCACAAATGTAAACGCAACCAGCGCGCAACCAAACACTTGCCAATCGTAAAACTAACGACGTGGAAGCTCAGTTAGCGCGCGGACCCGGTAAAAGTTTCGGTCTCTTTAGCAAGCACCTTTTGTCCACCTGAGCAACCGCCCCAATTATGCATCCCGAGCGTGTCTACCGGAAACGGCTTCGTTTTGGTATGGGCACCTGGCTTAACAATCGCTTACTTTCGCTTTGTCTGGTTGGCCAATACACACCGGCGCAAGATGTCTTGATGGCGTGTTTAATAATGGTAACACGTTTGCTACCTTCATGCGTCCAAAGGAAGAGAGTGTGTGTCTGTGCTAATAAGCGATTATTTTGTTTATTTAACATTGAGCTCACTTTTTGCGCTTCCGACGCTTTAGCTTAAATGGAGCATCAACCCATTAAAAATATCATCATCTATCATACTACTTTCCCAGCCATTCGTTCCTCAGGTGGGGACTGTCGAAACGAAGCCTACAATTTACTGTGCCCCATCAAATTAGAACCCCATCATGATTGGTGGTTAATTAGCACAAAAATAAACACACACCAGGGAACAGGAAGTAAAGTTGTGGGTCCCCCCAAAAAACACAAATGCATTTGACACGATCGCAATCTGTTTGTGCGCGGAGTTTTTGCTTCGCCGAGCATTGTGTCGGTGCAACGGAGACTCGACCCGTTTGCAAGCGATCAGTTTCGCCAGCGCTCGAGGAACTAACTGCAGGCGGGTTAATATGCCGATGCACCACACGCTGTGCGGTGCAACAGTTTCACATGTATGTTTTTGCCGTGTTCGTAATGTTGCACCCTCTTTCGCTCGTTCTGCTTGTGATATGAGTTAGCTAAATGTAAGCTGGTAGACAATCGGTAACGAGCCAGAGCGCACACACCGATCCAGGCGGGTCCAAATAAAATGGGTGATTATTTACACCGAACCAGAGAGCTACCAGATCGGACGCCCGGTGCTCTCTCGTACACGGGCAAGGCTCTTGCCTCTTGGGCGTATGACGACAACGACGACCACTGTTGCGCTCTTATGGGGTTCGCACCGGTAGTTTTATGGCCAATTAATGTCCGATTAATAATCCGACCTCACATACGCAGCGACCGGACACAGTTGTTGCTCTGCCGGGCGCTGGGTTGGCTGCCCTCGGCCGTGAATGATTGTGTCCATGAATCACACGATTTGATTGCCATTCCGATGCCGGTCGTATGCCGGTGTAGCGCACGAGGAGTGTGGAGATGACCAACTCTTCGCAACCCGTCCCAATGCATTGCGTTTCCTTCCTTCGGGAGGCTGGCTCACATTCCTTTTCTTTACCCACCAGCACAGCTGTGAAATGTTGTTATGGCTTTCGATTACTGTTCCTTTTGCTCGGTATCGATTTCCCACTCCTCCACCGCTTCGCAGATGACAATGTTCTGAGCTTGAAGTGTTTGTTGTGCTAAAACGGGAGGAAATAATGTTGTTTTGAGTACCGGTTTCCAATTTCCAGAAGCATGACAAACACACACACACACACACATTTACCTTGGGTCCAACCTTGGGTGATCGTAACCGGCCAAAGAGTTCGATCCACTGGCGATCCTAATAGGATATCCCGCGATGCTACGGTGGAATTGTTGCGCTCCTTCACCAGACTTACCCGAAACGGGAATTAAGCATCAGTGTTTAACGTCTTATGCGCGCACGGTTAAGCGAAGAAGCGCTTAGTAATGAATAAAGAAAAATGTCTATTTTATGTCGATGGTGGCTGATCGTTCGAAACGGCTGAAGATCCAGGTGCACACCGCGTTGTTTGCATGCGGTGTTTTACGATTATTTTACGCACAACAATTGATAACAGCTGACGGTGTATCGGCGTGGTACCGGCCGTCCGATTGATGAAGTGGGTTTATAGAGTCATCGAGAAGTAAAGAACATTGAATGATTTTTTGTCATTTACTGCCGCTGCGGGAATTGATTTCCAAACGATTGGGGAAACTAGAAATTCCTAAATGATTCCTCGAACCTTCCTCTACTTCTGCAAATGAATTGTGATTTACAGAATTAGACTAATATAAGGTCTTCTGATAACTTGTTTTTAATATTCCTGTATAACTCATTTTAGATCTCTGCCTATTTAAGCTCCAGTATCTGGCCCAGACCCTGTGAAACAAACGTGCTTATACAGTTCATTATGGTGGTGTCAATAAAATGGAAGCATGTCCAGATGCAAATTAAACGAATAGCGTACAGAGGCCGGATATCTTCGCTCGAAACTCGCCGTACATGCAACAACCGAGGCCACCTTAGGCCACCCTATCTTTGAAAACTAATCGAAATCCGCATTGCATGATGCATGCACCCGCCGACTCGTGCATTGGGGTTAAGAGGATTGCAGTCGTAAAGCTGTCCCATACCTTCACCCGATGTAACGGATCCGTTACGGAGTTCTTTGCATACTAGATAATGGTTTTTCCCTTTCATTGCAAATACATCAAACACCCATCAAACATGTGAAGTATTGTTAAACATGACCCTCCTTGCTCTTCCTGAAGCGAAACGACAAAAGCGCGTTAAAGAATCGCGCGTAAAGCGCGTTACGATCGTCATAAATAAACCATGATACTTGGGGCATCGGTTGGCAGGAAAACATCATTCCAATGTAGTAACAGATGAAACAGTGGTCTTTTGGAGCGCAGGAAGCAAAGAAAAAAAAACATAGCGAGACCCCACCCTAGCATCTTTACCAGAAACCAGTTCCCGCGCCAAACCCATAAACCACCCCCCGCCCGCAACCATCCCTTACTTTGTCCATTTAATGGTTCATAATTTTAATGCTGATTGAAAAATTGCAAATAAAATATAATCCCATCGCCGGTAGCGATGCACTAGCGGGGGCAACGACAGCAACAGTAACGGCAAGACAGGAAAGCAGCTAGGAATCCGTCAGAAATGAATCGGTACGAATGAGCCTACCCGGGTGCCCGGAAAGGGGTTTATGCAAGCCGTGTTTCTTTTTTGCATCGTTCTCATACGATCGTCTACGACGACTCATCAAGACTCTTCATCGCAACAAAGTTGAGTTTTAAGGTTAGTTGTGGCAGACAGTACATGTCTACATTGCATTCCGCATTTAAACCGAGCCAGCCCGACCCGTGCATCACAAAACTGAATTTCTAATGGCACAACGACGTCAAGTACCTTGAGCGCTTGCAGTAAACTGCTCCAAGAGCCATCTCCCGCCCTTTTGACTATGGCTTTGAGAGAACCTTCCAGCTCAATCTGTCTCGAGGCTGGGCTAGTGACTGCTGCTGAACATTGGAGGAATACAAAATAAAAAGAATCCACCCTCTAATGCACTTCTTTTCGATTAGCGTAATGCACTACAAAAGTAATGCTGCATCATCCCCATGGTAGCACGGGTATGTACTACCGCCCGGCTGTTCGACCGAAGAAAATCCACATTTAAATCCATTCCTCAGCCGATTAGCCAGCCAGATCAGTACAATAATCTCTCGCATCTGTCTCTGTGCGTTGACAGGCAGCTAGAATACAAACACAAACACACACACGCGGAGATTCGTCACGCCAAACGTCAGGAGTGGGTGAGCTTAAGCTTAACATTTCGAAAAGATAAAATTACATATTTTTTCCACAAAATTTGTTTATCCTCTTCACTGCGTGTTCCTAGCTTCCTGCAGTGAATATTAAAAGTTTTGCTTCCTTCTTTTAAAACGCACCGGTGACTAAGGAAGGAAGATGAGAGGAATTGGAGGGATGTGTGGGTGTTGGGCAAGGGATACCACCGGAAGTTGCCAAGTAGCAAATTCAAATTGACATCACAAACATCAGTACCGAGTGGTGGCTCTTCTTCCAGAAATCATCCTCCGGAGAACACTTACACTACTTGCGTTGAAACGTTGCACCAACCGAACCGCTGGTGCTCTCGCACGGTGCATACACTGTAAAACGTAAACGAACGATGAGAAAGAGTCTTGTCTCGGTAGGATGAAACCTCCTGGTTTGTTTTTTTTTTCTTTTCTTGCCACCCACCACCGGGGCGACGTTGTGCAGTGCGCAACGAAGCGTAAGAAATGTTGTCTACTTTTCCTTGAGGTTTTTTGGAGTGTGGCAAACGCAAACGGGCCGGGAATGTTTGTCAGCGCATTTCTCTATCACTCAAATGCTTTAACGTCTGCCTCTTGCACGTAGATGTTTTATGGCGACATAGTGCAGCTCTTACTTGGGGATGTTGTCGTGCGGAAAATGTGTGTGTGTATATATATATATTTTTTCTTTTTTTTTATAAACCACTTCTACCTCTAGTTTAATTATGCTTGGTTGGAAGTTTTGCCGAAGTAAAAAGTTGCGCTCTAATGAGACAAATTCTTGAATGCTTCCAATATCTGGTTCCATTAGGTTCGGTATCCAAGGTTTTTCAAGACCACAGATATGCCAATTAAGCAAAGCATTGCAACAATCAAAAGAGTCTACGCTTCCACTCCCATTGCAACGTCATTTCTGCATCAATAAATTACTTACTGTTGCTTATCAGTACCTCGACTCTCTAGGCATGCATCTAATTAAAACTTAATACAAAACATTCATTTACTTTCGGCCACTACAAACGGAGCGGTCGCTTTTGATAAAGGCTTCTCAAACTTAATTAACTATTGAATTTTGCCCTATAAAAGCGAAGCTCGGCTAGAACTGTTCCATAGCAAAAAGTGTTTTTGGTATACAACAACCTCCACACGCATTCATCATGAAGCCTACAATTGTTCTGCTGGTTGCGTTCGCAATTCTCGCCTGTGGTAAGTTGTTAGACATTATTTTAATATTTAAAAACACGCTCATTCTTGTACCTCTGCTCTCTACTAGCTACATCTATCGTATCGAGCGAATCGGCGGCCAAAAATTTGGTAGATAAGCTTGTCCACGCACCCGTATTCGGTGATTTCCTGAAAGGTCTTGCCCAACAGGTAATTGCCCAGGAGCATACCACAGCATCACCTGATGCGCATACAGAATCGACCAATCCAACGAAATGATATCATAACTAGTCTATGCGGGAAGTACTTTTGCGAGTATCACGAACCGAGTATGAGTAGCGTTACAAGTTATAAATAGATAGCATCCAAGCGCGCAGCATAACATCCGGCATGTTTTTTTTTATTTAATTCACATAAAATGAAAGAAAATTCGTTTAATGATCATTATCTTACTCAGTATGGTGTAAGCTCATTTTCGCTCGATTAAACCGTACGTAGAGTCTTACAGTTTTCTTGCGGGCACATGGTCACTCGGGCTGCAGTCATAAAAAGCAGATATTCAACATCCTTCAGCTGCAGCAGACGATTGATACATTTTCCTACCGATAAGCCTATACACTCCAGGGTAGCGAATTTTCTTTGCTTACTTCTTAACGGGACCAAGGACGGCTTCCCTTTTTCGGGGACGCAACGAAGTCCCGCTGATTACGGTTTCCCGACCGTACACGAAATGAAGATTAATTACCCTGCTTAGATGAGGTCCACACACCGTGAGAGAGTGACTGATGTAATATGCTATCGCTTCTACTCGCACCCGGATTTCATTAGCGTGCTGCTGGGCCGCTGCTGGGCCACAGCGAACCGGTGGCAATGTCATACGAAACGCAAAAGCGAACCGCTTTCGCAGAGCAGATGAATGTTAAATGATCCGTTAAAAATTTAAAATACTTTTCTACCATCATCATCTTCACCGAAGTGTGTTCCAGTAGGAGCTGCCACTGTCACTAGAGCATTGTATGCGCTCGCGCGCTTGTGTGTGCTGCTCTTCCCAAATGTAGGACATCTCGTGGGATATGAAGTTTCGAAGGACTCAGAAAGGATTAGTAAAGATGACAAACTCGCCTCACTAAGACAGCGTAGCCGTGTAATGAATAGCGTCAACGAACGGAGCATATCTCATACATAAGGTATCCTCATCTTCGAACCGTACAAGAAACGTAAGTTTAGAAAAAAATCCTCATCAATGTCTCTATGTTCCATCGCCTCAGCAGCAACACAAAACATCATTCATTTCTGCTCTAATCCCTCTGTTAATACCGTTCCTAACGTCTTTAGCGCTTGTTTTTTAATCTACTGTACACGAGCTACGTTTATTAAANACAGCGTAGCCGTGTAATGAATAGCGTCAACGAACGGAGCATATCTCATACATAAGGTATCCTCATCTTCGAACCGTACAAGAAACGTAAGTTTAGAAAAAAATCCTCATCAATGTCTCTATGTTCCATCGCCTCAGCAGCAACACAAAACATCATTCATTTCTGCTCTAATCCCTCTGTTAATACCGTTCCTAACGTCTTTAGCGCTTGTTTTTTAATCTACTGTACACGAGCTACGTTTATTAATTGAGTATTCCCGTCGTTAGGCCCATTGACGAGCACAAATGAAGTATGGAAAAGGTTGCACCTTAGAAGATGATTTTAGATATTTTAATTAAGAAATTATAGTTATGATGACTATGCTTAGGTTGATTTGGAAAATAGAAATAAAATCATTTTTATTGTTCAACGAACTTTTTTGATGAGCGCAAAAAGCACTCAAATACAAACATTTGTCATGCGAATTGCAGCACTTTAGGCGTTTTATGTTATATAGAGAATATTGTGCTACTTTTTAGACTAATTGACACTCAAATTGGAATTGAATTTTATTTTTCCGACAAACAAAAGCAAAGAATAATTTACATTAATTGAGAGAAAAATAATACTTTTTTAGCGAGAAGCTGTTATTAACCATCAACATCAATATTTCAATTAGTGTTGAAAGCAAAAATTCTAGACCTTTGCAAAACCTTGGTCCCTCCGGTCATCAAAGGCACCAACGGTAATATGGCACATCTTCTTAGCTTCTCGACAACCACCGAAGCCGGATCGATCTTGAACAGAGCAACAAAGTGGCAGAAATAATTCATCGAAATTGGAAAATAATGAACTTTTCTCACCACATCATGCACATCTACGGACCGCACGGCACACGATCGATGGAACACTAATGGTAAGGAGAGAAGAAATAGACAAAAAACAACCATCGAAACGACAAGCAAAACATCAGTACCATATTTGAATTTGTTAGCGCAAGCATCAGTGATTATCACCGTCATCATCACCGCCATCATCTTTTCACGAAAGCATATTTAATCTGTTTTTTTTTCCTGTTCGACACCTTTTTTTTTGTGCAACCCACCCACAGTCGGTCAATGAGCCACAGCGGCGAACCACTACCACCACTCCCCGCCGCCTTATCTTTATCATGGTTGGTGGAAAAGAATCAATTTTCCCAATCTCAACCCATCTCTCTTCAGATGATGGTGTTTTGGCTCGCGGTGGAAAATTTGCACTTTCACCTTTTACCAGCTTTTCGAGACACGATAAGCTTCAGCCCCTCCTGCTGCCCACATATAGCCCTCTGCAGCCCACCACCCGAGCTCTCCTAATTTTTGTGCCAAAGCAAAAGCAAAAGATAAGTGAAATTGCTGAATCGTTTGGCTTTTCCCTTTCCGTTTTCCAATCATATCAGCACCTTTTTACCCATTTTGTGTCTTGTGTGTTTTGTTTTGTTTTTTTTTTTTTTGTAGACAGATATGAAAAGCGAAAAATTGCACCACCTCATTTTGGTTCGGAACCTGAACCGATGGAACTGCATCTTTACTTCTCGGGCGCCCTGGGACAATAGCTAATGCTATTGGGCCGCCGCACTGCAGCAACTTTGCGCGCAATTCCGTATGAATTGATGCTTGCTTGCCAATGCTTTTCATTCTCACCATACATTTCTACCTGCAGTCACTGGTCCGGGAACTGGTGGATGGGTTGATGGGAGTGAAAATTTTCCAGCAAAAAGAAAAATTCTCCAAACATTTCGATCTTTTTTTTCAGTACAATTTTCCACCAACTTAACTTACGCCCCCGGCAGCAAACGCTTATGCCGACCATCACGTTTTTTGCCTGTTATTCCTTTATTTTCTTATGCCCTTATGCCCCCGAGTTCGAAACAGCCAACACAGAAAAAAACAACCCGGGGTTTTTGTTTTCCAGTTGCATTCTTTTCTTTTGCCACCGTAACCCATCCGCACACATTCATTTATGATAGTTTTGTTTTTACTTTTAAACGGTTTCAATTCGAGGCAAATTATCACAATCACCACAGCAGTAGTATCATCAGCCTCAACATCGTGCCGCTCAAACGAGACCGCTCAAAAAAAACACAGGCCACCGGGACGCACCATGTTCCGGCCACACTTAAATGAGCGATAATTGTCGTTAGGAGTCATTGCGGTACGACCGAGCTCCATTTCTTGTTCGTTTTTAGTTTTGTGTTCATGTTTCACACAACCTCCACGATCCATTCCATTCTCATGTTTTTATATTTTTTTTTTGCCGTGTTCAAGCGCCCTTTATTCCGAGAATTGGCCGTGAAGTGGAGGGGTTTTTTTGTTGTTTTAGGTAGCAAATCAGATGCACAACCACCAAACCGGGGAGCAATAGAAAACGAATGAGGCGTACGATTTGAAGTCAATTTTAAACTTCGCCTGGGCATACGATGGGGAGCTATTTTTTCTTCTCTTGCTCACACGGCGCATTCGTTCCGCTTTGGTCAGTTTCGTACAGTGATGGCTATAAAATAATTATAGCCAATTTGTATCTTACATTTTTTTCCTGATTTTAGATGAAGATATAACTATCATGCTATTATAAAGTGGGCATCATTTTATTCTGATTAATTTATTGTTATAGTTGAGAAAAAAGTATGAGCAATTTCATTTTCTTAAATAGGAACCGCCTAAATGTATGCAATCAATGTGGCATATACATCTGTTTGCTACATGCAATAAATAGATAATTTATAAACTGAAACTTCACGTTTCTTTTCTGCATTGCAAGTTCCTTTTGTGAGACCATTTCTCACACGAGCACACTAATTCTTGGCCCTTCGCACCTAACAACCTTGGCTTGGGTAGGGTTCAAATCGATCGCACACCAAATAAAAAAAAACCTCACACACTCTATCTCTACAGCACTGGGCGGCATCATCAGACACGCTCATTCTGCCCCCTTTGCACCAAATCGGCCACTTTTTCTGCCATTTCGCTTCGCCTTTTAAACCACGTTGCACACCCCGTCGAACGTTTCACGCTTTTTTCGCGCGCCATTTGTGCAATTTGCTTTTTTGTGATTGCCCCGAGGGAGCCAATCATGCATGATGGTATCGCACGTTGCTTTTCTTCTGCAATTGCAAGGATGATTGGGCGGGGCGCGAGGGGGGAGAAGGCAGCGAGGGATTGGGTAAAGCATATGGGGAGAAGAGGACACTGCACCTACACGATCATACATGCAGTAATGGGGCCGCGAACAGGGGCGAACCGCACACCAAAAAAACCGACTTGCGAGAAAACACGAACAGGGAAAGGAAAAATTTCGTTCACCTCCACCACCCAAACTAACACCTTTTTGCATCGGCCAAGTGCGGTCTTAGGTTTGCAAAGTGCAACGAAATGAAAATTTTCCACACACGCACACCAAGCTTCCACCCTTACCTCATCCGAGGCGTGGCAGTGCCCGGGAAATCGATAGAAAGAAATTATCGCTCGTAGAAAGTGAATTTGAGCGTAACGTTTCAATGTTTTGTTGGTTTGTTGGCTCAGCATACCGCGGGGCCATGCACCCCCAGCACCGATGAAGTTGGTGTGATTATGCTACCCTCCCCCAATC
Source organism: Anopheles rivulorum (assembly GCA_018908115.1). Lineage (NCBI taxonomy): Eukaryota > Metazoa > Arthropoda > Insecta > Diptera > Culicidae > Anopheles > Anopheles rivulorum. The sequence continues at coordinate 25,040,948 of STHB01000003.1, read as the reverse complement.
CCTCCTCCTTTTCTCCCTTTCCGACATACTGCTCAGAGGTTCCTCGTTCCCGAGAAACGGGTCGCGAATGCCTGCAAGTAGACTCGTTCCATTCGTTTTCGGTACATGGATCTTTGACATGCGAACAACCGAGTGTTGTTGCCGTTGGCTATAAACATACTTCCGTTTTTGTGACTTCGTTACCATTTCCACCGTGTGTTGTGTTGTTGCTGGTGCTAACACGTCACAGCGTTTTGCATGCTTTCGCGCAGTTAGCCCGCCCCGAGAGACCCTTCCCAAAACTTCCGTAGCCGACGACGAGATGCACAATTAGGAGAACATTACTGATAGGATTTTTGTTTTTTTTTCTTCTATTTTCTGTAGCTATAGCCTTCCCTTTAAAACAACACATAGTTCCGCGTCGCAAGGATAAATTACTTTTTTCCCCTTATTTATTAGCTCTATTAACTTTATAGACATACATGAACGAGTTAATAATTATTTATTTTTGTTGTTCCTCACAAAAGGGCTTTAGGAACAAGATTCTATAAACAAAAGGTGAAAAACAAGCACAGGTATGAAACTGATTCCTTGTGTCTTGTAAACTATGCAATCATTGTTATTACAATCGCTTTACATACATTAAAGGGTGTTGGGAGACGCTTTGGGACGCTTGGCTCAGGGGTAGTAGTCAATGCTGAAAATGCAAAATTTTCGTCGGCTAATGGGCAACGATTATAAAATAATTATATTACATTAAAATAATTAACACGATTGCTAAAGATAAACAAAATCAGCGTAGACAAGATTTTTGTAACAACACGTTTAAAATTCCTTTGAAAAGTTAAATCTAATAAGCGATTCATTGCGATACCTTACTCCTAAAAGTATGCAATCTAAACGACAGAGGTATCTTGTTAACGGGTAATTAAAGCCCAGCGGTCGTTGATTAGCTTTAACAAATGGCGAATCAACCAAAACCACCGCAATTCTATCAGCAAATCAATAAAATATGATGAATATCCGCAATTGAAAAGATACACATCATAATCAATTTACACCCAACCAGACCGGTTATGACTATTGACTGTAGCACACCCAAGGGCGGCACCTCGCAGTAAAATGAGATACTTTCTTGAAGAAATCCACAANGATACCTTACTCCTAAAAGTATGCAATCTAAACGACAGAGGTATCTTGTTAACGGGTAATTAAAGCCCAGCGGTCGTTGATTAGCTTTAACAAATGGCGAATCAACCAAAACCACCGCAATTCTATCAGCAAATCAATAAAATATGATGAATATCCGCAATTGAAAAGATACACATCATAATCAATTTACACCCAACCAGACCGGTTATGACTATTGACTGTAGCACACCCAAGGGCGGCACCTCGCAGTAAAATGAGATACTTTCTTGAAGAAATCCACAATCCATCTCTAATTACACCGAACAATCGTTCCGGGACAGCATCACGTCCGTTGTTTAATGAAACTATTGCAATACGTCCCGATTGTCGCCGGATGATCATCGGCCACTGATTATTTTCCAATTAAACTTTGTACACTTTATGACACCGAAACAGAACCACTGGCCGTCAACGCCGTGTGGCCAGCCACCGTGGCTCAAAGCGTTTGAGATAAATCTTCCAACACTTCCTTCGCTACCCACACACGGCTGTGACCGTAAATTCGCTCAGTTGAAAACATTGCACCATATTAGCATATTAAACGAAAGCCACACGACGTTGGTGCAGCAACACCTTTCTCTCGATCGAATAGCGCCGATTATAGCTTCCGGTTCTACGGGACACTCGAAGTGAAGCTAGGGAGCAGGTTTGGACACAAGTGGCTGCAGATCGGCAATCGCGCGTTTGTCTGTGCTTTTGCGAATCGGAAAAGCGGAAATAAATAAAACTATCTCCGTATCTTCCCAGCGCAAAATACAGACGCGTCTTCATTTCTTCAAAATTTAGCACAAAATTTATGGTTCATTTCCTCGTCCCGGCACCGGTCGAGAAAGGGCCACTGACCATTGGCTTCTTATTGGCTCTTTGGATTGCTTGTTTCATCCGCGTTTATAGTGAAGCATGATGCAAAAACAAAGCCATAAAGTTCGCACAGGGCGCTGGGTGCTTCAGTGATATGTTGCTGGTCAAGAAAGGATTTTTATTTGCCCTCCACTTTTATTGTATTATTATCAGTTAACTTTCACTTTATGGCCATTTCCGGACTCCCGTCCTGGCCACGTTGAAAGCGTCCGGCGCAAGTGGCACATCTCTCGTCCGGATCGTCGTCGAGTCGTCACACACAAAGGACGACGTGTTTATCGGTTTGTCGTCATCGGCGAAGGCGGATAACTTTTTCATTTGTCGCTCTCTCTCTCTCTCTCCTTCTCGTGTAGCAGAGTACAGCTTCAATTCCATTCCACCCTGGCCACAGAGTCAAATCCTGAATGATGCCCTTTTTTCATGGAGCTTACCCGCTTTCTCCTCCGCCTCATTCCGAGGCTTGATGTCCGCATAAGATCTGGGTCATCAGCACCCGTACTTTTCCCGATGGTGAAAAGTGAGAACACACGCTCCACAACACCAGAAAGCATATTTTTCGCCTTCCTCGTGCACTAACCACGTGCCAACGTTGTCGTGTGGTTAGACGGTCGCGTGTCCGCCTCATGTCCGACCCAGGATACCACTTTCATTCTGCTGCTGCTCTTGCTGCCGCCTACCGTCTATTGTTATACTTATGAAACCTTCGCAGATAATCTTACAGCATTGAAAGGCACTAACAGCCCAGCTACTGACTACTATTTGACACAACACACGCACACACACATGCTCATAAATATACACGGAAACTACGCAGAAGTGGGTGCAATGGGAGATCCCACAGCCAAGACAGACACCATTCTCATATGCATACAATTTATGGGCTTTTCCCGGGGACCAAACTTTTACGCTTTCCCGTACAGAAAGCCCGTAATGCGCATTTACTCCAACGTCCCAAACATCATCCGCAACTTGCGCTGCGCTCGGGCAAAAGGACTAGCCAGTTTTTTATTTTATTTTATTTTCCCATAAAAAAACAACTCGAACGAAATCTGAACCCCCAAAAACCTCCGGACGTAGGCAAAAGTTCTACCGAAACTTGCCTTCATAGATGTCGGTTTATGCTTCCTGAGACGATGGCGTAGTTTGCGGACAACACACACACACACATACACGGATAGCATACCAACCGTCCGGACCTAACGCAATGCAGGGCATCGAGTGGGCAAGGGCGAAATGGCACAATCCACCGCTGCACAGGAAGAAAGGAAACCCGTTCCAACCAACTTATGCCGCCATTTCCGTCAAACCGACCGTGATTTACTGGCGGATGTCTTATGATTCAAACGATCGAATCATGTCTCCACTTTTATCATTCCCTCGGACCACCGTCCGGCTCGTGTTTAAGCAGCCGGAGCAATCCCTGAGAAGAAGGATGTGCGCTATTCGTCCACCCAAATCGTCTTGGGGCGTGATTCTAGCTTCTTTTTTGTTTTGTTTTGGCAAATGGTCTCCGTACGGCCTGCTCCCGAACGTTGAAGAATCGGTTCCTTTTGCACATCTGTAACCCATACAACAACAAAAAACAGCTATAACGATTCCGGTGCCAAGTGAAAGTGAAACAAATCCTCGCCGCTTTTCGCCGGATGGTCTGTGTGTGTCTCGATGGCTTAGTTATGGCGCTGACTTGCTGGCACAAACGTCGACAGATTAAAATTAAACGGGAATTATCTGCTCATAACTTACGTTTTCTCGAGACATCCGCCGACGGGCGTACGAGAAATGCCATCGATCCCTTCCTTGCCCACGATGCACACGCAGAATAGTTTCCTTAGCCATTGTTTCCCGTACGCCTAGCTTAGCCTAGAAACCTTGACTGTCTTCTCAACGGTAGCCGGGGTTTCTCCATCGTTCCAGATCTTGAAGGATCTTGGGACATGCTGGGTGTGCCACGAAGCAGGAAAAGCGATGAGCATAAATCTTGTCCTCCCCACCGGTTGCACCAACTCTCCATATCCTTCCTTCACATATTCGCGTACACACACTCATTCCGTCATCAGAGTCTAGTTCGCTCGCTCCCGCTAGCATCCGGGTGCTTCTATCGATTCGGAAAACCGAAAGGAAATCGGAGCAGAACCACTCCATATCCGTTCATTTACCGCATACCACATACCCATCGCGCCCTCTTTCTCTCTTTCTCTCTCTCTCTCTCCAGGGACCGTGAAATTATACCATCACCAACTGGTAGTGCCATTTCCACCCGAAAATGGCCATCTTACAGGAAAAACCTCATCCATTTGCTCCTAGTTTGCACGCGAAATCCACCACGCGTATTTCTCGCATTTTGTATGTATTTGTACGTGTGCCAGTGTCTGCCTCGGCTCGTTTGTTTGCGTTGCAAATACTGCCCCAAACTACCAAAACCCGCGCGTCACGGAAATAGCTCGTATTCGTCTGTTAGTTCCGTTCTTCTTTTTTTTGTTGATGTGCAGCTCAAACAGTCCCAAACTCAATCGCCAATTGTTACGGACATCATGCCTAAGAATTAGTGATGGGAAATCTGGACTAGTTTCCAACATTTTCTGGAATGAATATTCCGATAACTCCGGACTGCTCCGAGATATTCCAATAACTCCCAACCAATCCGGATTGTTCCGAACCACATCGAACATCTGCAGAGTAAGACCAACACTCGAAATCTCCATTTTTAGGAAGATCATGCGTTCACTATAAGGTACTCTCAGTCACCTGTGCCTTCAATCTTCTACCAATTCATGATTTGTTTTTACTTTTGGGGAATTGTGAATTTAAGTTCGAAGCTAATCCGGTGCAAACTCCAAAGATTTCTAGAATTGTATTAGTTCCGGCTTCAGCAAAATAAGCATTTTGCACCCATCACTATTAGGGAATTTGTTTCTATCTCCAACGAAAGGACGAATAGCTCGCAGCAGGGATGAAATGGGAAGGAAAACAGAATGTAGCATGAGATAAGAACAAAAAACGAACACACTCCAAACAATTGTACACTCGAACGAAAGTAGAAAAAACATACCAAAAAATTACACGACCACATACCACTACTGACCATTGGCTTCCCTGCCATCGGAAGCCCTGATGGCCACTTCCAGCGATGACGACGATGAGTACGCTTTGGTCCGGTAGTGATGATGGTGGTAGTAGTGCACTTGAAAAACACAGTTCATTATGCTTGATCATTTTTCTCCCACCAAAGGGAACCCACCCAGACACAGTACGGATTTGTCGCGAAACGCATTGCGAAGGTTTTCCCGAACGAGCCGAAGCAACGCGCATCAATTTGGTTGACAGACGAACCGGAAGCTGGACTGGCTAGTGATGGATGTAACTAAGGGATGGGAAACACTACAAGAGAATCCAATTTTTGCCATTTTTCTCCCGCACGCTTCCGAGGACCGCGTCCTTATTCTTAAACAGTTCTACCACTCCTGAGTTAGAGGTGGAAGAATAAAACGGAGCAGGGTCACTCAATCGTGTCGGTCCGCTTGGGCTAGTACCAAATCAAAAAAAGGACAAACGTCCTCCGAAACTATGTTTTTTTTTATTGCTCTCCTCCTGTCAAGTGCTCGGAATGCTTGAGAAAGTACCACTCGACAAATCAAACGACCGAACGCAAACGAAAAACGCTCTGGACGACGCCCGAGCACAGCTTGAGCGTCTTCTCACACTCCCACATCGAATCGTCTAGAAATGTTGGGCCCATGGCTCGCTTTTATGCCCAACGGTCTATTTGCATCGAACATCAACACGGCCACGCGAAATGGATGTCAGAAGGTTTCGGGGAGTTTTTGGAGTGTTTTGACTGGACGCAGCAAGTTCCCTACCAACGGGGTACCTCCGTATGCCGACAAAGAACTTTTGCTGCAACTTTGGCCTTCCTCTGCCTTGCTACTGAACCATCCGCCATCTGTTCTAACGCAATAATGAGTTGCTCGTGGGAGGACCTTCTACCATCTACGGACAAAACTCAGCAATTGCAGGATCCCAACGTACCGCAATGCTTTGTCCTCGGGCAGGATACGGCAAATATTGGTGAACAAAAGCGAAGAAACAAGTACCAAAAATGTTGCAAAACTCGAAACCATAGTGAAATGAAACATCTGTCCCGCTATTTGCACGCGCAAAGTAAAGTATTAAAAATGCAAGATCAACACGCCATAGTTACAAAAAGGAGACTTGCGTAGGACGCGAAACATTCAGACTGCACTAGAATATTTCGTGAGAATATTTCGCGACAAATGAACTTTCAAAGGAATGGCGTGCGACCAACAAAAAAAAACAATTCCAGAAACGACTTGCTGTGTCACTTCTTGCTTTGTACAATGTCTTAAGCCTATTACGCCTAAGATCACTATCGTGTACCAACAGCGTGGTACACGCCAATGCTCGTTATCGCAAAGATTAAAATAGAAAACCCTTACGACTGCTCAAGAACTGTGGAAAATCATTAATGTTGCATGTCGCTCTTCCCGCAAGACAATTTTCCGACTGTCAATTTATCGAATTAGTTTAGACCTGCACCGGGCTGTCATGGACAAGCATGTAAAACAGTTCACCGAACATTAGCCCACTGCACGTACACCGGTCCACCGTACAGGAACTGATCTATAATTCATATACTACCACCGGGGGACTTTTGTCGAACGGTTTGTACACAGCACAGTACCATCAGTAACAACTTCGCCTTGAATCGCCTACAAATAGAAGAAGAGAGAGGGATGGGATGAATTGGGAAAAATAAGGCAATTTGTAGCTCATCCTCTCGAAACCAAATCCTTCCAGAGCTGGGCGTTATTTGCTGTAACTTAAATCATCCAAGTATCCAGTACCTTTCACGGTATGCACGAAACAATAAACCTTCGTCGTGCACAACGCTGCGTGCTTATGAGTGTACTGTTCTTTTCAATCTTTTCCGGGCCCATCCCTCCGCAATAGGCACGCAATGGGCAATCAACGTGAAATTTTACGACGAAAGATAATCCATGCACGAAAAAGAAGCCAACCGTCAAGCCATCAATCTCGTCCGTCTCAGTAGTAGTTGGCAGCTCTTCAACACCATGCCCATGGCACGGTCGGAGAGCGACCGTCGGTACGACTAACCGAGAACATCATAAAAATCGCAACATGATTCCTGCCTCACAGCACCCCAACAATACGTCTGGGCATGGCTGGGGCACGCATAAGCGCTAGAAACACCAGCAGCAGTCGCTTCAACGTGCTGCAAAAAGACACTCCTCCTCCCAGACGACAGATTCGCCTAAAATGTGAATCAAAAAAATAAAACATAAATCGATAGCCGAAAGAGAATGTCCAACACGAAACACATCATCAATATTTGCACGGAGGTCCACAGGCCAGGTAGCTGACACAGCCAATCTCACCCTTCGGATAACGGGTAGCGGTCTCCGATCTCCGCATCCCGCTACGGCTACCGGACTTTGTCGAGCCGTGACCGAACGTGTTTCGAATGGACTTTATGTTCGGGGAGAACCGAGAGAGCGTAATCTGAGCCTAATTGACTGGACCTGTCCGTCCTTCCATTCGCTTCTATCGGACGATTATATTTTGAAGACTCTTGAGTGCCTAAATGTGTTGCCAGGCCACCCCGGAGATGACAATAAACTGCCTTTCCTGTAGCGATGTAACGTGCTGATACTACTGGGATATTGGGTTCTAGCCCAAATCGCAAATTTGACCATCTCGCAACAATTCCTCACAACAGCAACAAAAAAAAGTCAAGCGCCAAAAAGGAATTCCACATGGCACAAACGACATAAAAAATCAAATTAACACACCGTCTAATTCCTGACGGCAAACGTTTTCTCCCGTGGTCCGCAAATGAGTTTCCGCTAATATTTGCACAGGATGATGTGTCGTGAACGGTTTTTCTTTTTTGCGAACACATCATGCTTGTCGAACGAAACACATCATTGTGTCCACCATGCTCGGTCCGGAAGCTCGTTCGCTTCCGTTCTCGGCATTCGTTCGAGCGACAAAATGCTAGCTGGGCGCATTCTATCTCGGAATGAGAAAGGCATCCCCAAAATCCAATGCCAATCATCCTTTCAATTTTGCCGGAGCAAGGGAGCCAGCAGGCACGGCCGTGTTCTGCTACAAGTGTTAATAAATTCTTGTCCAAATATCAATAGACGACCCGAAACGACGACCGACGGACGACCGACGACCGGTTGTGACGGTGTTTGTCCACGGTGCGGTGCTATATGAGAAATCGACCGCCATGAGAGCCGCGGTTCTCGACCGACGTCGGATCTGCAGCAGGTACGACGATATATCACAGATAGGAGAAAAAATGGGTCACATCATCGTGCCGTACCGGACGCCTAAAGCGCCGTTCAATCTAAACCCCTCAGCTGACCAGCTGATGATGATCATAACGGATTATCGAGCATCGTCAGCCGGTTAAACGGTTTCGCAGCCCGCGTGTCGTAGGGATCAACCGCTTTTTCTTCCTTTTTACCCTCCATTCAATGCAAAACTCCATATGACACACACACACACACACTCAGCTGCCATTTCGAACGCTACACTCACAACAGAAAAAAAAACAGAAATACACTTTGGATCGACAGTCCGGGAAAGCTAATCGCGAACAAACGCACCATAAACTGGCCATAAACTTGCACACTGCGGCCTCCCTTCCTTTGCCGACTCGACTCGATACGGTCGCATTATTTTCCCTTTCTTGTGTTCGCGACCGAGTTGCAGTTGGCAGACGCGCAAGAAGCGAATTGTGCAATGGAATGGAAACTGCAATAGCCCTTGCGCCGGGTTTGCCGGCTTTTCCGTGCTGCAGCAGGAACGCGTTCCAGTTCTACGCACATACGCTACACCCATTACCCAGCGTGTCGGGCGATCATCCCGACGGCGGAGCGGTGCTGAGACTATTACTGCATTCAGGTGATTCTGAACTCCCCGTACTTCTGCTTTCCCTTACACCTTTCCATTTCCGCACGGGATGGGGGCAAAACACGGCAAACAGTTTAGCTTCAGGAATGCGGCCCACTACTCGCCATACGGTTTACACACGGCTTCCCGGTTTCCAGCGATCGTAGCGATAATGATAATGTGGAGCAGGCCAGCATGCCGGGTCGTTGCTTTGAGTGTACGTTCTAGCCATTGCACACGACGTACGGTGCAATATATGCAACAGAACGCACATCGACGGTACAACATTCGTTTAGCAGGAGACCCGATACTATCAGCAGATCAATATTTGTTCGACTTGACTGCACCGCCCGGTTCTAAAACGGGGCCAAGACTCGGGTGTGCTTTACCTTTCATCTGCCACAACAGTTCCACCTTTCGCCAGTGTGCCACTGGAATAAGGCGGCGCTGCAGTGCTTATTTGCATTCTCAAACGAACAATTAGTAGTGGGCAAACGTTCCCCACAAAGCCACTCTTTCACCGGACAAGATGCTCGCCAGCATGGCATTACTTTCTTGTTCGTTCGTTTGGCTGAATCCAAAACACCGTCTTCTCTGCTTCTGTACTTCCTTTAAAGGGTGTGTTGTAAGCTTTGTAAGCAGCAGCTTCTTTCCAAACACAGGCAGGCCGGAACTAAAACGAAATGAATGAACGAATTATTAAATATTTACATCACGTCCAATCGATCGATCCTTCCACTCACCGTTCAGCGTAGCGCATCACAACAAAACAAACACGCTCAGGGAATATCACTAATAAATCTTTCAGATGAGTTAATTTTGTTCAGCCGCCGGACATCTTGTCGCCACGCGGGCACAAAAGGGCCACAGCAAGAAGGGAAGCCGATCCCCATTTTCTTGCTGCTCAGTACCTTGTACCCATTAATAAGCTACCCTTTTGCTCCTTACGAAACGGAACAGCAGAGAAAAAAAGCCAATCAAGCAAAAGATACCCGAAGGCAAATACACAAAATAATCCCCAGCGGCCATTTCCCGCAGCATGGGTAAGAGAGTTGGAGCAGGGATTTATATAAATCGATAGTGTAATTAATAACGCAGCGGAAGCGCACCCTGGTCCACGGAGCACGACAACCGGCAGTACCTCCCGAAGGACCTGGACACTAATGGCTGGTACGGCTGAAAGATGTGCTGAAACGTAAACGTTCGTCCGGGTCAAAGTCAACTACCGCTTACCTTCAATGACATTCCAATTTCGCTGATCCGATTTGCGCCGAGCGTGGACGAGAAGCTTTTTTCCCCGTCTCGCTGCTGTGTTGTTTGCCACCACACCACCGCCTAGGTTTTTGTGGATCGATTCAATTTTGCACCGAACCGGAAAGGGAACACAAACCTGACAGACAAGGGGATGATGATTGCTGGTTCTGCACCGCGTGGACAAAAGGACCAAATCTTCCGTCCACCGGGACGATACGCTGGATGGTATTGTACGTACTGATACCTCTACGTTTTCTATCGTTGATTTATGTTCCAACACTCCTTTCGGTAAAAAAGGGCCACTTTTTATGTGGGTCTCACCGTGCACAAACTTCAATCGAAACGACTGCTGCTCCTTTCGCAACACTCGCGCACACTGCCCGTGGTTGATATTTAATTAAGCAGCTCAAACACAATCACTCGCATAGCCTGCTGAGCACATTCCAAACACCATTAAAGCGGATGTATAAATACATCAGTTGACCGATACGCAATTACGCACATTTCCTCCGGCTGTAAACCTGTTGTAGCTTCTTTTTTTTTGCCTAAATTCCTAGATCTCAATACAAATTTTTTTTCGTATGCACTCTGGCTCTCTAGGGGCAATTAAACACGGAAAACTTGTACACCAAGCACGCGGCCCGATACTGCACCGGAAGCAGAACCTTAACAAAAAAAAAGACACTCTCGGACGATCCCTAAAAAAACAAACGGAAAGCAAACGATAAACTTTATCGGTTTGTCTTAATTATGGCAGCTAGCAGCGATGATCGCACGGTAGAAGATCAACTGCAACTTGTTCCAACCAGCGTGATCTATTTTTTCCCTTCTTTCCCTGTGCGATGTTACACCACGCTTAACTTCTTCTGGTCGATTTCACACAAATAACAGATCAAATGACAGCCTCAAAGTAGGCCACCCTTTTTTTTTTTATTTTTTGCACTCGCACTCGACTTCACTGCACTTCATGTGGCGTTGCTGGGTAGCTGGATGGATGACGGTGTTGTTGTATGTATCCTACGACGAGAAGAGCGAGAAAAACAAGAACGGATAAAACAAAACATCAAGTACACGCGCACGTACGGTGATACAACACGTTCTAGGGGTTAGTGATTTCGAGACGGTGTGTGCAAAACGTGCAAACCCCCACCCACCATATCACACCACCAAAGTTCCCTTACCGGTGTCCCTAGCCCAAAATGCAATCTATCCGAAACCCCAGGGCCCGCCCGGCTTCGTTACATTACACGCAACACACACACACACACACGCGCGCGCGCGGGATAGGAATATTGCAAAACTTTGGCTAAACTACAATTATATAAACTTTTCCTCTTTTCCAGCATCGTGTATCTCCGTATCTGTTTCGCTGACGTGCGCCCACACACGAACACCGGAAACGTGGGTTAGGGAGGGGGGGGGGGCTCGGTTGAAGGTTTTCGAGTTAGGTTAGGCGTGCGAGTTGCGAGGTGCGCGTCTTCATGCCAACCCGAACCCCGTTTCGAGTGCGGTATCGCTATCATGCGCCAACGAAGGAAAGTTTTCCTGAGCATGACATGAGAAGCATTATGGTCTATAAATACAACCAAATGTTCCCATCCCGCTGGTCGAAAACTCTTCATTTTCGTTCCGATCAACCGGACCGACGTGATCGGCGAATAATGATGGCGCTAGGGCACGCATATCGATTAGCAGCTCTATGATCATTCGATCAGGTAAGTGTGTTTGTGTGGGGAGAGCAAGAGTTATTTTTGGACGAAATTTTGCTGGGGGGGAAAGGAAAGTTGCAATCGAGTAAGAACTCTAGAACGGTTAACTTTTTGGTAATTTGATTTAGAAAAGATTTAACCCGATTTTCTACCACACACACGCACACACACACACGTGCGCAGTACGGTGGGACAATTTCCCAAACTTCATTTGTAATTCTGCCTATAATTGTATAACACATTTTCTATTTCAAGCCATATTACATATCTCAGTTCCGCGTATGATTGCCCATCTCTCCCAAAGGATCGTTGTGCGAGGTTTTGGGGTAGGAAAAACTTTTACCCCGTCCCTCCCCGCCACGTGTGCCACGTCACAACCGTCCGTCAAGAAGTCAAGAATCGGAACGGAACGGCAACCGTGAAATAGGTCAGAAATTTGGTATTACGGCAATTCGCAAACAGCTAAAACCCCCCAAACCGGGCACGTGCACCTGACGCCAACGGAAAAGCATCGCGACGTGGCGTGTAATGTGTCTGACTTGGGATTCAGGCATCGCCAACTAGCGGACCGAATGTTATTACAGTCAAATGGGTTGAAAGTTTACAGTTCTCCACAGGGTGACGCGAGGCACGACAGACACACCGTCGTCAGAGCGTTCGCCACGGTGTATACGGTGTATATTGTTTTCGAATTTCCTAATTTGCATGCACACACACACAGACACACAAACACACCAACACGGGGAAGAAGTGTTGCCAAGTTTCACACCAAGCGCCACCAATTTTGTCGTGTTGGGCGGGTGGATGGGGACCACCGATTCACCCGGAAGTGCATGTACACATGTACGTCAGCTTTTTCAAAAGCATCCTTTCTGCAGGGACGTCGCAGGGTCGGTGAAGCATGGAAGGACATTGGCATACCACCGTGCCAGTTTTCTAAATGTGTTCCAACTCTGGCAAGCTTTTCCGGACGTGACGCGAATGATTGAGCACTCGGTGGAAGACCTCGCCTACCCGTGGTTCTGGGGGTGGGTGGTAGATGAGAAGGACAGCAGGACGAAAACAGGTCTCGTAGAGGAACAGGGTACAGTTGCTACAGCAATCGGTTGCTGATATCACTTAGCTAACCACTCGACTCTACCACTCCGGTACGAGACATCGCATACCGATGCAAATAACTATCCGAACTACCAACTACCCAAAGCACGCGGCACACACACAGCTCATAAAAGCTCGATCCTAAAGCATTCTACCACCGAAGTGCAGCGTGCAGACGAACTTTGAACTGCAGCCCTTTCTGTGGTTTTGCAGTTCGGAATGATGGCGGTATAATAGATTTGCATTTTCCACCGCTAACTTTTGCGACAAAGCTCGCCAGCCAGGGCAGGGGCGTGGGTGCTTTCGAATGATAACCTAAACGGTACACACACGGGCGCACACGGGCACGTAGCGGAAACCCTTCTCCTTTGGCGAGGTGTGGAACGATGGTGCAAATTTTAGCACCGTTTTAGCACGCCCATCTACAAACCGGGAGAAACAAATCAACCTTCAAACTTCAGTCCCTTTCCCTATCCCGGCCGTCACACTGCCAATCGCATGCAGCAAAGTCAATGGCAATGTTTGACATTCGAAGGCATTAACGGTGACTTAATAGCTGTTAGTACTAGTAGCAGCAGGGTGGGTAGATGCATGCCCATCTACGGCACCATGGCGGGTGCTTCGGGTGCCTTCTGTTGTTGCCCGTAACTTCAAAGTGCTAATTATTGATTCCATCCACCACCACCGGTTCGGTGGGATGCCGAAACGGTGGCACATCGCCATCAGACCCACCGACGGGTTGATACTTTATCGATCCAACGAACCTGGGCTGGCGCTGCAGCTAAGAAACCGTCCTCTTTGTCGTCACAGGAGTACAGGCAAGAGGTTTCCCACTGAAGAGCTAACCTAACCTTTCAGCGCTTTCGCTAATGGACCAACGGGAGGTTCCCTTTACACGCTGGTACCAAAAACCAGAACTTCCCAAAGTGTTTAGTGATACCCACCCGACCGAGCTTCGGGGAGGGGGGAGGGCGGGGTGGGGGGGAAGGGATCTCCTGTTAAGGAGATAATCGTAGTCTATCAAATAATTTGTTTGCTAATAATTGAGCTCGATTATGGCTGGTGTTGAAGTTTCGCAAAACACAATCGTTTAGCGGCACCCATCGTAAAATCGTTTTTTGGAAAGAACATTTGGTAGGTCGTAATTAAGACGGACTAGTCAGAGGGATGTACTAGTTCTGCTACACAAATCTCACGACCCGTTCGCTTCACAAACTTTTGCTTTGTGCCACATGGGCGAGTTATGGCAAGGTGTTACCTGTACGATTATTATCTGTCTGTTAGATTGAAACAACTTTATAACCTTTAGAAGAAGTTACTTGTTAACAGTTTGTTATAATGCTTTTAATGATGCTAGAGGGAATAAGATTTACACTTTTTAGGGAAAATGGAAAGTATTGTGATAGCATTTGGGCTTAATTATATGGACTAAATGCGCAACAAGCAAATGTAGAGCAAATGAAAATAATTTCGCATCAAGTTTGTGATTTTAAACGTGCTTGTCAGTGTACACATCCAATAATGTAAGTGTACCCGGCTTGAGGTAACACCTTTGAATGAACGTACATGATCCCCAACGGTTCTTAATAAGAAGAAAGAAAGGTAAAAGCGTAGAACTAACGGCACACCTGTTGCGTTCCTGCGATATCGATAGTACGATCAGCTTACCTAATGACGTTGATGAGACCGTTTTAGAATTAGCGGATCAAACACAACACATTACACATTCCGATAAAGCACAAATATGCACAAAACAAAACTAATTAAATCCTCTAAAACAAACAGCACTAATCGAAAGATAATTTTAAAAAATTGTGCAAAAACGAACGCGCGTCGATTTTCGTTATCTGTCACCGAGCCACTATCAGCACACACTGCTGGAACCCATTCAATGGATGCTTATCGTACGCTGCTTCACACACAGCGACACCACTCGCACATCAATCTCTCATAGTCGTGCAGCAGGGACACTGGTGCTTTGTATTGGAACTGGTTTCCCGAATTGGAATACGTCACACCGATACACACAGGTGATAAGATCAATGGTGGTAGATCGAATGATCAATGCTGGTGTGTTTGTTCCGTATTGTCAACGATGGTTGGTTCTAATTTCGTCACCTCAAAAAGAATGGGACAACCGCGGTCACTGTTTGTACTGTTTGGTGGGTGGGAAGTATAATAACACGCTTCCCACGTGCAGCAGCAGCTGATCGATTCTATCCCGTTCTTGAACACGCGCCGTCGAACGATTGATCGCGTTTTGTTAAAATCCCGCAAGCACACACACGCACACAGACGTGCGTTCCCCGAGTACACCGAGTGTGTGTGCATACAGCAGTTTTCGTTCCACAGTGGATCACGATTCGCACGAGACTGCGAGCGCGTCTGGGATCGGAAATATAAACATCATTAAACCAATTCAACCACTACTACCGGTGGGGCCGTCGCCGCCACCAAACCAAACGGTAACTGTCAGGCGGTGGAAAATCCACTACCACTTCTTCTCGGCCACAGGTATCACGGGTAAGGCGGAGGCCGAGGAAAGGCACACGTAGGGTTGGTGGAAACGCACCACCTCAGACACGGACGCCCCGTGATTACCCGGTGATCGCACATCGCACTATCCATTGTGGCTTCCCTTTTTGGCCGTCGTGTGTAGTGAGGTTGGGTGGGGATGGCACACGCCACATAGCCCACCGCATGCGCTCACTTTCCCCCATTCGCTCCACTCCAGTATCGCCCGCAAACGCCTTTTTCGTGTCGAGTTTCTTTCGAGCGCAATCCGAACGAAGATGCAACGCTGTAAATCGTACCACCTGCACTTGATTCGGCCGGGAAGTCTAATACAAACACACACACATGCCCTTAGTTCCTTACCCTGAAGGTCCAAGGCCAACGGAACAAGTAAAGAGCATGGCCACCGGTGGAACGGATGAAAGCAAATCACGCCTGAAAACGTTTCAATCGCTTGCCTTTGTGGAAACTGTCCGGAACTCGCTAACTTGGACAGGGCCGCAATCGAACGAGCAGAGTGGCCGATATCTTAACGCAACCTGTCTACACGTCCAACCAACCGCTCTTAGATAACCGAGCGAACGCGTGGTACGCGTTCGCCAACCGCTAACCACAAACAACCGGTATCGTCGGAATTTGCTCTCCAAAACAGGTAATCATCTCACCCAGTTTATTCAACAGTTGCACCGCTTCTTTAGCAACAAAATAAAGCAAAAAAAAAAAAAGGCAAACGAGAGTAACACTTTGTCGACAGGTTCAAACCAGCGATCCGGCTGACGGGAAAATGAGCACTACTATCGGGTGTGATGAAGCGACAGAACAAATTTACGGTCACCTCGAATGTGATAATGGACGTTGGGAGCCTTGCAAAAAGGCATTGGCGTTTATTTTGAGGTAAGATAAGAATTTCTCCTACGTGTGTTTTTTTTTCAAACACGGATGCAATAAAATTGCTCCCGTTTGAAGATAAGAACGAACAAAAGATACAAGATCAAGTATTTGAATTTGGTTTTATTATTTAAGGTCCGGTAATGAAGTGCGTGTGAAGATCGACTTCTAGTACGCGTCAGGCAAGTGGAGAAGAAATGATTAGAATGTTTAATATGAATAGAAAGGTTCTGGACACCTGTAAAGCCGGACAGTCAATGGTACAGGACCAAGGAAATGGAACACTATGGCGATCGAGCTTTCAAATGTTTTAGAACAATTCTGCAAGACTTAAGCGCCGGCATTGTACGACAGAATAAGAAGCACCTTCTAAGGGACCAATCACCTCGTTCATCTAATGATCAATCGTTCGTTAGTTAATCTATTGCAATGTAAATGTCTTGTTACATTGGCACATCTCGGCATACTGCAGCGTGTTTCTCCCTGCGGCAATCAACATGCGGCGAGAGTTTTCTTTATTGATCATGCTAATGCCGCTCGCCGAATGGCAATCAGATGTTAAAAATCTCACCGCCAGCAACGAAAACAAAGTGCTTTCGATTGACTATTACCACGAGCATTAAACTTTTCCTTTTGTTTTCTAACATTAACCACGCTGTCTGTATGCGTTTTTCATGCTGCTTCGTCTGCTTCCAGCTGTCGGTTCCTCGGAAGTGCAGTACAACCGACTTTCGGAGGTCGGTCATGTACGCGCGTACGCTCCGCTTGCGAAAGCAACCTGTGTTATCGGCCCCTGGGCCCCGATTGTGTACAAGCCGCATGTGCGTGATTCAATTTGAATCGCCAGCAACCCGGCGTAGAAAACTTTCCCCACCCAGCAGATGGGGGACAGAGCAGTTCGTCCATTTGGGTATGGCCACATCGAACGAGTGCCTTCGTACACCTGTCCGGTTTCGTTCGGCGGGTTGCCATTGTGTCATGACGGCAGTAGCATGAATTATGAGGTGACCGGGCAAGCATGTGTAAAAGCGTACGCACGATGCCATGGTCATGGTGTTTGATTGTGCTTTCCATACACAGCACCGCATTGAGGAACGTTGGTGTTCCGTCGCTTGCTTACCAATAAACCCGCAATCAACAAAACGCTTTATCTTTACATCCAAATCGATCGGGTGGTGGTGGGAAATTGACGTTGTGTTGTTGGGTGAGTATAACACCACCCACCCACAAAACCCCATTGGACCATTTCCGACAGAAGAAGGACATGACCGGACCGATGAGAAGAAAGTGGGAAAAAAGAACTTCGTAACGAACGTAACCGGAGCCGGGGTGCGTAAAAGCCCATCGTCATCGTTCTGTATGGCCGGTAGTTGTCCCTTCCTTTGCGTGTTTGGATATCTGCTTTCGCTTTGCTTTTGTCGCTGTTTCTGACATTCGCTTTCAGCTACTTCCGGCCAGGGAAAAGCCGCGTACCCCGAACCCGCTCCTGATCAGGTTCTTGGATGGTTCGCGTGTGTGTGCGTTTGCCATTAGAAGGGAAGATAAATGGACAGCCGCAACGAATCGGAACTCCACGTGCGTTAGGATAATGTTTACGTAACCGATTGGCGACAGCGATATCCTTCTATTTATAGGCTTTTTCCGGTTCCCTTTCGCACCAAACAGCTAATGGAAAGTGAATATGCGTTAGATCTACCATTGTTTACGTTTAACGAAAAGGATACGGTACAACTTCCACCGTGTGCAAAGGAAAAGCTTTTCCAGTGAGGAAAAAGCTCACAATCGCATTAACAGCTCACTCGGAACGATGCGGAATAGTACCTGGTAATCGTTTCTGCTTACTAAATCCACCATGCTAGTGAAATATTTTCACAGTTTTACCTTGACACTCACATTATTTACATTCCGATGCAAACACACTCTCTGGGACGACACGAGTTTCCCGACGAAGCTTTGATGCATCCTTTGGCCGGTGCTTTTCCGATGCCTCCACGACTTTCCACCTGTTCCGCGCGCAATACGAGAAAGCTTTCACATGTCAACAGCCAACGAACTTTTCCAACACACGTGATAGCAAACAAATGGTGAATAAGACCGTCTTTTTACCTTCGCAGCAAAGCATTACATTAAATTCAACGTTAAATTAACTCCAGGTTGCATCACTGAGCTTCGTTTTCCTCGTTGCAAAATATTTTGTGATATCATTTTTTGAAAATCAAGAAAATTTTCCCTCATCAAGATAATCTTTGACAAGCGTGCGAAGCTGTCAAAAGCATTGCTGTCAAACCGGATTCACGCACATTTTTTCTTTCATTCTTTCTTTCGCCGCCATTGGTCAATCCTTGTTGTCGGTTCAGAAAACCTCTGACAAAAAGTAAGATTTTTACGGTGTAAAAGTGCTTTTATCCAAAGAAAACTCGCTCTAAACGATTGCTAACTTGTTCTTTCTTCCGTAGCAAACAAAAATGGAGAACGATGCTGGAGAGTTTGTCGATTTGTACTGCCCTCGCAAGTGGTAAGTTTCAGCAATGTGTCGAGCTTGAGGCTGCGATAGAGTTGCATACACTCTTCGTAAACACGTGTCGAAAACGGTACAACAGGATAACAAGGATAGAAGTGAAGTTTGCCCCCGTTTTTCTTGTTATCCTGCGTCCCTGAAACGTTCTGTAATTGTGTTAGTTGACCATGCATAACCGTGCTGAATCAACCTCAACGATGAATTGATTTTGTTTACGTGCCTAACCTCACTTTTGGTAAATCGGGTTTTGTCTGGATATTGTAGCTCCTCGAGCAACCGTATCATCCACGCTAAGGATCATGCCTCCATCCAGATCAACATCGTCGATGTAGACCCGGAGACTGGCCGCATGCTGGATACGTCCAAGGTGTACGCTATCTGCGGTGAGATTCGTCGTATGGGTGAATCCGATGACTGCATCGTTCGTCTGGCCAAAAAGGACGGTCTACTGTCAAAGTAAGCAACAACAAGCACCCAAAACTTCGGCACTGAAAGAATACGTATTAACAAGCTTTCTCTTTTCTTCCAGGAATTATTAAATACATGTAATGTGTATTTGGTGGGGCATGTGAATAAAATTCCGTAAACATCCTTACTTTGTGTTCGGTACATGAGTGCTTCCTTTTTTTGTGGTGCGATGACAATTGTGAACATTATATTCATAAATCTATTCAATTGGCATTTTGAATTTAAGGCGTACATTCCAAGGAAAACGCGGAGCACATCAGTTGGAAATTCCTGCTTAGTTTTGTTGAAAGTGTGGTATTCATATTTTCGTCGCCAATTTTACCGTTTGATTTTCTGAAATTCAGCGTTGTTTAAAATTGGTACATGTTTTCTTTCAGGAAATTTAGTTGGTTAGAAGAATGAATAGAGTTAGAGAAGAAGAATGAATAGCTCATCAATCCGTCGACAGCTAATGAACACTCAATTCGCTTGAGATTTCTCTTTAACCATTTAGTTTCCTCAAATTGAAGCTTATTATCATATGCATTTTTTCATCATTTATTTTGTCATAACTTTTTGTTTCTCCCAACCGTATCGTTAGCTATACGTTATTTATGCTTAATTTGTGCACGTATTTGCACATGTGTTGGTGTCATCATGATTCTAATGCTGGGATATGCATAACAGAATGAGCAAAATTCGATTGAATTTTAATATTTCCTTAAACTTTGGAAGAATTGTTCGTGTTTAAATGGTTGATATAAAATTCAGATAATTTCCCGTAATTTTCAATTTCGCTTCTTTCGCGGATTTGCCCAATACGAATTGTTGATCAACATACCAGCGCAATGACAAAGAATGACAGCTAGCACACGCACACTATGATGCGTTCGCTCAAATTAACCCTTAAAGATGCATCGAATGCAATGCAACAATCGTTAATGTTTTACCTATTTTACCATTCTGTGCACGCTCCGTCGCAAGTGTGCGTGTCATCTCGTAATGATCTTAGGTAAACGAATGAAAAAGAATAAGTACGCACAAAAGTGATTGACGCGCTGTGCATTCATCTCGTTGTAAGTGGTGCGGCCAAAAAAAAATACGCTTTCGGCGAAAAAACAGAGGCGACGCGGGCGAACGGTGTGCGCGTGATATCTAAACGACAAAATTTCTACAAACAATGGAATCTGTAATCGTCTTAGACTCGGATTCGGATGATGGGGTGAGCAAAATGTCAACACTTTTTTCGATGGTTTCGCAAAGGATAGGAAATATGACGGCGTGCGCCAAAAAAAAAAAAACACGCACAAAACCAATTTTAGCGCGCCTACTGTCGGCTGTCGTTTAGCTGCCAGGTGACAGCGCGTGATAAACATGTAATTAAGAATGGTTTTATTTGTTGTAATTTTAGGAGATAATCGAAAATCCCTCCAATAGTATAGGCGGCAAAAGGAAGGCATCACAATCTCCGCACACAACACACACCGGCACACAGCTTAATGGAACGAGTAGCAGTAGTAGTGTGGCGTCCGCTTCCGGAGGCGCCCAGGACCCGCAACGGAAACGCATCAAACCGATTACGATCGCATCGAATCTTTCGGAAAAGCGGTGGACAGATGGGGAAACACCACCGCATAACAATAACAACAATAATCAACCGATTGTAATGAACGAAAACTTCGCGCCAATCACGTACTCGGAGGACTGGGAACAGGAGGTTAAGCAATATCAGCAGAAACTAGCCGGTGCAAGTGGAGACAAACGGGAACGTTCCTTATCCGCACAGGCAACCGCGACAGGTACCACTGCGACCAGTAGTCGAAGCAGCACCAGTACGAATGATGATTCGGATCCTAACAGCAGCAGTACCAGTACACCCGGACCGATGGACAAAAGTATTTCCGAGACACAAGCATCGAATAAATTGGTCCCCCGTGACACACCAACTTCCGGAGCGAACGAAAAAAATCCGATCGGGAAAGAGTTTCAAGACTTGCTAGACGCTTGCCGTAATGCGGACAGTTCGAACGATATGGAATTGTTGATAAAGAAAAAGCTGATCCGCTACTACGAGATCGTCCATCCGGACTATGTAAATTCCAGAAGCTTCAAAAAAGCAGTCGTTGAAGCAACGGCCGGTATACGAGCACAACCAAACCTAGTGTTTCTCAAGCTAGTCACCATCGTGGAGGAACTGAATGCGCGACGAAAATCACGTTCCGTTGCACCGCCCGTAGCGAAGCAAGACAATCCCGTCCCGGAGCAAACTAATTCGACCGGAAATGCTAAAAAGGATCGACAAATTGCGCGACTCAACAAAGCGCTGTACATCCTTTCGAAACGTATCCAACAGATGGAAGAGGCGGACGTGGACTTTAGTCATGAGACGAACTCCACCTATCTCATGGCCGAACGATACAAGAAGCGAGCGTTCGAGATTTACGAAAAGCTGTGCGACATCACGGGCGAGAGTAAAAATGCTCACCGGTTGGTGCGGAAACCGATACAATTCGAGGGCACCCAGTACGCGGAGTTCAATCACACGTTGTCGCTGTTCGTTAACCGAACGAACATTTTCCCAAACTTTCGCGATGTGTTGAAATGTTTGGAGCATTGCAATATAAAGCACGACTACAGGTTACGACCGGAGCGGATGAATCGGATCGCACACGATGCGTTCATAAAGGTTGGCAAACAGTTGCAGAAAAGACGAAAAACAGATTTGTACGAAACCGTGATGTACCATGCGGGCGAGGAGAAGGATCCGGCTACCGTCGATCCGAAGCTACGAGAAAAGCTTCAGGAGAATGGAAAACACTACGGCAAAGTGAACAGCATTATCGACAAGTGAGTATAATGGCAACGGTTGATGGGTTCCTCTATGATACGAATGCATGGGTGGTACAATATTTTTTTTTCTAGGTATGCCGAGAAAGAGCTGGGTTTAAACGATGAAGAACACGAAACGACAGACAAAAGTAGCACACCTGCAGAACATAACAAAGAAATGCCATCCAGCAGCAAAAAAACTGCTACAGCAACAAATTCGGAAGTCACGGCAAACGGGGAGTCAAACTCAAGCGTGCTTGAACTTAGCGATGATGACGACGACGAGGATGACGACGATGAAGATGATGAAGACGATGATGATGATAATGATGACGATGAGAACGATGATGAAGATGATGCGGAATCTACGACGAAAGAGAACGTGCGACCAGACTCGTTCGAGGATGTGATCATATCCGACGACGATGAGCTGATCGTGCTAGACTCGTAGCATTCGCCAAAAAGTTTCCTTTTGTCCTAGTTTACAGTTTGCTAAACGCTCCGTTTCTCGCACACGCCTCTGAGTAATGGACATAGTCCTAGGTATAACCTCACTAGGCAGGGTCGAGAGCTGCTGCGCTGTATCAGCGCAGTAGCTTCGTCGGAACTTGCGCTGTGCTGATCACACCATTACGCTTAGCAACAAAGGGAAGGCGTACAGTCGACAGCATAGCAAAGGTTGGCGGTTGTAGACACCTAAGCGCAGTAGGCCGTGATCGCGAAGGCGGTAATTGTGAGTGATAGTAAGTTAACCATTAAATTCATTTCATCTGATCTCGTGTACGGGCAGATATTTGTCAAGTGACTGATATACGAAAGCTTTTCCAAAATGTAGCGTAGGTGGCTGTCGATCATTTTCGTGTCCGGAAATGAACGGACAGCTGCTGCATGATTGTATATACGGAACAGGAACGGAGAAACCACGCGGTATTAGAAGGGTTTCTGGCAGGCGACGGTGCCATTCTGTGTATAGCGGGAGAAGAATAAACTGTGGAATAAATATCCATGTGACGGAAAATATTTTTCAACGGAACGTAACGAATTTTTGCACTTTGAAAAGAATTGAAAAAACTGGATTATCGGACTGGAATCGGAGATTTTGAAACGGACCAAGTCATTCGCGTGAGTACACAAAGTTAAGATTTATTGGAAAAATTACACGATTTTTTTTTTGCAGGGTTAATCCTGTTGCCTAGCAACACCCTCCAAGATGGCGCTCGTGATGGTGTAATCAGTGGAAGAGAGATTTTCTACAATATCAAAGTGATCCACATTTGGCAACACGTTCAAATCACTGCTCAACCCAAACGACTGCAGCCGTTCGCTCATCTTTGATGACATGTCGCGAAACACGTCACTATCGTGCTGTGCAACGTACACGTGAAACTTTAAGCCGGTCGATCGTAAATGATCGTAATTGGCGAACAGGGGCGATAGCCGCTTGGCATTGTCATCAGTGATCCCGAGCAGATTGTCCCTGTTTACGCTTTTCGTGTACCGTAGTTCCTGCACATTGTACACACCGGAGATGAGATACACTTCCTTCAGAAGATTAAGTTCCTCTCCGACGGCACTTTGAAACGAGTTGTCCAGCATGCTGGCGATCAAGTGAGCTCCTGCCGAATGTCCAGCGATTGAAACGTGCCTTGAGGGGATGTTTCACAAAAGAAGTAATTTAGTAGAGAGCTTTAGACGATAAACACATCCCAACCACAATCACTCACTTTACACCATTTTCAGTGGCATAGTTCAACACAAACTCGCCAGCGACCTTAATCTGGCGCACCAGCTCCTCCAGTGTTACTTCCGGGCATAGTTCGTATCCCACGATCATCACCCGAACACCGCGCTCCACGAGTGGCTTGGCCGGATAGGCGGACGTTTCCTTCTCCAGCTGTTGCCAGTAGCCACCGTGAATGTACACGAACAATGGTGCATCGAGGGGCAAATTGTCACCGTAAATGTCCACCTTGTCCCGATCGCCACTACCGTACGGTACGTCCGGGGTCGTTTCAAACAGCTCCTTGTTCTTGTCACTCTCTGTAAGAAAGACATCAATGACGACAACGGTGCATAATCTCGAGTTCATAATCGAATGTACAGCAATCGTTTTTTCTCTCGTTGATTTACCATTTTTTACAAACTTAACATGATAGTCGATCACTTCCGCGGGTGTAGGAAAACGGACACTCCAAGCAGAAGGTGAATACTGCTTCTCCCAGATGGCCAGCGTACTTTCCGTGGGTGGTCCTTGCCCGTCCATTGTTGCCGTGCAGCTCAACTTACCGGTACGGTTCCGTACGTATCGTGAGAGTTTGTTAAACCAAAGCGCAACGTGTGCTGGTGGCGTACTTTCTGCTGCTGCAACCGGCAATCGCAACTGGTGATGATTAGCGACGTGAGCAAAGCACACGACAAATACCGCCCAACCGATGACTGATCGCGGCGTTATCAGTCCACCACTAGCCGACGTAATGATTTGTTTAGCCATGTTTTGGAGAGTGTTTGATTTTGGTTCGGTTGTGTGTTTTTTTTTTTGTTTTGCTTGCTTCTTTGCTTCGCTTTACTTTGCCTCCGTGTGTCCTGCGCACGCAGGTATCGTTTCGTCTGCTCTGTCGAAGGGCGGCACACGGGTAAACAGATCCTATTACTTATGTTTATGATGACTAACAAACAGCAAAGGCAAACAAAAGGGCCCAAAAAGAAGCCTTACGTGCGCTTGCTCAGCGTGATCTTACGCGTAACGACAATCGACATTACGTGCAAACGAATGGTTCCGGCAAACTGAAACCAATTGCTACAATTCAATACCTTAATGTCCGGGTATATTGATCTCATACGAGTGGAGTATTGTTATCATTGGTTGAGACAAGTGATAACTACTATCTTAAACTTCAATTCATTTCGAGTGAATATTTAAATGAGATAAGTGCGATTGGTTTGCAGGCCAATCTAGAGTGTGCTGCCGAAGGGATTCAATA
This sequence comes from Anopheles rivulorum, assembly GCA_018908115.1. Lineage (NCBI taxonomy): Eukaryota > Metazoa > Arthropoda > Insecta > Diptera > Culicidae > Anopheles > Anopheles rivulorum. Next base: position 25,015,740 of record STHB01000003.1, on the reverse strand, counting down.
GAAAAGTGGAAATAGATAAACAATTACTTAATTATATATTAATTTCACAACATGTTAATTTCAACGTTTTTCTTGAAGCGTTTTTATTCGCGTAGCACGTGCTCATGATAAGAACAAGCGTGCTGATATTTTGACGCATGGGAAAGCCCGCCAATTCTTTATCATTCACGTTCAGTAGCTCCGTGATCGTGTCTCAACATCTAGGATGTGGTAAAGTTATCATCCATGTTGGGCTATGAACTTTTTTAAGTAATGCAACTTTTAAAAAAACCTTTTTCGAATATTTGCCTTATAAAGAAGCTAGCGAAGAAAATTAGAAACAAAATCACAATATACTTATGGTGTGCATTTTTGCTAACAACCCTAACAACCTTTTCTAAGTAAGCAAACATTATTGTTAAAAAGAAAAGCAAAACTAAAAATCCCGCCACACATTTAAGGGATCGATGTAATACCACCCTTCGCAATCATATGTTTGTACGATATCACCAACACAACGACACTTTGTTTACAACCCTTATTCGATAGCATTACACCCTTATGGGGGGGGAGTTGATTTCAAGCCAGCTTGAAACATCAACAAAGTGTGTTGAATGTACCACTGTAAGTGCAATTTCCCAACGTACCACCCCATCTGAAGTATTGAAATTTGCACTGAAAACATGCCTTTCGCACACACTTATACGTGCTGTCATTCATTCGCACGATACGATTCACGCAGCCCAGTGGTGTATGAATGAAATATGTGTCCCGGAGTGTCGTAACGTGTCCAAGCTTTCATCATCTGGACAATGCGGAAGCATGTCGAGATAAGGTAGTACAGTAGGCAGTAGACCTAGTATTCCATCGCGTAAAATTGCCTATTCATCCCTATCAGCATCAGCTGACAACTCGCAGTGTATTGCAGGCGCACGCATCGTGTACCGTGTGGCAAACTTCACCGACGAGATGGCCAAAGTGCACGGTACGGTTTTAGTGAAGTCTTTGGTCGGGTCATTGGTCACCGGGGAACGCGATATACTACGGCGAACAGCAATCTCAGGTGTACGCTGTACACACCACAAAGCACACAATCTGGTCGAGGAACACGATCGACAGCATGACGTAAGTTGGCAACGACACCGAAACACCCGAAGGTGATCAAAGTTCAGAGCAGTACCATAAATCAACCTAAACACTGTCAACGGTTCGCAGGTGGAAGAAGTACGAATTCCCGTCCCATATGGTGAGATTGCCGGCAAATGGTGGGGCCCTCGGAACGTACGACCGATCGTGACACTTCACGGTTGGCAGGATAATGCGGGTACGTTCGATCGCTTGATACCGTTGCTGCCGAAGCACATGAGCTTTCTGTCGCTGGATTTACCCGGCCATGGCCTATCGTCCCGCATTCCCGATGGTATGACGTACCACACGCTCGACAACACATTCGCGCTGTTTCACGTTATGCGTGAGTACCGCTGGAAGAAGCTTTCCCTGATGGGGCATTCGATGGGTTCCATCCTGAGCTTCCTGTTCACGGCCACCTTCCCGGATAAGGTCGACCTGTACATCGGGATCGATGCCCTCAAGCCACACATTGCCGATGCGTCCAAATTTCCCGGCCGGCTGGAGAAACGGATACCGCAGGCACTGCTGGCCGACATACGGAACCGTGAAAAATCGGAACCACCATCCTACCCGTACGAGGAACTCATCGAGCGGCTTCACCTCGGCACGAACAAATCGGTTTCCCGCGAGGCAGCCCCATTTCTGTTGTATCGAAATACGCGCAAATCGACGCTCCATCCCGATCGGTACTACTTCACACGGGACAGCCGGCTAAAGTACGGCGTTGGGCTTGGCTGGGATCAGGCCATCAACTTGGAGTTTGCAAAACGGGTCGTTCTGCCGTATCTGTTCATCAAGGCGAAACATTCACCGTACTACGAGGATCGCAAGTACTTTGACGAGTTTGTTGATGTGGTCAAGCAAAACAATCCACAGTTTGAGCTGGAGTTTGTCGACAGTACGCATCATTTGCATCTGACCGAGCCGGAAAAGGTGGCCCCCATCATTAATCGCTTTCTGCAGAAACACTGGAAGGAGGAACGGATGTGAGTGGGATTAGATGGAGTTTTACAATTTATTTATTAATTTATGCAAATAAACTTACGCACCGGAAAGCAATGGAACTGTACTACCCCCCTTAGAGAAATTATAAATGTGTGTTAGATTGTTGCAAAAATAGTGCAAAAGCTTAAAATAAAGCCATTTGTTCCCTCTTTAAAATCTATAGAATAACGCATTCTATCACAAATTGCTCCGTATCAAATCAAGAAAACACACACACACACACACAATAATTAAGATCAGGACGGCTTCAACCTTTCCTATTGACCCAATTACGCACACGATGAGACCTGCTATTTACAGTGTACCATTTACAGTTCAGCGCGTACGCGTATGCTGCGCCACTACACACGCACGCACGGGGTTTCATTATCAGCCGCGTATCCAAACGTGAAGCAGCAGCGGCAGAGAAACAGAAACCATCGTAGCGCACGAAGGTGTTTCTGTACTTCCTGTGGAGTGACTGTGCAACACGGCCAACGAGCGTGCAATGTCTGGCCGAAAGGTAGGGCTAGACGCTAATCATACCGCCGGACAGGATGACGAAAGTTTACGTGCGATTGGCAGCGTGGAGCACCATCCGTTGATCAAATTCATCGAGCTGCAGGATAAGCGGAACAATGTAAGTCTATTTGGCCGAAGGTGCCGACAGGCTGGTGGTTCCTAAAAGCTTCTTCCACATCCCGTTTGCAGGTGACGGAGGTGGAAATTCCCGTCCCGTTCGGGAAGATCGCTGGCAAGTGGTTCGGTCCGAAAAATGTACGACCAATACTGTGCCTGCACGGATGGCTCGATAACAGTGGAACGTTCGACCGGTTGATACCGCTGCTACCGGAAGACGTCAGCTTCCTTTCGATCGATCTGCCCGGTCACGGATACTCGTCCCGCATACCGGACGGTATGTCCTACTACGTAATCGATTGCATTCCGCTCATCCTCGGCATAATGCGCGAGTACGGCTGGGCGAAGGTGTCCCTGATGGCACATTCCATGGGCGCGACGATATGTTTCATCTTTGCCGCCCTGTTTCCCGACAAGGTCGATCTACTGATCGGGCTCGATGCGCTCAAGCCGCTCAGCTTCTACGCCGATCGGTTTCCGCAGCGCATGAGCAAACAGGTGCTGAAGTTCATTCAGGCGGACGTTAGGAATCAGGAAAAAACGGAACCACCGTCCTACACGTACGAGGAAATGATCGACAGGCTGTACGAGGGCACTGCTGCCTCGGTGTCACGGGAAACGTGCCCCTATTTGCTGCAGCGCAACATCAAACCATCGCGAAAGTTCCCCGGCAAGTATTACTTCGATCGGGACAATCGGATGAAGTACAACGTCATCCCGGGCTGGGCGGACAGCGTTAATGTGGAGCTGGCGAAGCGCATTACAGCACCGTTTCTGACGGTGAAAGCGATCGATTCGCCGTACCCGGGCTCGAAGGAAGGGTTCGAACAAACCGTATCCATCCTGAAGGAAGCCAACCCAAGGTACGAGGTGGTGTACGTGCCCGGTTCCCATCATGTGCACCTGACCGAGCCGGAAAACGTCGTACCAGCGGTGGTGGACTTTCTGCGAAAGTATTGGCGTAAAGAGATGGACGTAGTTAGTAAGCTGTAAGGAGGCAAGACACAAGGGACCAGGTGTACGGGGTGTATTTATTAAGTGGGTACAATGTTGTAATGAAATATAAGACCATACTTTGTCTACGCATGAAGAAACCTTTTCGCTGTTTAGAAAGAGAACGCTCTCCGTGTGAAGCTCCTATCGAAAGCGGGAGCTGTTCGTTAGTGTGCGTGGAAGCTGTTCGTCGCGTCATTGCTAGAGCGCTGACTTGTTTGATACCAAAGTTCGCCTGCGTACCAATATCAATGGCATGAGTGCGCATAAATCTGCCGCGATAAGATGCTGATAAAGTGCGATTTACACTCGAGTCCGTGCGGTTTTGTTTGGTTGTTTCGGTGCGTTGCAATTGATGCCCGAAATCGAAGGGCTAATTTGTGAACACGAAGCGTAATAATTGTGGCCTTCCGTACGATGGACGCACTGGACAAGCAAACGGTGGAAACGATCGTAGAGCGGCACGATCGCGAACATGGCGTAAGTAGCCGGGATGTTGCGTTGCACTGCAACCTCCGTTAATACGTGTGTCGTCCATGTTGCAGGTACAGGAAGTCCGTATCCCGGTGCCATTCGGGGAACTGGCCGGTAAGTGGTGGGGCCCGCGAAACGTTCGACCGATCGTGTGTCTGCACGGATGGCAAGATAATGCCGGCTCGTTTGACACGCTGATCCCGCTGCTGCCGTCCCACATGAGCTTTCTCGCGCTGGATCTGCCCGGACACGGCTACTCGTCACGCATCCCGGACGGTATGTCCTACCAGCCGATGAACATCTTCTATCTGCTCAACTTCGTGATGCACGAGTACGGCTGGAAGACGATCTCGCTCATGAGCCACTCGATGGGTTCGGTACTGCACTATTCGTACGCGGCCATCTTTCCTACCCGGGTCGATTTCCTCATCTCGATCGATGCGCTTAAGCAACCAATCTTCCGCCCCGAAGTGCTCGTTTCGATGCTGAGTGAACTGACGCCCGAGTTCTTGAAGGCGGATCTGCGGAACCAGGAAAAATCCGAACCACCGTCCTACACGTACGAGGAAACGGTCAATCGCCTTTACGAGGGTGCAGTCAATTCGATCACGCGCGAATCGTGCCCATTTCTGCTGCAGCGCAACTTGCGCAAATCTGCTAAATTCCCCGAAAAGTACTATTTCGCACGGGACAGCCGGTTAAAGTATGGGCTAGGGTTTCTCTGGTCGCAGGACGTTAACAAGCGGCTGGCGCAAAACCTGACGATGCCATTCCTGTTTATCAAAGCGACCGAATCACCGTACTGGGAGCGAAAGCAGTACTACGACGAGGTGATCGAGATACTGGAGCGCAACAATTCACGGTTCGAGCTACGGTACGTCGAAGGGACACACCATGTGCATCTGTCGCACCCGGAACGAGTTGCACCGGTTGTGACGGATTTTCTAAATCGCTACTGGCAGAAGGATGAGGACATGGCGAGCAAGCTGTAGGATTGTTACGATAATCGTTGGTTATGGGGTTATTTTCTTAAGATTAATTAATAAACGATACGAACGATATCTCCGTCTCTTTTGCCCTTTTTACAAATACACCACAAAATAAAAGTATCACAACATAACCAGAAAGAGAAAGATGGTCTCCATGCTATATTCGAATAGCCGAGATCAACGTCTGCCACGGCCCATGATCATCACTAAGAACCTGCGCCAAGAAGATGATCGCGATCGCTTCCTATTCATAGTTGAGATCAATTTTATCCAATACTCCAAGGTTGAGATGCTTGAAGGCAGAAATCGATAGAAAGACGAACGCTGTTATTTGTTCAAAGACCTCACTGTTACTGAGCATTCTACCACCTTGGAGAAATCCAATGGTTTGGGTTCCACATAGACATAAGCAGACATGCTAGGCTCAAAATTAAAACAACCACGATGTTATCAAACTTTGCCAAACAAATGATGCCAAACACGATGTAAAAACTAGTTTTGCTATTGAATTTGCATACAACATCGCCTAGCCGTGTAAGGCATTAACTAGTGGCTGATATTATTCCCAAGGTCATGGTCCATTCGATCAGCAGTCGAATTAAGTCGGCACGCATAATTCGAAAAGATTTATATAATTGCAAACCGTTCCGGTGAACATTTCTTCGCAAACGCGAATGCTTTAAAACGGTACGGAAAATCACCTATAATAAGATCTTCGTGACGGGTTTTTACCCACCGAGCGAGAGAGAGAGGCCTTCAAGATGAAGCTATGGTGGGGGGGATCTTTTTACCTCCGTGGTTTTATCTAACACGTTGTAAGTTAATACAATCGACTAGTGTTGTATTGTCATCACCGCAGCAACGAACGCGACGAGCTCGAGCCCGTGCTTCGATCAATGTTCAGCTCTCCCTCCCAACTACCCACGGGAGTTGGAAAGATCTGCCTTGAGCGGTGAGATTTAAACGGTTGTCCTATATTCAACCTCAAACCATCAAAGATAGTGCATTTTGGGGTGCGAAAAATCCGTTAGTAGCACTCGGTGCTCGGTCAACCCGTACGAGAACAGCTGCCAGAACCGTGCCAGACGGTACTTGGTTCAGTACCCAAACAGATTCACCACACACGACAAGCAGCAGCATTCCTGCGCCGGATCATGGCAGAAGCAAAACGGCACATGGTACAACAGAACGACGAATTGCACGGTGTAAGTAGATGGTACGGCACTAACATTTAAAGGTTTAGCACAAGCGTAAACAAATTTAACATTTCCCAGGTGCACGAGGTACGCATACCGCTACCGTTTGGTGATGTAACCGGCAAATGGTGGGGACCACGCGATCTTCGACCGATCGTTTGTCTGCACGGCTGGATGGATAATGGTGGTTCGTTCGATCGTTTGATTCCGTTGCTACCGCGCGACATCAGCTTTCTCGCCATCGAACTGCCCGGCCATGGCCGTTCGGCACACCTGCCGGCGGGTGTGGCGTACAACGCGCTGGACATACTGCGCCTCCTGCTACACCTGATGCAACATTACGGCTGGACGCGCATTTCGCTCATGAGCCACTCGATCGGTGCGGTGATGAGCTACGTGTTTGCCGGCGTCTTTCCCGAACGGGTCGATCTGCTCGTTTCGTTCGATCTGCTGAAACCGTTCATACTCGATCCGGATATGTTGCTGTTTCTGCTTGCTGATTCACTTCCCAAAACGCTCGACTACGACACAAGGAAGGCCAGGAAGGAAGAGAAACAGTTCCATTACGACGATTACGTTGAGCATATGCATGCTGGATTTCACGAGTCGATCAGTCGCGATGCTTGCCATTATTTGCTGTACCGTGCGCTGGAACCATCGTCCGAACCGGCGGGTCTGTATCGTCGCTTAACCGATCGACGCATACGGCACAACCATGGGTTGGTTTGGTCGCACGACTTAAATTTGGAAATGGCGCGCAGAATACGGGTACCGTTTCTCTATCTCAAAACAACCGAAACTCCCCTGTTCGAGGATCCACTGTACCATCAGGAAACGATCGATGTGCTCACGGCTAGCAATCCACTGTTTGAGCACACGCTAATCGAGGGTAAGCACCACGTGCATCTCTCCCATCCGGAGCGTGTGGCACCGTTGGTGAGAAACTTTTTACAAAAACACTGGAACAGAGAGCAATACATGATGTGCAAACTGTGACGCGTGAAAGTGACCTTTTCGTGTATGTGAACCGTTTGTTGGTCAAGTGCGAAGGTGATTATTTATCGATTTATGGAACATGTTTGTGGGTCTCTCTTGTTTCACGGTCGGGTTTAATTGTTAAGTGATGAAAATCTGTCAATATAATTTTACAACACTTCCTAAGGTGTCCGTGTGCTTGTTTTCGAAAAATGGTGATGGTGATAAAGTTTGTACATTGGTTTGAGAAAAACGGAATTACCTTCCTGAGGCCACGTTAAGATACTGCATCGCTGTTGGTATCAATAAATGATATTGGTTCGCCAGACTTTCCTTGCGCATCGCAGTGTTGTTCCAGATCGCTCAAGTGTGATATATATCGTGCGAATATGCTACAAAGCCGTTAAGATACGATCTTCTACTGTATATTTTGAGAAGCCACAAATAGATTATAGAATTGCTAGCAGGATAACAGCTCATCATTCTTGCATCATTTCCACCTTTGCCTTGAACGTTACCGAACGTTCGCTTTTCGACGTGCTACAAGCCGACTCCCGTTCGCCATCTGCTCGGCAGGACACGATGCAGTCCTCGTACGTCCACTTCGGGAAGACACGCTTGTACAGGTACAGCAGTACCGTGTCGTGTGATTTAAGCTGACTGTCGAACACACACTTCATGTGACCGTGCGTACCCAGCGACTCCTTAATGTGTCCTACACGGCCCAGCTTGGTGCGTAGCTTGCACGGCTTAAAGTACGCAATGTCCTCGGGATTAAAGAACATGAACCGAATCGTTGCCGATTCGCGATTAATCTTGAACGGATGACCGCTAAGCACCACTCGCTTCAGCACGACGCGGTCCGGATTGCACGACAGCAGACTGCCAGACGCAACCATCGACAGTGATGTGTCGGGATTCTCGCGGAAGCAAAGGATCGGCGAAGGAGGGAACTGGATCGGGGCGAAGAACGTCGCAACGACTGTCATGCCGGGGCGGAAGTATCGCTCATACTTGTGCTTATCACCGTTCGTATGCTGGCTGTAGATGGGGTTCACGATGAACCGCCTGTAGCCACACTGCACGATCAAGCGTTCCTTCGATTTGATCGGAATGGTGGAATTTTGCGTTCGCTTCAGGCACACGTTCATCACCGACATCTGGTGCTCGTACGACAGTATACCGTAAACGATCAACCGATCACCGTTTCCGGTGGACAGGAACGCGCTCCACACATCCTGCGGGACATTCTTCACGTGCAGCTGAACGTACCAACCGGGCATGGCCACATCGTCACCTTCCTTCTGCTGTGCCTCCCGCACAATGCGACGCTTCGTGTGATCGAAGTTTTTAAACTGATACACGCGAGCGTAATCGAATGGAAGGTTTTCCTTCACATCCCACGGGGACGAACGGAACGATTCTAGGCCACGGTACTTCACGAAGCGTTCCCGTGCCGGTTTATCCGCTGGCGTGTCTATTTCATCGGGGAATATTTCATCCACTTTGGCCGCCTGAATCTTTGCCAGCGTGCTACGTTCTTCCTCCATGTCTATCTCCTTATCGTACCGGTCAGCACTGACCGGACCTTCGTCCGAAACGCTTATCTGATCGAACTGATTGCTTTCATCATCGCTCTCACGATCGCCTACCTTACTTTCGGTGTCCGATTCACAGGACATGTACTGTCCATCATCATCCTCATCCTCATCGTCATCCTCATCTTCATCCTCATCTTCATCCTCTTCGACAATGTCCGGAATCCACGATGCTTGATAGTCGCTCATACCTTTCGGGACACGTTTTATGATCTTCTTTTTATTTTCTAAAAAGAAACAGATTGATTCAGCATTCAACCGTATGAGGGTTAAATGACAACAATACACAATACACTTACCATCACGTGATGCCGCTATTTCATCCTCCGTTGGCCACGTTTGTTCAGCGTCCATCTCATCGGGTATGTTTTCCCGCTGCAAAGTAGTCTGCAGTTCTGGATCGGGCAATATTGGCGCTCTTTCCTCCACATTAGACATTTCCCCGTCTTCAGGTTTGCGCATCCGGTACGGATCGGTCGGTGAAGTGATTTGTTGCAGTTGAAAATCACCCAGCCCAGGTATGTGGACCAGCTGGTTCACGGACAGTGGTACGCCTCGTAGAAATCCGGTCACTTTCAACGTTCCCATCGGTCGATCTTGTCCCGGTTCTGGAGCATTCGCGACATATTCAACCTTCTCACCCAGCATATGGGGTCGATTCGAACGATTATGCATCACCCTACGCTTCTGACCACCGATACGACGCAACAGATTTAACCCATCGGTTAGCTTTTCCAGCTCCATCAACTTTTCGTCCGGCAGAATGCTGGAAACCACTTTCTGTATGTTTGCCTTCGTTTGTGTACGCTTTTTCGGGTTTATCGATTGCAAATCCATCAAACACACCATGGGTGTTGGGAGCCCTTGCGTTAGCGCCATGTTTAGTACTTTCGCACCGAACTTATCGATCATCTCATCCGGATCGCCTGCAGCGGCTGTGAGCAACAGTACGACGGAATCGCACACTTTCAGCGCATCCAGTACATTCATCTCACGCCCATGGCCAATCTCCGGAACAACGAACGAGAACCGTTGACGAAAGCGCGGTACACTGAAAAGGATTTAAAAAATACCAAACATGAGCCATTATTATGCTGTGGCCAAACACTTTTCTCACGCCGAGGACATACTTCATGTAACGGATACGGTCGGAAACCTTCATCACGGTCGCCTCCGGGTCGCAGCCCTGGATAAAAGCCAGAGCCGAGTTATGATCAATCATTTCGTTCAGAGGAAGCACGCAGGTCAGGAACGGAGCCGTCAGGGCACCGCCGATGGCTCGTTTCAGTGCAATCGCTTCCTGGCGCTTGTTTTTGCGAAGTTGAGCTGCCTGCTGACGGCGTTCATCGCGCGATTGCTGACGATTTGGCCGTCTGGTGAGGGTTTTCAGGTTTACTTTGCCTGTCCAGAAGAGGAAAATTACGTTTGTTCAATCGTGACCGAATGGAGCACGTTTCAACCATCATTGCTTACCTTTCGCTACGCGTTCCAACTCACGCTTCGAAGTGTGTTTTCCATGTTTGTGCGATTTGTTGGTCTGCTTTAACGCACCGGGACGATGAATCGTTTCAATTGCCATCGTTTTCGAAAATTTCCAAGCGGAAATGTACGCTTTTCCACGGTTTATGCAGAAAATTCCGGCACTACTCACGGTGGCACATGTTTTCGACTGTAGCGAAAATCAACAAGAAGAGTGAGGTTAAGAGTGTTTGTTGTGATTTTACTTGACCACTGCTGTCAAATGCACGGTGTGAATGAAACTGGCGCTTGCAAGCCATGGTGGTCAAAAATATTCACATGAAACCAGAATGGATTGCTTTTGAACTAAATAAGTCTAGAAGGAGACCTCGAATCAGGGCGAAAATTGAATTAATTTTTGTTTTAACCGACCAACAAGCATTTGCGATCTGGACATGCGATCGTTTCTGTGTTCAAAATCGTTTTAACCCTTAAGGTTTGTCTGCAAGTGAATGTTGATTTTCCCTCTATTTGACAACGCACGGAGCTTTCAACTGTCATGCTGCCGTCATATTTATTGCCGACGATTGATAATCAAAATTGAAGAAAAGCCCGATCTCTGCCAATTCCGTAAGCCGCTTAAATCATCCGAAAAACGGCCCATAAAATGATACGTTCTAGTACGTTTATCAGCCGATTACCCGTGCGTGGAATTGCGGCAGCTATCCTTAACAGTAATGGAGTGAGTATCGAACCCGTTGGCTGCTAGTGGAACGCATTCTGAAATCATGTAATCTCGTTCTAGGCGCTGTTGCAATCGCCACCCAGCTTAGCAGCATTGCAAACAACACAGGTCCGCTACCGATCGACACCGATCAACACGGTGATAATGTTTGTGCCACAGCAAGAGGTAAAAATTAACCGATACTGAACATTCCTATATTAACGGATGCTTTCCATCGTTTCATCTAGGCGTGGATTGTAGAGCGGATGGGTAAATTTCATCGCATCCTTGAACCGGGCCTGAACGTATTACTGCCCGTTGTGGACCGTGTTAAATATGTACAAAGTCTGAAGGAAATAGCGATAGACGTGCCGAAACAATCGGCAATCACTTCCGATAACGTAACGCTCAGTATCGACGGTGTGCTGTATTTGCGCATTCTGGACCCATATCTCGCGTCGTATGGTGTGGAAGATCCCGAGTTCGCCATTACCCAGCTCGCCCAGACAACGATGCGATCCGAGCTGGGCAAGATGTCTCTCGACAAAGTGTTCCGCGAGCGAGAATCACTTAACATCAGCATCGTGGAATCGATCAACAAAGCAAGCGAAGCTTGGGGCATCTCTTGCTTGCGATACGAAATCCGTGACATCAAGCTACCGAGCCGTGTACACGAAGCGATGCAGATGCAGGTCGAAGCGGAACGACGAAAACGGGCTGCCATTCTCGAATCGGAAGGTGTTCGTGCGGCAGATATTAACGTGGCGGAGGGTAAGCGACAGTCCCGCATTCTTGCATCCGAGGCCCAAAAACAGGAAGAAATCAATCGAGCGAACGGAGAAGCAGCCGCCATCATGGCCCTGGCAGATGCACGCGCAAAAAGTCTTAAAATCGTTGCCCAGTCTCTCTCCAACGAACATGGCCGGAGTGCGGCATCGCTTAGTGTGGCAGAGAAGTATGTGGTGGCATTTGAGAAACTGGCCAAGCAAAACAATACCCTGATCGTCCCGTCGACCGCATCCGATGTGACATCGATGGTGGCGCAAGCACTGCAGATCTACAACAATCTCTCAAATACCTCAGCCATTTCTCGCGCCTCCTCCTCTTCGATAGGCGGGGATCAGCAACGCCGGAATGTGGACGACGCGCAGAACGTGCTTGGCACGCTTAATGAAACTAGTTCGAAACTCGATGCCACACTGCCGCCACTGGACAGCCATCACCAGGGGGACATGGGGGGATCATCGTCGAAATAAAAAAAAACTCCGTACAATTCGTTGAAGCGTATGCATTATTGAAAGTCTCTATCGCTGCTGAAAAACACGATGTTATGGCACATTTGTTTACTTAGTGGAGAAAATAGGATAAAATAGGAATCTGTACACTTTGGACGTATTCTGTGCAGCAAAGGCGATATTTGCTTAATGACGAGTAGAATATGCGAAATTGTAGCATAAGCGGAATACCATTGAGCACTATTATTGTTATTGTAAATAAATATCTTGACCGCGTGAAAAACCCCTTAAAATAAACCAAAATAATTGTATGAAGAGCTCCATCTGCTGTTGTACTGCCGAAGATATTATTTGCCGAATTGAATAGATGCTGGAACGCTTTCGCAAATGTTTAAGGCCTCAACAATAAAAAAAAATCTTTCTTTCTAAACCATTAACGACATTAATGTCCTGCCAATGTCTGATCATTACCGTTGAAAAACCACCACAAAACAATTCAATGTTCTCAATATTGATGAAGCAAAATCGCGAATAAGACGAAAGAGCGAGCTGTTTGTAGAATGTGTTTATTGAAATGTAAAATACGCTGTTTAAAGTAAACTATTATAGAACACTGTTATTGAAATACCGTCCCGGCTGCCTTGGGAAAAGTCTGAAAAACAATTCGAAGCTGTAACATAAAGCAGAAAAGATAAGTTAGATATTTGTGTGACACGTGGTGTATTATTAAAATATAAATTGAAATTTATGTGTAAACACATCAACAACCAGAGTTGGAAAAAGAAAAGAAATTTGGATCAGCTATCACGTATCGATCACTGAGATGATGCGTACAGGTCCGTGATATATAATCATCATTGAATAAAAACTACATGATACTCCGAACTCTGGTGGTATACACTACCCCATAAAAACACAGTGCAAAAGAAACTTACCTGAAAAAAGTTGAAAACATTTCGCTCCTTAGCTGCATTACGTCTAACACCAGGTTCTGAAAGACAAATTGTTATAAAAGAATGAAATGTTATAAAACTGTATCAAACCCTTCTGTAATGCTACTAATTTCTAATGATTCTTGTTAACAGAAACTTTAAATGGGTCTTTAATCTTATTCTTTACTGTGGGATTATTATGATATCTTATTCGAATAATCACAGCCAGCACCATGCCTGAATTTAGACATTAAACAACAAACGAATGCGATGAAAGACCCAATTAAATTTGAGTTTAATTTTGTCAGATATCACTTATCGATCACTGAATTCATGCGTACAGGTCCGTGAAATATCATCACCAAAAAGAAACTTTATGGGAACAAATTTAACCATTTCATGGGAAAACTTACCTTTATAAAGAGAAGAACAATGATGCTTTAAATTCACTAAGCGTTTTCTTTTTCTGAAAATATAACGAAAATAAAATCGAGTTAGATATGCTTGATACGGGACGCATTAGTTAGTACTCGGACGTGAATGCGTAAAATAGCAATCAGTCCTGTTGAGCTTGATAAATATTGTTACAATCATCGAATCATAAAAAGTTGTATCATCATTTGAATTTGAATCCTCAATCATTGCTTTCTTTTTACTGCTGTAGATGCTTACCTTATCAATTGAATGCAGTCTGGCGATAATTTCTCTGTTTGCCTGTGTTTTGATCGATACGATGTGCGGGATTTCAAAGTATATCTACAATCAAAAGAATAGAAAAAAATGTTGTTAGATCCAAGTACCATACATTAAAAAGTAAACTTCATATTAATTTTTTGATTCTATCAGTCCTGTTGAGCTTGATAATTTGAAAATCATTGATAATCATCCATTTAAATTTCATCATTTCATTACATTTTAACCTAGCTTCGTAAGTTGTTTTGATCTACAATTTGAAAAATTACCTTTTATAAATTCCGAATTGATACTGATACGTCTTCACATCAATCGGCAGATACCTGTGAAATAGAAATGAAAAAAATGTGTCCTGAGTTAACAAAATATGATATATTTTATGTGTTGTACATATGGTATTGAAGATCCACTATATGGAACGGCAGTTTCGTTCGACAACAGAACGCCCAGTTAAAGGCATTCATTTGGACATTACAAATGATCGAGAATATCATGCGGAATTGTAAATAAATTAATCGATACTTACCAATCGATGTTGTTCGTGCTTCTATCTTGGATGAATTCCCTTAGTTGATTGCGTCTTGTTTGATGGCTGTCGTGTTACGATGGATCCTACTGTACGATCGCAGTTTTATATCCTCCAAGTTGCTATCATCTGTAAAACGAAACGAAATCGCTTTCCCAACCACCACACCAACATCATCTATTTCCCATGTTTCTCTTTAAATCACACCGCTATCAGTCACGCAGTGGAAGAAGAAGGTCATCACCACTTTTGTTCTCTTTCTGTTTTTGTTCATTATTGATAGAAAACGAAAATATGAAAGGAGCATTAAAAATGGGGATAGACACTAAACAAACAAACACACCCAACAATTTTCCCATTGTTGCTGCTGTTGTGCATGTGTTGGCCCGTATTGTTCCTGACGACAGATCGTAATATAAATTAGGTAAAAAAGCAAGCAATTGTTTTATGCGACGTTAGCCCCGCCGTTCGTAACACAGCGGCGTCGAATTCTTCTCTATTTGCTGTTATAATGTGTTTCCAACTTAGCCATCATCTCCAGACGAAGAAATCTAATGTAACCGCATTATTTTCTCCTATTATCGTCATCCGTATTGTTTCTTAAATCAGCACACTTTCGTCGCCGGAGGGAGGATGTGTCAGCGTTCCAAGAGTGTTGGTGTAATCTTCCGTCCAATAAAAAAAAATCAAATCATCATGCCCGCCGTACTGAGGCGCGTCTGAGTGTCTGATTTGCTTTCGTGTAAATAATTTTTTGTCGCTGCTGTTGTTGCGTTGGTGTGCTGCTGCTGTTCTGCCGCACAACTGGTTTCAATTTTATAAATGTACTTGGTAAATAATATATGTGTGGGGTGTTGTTGCTGCTGCTGCTGCTGCCTCTGTCGAAGCGTTTACAGTTTGTCCAAGTACTGCGCTAGATCTGGTAGACCTTCCTTCAGACCCTTACGCTTACGGATATCCTGCACAATCTGGAAAGGTTTGGTGGAGGCATCGGTTGGGTCACCTGGGAAGATCTGCCAGTGATCGAACACGCACTGCGGGAATGCCTGTCCACCGGTGTTGGATCTGGATGGAAAAAAAGAACGACCAAAGATTGGTAACATTTCAAACTTTCACGAAAATACACGACGACAAGCGCGCACGTTACGTTGTCGTGTTGGAGAGATTTGTGTTGTACGTCAGGTATTGCAGTTTCAGTGTGATCTGACACTACAATGTTTTACGACAACTGAACAGAATTCATTTTTCTTGCATGATCCACCGTAGATTGTACGTGGGATGAATGGCGGCACAATCAAATTGATAGGCGAAGTGAACCATGCGTATATCACCTAGCACGACAAATGTATCGACAAAAGGCCTTACCTCAGATCGGCGGTGAAACCGAACGATTCGTTGACGGGCAGGTAAGCCTTGACGACGAACATGGGGGTACCGGCAACTTGCGAGTCCTCGAACACGTGACCGCGACGTCTGTTCAGCACACCGTAGATACCACCGACGGCAGATTCCGGACACTGGATCTCACACAGGTAGACCGGCTCCATGATACGGGGCGAAGCGGTGATGTACGAAGCGTACAGCACACGACGAGCGGTCGGAATGATCTGACCACCTCCACGATGGATAGCGTCAGCGTGTAGGGCCACATCGTAAATGTTGAAGCGCACGCCTGTCGGTAAAAGAAACACCGAAGACAACCAATTGATGAGTTATAGTCGATGGCGGCCTATTGACACAGACACATTTTGGCCGTTTCTTACCTCGCATGTTCTCCTCGGCAAGGACACCTTCCTTTGAAGCCCACTGGAAACCAGCGACCACGGAGTCCTTGATTTCGTTCAGATACTGCACACCCTTCGTGCAGTCGACGACGATGTTCGGACCAGTACCGTCCGGACCGAAGCACCAGATCTTACGGGCCTCCGTCACGTCATAATCGTACTTCTCAGCCAGGTAACGGGCACGCTGCTTGAATTCGTCANCACAGACACATTTTGGCCGTTTCTTACCTCGCATGTTCTCCTCGGCAAGGACACCTTCCTTTGAAGCCCACTGGAAACCAGCGACCACGGAGTCCTTGATTTCGTTCAGATACTGCACACCCTTCGTGCAGTCGACGACGATGTTCGGACCAGTACCGTCCGGACCGAAGCACCAGATCTTACGGGCCTCCGTCACGTCATAATCGTACTTCTCAGCCAGGTAACGGGCACGCTGCTTGAATTCGTCACGAGCGTTCACCTCGCCGTTGTCAATGTCATCGGGCAGACCATCAGGCATCGGAAGGGCCTTCATGAACAGACGGTTGTGCTTGTTCGGCGACTTGGACAGACACATCTGATCCGACTCGTCCGAAACCGTCTCACGGTACGACACGACCGGGTCGGACTTCTTCAGCGGAATGCAAGCGTGATCCTCCTCAAGATCCTTGAGACAGATTTCCAGATGCAACTCACCGGCACCGGCAATGATGTGCTCGCCCGACTCCTCAATGATACACTGCACCATAGGATCGGACTTGGCCAAACGCTTCAGACCCTCGACCAGCTTGGGCAGATCAGCCGGGTTCTTCGGCTCGACGGCAACACGCACGACCGGCGACACGGAGAACTTCATCACCTTCATGTTGTGCGCGTCCTTGAACGTGGAGATCGTACCGGTCTTCACCAGGAACTGATCGACACCGACCAGACCGCAAATGTTACCGCACGGCACATCCTCGATGGCCTCGACGTAACGGCCCATCATCAGAATCGTACGCTGAATGGCCTTCTCGTACAGATCCTCCTTCTTGCCCGGGGTGAAGTTCGGGCCCATGATACGGCACTTCTGGCCAGTGGCGACCTTTCCGGAGAACACACGGCCGAAAGCGTAGAAACGACCCTTATCCGAGGTCGGCACCATCTTCGACACGTACATCATCAGCGGACCCTCTGGGTCGCAGTTCTTCACAGCAACGGCGGCTTCATCATCGTGCGGACCCTCGTACAACATCTCCATACGGTACTTCTGGGCGACGACCGGCGACGGCAGATGGATGGCAATCATCTGAAGCAGCGCTTCGCCTGCCGGCAGCCACGTGCGCATAACCACCTTCAGCAGATTCTTACCGTCCTTATCCTTGTCCTCGTGCTTGAGCGTCACCTTGATCTTCTCAAGCAGCTTCGGGATTTCGTCGGCCTTGTAGTTCATGATCGCATCGAACACCTTGTAGATCGGGTCGAGGATATACATCACGAACGAGCGCTTGTTGTCCTCGTCCTTCACCTTGGCCCACTTCTTCGTCTTCGAGTTGAAGAAATTCTCGCCCCACAGACGGTTCATCAGCTTCACCACGTCGATCTTGAACATGGCCGAGTACATCTCAGCGAACTGCTTGAGCGTGAACGCCCAACCGTGCAGTCCCGAACCGAAACCGACCGAACCACGGGACGGATCAATGCGCACCTCACCCATCGGACCACCGTCATCGTTGTACGTGGCGATGATGACGTTCACGTTCTCCACGATACGCTGGAAGGTCTGGTACAGATCCTCGGGGTCGAGCTGCAGCTCCAGCAGCGCACGGTCCATCTTGTTCATGAACAGAACCGGCTTGATACGTTCGGCGATAGCCTGACGCAGCACCGTCTCCGTCTGGACGCACACACCGGACACGCAGTCCACCACTACCAGCGCACCGTCCGTCACACGCAGCGCAGCCGTCACTTCCGACGAGAAATCGACGTGTCCGGGCGAATCGATCAGATTGATCAAGAAACCCTTGCAGTCCTTGTCGCGCTGATCCGGGTTCGTGATGAACACCAGATCCTTCTCATCCAGTTCGAAGTACATGGAGATGGCGCTACGAAAGAGAACCATTCAACAAATTCATGCGAGCGATATTATTCCTTTCTTGTTCGAAAATACACACTCCTTTCCGTATTATTAGCACACTTACGTCGACTTGATGGTAATACAACGCTCCTGCTCGTCCTTGCGGGTATCGGTGAAACGGGTTTCACCTGCCTTGGCACCGGCAATAATACCGGCTTTCGACACCAGCGAGTCCGTCAGGGTGGACTTGCCGTGATCGACGTGGGCAATGACGGACATGTTGCGGATATTCCGCTTCTTGTCCATCATGGCACGGATTTCGTCAACGGTAAAGTTAACCTAGGAAGAAGTTTAGAGAAATAAAGCACAAATTCAAATTTATTAAACGTGAACAATCATCACACTTGCATTACGAAACGTAAAAAAACGAGGAAACAGTCACGACGTTCGTCATGTTGGAAATGCGTTACAACACAATCCACGGTGGCGTAGGTCGCCGCGCGTAGGAGTGTAAAACAAAGAAAATCAATTCTCTGCCATCTCACACACAGTCTTTCAACCAACCATTCATTCATTATGTGCACCATGTTATTTTCTCCCTCCCAGATAGTGACGCAGTTGTGCAGCTGAAAGGACGAAAAGCGCACCGAATGCATGTGCTGCACCGCATAGCAGGCGCTGCTTACGGTAAAACGTTGGCTTGTACACGTCACGTACTCTCTTCTCACACCGTCCGCCATCACGCTAATTCCGCACGTTATCTCATGCGACGGAGGTGGAATCCATCTTTGATCGAAGCGAGAACTATTTCACAATCAGCTGTAAACCTGCCGATGGTGACCATCCATCCCATCGTCTGT
>STHB01000003.1:24976111-24996481 GCA_018908115.1 Anopheles rivulorum | reverse complement strand
TGCTGGTGCAATTGCAGTTTTACATTCTCTCTACTTTGCTCTGCACGTCATCATGGCAGGCCGGGAGCGAGTGAGTGTAAAACACCATGTAATGTGCTGTGTGTGCACCCGGAAACCTACCATTTTGAGGCGATATTCCTGTTCTCGCTGTTAATCCTTCCGAAGAATGTGAAAGTAATCTTTCGACACTGCACTTTCTCCTAAACAACAACACAAAAACGATTCAATAAATCCACAAAACGTGCTTTCCACCAAATCGCCCAACTTTGTGTGTTGCCGACTGCTTTCACTGGTTCTTCTTTCACGTCTGCACAACGCACGAGGGATATGAATACAGTGCCCGATGAGATGAACCCTAGGTAGGAGCAGTAGCTTGGGTCAAGTATTCGTAGATCCCCCAGCAAAAAAGGGAACACAAAAAATCTTTACCCTCAGGAAAACCAACATTCACGACCGGAAAGAGAAAGAGATGATGCTCTAGCACACATCCATCGAAGCATACCGTTGGCTTGCTCTAGCTCAATCATCCGACATCTTGAAACGGCGGTGTCATCGGCCGTAGGTCGGGCACCGAGCCAACGTACAATGAGGGAATTTATCCTCTCGATTTTCCATGCAAATGGGCCACTAATCCACCAAAATCGATCAAATTCAGAACCCGACACGTGTTTGCTTGCGTTGCATGCACAATTGGAACATTTTACTTACCATCTTGCAGGATTTTCTCCGGGATCTTTACACGACACGAAAATCAACAACACGCCGACTGCGTGCACAGAAGTGAAAGAGATCGACGTTGTCAGTTTCCGGATCTACGAAGGTTCTGTTTCCTGCGAAATTGGATGACAGCTCTCACTTGGGCGTCCAATGGTCATCGTTGTTGACAATGAAGGAACATTAATTCTATCACAACTTAGTTCAAGCAACCATTTGAATCTATTTTATAGAAAACTAGTGGCATTATTCATTTCATTCATGATTTTTTTTAACTAAAGTTCCAATAATTTTGCTTTTTGATCTGAATTATTTGATTGGAAAAAATTATCGGCGAAAAAGAGCAAGACTATTGCGAGGGAGATAGCGAAGCGAAGAGCGAAAGAGAAAACTATACGTCGCTCATGCATTTTTACCCATTCAAAATGTAAATCATGTGAATAAATTATATGTAAGACCATGCTACGTGTTGAAATTTCCTTGCTTGCTCATTTTGTGTTCCTGAGCAGTGTTAAAAAATTAAAAAATCGATTCAAAATGATTTCGAGAAGAATTCCGCCACGATTCGATCTGTGGACTGCTTATCTTAAACGCTTTCATCACAGTTGACAGTTGCCTGCGCACTGAAGTCGGTTGACGGATCCTGTTCAAAAAAGGCGCATTCAACCGCCAAACAACGCTACAGGATAATTCCCGAAACATTCCATCAAAGAGTCCTCGACCAAACAAAGAAGCCTGCAACGCTACCTGGTGTATTATTCGTGTTTTTCTACGATTACCGTGAAGCTGAAGCGGCTGCTAGTGGTAAAAACTCATCGACCAAAAAGAAGCCAAAAATGAGTGTGAAAGATATTTACTATTCGGATAAATATTACGACGACGAGTACGAGTACAGGTAAGGCAGTTGACTTGCTTGCTTCAAGGAATGCGTTTACCCGTCCTTGAACATGAACCGTGGAAGCATTAGATGGTGCAAAACCGGCATTGCTTAAACCGGGCGTCCTTGGGATGGGATGATGCTTGCCGTTGCTAACTTCGTGCCGTGCTTTCTTTCCTTTCAGACACGTAGTGTTACCTAAGGATATAGCGAAATTGGTTCCAAAAACACACCTAATGTCAGAGAACGAATGGCGAGCAATCGGTGTCCAGCAATCCCGCGGCTGGGTGCACTATATGATCCACCAGCCCGAACCTCACATCCTACTGTTTCGAAGGCCCATCACGAAGGCATAAACCGTTGCTAAGCGATCGTTCTTTAGGACGATGTGTCGGTACGTGCAGTGAGTGTATGTGTGAGTGTATGTATGCGTATCCTCCTAACGGCCCGGAGGCATCCCTACGTGTCGTGAAGATTCTGGAAATGTTCTACGTAGCGTCGTCTTCCCGGATGTAAAATAAGCTCGTCGCGTACGTACACCTTCCAAGCGTCAGTGTTGTGTTTTGTTGTGGTTCGCCCATTCTGCTATTGCTGTGTAAAATCGCTAAGCATTTCGTTTCCCGCTCCGTCATCAACATGCTAATGGTGATTTTTAATCCGTGGTGCATTTGTTCGTCATTTAAGAAATTCTACCGGCCTTACCGGTTAGTTTGTGTCAATGCATCTCTCCGGCTGGTGAGACAATTCATCGTGTTTCGTCACCAAGCTAACTAATCGTCCTTACCAATGGTGAAGTCTGTAGACTCACCAAGAGCCTCAAACAGTAGCAAACGTTCATGTGCGTTAGGAGAATGCTGTAGAAATGAAGGGTAGATATACTTCACGCAGACAGGAAATCGCGATCTAGAAAAAAGGCTTACAATTCTCGCAAACTGGATGTAATACCTCCCCAA
The DNA here is from genome assembly GCA_018908115.1 of Anopheles rivulorum. NCBI lineage: Eukaryota > Metazoa > Arthropoda > Insecta > Diptera > Culicidae > Anopheles > Anopheles rivulorum. The sequence continues at coordinate 24,993,937 of STHB01000003.1, read as the reverse complement.
TGTATTCTCTTTTTTTTTTCTTTGTTCTTTAATGTACAGATTTTCCCTGACGAATGTATTTTGTTTTGTCTACAAAAAAGCGAAATGTGTGCCTTTTTCTATAAAACCACGAAATTACATTTAAGGTAAATTGTACAAATATATTTATGGCTTAAAACAAAACCAAGGTCCAATCGTTTTGTGGGGATAATATTTTCGCGAAAGAAATACCATTGCAAACACCGGTCAATTAAAGTTCGCTACATGAAGACTTCTCTACCTAACCATGGCGATGATCTCATCAAACAGTGTTGGATCAGTTTTCAATTTTCCGAGCAATTCTGCAGCACCAATTCACTAACGCTCTATCTCTATTTCAACCCGTTCTACTTCCAGCTAAATACGGATCACGCTTCGCAATGAGTTGACAAATGGTGAAATTGATATTCATCTTCTAAATGAATAGTACGAGCGTCTAATTGCCGGGAAATGGGTGTCACATTCCATCAATTTGGACACCAGCCCGACCCGACGTTGAAGCAGTACGCGGTTTCCGTGGCAATTCTGCAATGGTTGAGCCCATTAAATATGTGTATATACCGTATGCCGTATGTACATATGTTAATTGTTAGAATTAGTTTCGAAATTATTACCGATCGTTGCCATAGATCTGGCGAACATTCTACTGTGCGCGTAATCAAGAATCATACGTACGGTGCGATACGCACCATCCGACGCCCCGGTTTGGTTAGGCGTAACCTTGGGTTTGATGAACGATAATTGAGGTGAATGGTTTTAGTCATTTTATGGTTGAAAAATGTATTCCCCGAAATAGCATGGGTGAAAAATTTGTATTTTTTCCAAAAATATCGCTTTCAAACAAACAAGTCTTTCTTGAGGCTCATTCTGGATCGCTCTAGGGGTGAATAATTTCATTTATTTAGGGCTACTTTATGCATCCTTTGATCATTACTGCTCCCTTTGGAGTTTTCAGGGTCAATACTTTGGGTAGTTTTCGTCGATAAAGATCAATTGATTCGTGGATGGTTCTATTGTATTTGGACGGTTCGTAGTAGATCATTTCTAGTTTAATGTAGTATCGGTCCACTGCGTACTTTGNTGAAAAATTTGTATTTTTTCCAAAAATATCGCTTTCAAACAAACAAGTCTTTCTTGAGGCTCATTCTGGATCGCTCTAGGGGTGAATAATTTCATTTATTTAGGGCTACTTTATGCATCCTTTGATCATTACTGCTCCCTTTGGAGTTTTCAGGGTCAATACTTTGGGTAGTTTTCGTCGATAAAGATCAATTGATTCGTGGATGGTTCTATTGTATTTGGACGGTTCGTAGTAGATCATTTCTAGTTTGATGTAGTATCGGTTCACTGCGTTCTTTGGTGCCTTTTTTGAAGACTGCTCAGTCTTATTATGATCACAAATTAATATCGATAGTGATCAAGTACGCGTGTGTAGCGAAAGAGTGCGAGGGATGATCGGGCAATCGATAGCACTCTTGTGATCGAATTGTGGACGCTTACAATCGTACGTAAATTGATTTAAATGGGCGGATGTGAATCTGCAGCAATTGATCGCTAAACGTTGCTGCAGCTCGTGCATGATCGTGTGTGTATGTGTGTGTGTGTGTGTGTTATTGTGTTTGGAGCAAAGCGAAGCATGTTTATGAACTGCACAACACAATAGCAATAGTTCAACGGACCACAAAGCATGGTAGTATTGCTTTATTGCTATGCTATTTGAATACATAAGCATATGCTTTGTGGACATCTGTGTGTCTTTTTTCTCGAACAATGTAATGTGTTTTACCTTTTTTGGAAGTATATGATACAGGTCATAAAGTAATCCAGTCAAAATATGAAAATGTTTAAATTAAGACATGCACCCAACAACTCCATACATCAGCGGGAGATGAGATGCGAGGGAACGAACAAAACGCCACACCAGTTCACAAGCCTTTTCGGAAGTGAATGTGATTTCAAGTGTCGGATCCAATTAGAATCCAACGCTGACATAATGTGACCATGTTGCGTGTTCGTATATGTATATGGTGTCGCATAGTAAATGATCTCTTCCTCCCATCCTGCACTTTCCCTCCCGATCGTTCCCGAAGGGTGGCAAAACGTTCACGTACGGTAAAACTCACACAAACTGTTTGGAACGCAGCAAAGAAGCATAATCAGCGGAAATCAACTCTCGAAGTAATTGTTGTTTTACCGGCGCTGTACTTTTCTACCGTTACTCGCCCGTTACGTCCCTGTAAACAAATTGCGGTAAGTGGAAGTATTTCAACCCAAGGTAAGCTAAAAAAACAAACTGTTATTAACCTACTACGCTTTAGTGTTTGTTTATGATTTGATACACTATCGATACGCACACATGAGGCCTAATTTCTGGCGCTTCCATTTCACATTGCATATTGGGTGGACATGATCAGCACATGATGCTCGGTGTACGCATTATGCCATTATTTCATTATGATTTGACATCATTTGTAAATGGTATGCTGCCGTTGGTAGATTTATGGCCGTTTCACACAGTAAGGGTCGCCTGTCCGAAAACTATGTGCCAGCCTCTATATGTACGAAGGCGATTCCAGCGAGAACCGAGAACCGCATAACGGCAAGGCCCTTACCCTGTTCGGCAACACACGCATCGGTTGGATGAAATATCATCTGATTGAGCCGTTTTACGCGCAACACTTTGTTCTACGTTTCAATTCAATGAAGCGATGGGGCCCAATTGAGACCCATCAAAATGCGCACTCCCACCGGATAGATCCAATTCACGGGGATATGAATTTGAAAGCAAAAAAATGGTTCCCCACGGGGTGGTATGTCCACGGCACACCGAATTCGCGGGTTGATGGTGCGTGTTGTGCGTTTTTCACTGCAAAGAAAGAAGCGCTAAGAAATGGAGCATTAAAAAGGACATTTGCAATCATTTTCCCATGGTGTACCGATTGCAGAACCAAACCTAGTGCGGACACACATTTACCCTAATAGAAAAAAAGCGGATTGTAAATTTTCTCTCCAGCCATGCCGAGCGGATGTGACACGAACAAGGTGACAAAACTCAGGGTGGTGTTTAAGCCTCTTATAGCAACCCTTTTTTTTGCGATCGCTTCCGGCCATCAGTATGAATTGGTGTCCTTTTTTCGCATGATCGCTTCGTACCTCTGTGCAGTCAGTACCGAGTAATGGGTAGATTTTTAATGGTACAGTCCCCGCGCAAATGTGTAAGGGGATATTAGTTCCTTCACAAACATGTACCAACCGCCAAATACTGAATCTTTCTTCGCTGTGCACATTTAACAGTGCTTTAGTTCCGTTTTTGCGCATTTCAATCACGCTTTGCCAATGCTACCATGGCAAACGAAAGCGGAAGCGGTCATCCTTTTATACGCATTAGCAATGTGTGCAGTATGTTGTGCTTCTGGCCCTATTAGCTACCGGTCCCTTTCAATTTCTTCCTCGCCCTGCAGGAAAGCCCAGAAGCGATTAGTTTCATTCATAAAACCTTCAACGGTTGCCCGTGCGTCTGTGTGTATGCGTGTGTGTGTGTGTGTGTGTGTGTGTGTGTGTGTGTGTGTGTTCATTTCATAGTGAGAAAGATAGAGCGTCGCAAGAAGGACGCCAAAAAAGGATAACATAAAAAAATATACACACACCATCGATTCGGTTCCGATTTCATACTACATGTTGTGCCCTTTTTGCGTGACGATTGTTCAATGCTAAAAATGAAGAGATAAAATGTGAACATAATTATGCAAACTAAGCGCATTGAAAGGAATGGTCAGCAATTCAGAATTAAATACTTTGATGGCACATAATCACTCCATGTCTGTTGAATGGTAGAACCACAGAGGAGGATATTTATCCTTGTTCTTCACTTTCACGTGCCAAACCGGTTGCGCGGAAGGTAGTGAAAGTTTACCCATTGCGTTATGTGTGAATCCCTAATTAATCAACCAGCTGGGAAGGCGTTTTTTGCATCTCCTCCTTCTTCTCCACCCGCTCCCGTAGCTTATCTTTGCAGATCGAATTCAAAAATGTCGTAGCACGGCGTCAAATGTCCATCAAGCGTGGCTTTAGAGAAGGACATGAGAATCGGAAGATTAAATTGCCTCGTCAAGGAAGCAGGGAGGGACGAAGGAGCGGCGAGGCGAGGAGGGTTTTTTAGCATAATCCTCAAGAGTGTATGAGAACTGAATCCCGTCAGCTGGTGGTTTCGGTATGTGTGTGGGGTGGTGGTAGCATTAGGGTGGGCAACGCAACGCAATGCTTTCTCTGCTCGCAAATGCACGTTGCGACGATATGCTCTCGCGGGAGTTCTGCCTTCTCTCACGCACACACACCCTTTTGCGAAGCGTGCAAGGGGATGATGGTCGGTCGAAGGGCAGAAGGGCAGAGTGGAATGGCCAGGCAGCTGCCGCGTGACGAGAAGAGCAAACGCAACAAGCGAACACTAGATCCCGCTGCCGAATGCACGAGCAACTTCTCCGAACGGTCGGTCGGATTCGCCTACGGCTGGGGCCGTCGTGTTGGTAGCAGAAATCCGGTCCGCGTTACAGTTCGGTTTCATCTCTCACTGTGGAACGTACTCTTTTGCGACCGATTAACCGCTGTTTTGTCAGTACCGCGGCGACGGCGACAACGGCGACGTGTGCTTTCTTTCCGGTGGTACCACAGAAAAACGCGCGCGAGGTACGATTTCTTATCACTATCGACGCGATACAGTGCCCGGCGGCGTGAAGGTTTCCCGCACTACTACAGCCTGCTGTTGATCTGCGATCACTGAGTGATCTTGGTGTAAGGTGCGTTCAGTTATGCGTGTTTTGCTTGTGGTGTTGCTTTTTTGCGCAATCTTTTAGTGTAAAAATGAGCGATCCTTTCGGTGTTCCTTGCAAGTTAACAAAACTGTGTACGTTAAGGTGTCTAACAGGTGTAAGATAGGAGTGGCAGCTACTCGCAAATAAAGTACTTCATCGTGGAGAAAAGTGTCTCTTTACCTTAACCGTACGACCGATTTATAACGTGATGATACGTCTAAACAACAAACTGCTTAACCAACAGATACAAAACTGTGCACGGATGATCGAGCAGCCAGCCAGTGTCACCTCGGCACCCATACAAACACGCCACAAAAGTGTCAGTTCACCGCGGAGCCAGTGTTGTACGGAATTGTTTACTTAAAAATAGAATCGTTCCCTTTCGCAGATTGCTCATCCATTGTAAAGAAAGCGTTTAAAAATGTTTCCTNTTAACCGTACGACCGATTTATAACGTGATGATACGTCTAAACAACAAACTGCTTAACCAACAGATACAAAACTGTGCACGGATGATCGAGCAGCCAGCCAGTGTCACCTCGGCACCCATACAAACACGCCACAAAAGTGTCAGTTCACCGCGGAGCCAGTGTTGTACGGAATTGTTTACTTAAAAATAGAATCGTTCCCTTTCGCAGATTGCTCATCCATTGTAAAGAAAGCGTTTAAAAATGTTTCCTACACACTTTTTTTTTTGTTTCGTATGTTCCACTCGGAAAGCCCGGTAGTGCCGGTTAGAGCAGACGTGACCAGCTGTTACAATAATAATAAAATGAGACATTGCTTCTAAGTGGCACTCTCGCATAAGAGACCGTGAAATGTTGAAGACATCTGCAGTGTGCCTGAACGATCGAATGGTTCGGTGCGGCTAAAACACCGGCAAGTTCACGATCGTGCAATATGATCGCGATGAAAGTCTATCCGGTGATGAAATGAAATTATACACCCGCTAAAGCACGCCTAGAACTGGCTAAGTATAATCAACTTCGACCACAACAATTTGCATGTGTAGCTACAGGGTTTGGAAGACGCCGCTGGAATCGCAACGGTTTGGCTACAAAACAAAACATAAAACAAAAACCTACGCCTGACGAGTGTACTTCAGTGGAATAAATTACACCGCCGCGATGAACGGCTGTACGGCTGTAACGAAAACCCGGTGGTACATACATCAAAGTTTGCACGATGATCATCGATCGTTGTTATTTACTTTGACCAATTCTAGAACGAGACACGCATACTGAGTAGATGCTTCTGCCGTTTAATGGGATTTATGAGAAGCACCCACCCGAACAACGTTTCCCACGTATCCCGGCATCTTAGCTCTCATCCGTTTGTTGCATTGATTCAACTCCGTTGCGGAACCCTGTTTGTGCACCCGCTTTTGGCCCGTTCTTGGCTGACAACGTACCGCTCTTTTTAGGGGTGGAAGATTCTGGAATGTCTTGGCTTTTGACGGAAACCCCTCGACAACGACGAGGGCGAGGAGAGTTCGTGTAACAATGCAACTTTGCGGCGTAGAGCCACAAGCCGGGTAGTGTGTGGTACGCTTCATTTATCGAACTGGTAACCGGCCGGTTACGTTATCAGGCGGGTGTGCCGAAACAGTGTGTAGCGATAATGAAATGCTGTACAAGCTCATTACTGCTGCATAGAAAGTGTAGACTGTGAATGTGAGTAGGTAGGAACGATGATTGAAAAAAAAGCATTTATGTTAGAACCGATCAGGGCCGATAAGCGCAATATCGAATCGTCAGTAGTGATCGATATTTTAGGAGATTAAGATAAAATATGTTTGGGCGCATTACACAGGCTAGATCGAGTTTAATATCACGTCTAAAAGAAGAAGAATTTAACGACTGTTCCCTGTAGACAGAAAATAACCTGCTAAAGCAAATAACATTTCACTGATTTGCATTAGGCTTCAAAGAACCGGTTGAATCCGGACAGAGTCTCAAAAAGCCGGACCTATTCAAACTCTACAACCATAATAACCGGTCTTGAAATTGAATGGATCACTCTCTCATTGAGTCTCATAGGTGGGGATCTTCTTTTCGAGATGATCGCGATCGCACTCGGTGATCGCACTCTGATGGCAGTCATTTCGTACGATGTCACGCTTTCCGCACGTTCCGTTACGGTTACGCATGCATTGCTTTCCGGTGGGTGGTGAAAGAAATTCTAGCATACAACACGTCTCCCTGTGCACATGAGGTAAATATTTAACCTCGGACCGTCATGTTTGTCTCCCCGCTTCAAGTTTGTATGTTATGCCGGCACGTCTACACCAGTACTTGAACGCTAAAGGGTAACGTCTTTTTTGTTTACTGGAAACACGGGCAATATTGCACAATTGAATTGTTCGGAAAGATAGCAAAAATCTTGAAACTTAAAGATCACCTTTCACTTCATGTGAATACGATCGCTTGTTCTAATTCATTCACTTCCCAGCGAGACTGCTAGAGAACTTTGACTCTCTTTGAACGGGTCATAAAGATCTTTCAAACGATCGCACCATGCGTTCTCGGGAGAAATTCCTTATGACCACAAAAGAATTCACCCGATCATCTCCCATCGTGTACCTACTTCATGGTAACGCGGTGTTATTACTTTCGTTGCCGCGTTTGTGGCGTTTGTGGAGACAAAAATAGAGTTTGGCCGAAAGTTGTCTATCGTCCGAAGTAGATACGAAGCCGGCAAGACATAAATCATGCCGAATGTTTCATGAGAAGTGGTCGGACGTGGAAGCGACTGCCGTGACCTGTTTGTGAACTTCCCACCATACGGTGCTTCTTTGTAGATCTTAAACCGTTCGCCAACCGTTGGGTTCGTGTTTTGTGTGGCTACATTTTGACGCTTGGTCATTCATGCTTTAGAACGCATGAAGACGCGTATTGGTATGACCTACATCTTCAAATAAAACTCTTCACTTGCGACTCGTTTGAGGATGACGTAATTGTTGGGAGAACAAGATTCAAGATCAACCGATTCTCCAGAATCGAAGGTTGGAACTGTGAGCAATCTGGTGTTTGCTTAAGTTTCACGGCCACCCAGTACATGGTGTGTGTCACGCCATGGTGTAGGTCAGGTTGAGCGAAACCAGTGTCTGTGCAAATGAACTGCACGGGTTTCCGGTCGTAGTTTCGCCCAGAGTATCAGGTTCAGTGTGTTCGTACTGCATAACAACCGAAACTGGCCGCCCTTTTTGCCCACCTCCTTTTTTTTATTTTAGCAACGCGTTGTGTGGGAGAAACAGATGCAAAGGGTGGGTGGATTCTCGCCACAAACGGTCGGTGATTAATGATGGCTTCGATATCGCATTGCAAATTTGCTGCTCAAGTACACGTTGCAGCTTGCAGCTTCCATTTATGATGTGCGATATGCGATATTGTGCGAAGGCGGCCCACTGGAGTTGTAGTACACAGCAGCGATGCATTCGATCGTGATTCCGTATTGCATTACCGGGACCGGAACAATGCAAATGTTGTTGCTTTATTTCAAAATAATACAAAAGCACCATAGATGAGCTTGTCGGGTTTGAGTAGTAGTTGACGCAAAGCATTCGGTGCGACGTAAATGGCCAGCGGGTATGCAAATGGAAGCCACCTACACCGTTCTATCGGAACGATGGTAGATGGTATTTATGTACGTGTGTCTACTGTGTCCGTTGGGAATAGATTTTAAAAAAGATGTGCTCGGTTGGGCGGAGAAGTGATGCTAAAAATGTTGATTAGTGGTGGTCATTAATACGGGACGAAAAAAAAAACACACACACACACACACACACACATTTTAAATGTCTTTTTTAGTTCTATTTTTCCTGCTAATTAATGTTTTATGTTCGACGTTAAAGTGCGATGTAACATGATCGTTTGCTGTTTTGTAGAAAGGGATACCATTGAATGGGATTTTATGAAACGAAGCGTGTGTTCACATTAATGAGTAAAATTCGACAGCACTTTTATATGTAGTGATGAATCCCGAATGTTGCAATGCTAGTATAGTCAAAGAACAAAGCAACAATATTATATTTGCTTCATTTCTCTCATCCCATATCAATAAATCAAACACGCATATTTGTTTTTCAAAATAAACGAATGAAACGTGCAGCTCAGTCACACAGGAGTTAATATAAATGCTAATTTGCAATATATCCCACCCAGTTGAATCGATTAACTACACTTTTTTTTGCAAATTATTACATGGAATAAAGCAAACACAAATATGTACTCGTTGTTTTCGAACGGACGCACGTATGATAAAAGGTGCGTGAAAAACATGAAGCAGTAATATTACTTTCCAACAATAAAGCACTCGAAAATACATCAAGACACACACACACATAACACCCTCGTCAAGCTGTTTTCCTGGAAGTGTGATGAGTTTTGTAGTGTTTCCTGTACAGTGCTCCCTTTTTTTGCATTCCAATAAGGTATATGGTAGATTCGTCGAAACGCATTAAAGCTGACGGGAATGCAAATTTTTCAAACAACTAAACGCTTCGACGCGCGTTGGCAGAAAGTTCAAGGGCCTAGTTGCGCCGTTCTGGTTGACCTATATTTCGCCTTAAGAGTTGCTTCTTGATATTATTATTCTCACACGTGCTGGATTTAAGTATCCTTCGTAAAACAAGGAGCGAATCGAATTGGTCATGATGCGTTAATAAGGGAAGCCCAGCGTTTCTGGCACCTTCCTTGAAATGGCGCTATAATTTAGTTGCGGCGTCAAGTTACAGCTTTTCTTTCATAACTGGCAATTTCATACAGATAACACCGTGTCCATATGAAGTGTGTTTTAGAAGCTAGAAAAATATCCTATTAAGCACATTTTGTCTTGTGAAGTGCATAATTTTAGGCGCTTTTCCTATATAAACAGCACACATTTAGGCAAATATATGAAATATATTTTATACACACGAATTTTCTAATAAACAGGATGGAGCACTCCTGAAACGGAAATATTTCGCACGCAACCGGCATAGCAACAAGTGTCTGTCACGCGGTGCTTCATACTGTTTACTTCGTAATCAATTCTCGATTAGGAACTCACCTGACAGCCTACCCACACCGTCAAGAGGTGTGGAAAAGGAGGGTGGCATAAATGCACCCAAGAAATGGAGACCAAGAATGTCCGTACCAGTTGGATAATATATCGTCGTTAGAAGTTCGATGCAAATTGAACTGTGGGGGATGCTAAAAACTCGGCTTGGCTTGCTACTGCTCTTGGAAAATCATCAATGATATTATGCCAAACACGTCATCACCATCACGCTGATGCTACTATGTACAATATTGTGCACTTCTTCTTGAGTGCACTCGCCCTTCGAATGCACACGTCACGTACCGTGTGTACAGATGGGTAACCTCTGAGAAGAGATCTGTGCTGCATTTGCGTTCGTTCACAACCAACGCTGCCAGACGATTCGGGACGATTAACATTGGGCGGTACGGGTGTTTAAATGATGTCTCCCCTTAACCACAATGCACCCGTCTGTGTGGAAGCACCCGATCATGATGAAGATGAAAACCTCGCCCGAAGAAAAGACACACGTGTGTAGACAACATGCAAATCGGTATTCGTGAAATGGTGTTAATGAATGTGCACACATTATGCACCCGGAATGCATCGACACGGTTGCATCAAAGGGACTGAGGGGAGGGTGTGTTGGATGGGTAAGCAGGATGATCTTAGTGAGGTCGCTTCAAAAAGGTGTTTCTCGAGTGGCGGGAGTGGCTTTGACCCGAGTTGACGGATGTCGTCCCTACAACATCTCGGATGCGGTTGATTCCCGGTATGGTGGCCCAATTTTATCATCCTTCCAACATCTCATCGATTGGAAATGAGGTTTTATTTATATCCGAGCTGGTTCATCCGTCTTATAGACAAGGTTGATACGGTTAGTTTGGTTTGGAAGGGAAATTGAAATGTGTTTAACCACAGGAGATGAGCATGGCGGTGTAGCTTAAGAAGTTGCATCTAATACCCTATAAATAGGAATGCAATTTAATGGGGGGAAAGTAATAAACTACACTTACACCTACTGGTTTGCAATTATGAGCAACACGTTAATTCGTGTGCCAAGAACGGTTGGTTTGCAGCAAATTTCCCTCAGGGTCGCAAACATTATGTCCACCGTACGGTTACAGTGTCGCAAACCTTCAACCAGTTCCGGTTGCGGGTGGTTAGACGTTTTGGAACTAATTTGCAAACCAATCGTCCGAGAAATGAATGACACTAAGGCATCCAGAGCAGAAGATCGTCAAGCTGGGACATTCCATCAGATGCAAGATCGTGCCAAATTTTAACAGAAAACGAGAACTTCCCTGCAGGATGAAGTGAGTGGGGTAAAAGCGACCGATTAATGCTAGTTTTATTGGCCATAAACTGGATGTTTCGAAGCGCACAACGCTTCCCAACTGAATCGAAACGCGTAAAACGTCTAAACGCTCAATTATTCATTCATAAAAAAGCAACAACGGCCGTTCGAACCAACAAACACATCGATTGACCATTCCGGGTACATACGAGGAGGTGTGGTGGCAACTTGGAAGAGAGAAGGGATGAAGATTGCAATAAAAATGGCAACATTAAATCAATCATCCGCATACAGAAAAACTTGACACTGTCCGTATGGAGTGTTATCTTCGTCCACATGGTGTGCACACTTGAATGAAGCTGGTGCAAACATTGCGCCACTTACTCCACACACTGCTTCTTTGAGGGTAAAGTGTAGCTCGATCTCGTGCGGAATATCATCGCTGATCGTACGAAACATGGAGATGAAGAATCGGTGTCACCGTGCTCCGTGCGCATCGTCTGCCACTGCAGTCTGTGCTGGTGATGTTGTATTTTTAGGCAGAGGAATTGTAGCTCGATCGTAAATGATTTTCCAACATCAACTCGTTGATGTGGTGTGGCGTATCAAGATTCAAATATGCTTTGCTAACTTTGTTCTTCGCTCTTTCTAAATCTAAATCTTTTTAAATCTTCCTAGATTTTGGTTTATACAGGCTTGCGCATTGTGTGAAAGTTTTATGAGACAGCTGTCAAAAGTTTTGAGACCACTAAAGATCATCTGATCGCGAGTTTATCTGAGAAAAAGTAGTAAATCATAGAACTACACTCATCTTCCTTTTGTTTACAGCCACTCTAAATGAAATAATTAAAATCGATTATCTTCATTACAGAGGATCGAGTTGAGCGGCATTCTCAAGTAAGGCAAATGATATTAATTAATGTAACAGTCTGCTTTAGTTAATAAATACCAATTACTAAGACTGGATACTGAACATGAGCTATGTCAAGCAAGGTTTTGAACACCTGAAGGTTGGACGGGCACAAAACATAGAACGAGTTTTCTATTTCTTAATTGGAGGTTCTTATAGTTTTTAACCTTAACCTTACATAATGGTCTATAGCCCGCTCTATGTCTGTGACTTCATTGACCTGCAATATGGATGGAAAAATGGAACTCCGCATATTAGAGGCAGTTGAGCTTTGAACCAATACTGGACGGGTGCTGTTTAATAGATACATTACCGTTTCACCTATTCTACCTATTCAAAGAAGTGGTGTTGCAATCATATTTAGCTTAGGATGTGGTTTGCTACAGTTTCAAACACACATCAAACTGTTTCTAGAAATTCAAATTTCTGATTGAATAAATTTACAAATCTAAGTCCGTAATATGATCTCATATCTATTCTCGATTCTAAACTCTGGTACGAGTTGAATGTTTTTTTTTCCTCGACGAAATCATCTGTCGTCCACTTTTATTTGTGTTTGCTTTAACACGTTGCTTGTATATTGTTGCCTGCTACCCTGTGATTAAATGTTGGATTAGCTTGCGGGATCTAGGGATGGTCACCTCTGTTTTGATATTTTTTAATTCCTATTATGAGTTTGGTACAAGATGTATGCGAAACAAATAAAAGTTTTGGGATGTCCTACGCTACATTTATACGTTTCTTCTGAAGGTTATTAATTTCGAAATTTTCTAGTACATATGACCATATAGACCTGGTCATCACTCACATTAGCTTATGTCGAAACGTGGTACTGATAGAGATCACACCAATGTAAAATGGCAAAAGTTCCATTTTTCATCCGATGTACATTCACAAAACTGACGCAAACATAACTCACCACCAAAATAACATCTCCTACCTTCAGCGAAACACGTTCGCAGAATCGTCAAAACGACGGTAAATTCGAATCGTATTTTACACGCTACCTGCACAACCAATCTCACCCACACCGGGGATCAGCATTGAGCGGAATGGAAGCGGATTATCATTTGGCAAACATTCATATATTTGACCGGGACTCAAAATGAAAAGGGGTTTGCTATAGCAACAGCATTATTTTATGATATTTTTTGTTCTTGTTGTTGTTGAAGCACCAGTTCGGTTTCCAACCGAATTGCGAGCGTCACATTTGTATGCAGATCAAACAGTACTTTAATTTAACTCAACACCGAAGGCCCTAAATGGCAAGGACTTTATGCGTTTTGCCCATCCCACCCCTTTTTTTGGGACGGGTGGATCTCGTTGGGTGGACACCTGTTGCTTCCGGTTCGTTTATTCTCTTTTTCTCTCACTCCGTTGTTTGTCTCTCGCTTTCTCTCTCTCTCTACGAGCACAGTTTAAACGATGGATTAATTGGTATCTCCGGACATATCGTGCACATAATCCGTTCCATTCTTCTATCTTCTTCCTGCGTGCAGTATTAATCAAAGACGAAGATGAATAAATTCCAATTTATCGTCCACGAGAGGTATTCAGGTCAACCGTGAACTCTTTGACAGATTTTGAACTCGCAATCCGTTGGTTACGCTAGTACGGCCGGCTGCTGCTACTACGTGCACCAGGGTTTGTTGTTCGCCAATTGGCGAATGGCCCATCAAAACGCTCCTGGCCCCTCTGTCCGCCCAGCGCCCCAAACGCTCCTCACCCGGTCGCTGCGGTCACTTTTGGGAAAATGGCCAACGACTCCTGGTGGTCCGTTGAAAGCAGCAAATTAAATGAATCAACAAATCGCATCCACGGCGAGCACTGTAATATCTTCGTCATCTTTACTTCATCGAAGCGAAACTTGCCAGGATGAATTGTGGCACAAATTGTTTATAATGACAATAAGCTGCCATAGAGCTGCCATGACTTGTGGACGTTTACTTGGAACCGTTTTCTCTCCCCATTTCCTTACCTTTACCTCGACAAAATGATTATAATAACTTGCCGCTTACGATTGCAGTTTTGCACAATGCAACTTTGCCCTCAGTCGGGGGATCTTTTTTACTTTAGTTAAACCCGTTCCAGCCATTACTGACGGATTGTTCCGTCAGTTGGTTGGCGTATTGTGCTATTTTTACGAATAATGCTACACTTTTTACCATTCAGACAGGATTGTTTCTTTTTCTTTGCCCTCTATTTCCTATTGTATTTGTCTTGCTTCCGGTGAAAAGTTCGTTCCGCCGTTAGGGATGAAGTAAAGGATTTGATTTGTTTGTTTTCCCATTTCCGATGTGGAAAACTCTCGGTAAGCAACCTACCTTCGCTGCCCACTCGCTTACAACCATCGATATTGTGTTGTATGTGAGTTTGTATGTTAAACAGTAGCAGTAAGCAGAAGTTTTGATCGTGAGACGTGCGCTAGACCAGCGCTAGACGAAGGTAAACCGATCGATCAATAAACATTGTTAGCACATTGTGCGATCAAATGCGCACCATTCAGTTCCCGCTATAAATAAGTGTAGTGAATGTGAGTTTTTTAAAATTATTTTTATTTTAAGAAGAAGTAAAATACTTTGAATTTACGCAGATGTCTGAACCCGTCCCAAAATGTGTTCAGCTGTCCTTTGTTGACAGAGCGGATGTAATTCAACGTGACATATGCAAAAAAAAGGATTCCTTCTCAGCCAAAGATGAAAACGAAGAGAAAAGATTTTCAGCATATTTCAAAGCATAATGCTGCGAGCGATAAAATGAATTCCAGCTGGGTAAGGGTTACTAAGGGTTTTGTTCCGTCTGTCTGGAAGGATGCACGCTGTCTTTTCAATTTGACCAATCCCTGAACACTGACATCTTGTGCAAAACACAGTCTATGAAGACAAAATACACAGACAAAATGAGGAAAGTAATAATTAAATCCTTTATGAACGAAATGGAATTATGTAGAAATGTTTTGTAAACTNTCCGGTGAAAAGTTCGTTCCGCCGTTAGGGATGAAGTAAAGGATTTGATTTGTTTGTTTTCCCATTTCCGATGTGGAAAACTCTCGGTAAGCAACCTACCTTCGCTGCCCACTCGCTTACAACCATCGATATTGTGTTGTATGTGAGTTTGTATGTTAAACAGTAGCAGTAAGCAGAAGTTTTGATCGTGAGACGTGCGCTAGACCAGCGCTAGACGAAGGTAAACCGATCGATCAATAAACATTGTTAGCACATTGTGCGATCAAATGCGCACCATTCAGTTCCCGCTATAAATAAGTGTAGTGAATGTGAGTTTTTTAAAATTATTTTTATTTTAAGAAGAAGTAAAATACTTTGAATTTACGCAGATGTCTGAACCCGTCCCAAAATGTGTTCAGCTGTCCTTTGTTGACAGAGCGGATGTAATTCAGCGTGACATATGCAAAAAAAGGATTCCTTCTCAGCCAAAGATGAAAACGAAGAGAAAAGATTTTCAGCATATTTCAAAGCATAATGCTGCGAGCGATAAAATGAATTCCAGCTGGGTAAGGGTTAGTCAGGGTTTTGTTCCATCTGTCTGTCTGGAAGGATGCACGCTGTCTTTTCAATTTGACCAATCCCTGAACACTGACATCTTGTGCAAAACACAGTCTATGAAGCAAAAGCAAAAGCAAAATACACAGACAAAATGAGGAAAGTAATAATTAAATTCTTTATGAACGAAATGGAATTATGTAGAAATGTTTTATAAACTATTTAAGTAGTTTAGTAAATCAGTGATTAAACACCCTTAGGAAAGGAAAATTATTTCATTGAATTAAAGAAAATTGAGCTTCAAACCATCCTGTAATAATTTGATATGATACCATACCACCATCATACTGGCCATCGAGGGCATTTCTAATGATGTAAACTGTACAGAATAATTCCAACAAATAAAAATCAATTATAAACTTTTACGCCGAAGCACCACAACGGCATATGAAATACAACATTAACTGATGAACTAAACGGCTCTGCAGCGACAGAGTCCGACAGAAAGTTAATTTTAATTGCCATTGATGATGAACCGGACGTCATATCCTTAGCGGCCCGATTGGGTGGACATAATTAACTATCCGGTACGATCTGAAAGTTTAAAATTGCTTCCCAGCATAGAAACCAACTGCGGTTCTGTGTATAATTTTGCCTTCGAAATTAATGCGTTTTAAACTACACCTAGACACAACAACGGACGCATGCGGGAAAGGAAAGTTTCAACTGAAAATAAACAAACAATTTGCATTTACGGTATGAAAATGGAAGAAGATGGGAGGGGGGGTGGGGGGGAAGAGATAATTCTGCGAAAAAGTCGAACCGACCAGCACACCCCTCCTACTATTCCCGGGGGGGGACTGTATCGTTCGGTGGAATACGGTTCGCTTAATTGATCACAACAAACCATCGTCAGGTACTGGGCGTCTCCATACCAACCGGAAGCAGCAATCAGGGATGGTCAGGTGCAAAAGTTAATTTAAACGCTTTGACACCATTAGAATATTGAAATCGCAGGGGGAAAAAAAGATAAATAAAGCATCGGAGTCGGATGTAAACCGCACCGCATGCTGGCTATAAAACTTCACGTGGGTTGAACACTTTCCACTGAGATGTATGAATTCTCTCCGGGTTACTCCGGGCCGTACTGTGCTGAGTGTACATGTGCTTTTCTCGGTACAATTTTTCCTTGCTCGGCGCTCTCTGGTCGCTCGGCGCTAAGAAACACGAATGGTGGTGCAAAAAACTCTTCTTGAGTGGCAAACATAAAAAAAAACATGACCGCTCCAAGACACACCTGTTGAATGCAACGAATTCAAACGGAAAGGTGACGCTTAATCGTAATCCAATTCGGAGAGATTGTGCTAGGTCATCGCAACAGGAAAATAACGAACCATATGGCAAGGACACAAGGGAAAGAGAGAATAAATTTAATGGCGCTTTCACATCCTTTCGAACGTTTAATTTCGAACACCCTTTAAGAACGTTTAATTACTTTGCGCCTAAAGTTATGCAATTTTCTTCACAAAATTCTTCTATTAAACTCATTCCGTTTGCTGAACTCTTGTTAAGAGTTACAATCGTAAGCTTATCATTTTGTAACTATTCTTAAATGAGTTACTAATTAATAGCTGTTAATGTGACATGTCTTTGTGGCAGGGCTTTGTGTTTCCGATTAGCGTCCATGTGGTAGGTGTTAATAGGGAGGCCATTTAGGTGGAATCAAACACACGTGACAACGCCACAATGGCGGTGTGTAAAGTTGAGAATCGCGTGTCGCTTGTTTGCATCTCACCATGCTGCTGCTGACCAACCGGCACCATGTAATGCTACTCGGGCTAAACGCAAATAAATGGACGAATTGTTTTATTTACACATTTTAACAATTGTGGGAATTATTCCGTGTGATACATACTTTGCATTACACGAATATCCATTCGCATTCACAGCAGCTAGCAGTGTTCAGCAAATGAAAAGGCATCGTACACACTGTTTTTTAACCTCCCGTAAGCATATTTGCTTAACTAGACAAGGAAAAAGGGTCCCGGAATGTCTTTCCAGTTCCAGCTTCCACTTATCGCGCTGCATGGTCTTCTGGTGATATTGTTTTCCACCTTATCTAGTAACTAAGACGAAGAAAGGAATGAAAAGATCTTCGGCAAACAAAAATTGTCGTCCCCATTCTAATTTTGATCCCTTTTTGCTTTTCCACTATGCCACCCCGACGGTTGGTGCGCATTTAAATTTACTTCAATTCAGTCCCGAAATTCTCGG
>STHB01000003.1:24931384-24975423 GCA_018908115.1 Anopheles rivulorum | reverse complement strand
GCGAAGACGACATTCCCATGGACAAGGGCATGTGCAAGGGTGACTGTGATGAAGAGGAAGCTGGCAAAACGGTAAATCTAATTTTCTACCAAAAAGATTGACTGCGTACGGTGCGCCCTCCACGCGGCTTTACCGTTCTGATCCCCAGCCGTTGGGGAAGGTTAACAGGCAAGACACGAGGCCGGGTCTGATCCTTGTTTTACTCATTGCTTCGACAGTTGACGTTCATCAAACACCACCATCAGTCAAACAATCTACGGGGCACCCGTATGTGTCAGGACACGGGTCGGGTCGGGTCGGGTCGGTTGAGTTTTTCTATATCTGATATTTACGGTCGGGCCCGACTGTCCGACATCCCCTACTACTACTTTCTGGGGTCATAATTTTAACGATGAAAAGAATACAGCGCTCGGAACTGCTGCTACTGGTGCTGCTGGCCCGGGATCGGCCGGGACACACTTGAAATGGGATTAATTTTATTTTCACCGTTTCTTCACCGCCCCGTGTTTTGGGTGGGCGGTTATGATTTCTTGCGCTTAATCTTGGTATCTATGATGGGTTTTTGCTTGAAGGAGCTTGCCATGGAGACGGCAAGTGTCTTGGTACGCTTGAAGCAGTGGACTGTAGAAAGAGGGTGGTATAATCAACGGTTAGGCTACCTCACCGACGTAGAGAAACGTAGATGATTATTTAGTGAGTACCATCAGCACTGGGAGGGGGGGGCAGACCATCCCGGGGAAAAGAGAGAAGGAAGAAGGATGTAAAAGCTTGTCCATCCCAACAATCCATAACTCAGCACATAAGCGCAACTGAGCGCCACGGGGGACAAAGAGCCTGCGACAGTATCCTCCCTTTGCCAATGCGACAATCTGTCAGGATTTGCCCAGTACGGTACGGTGTTCATCAACGATCTTGTGCGTTCTGGTCATTCTGGCGTTGGAAAATGGTTTGCTAACCGCGTCATCACGATACCACCCGGACGGACAGGAAGTGTTTGAACATCCTTTGGCGGATGGTACACAAGCGGATTAGCTTGTGGCTTGGGCTGTGGCCAAATAAAAGCAAATCCATAAAAAGGAGCAACAAAATGCGTTGCCGCGTTTGTGTCCGGTCCCTATCGGGCGTTGATTGTGTGATCTCGTTCCTTTCGAGAGCAGTACATTCAGCTTTTTGCTTATCTTCTTCACCTTCACCAATCCAATGCATCGAAGCTGGTCCTCTCTGGGAAGCTGGTCTATCATTACGATCCGTACCACCATCGAAACCTCTCCCTTAGCTGACACCTACAGAAGGATGGAAAACCTTTGATTTTTGGTTCCACACTGCTGCAATGGTTGGGTGGCTTTCAATTCCACGAAATGTAGGCGCGTTCATGTTACAGATTTTATGGCTGGTTTACTAGAAGTGAAGTGAACAAAAAATGCAAGCTCCATATGGAAAGTGGTCGCTCACTTCCGAGTGTGTTAAAATGGGCTTTGAAGAAGGTTATTTGTCCTTTCGTTTTTTAGTGACTTTTTTATGCTTTTGCCTGCATAACTGTGGGTAGTACAATTTAAAGTGCTACTAACTATTCCACTACACCGTGTTTCATGTATTTTAATCCACGTGCAAACGAATGTATCCGGACGGTAGAGTGCCTTGTTTTCTCGGTACCGGGAACTAGAAAGTCCTTTAAAATCCTACCAATGCGGGCCGTTTCCGTCAGTGGCATACGAGACCAAAAGGGTAGCGTAGTGACTCCGTGTAACGATGTCAAGTGCGCATTAAACTACCAATGGCTTCCTTTTCGTTCCATGTCCTAACCATGAAATCTGCTCTAATCGTGCAGGAGCAACACAAAGCGAAAAGCGGCTTCGCAAAAATGCATTGCACATCATTGTCGCTTTCGCTCTGGTTCAAACGAGCCGCGATCCCGCAATAACAAATGGCGACACAAGCAAAGCATGGTGGCACGGTTCCTGTAGGTCACTGTTGGCGTAAAAATGGTCGTATTTTCCAAACAGTGGTTCGATCC
The DNA here is from genome assembly GCA_018908115.1 of Anopheles rivulorum. Taxonomy (NCBI): domain Eukaryota; kingdom Metazoa; phylum Arthropoda; class Insecta; order Diptera; family Culicidae; genus Anopheles; species Anopheles rivulorum. Next base: position 24,973,409 of record STHB01000003.1, on the reverse strand, counting down.
AGCGTTGATAAACGGTGGACGCTTTGCGAACTGCGACTGTAGAAGCAGCAGGATGAGATCATTTCGCGCTTGTTTTTATAAACTGTTTGTTTTTCATGTGCATGCTCGCCTCATGCTGGTGCTTCTTCGCACTGCACCGACCATGCTTGGGTGGTAATGCTTTTCTACACTTCTCTCATCTGACACCGACACGCTTATAGATTGCGATTTCGTTTGTGTTTTTTTTCTTCTTTACGTCCGTTAAAGAGTGAACAGGGTGGCAAAAGTATGGCTGATAATTGATAGAATCAACTTTACTGACAACACTTAACACATCCCGACGAATGATGGGTATGATCCAATGCTTGTAGCTGCAGTGGGTGCTGTCGTTGTTTTGCCTTCGTCTGTAAAAGATTTATAGGACCGACCGGTGGCCGGTCAAGTTCGAGCTATCAACCGTCTGTCGGTCACGGGCAGAACCCATCAAGACCATCGATTCCGGTTAGACAAACTTCTGGGCCTTCTTGTTGAGAGATTACCACGCCTTATCAATCGATCGCTATAAACAGTTCGGAAACAAGTGATTTAATCTTCATTGGCTTGATTGGTTTCTTTAGTTTTCTGCCAAGAGAACGTATCTTGGTCAATTACGAACCATTTGGCACAGACGCCACACCTTACCGACAATCCCTTACAGGTGATAAGATAAAAACGGCAGTGTGTTATCTAATGAACACAACTGCTTCCAGTAATAGGGCCCATACATTCTGACCTACAATATGACGTTCCGGTAAATCTGCATTCGCTGATTTGATTATAATGTTCCTTATAGCAGCACTAAAATCATGCTCCGCAATTAATTTAGCTTATCCAACAATCGTACAGCCGATTCACGATAACATACTTTACAGTGATGACACTCCCAGCTATAAATGATAAGGCTACTGATGCTGTTGATGGTATCAAAACATCATCAAACCCCACTCACTGATGATTGGATTAATTTGTTCGTTCGCTTGATTCGTTCGTTCTGCTGCCAGAACGAGCATTAAACCGGCGTGAACCAGAATAGATTTAAAGAAGTCAGAATATGTTAACGAACGCGCCTTACAATATCCATATTTAGCACACATCATTCTCCAATTCTAGACAATTCTGCATATTTCAATTGAAGGCTTTTTAAGTACTGCTAAGAATTCAGATGATTCCAATTCAACAACAGCCCCTTGGAACACCTCCCAGAATGTGTCCAATGATGTACAGTGTACAATAATTTAAGCTATTTTAAGGTTCACCCTCCACTGCACAAACGAATTCTTCCAATGAGAAAGTTGTAATTAAAAGAACTCCCTCCACTGGGTCAATTCTTTTCAAGCAGAAATCCGTAATGACGATGTCATTTTGTATTACGCCATCCTCCAACGTTCCAAGTGTTTGCTATTGCAACAGCTTTTGGGCCGTTAGTCTTTTGTCTATCTTTCCAGTTTTTCTGAAGAGATTCAGGAGGGGACATGATAATGGCAACATTTGTTTAAGTTTTTATCGTACACCTGCAGCTGTTAATGCTAACCTGTTGATGCAATTAATCTTGAGCTGGAGAGGAAGCACCACCAAAGCTTATCGTTCTTCTACTAATGTCGCTTCGTTCTCTATCGTAAGCATAACAATTTCAGTCCATGCGAAACGCGACGTAAATGCTCAGCCCAGCTAAGATGGAAAGATGTCACAAGCAACGAGTCTCGCTGTTCGTTAACAATGTTTGCTGGAACTGGAAGCGAGCGGCGAGCGATACGAAGCTGCGTTACCAAGATGCCATCATAATTTAATCGCTCTGTAAAGATGTCACTGACGGATGTCTCCCTATTATTATTTATTCCCCCCCTTCTCGTAGATCCACAACGCCCAAAAACGAAAAGGCACAACACCTACACGCCACAGCTAGTGTAGGACATATTAGCGAATATGTCGAACTCGTACGCGACTGCAGGCACACAGCCAACGTCCCGATGGAAGCGGTTTGTAAAGTCGAACCTGCTTACCTTCCTGACCGTGGTCGGTGTGTTCGGTGGTACCGCACTCGGGTTGATGCTAAAGAACTCGGCCGAACCATGGACACAGCGTGAGGTGATGTATATCCAGTATCCGGGCGATCTCTTCCTACGGTAGGGTTCCAATCCTATCAACGCACTGTTGTCTGCGACGAGTGGACCAATTACTGACCAAAATGTACACCATTTTACTCTTCCTCTACCACCGCGATGTCAGGATGCTAAAGTGTTTGATCGTACCACTGCTCGTTTCGTCGATCACCAGTGCGATCGGTTCGCTGGATTTGAGCATGTCGAAGAAGATCGCTTTCCGGGCGATCGTGTACTACTTCACCACGACGATCTGTGCCGTCATCTTGGGCATCATTCTGGTCAGCACTATTCGACCCGGAGCGGGTCGTGAGGTGAACAATATTGGAGGCAAAGCCACCACGAGACAGGTGCTTACGGCCGACACATTGCTAGATCTCGTAAGGTACGCATCACCGAGGGAAGATTTGAATGGTCCGAATATTAAAGCTTCCCTTGCTCCATTGCAGAAACTTATTCCCACCGAATATCATCCAGGCCACGATGTTCCAGGTAAGATGTCACGAAACGGGACGCGCGAATGTAAAGCGATTAATAACCTTCATACTCTCTCACCCTTGCAGTTCCGAACCATTCTTGTCCCTCCAGCAAATGCTACCGGTGGTAAGTAGCTCCTTCATCGGAGCGTGCGATTGCGATTCGCGATCTTTATGCAACCACGGTATGGATAGCATCGACAAGGGGAATTTTGCACCGGAAGCACAGCTGTCAATCTGCAATGTCCCCATATGCCCAGTGGTACCCTCCATGTTTGTTTTGGAGAGAAGCGGGTTCATATCATACCGCTTAGGGAGCGCTATATTCCAACATCAAACAAATAAAAACAAACGAAGGAACTAATAGTAGCAGGAAGCTCTCACGAAGCGGACAACGGATGGGCCGAAATGGAGCTTCTAATCACTGCTCCGATCACACACCTCTCGCTTCTCTTTCCCTGCTCTGACAGAAGGGATAAATTGCGGAAATGTTCACTTGTCATCGTCATATCAATTTTAGGGGTAATCTACCCACCGACACGGTGTGTATGTTGATGCATACGTATATATGTAGTGCTTGGATATGTATAGTAACCGCCGTACCGTTTATCATCAATTGGGGGTGACCTTCTGGGAGGAAATCCCTAACGTTTACGTTAATTGTTCGAAATCTGTATGCGAAAAGCATTCCATATTGTAGAGAGTAGAGGACACCCAGGGAAGTCCACTGGGTGGCAAGTAATTAAACGTCCAGCATCTTTTTTTTTTGCAGTACGATTAATATGAACCGTTTCCGTATGTGTTACCTTTCAAACAGTTCCCTTGACGCAGTACAAGATCACTTCCGAGTTTACCGAGGGTACGAATGTGCTCGGTTTGGTTATGTTTAGTGTCGTGCTGGGTACGTGCATTGGCAAGATGCGCGAGAAGGGCAAACCACTGCTCGGACTGTTCGAAACACTCAGCGAAGCGATGATGATTATTACCTCGTGGGTCATCTGGATCTCTCCGATCGGTGTGCTGTTTCTGGTTGCGGCCAAGCTGCTCGAGATGGCATCGTTCGTTGAGGTACTGGGACAGTTGGGCTGGTACTTTATGACTGTGATGCTCGGACTAATACTGCACGGTTTCGGTAAGTATGGACACATGCATTCTCAGGGAGATCTATATAGAACTGGTAAATGAATTCCTTCGGGGGTCGTTTTTTTTTAGGTACGATTTCGGTCATCTTCTTCCTAACCACGCGCAAAATGGCNTTTTTTTTCTTCTTTACGTCCGTTAAAGAGTGAACAGGGTGGCAAAAGTATGGCTGATAATTGATAGAATCAACTTTACTGACAACACTTAACACATCCCGACGAATGATGGGTATGATCCAATGCTTGTAGCCGCAGTGGGTGCTGTCGTTGTTTTGCCTTCGTCTGTAAAAGATTTATAGGACCGACCGATGGCCGGTCAAGTTCGAGCTATCAACCGTCTGTCGGTCACGGGCAGAACCCATCAAGACCATCGATTCCGGTTAGACAAACTTCTGGGCCTTCTTATTGAGAGATTACCACGCCTTATCAATCGATCGCTATAAACAGTTCGGAAACAAGTGATTTAATCTTCATTGGCTTGATTGGTTTCTTTAGTTTTCTACCAAGAGAACGTATCTTGGTGAATTACGAACTATTTGGCACAGACGCCACACCTTACAGACAATCCCTTACAGGTGATAAGATAAAAACGGCAATGTGTTATCTAATGAACACAATTGCTTCCAGTAATAGGGCCCATACATTCTGACCTACAATATGACGTTCCGGTAAATCTGCATTCGCCGATTTGATTATAATATTCCTTATAGCAGCACTAAAATCGTGCTCCGCAATTAATTTAGCTTATCCAACAATCGTACAGCCGATTCACGATAACATACTTTACAGTGATGACACTCCCAGCTATAAATGATAAGGCTACTGATGCTGTTCATGGTATCAAAACATCATCAAACCCCACTCACTGATGATTGGATTAATTTGTTCGTTCGCTTGATTCGTTCGTTCTGCTGCCGAGCATTAAACCGGCGTGAACCAGAATAGATTTAAAGAAGTCAGAATATGTTAACGAACGCGCCTTACAATATCCATATTTAGCACACATCATTCTCCAATTCTAGACAATTTTGCATATTTCAATTGAAGGCTTTTTAAGTACTGCTAAGAATTCAGATGATTCCAATTCAACAACAGCCCCTTGGAACACCTCCCAGAATGTGTCCAATGATGTACAGTGTACAATAATTTAAGCTATTTTAAGGTTCACCCTCCACTGCACAAACGAATTCTTCCAATGAGAAAGTTGTAATTAAAAGAACTCCCTCCACTGGGTCAATTCTTTTCAAGCAGAAATCCGTATTGACGATGTCATTTTATATTACGCCATCCTCCAACGTTCCAAGTGTTTGCTATTGCAACAGCTTTCGGGCCGTTAGTCTTTTGTCTATCTTCCCAGTTTTTCTGTGGATATTCAGGAGGGGACATGATAATGGCAACATTTGTTTAAGTTTTTATCGTACACCTGCAGCTGTTAATGCTAACCTGTTGATGCAATTAATCTTGAGCTGGAGAGGAAGCACCACCAAAGCTTATCGTTCTTCTACTAATGTCGCTTCGTTCTCTATCGTAAGCATAACAATTTCAGTCCATGCGAAACGCGACGTAAATGCTCAGCCCAGCTAAGATGGAAAGATGTCACAAGCAACGAGTCTCACTGTTCGTTAACAATATTTGCTGGAACTGGAAGCGAGCGGCGAGCGATACGAAGCTGCGTTACCAAGATGCCATCATAATTTAATCGCTCTGTAAAGATGTCACTGACGGATGTCTCCCTATTGTTTGTTCCCTCCCTTCTCGTAGATCCACAACGCCCAAAAACGAAAAGGCACAACACCTACAAGCCACAGCTAGTGTAGGACATATTAGCGAATATGTCGAACTCGTACGCGACTGCAGGCACACAGCCAACGTCCCGATGGAAGCGGTTTGTAAAGTCGAACCTGCTTACCTTCCTGACCGTGGTCGGTGTGTTCGGTGGTACCGCACTCGGGTTGATGCTAAAGAACTCGGCCGAACCATGGACACAGCGTGAGGTGATGTATATCCAGTATCCGGGCGATCTCTTCCTACGGTAGGGTTCCAATCCTATCAACGCACTGTTGTCTGCGACGAATGGACCAATTACTGACCAAAATGTACACCGTTTTACTCTTCCTCTACCACCGCGATGTCAGGATGCTAAAGTGTTTGATCGTACCACTGCTCGTTTCGTCGATCACCAGTGCGATCGGTTCGCTGGATTTGAGCATGTCGAAGAAGATCGCTTTCCGGGCGATCGTGTACTACTTCACCACGACGATCTGTGCCGTCATCTTGGGCATCATTCTGGTCAGCACTATTCGACCCGGAGCGGGTCGTGAGGTGAACAATATTGGAGGCAAAGCCACCACGAGACAGGTGCTTACGGCCGACACATTGCTAGATCTCGTAAGGTACGCATCACCGAGGGAAGATTTGAATGGTCCGAATATTAAAGCTTCCCTTGCTCCATTGCAGAAACTTATTCCCACCGAATATCATCCAGGCCACGATGTTCCAGGTAAGATGTCACGAAACGGGACGCGCGAATGTAAAGCGATTAATAACCTTCATACTCTCTCACCCTTGCAGTTCCGAACCATTCTTGTCCCTCCAGCAAATGCTACCGGTGGTAAGTAGCTCCTTCATCGGAGTGTGCGATTGCGATTCGCGATCTTTATGCAACCACGGTATGGATGGATAGCATCGACAAGGGGAATTTTGCACCGGAAGCACAGCTGTCAATCCGCAATGTCCCCATATGCCCAGTGGTACCCTCCATGTTTGTTTTGGAGAGAAGCGGGTTCATATCATACCGCTTAGGGAGCGCTTTATTCCAACATCAAACAAATAAAAACAAACGAAGGAACTAATAGTAGCAGGAAGCTCTCACGAAGCGGACAACGGATGGGCCGAAATGGAGCTTCTAATCACTGCTCCGATCACACACCTCTCGCATTTCTCTTTCCCTGCTCTGACAGAAGGGATAAATTGCGGAAACGTTCACTTGTCACCGTCATATCAATTTTAGGGGTAATCTACCCACCGACACGGTGTGTATGTTGATGCATACGTATATATGTAGTGCATGGAGATGTATAGTAACCGCCGTACCGTTTATCATCAATTGGGGGTGACCTTCTGGGAGGAAATCCCTAACGTTTACGTTAATTGTTCGAAATCTGTATGCGAAAAGCATTCCATATTGTAGAGAGTAGAGGACACCCAGGGAAGTCCACTGGGTGGCAAGTAATTAAACGTCCAGCATCTTTTTTTTTTGCAGTACGATTAATATGAACCGTTTCCGTATGTGTTACCTTTCAAACAGTTCCCTTGACGCAGTACAAGATCACTTCCGAGTTTACCGAGGGTACGAATGTGCTCGGTTTGGTTATGTTTAGTGTCGTGCTGGGTACGTGCATTGGCAAGATGCGCGAGAAGGGCAAACCACTGCTCGGACTGTTCGAAACACTCAGCGAAGCGATGATGATTATTACCTCGTGGGTCATCTGGATCTCTCCGATCGGTGTGCTGTTTCTGGTTGCGGCCAAGCTGCTCGAGATGGCATCGTTCGTTGAGGTACTGGGACAGTTGGGCTGGTACTTTATGACTGTGATGCTCGGACTAATACTGCACGGTTTCGGTAAGTATGGACACATGCACTCTCAGGGAGATCTATATAGAACTGGTAAATGAATTCCTTCGGGGGTCATTATTTTTAGGTACGATTTCGGTCATCTTCTTCCTAACCACGCGCAAAATGGCTTTCCCGTACATTGCCAAGATGAGTCAGGTGCTGGCGACTGCGTTCGGTACCGGTTCCAGCTCGGCCACGATGCCCATCACGATCCGCTGTCTCGACAACATGGGCATTGATCCGCGTGTGACGCGTTTTGTCATTCCCGTCGGAGCCACGATCAACATGGACGGTACGGCACTGTATGAAGCCGTCGCTGCCCTTTTCATTGCTCAACTACGTAATATTCATCTGACCTTTGGTCATATCGTTGCTGTGAGGTACGTCCGCTGTCTATGATCTAGCCGGTGTTTACCGATCTTCACCATAAAATTGTCCTCTCTCTCTCTCTTATCTGTTACGCCAGTGTGACTGCCACGGCTGCCTCCATCGGTGCGGCTGGTATTCCGCAAGCCGGACTTATAACGATGGTCATGGTGCTGGACACTGTAGGATTGCCGGCCGAGGATGTCACCATCATCATTGCCGTTGATTGGCTACTGTAAGTGATCTTACATGCATGGGAAAGGAGTTGTGCTGAATTTATGTACGATTTCTCTTTATTTTCCTCCAGTGATCGATTCCGTACGACTATTAACGTTATGTGCGACGCCCTAGGAACGATTCTTGTCAACTCCCTGTCGAAAAAAGATCTGTCCGGTGAAGCCAACGGCCATGTACGAAGTTACCAACACATCTGATCGTGTATAGGGTAGAAAACAAACCATATTCATTCTCTTATTGTTTTACTTTTAGCTGGAACTGGCTGAACCTCACGAGCTGGTGGAATTGCGACCTGATCAAAAGGAATAAACGTTCCCACTCCCAAACATGGGTCATCTCCGGACCGCAGAACAATATCAACTTCATCCTTTTGCCCATACCTTTGAGCGCATTCTGCATTTGATGCCGCGAAAGAAGGACATACGTTGCCGTGTTTTTTGTTTGTTTCGGTACCCCGAATAGTACGTAAAATTGGTACGTAATAGTCACCCACGTTTCGGACATATCTTACACACGATCTATTTGACGGCAATGATCCTTCTCGAGGCGACAAAACATAGGCCACTATTCATTTAGCAACCTGATGGACGTTGTTCTGTGAGCATGTTGCGGAAACATTTGCACAATTGGCGAATGCTGGAATGAAGAGCCAAATGGCGCATTTGCAACATGAGTTTTAATGTTCCGTTTTGATGGCATTTTGTATCGCTGGTGGTAGCGCCCACCTGTTATAGCATGGCCTAAGCTGCTCAATCATCTTGAAAGGTTTTTGTGAAAATGAGTACCACACTGCCCATTTTTCATGCATTACTGTCTCCCCGTGTCCCCAGATACGCTCTAATCGATAACGAAACCAAAACATCCTAAACCAGCGAAACGAGCGCAAGCGTGTATGCGTTAGTGCCATGGAACAATAGAACGCGACAATAGGCAAATATATACAGTAGGAAATTCTCATAATTGGAAGCGAAACGGCGTGGCGTCTTGGTAGGGAAATCATTTCATCGTTTGTTTACAGGTTAAATTATTAGTGTAAGCAACAACACAACACATAACAGTATCTATGTAAGAGGGTGCAAAGCACGATAGACTTTGCCGAAGCATTAGGACGGTGTCGTTGTTGGCGCAAGAAAAAGACCAGAACCAGGATACAGGATACAGATGATATACTAATACGGAGTAGAACAAGCGGTACCGGACACAAATCGCGTGTGTGTGTGTAATAGCATTGTCTTGCCCATATCTCCCACTTCCAGGCTAGCCGGACATCGATGTTATATGTTTCCATATCATATCGATGTTTAATACTCAACTAGACTACTTACCCAGTACACATTATACACAACACTACAGATTTTCACTCGCTAATTCCCTCCTCAGACCCCCTTCTTTTCCTTCTTGTCTCTTTAGTTCCGGTGCATTTCATTTGTGTTTAGTATATTTGATAGAGTCGATAGAGAGAGAGATAGAGTTCATCTTTTCGATAGGATCCAATTCCTGCTTCCGTTACCGTTTTCAGATCAATACAGTTAGATCGTGCGCATACGAAAGGCTTATCGTTGGATTTAGGTGCGCAAGCCTAAGGTTTTAGGGATAACTTTCGAAGTCAACGCGACGAGCTGCGTCGCGTGCAAATGAGTGTTTGTATATTTCAAAATACTTACAAATATATTTTAATGATTCACCTTTTGTATCATACTTTTACTTTATTTTTCCGTTTTCTTTTGTTCTGTTTCATCGTCAACAAGGTGTGTGTTCCACGGTTAATCAAACGTTACTTCTTTGTTTTTAAAATTAATTTTGTTTCTCCTATCCTGAATGTAGCGAAAGTAATCACACGCAACTTAATTCGGACACTTCCACTTGAATGCCGCAACACAAAAACCGTTTTTGGACCGGTGGAAGGTCTATTACTACTTGGATGTTGATAAACGAATAGCCGTAATTGTACTGGCGCTAGAAGAAAAGGTGTATATGTGTTGGGCTGCGTGTTAACTTCGCCAATCCGAAATTGCATGAAAGAGTTAAAGAAGAAAATGTTAGGCAAAAGCTAGTAAAAGTAGTTTAAGAAATTTGCTAATAAGCAAAGAAAGTCAAATGAGAGTTATTAGATGCGATATAAATTTCCGGCAAAACTAGTTCAATGTAATAACAGCGTCCGCGTGTGTGTGTATGAATGTTCACTGTAATTACTTCTAACTGAAGTGTAAATTTAAGATCCTAAATAAACTTTGTGTAATGTAGTTCGCGTCCTACGTTTGGTATTTCCACTATATCCTTAGTTCCGGTAGGGGTTCTTCTTCTATTTTGCTATGTATCCTCCTATCTTGCCTCAGATTCAGGTGAACGTACGTTTCCGGTAGCGCCTACAGCAAATAGCAACAAAGCGTATTGCATTGTCAACGAAATTAATGTCACATATATTTCTGAAAGTTCACACTTTAAACGCGGATCTAAGCAGCCGCAGCAAAATAGGTATGAGCGAAACTAAACGGATTGTCCTTAACTAAACTTCGTAATATACAGTAAAGATAGTTGAAGGACCTAATTAATCAGCCTGCGACTGATCGACCGTCTGCCAGATTAAGCGTTCCTCGTAAAAATCTATCACCAGCTGCGGACAGTGCTTCCGGGCCTCTTTGGACTTTACCAGCTGCGCCCTATCCTTGTCCTTCCATTGGATCAGGAATAGCAGCTCGTTGTCGCCTTCCGTCGCGCCGAGAATCTTTTCCGGGATGTAGCCTTTCTCGAAACCGTTCAGCTCCTCGGGATGCTCGTTTTCCGTCTGTTTTCCATCATCGTCATTCGATTTAGATTTGTTTGACTTCATCGACGAATTGTCGTCGCGCCCCTCTTCGTCCGAACCGTCGTTCTCGTTTTCCGAATCGCCGGACTTCTTCTTCTTCGTCGTTCGTTTCTTGCCGGCATCTTTTTTGGCATCCGTGCGCGACTGTTCGAACGCCTTTATTAGCTCCGGGCAGTCAAGATTCTCGCGTGGTTCCCAGGAATTACTGCCCGAGTCATAACCTTTCCATTTCAGAAGGTACTCTACCTTTCCCTTTCGCTCGCGACGGTCAACAATTTTCTCCACCACGTACTCTTCTTCGGACTCACTATCGTCTCCACTGTTGCCGTTTGTATTTTTTGGCTCCTTTGTGCGACCCATGCTGTATGCTACAAAATTGGCAAATCAACACTGTAAAGCTATGCGGCGGCATCGTTTGAGGGCATCGGATGACGGCACCCTAACTTACCTGTATAGTACACAAATCTGGATTGATCACGTTTGCCGGGCTGTTGCACAGAACTCTCGAGATTTTTCTTACGAAGTGCGGAAGTTTCTACTTTCTGCTACTTTTTAGCTAAATAGGTATAGCTAACAGCGACGCTTTGATATTGTGATGGCGCTTGTTGCCGCGAATAATGCAGGAATTGATAGGGTTTACAACCGCAGCTTGAAGGTTTGGATTTTGTATGACGTTTAGATTGCCAAAAGGCTTTTTTAACAAATTTTGAAACGCCTTTTTCGACATAGCTGATTTTCTACACAACCTGAATTCAAATGAAACATACAAGAAATAATTACATTTAGATAAGTTTACATGATGAGATAATGAATCGCCAAAAACATATGTATTATCAATTCACTACTACAACAGCGCCATAAACATTAATACGATCGCGTTAGATATGTTAACCCCAACGTCCAGCGTTTCTACTTTGTTCTGGAAAATTTTGCTTCCACATATGAAATCGATACCCGAAGCCGACCGATTTGCCTGAAATCGAAACCGCAGTAGCCGACCGATTGATTGCCCAGACGATCACAGTCCCAATGACACGTGATTTAGGTTTATCCGCTATGCTTGATGTTCAAGGTTTGTTGCATATTTTGCACTAATTAACTTGGATCTGTAAAGAACGCCATTTGATTCAATTGTTATTGTTTTATTTCATTTCTTTGTCGTTTTTTCAGATATACTGAGGATTGAAGAATTAGATCGCCCACCGAACGCTGCAATAATATCATCTATCAACGTTCCCTCGTTTTGACTCGCCATCACATACTAAATTGCATTTCATTCAAAGCATAGAAATATCGTCACTATTTTGAAACGCGCATTCATGTTACGCTTGCTCACTGCACTAATAGTCGTTAATTGCGGGATTTTGAAATCAATTTTCGTCTAGATTCAAGTTTGCATCCAGTGTAGCAGTGCCTAGGATAATGGGACAGCAACATTTGTCCATCTGGACCTGTTGTCGTTATTTCACTGGTAGCACAAGAAAGAAAACTTCTACGCCAAACACGTTACGATGTTATTATATGTGGAAAATAAACAAATACGAAACAGAACAACGCTTAAAGCTATGCCGAAGGCTTGTTATGGTACTAGAGTTGTGACCGGGTGGATAGGGATGTCTAACCGCTTAAATTGTGGACGTTGGAGGCCCTCCTGGTGGGACACCGCTACTACTGCTGCTGTTAGCCTCGGTTGCGTCAAGGTTGATCAGGTTCGTGGAAACCGAAGAGGACGATGACATGCTGTTCACTGGTGCAGTGGACGGTAGACTAGCCGTGCTGGGCAACGATGGATTCGCTGGTAATGCACCAACGTTGCCACTACTGCTCGACGCGATCATCGATGGTGGCGGAGGTAATGCTATCGCTGGACGATCCACCGTCATAGGGAAACCCTGAAACGGTGGTAGCCCACCGAACTGCTGCTGATGGCTTTGTCCATGGCTGTGCCCATGCCCGTGATTATGCCCATGGTGGTGCCCATGATGGTGATGGTGCTTTCCGGTGGTGGTTTGTGGGAATGACTTCGGGACGGTGTTCTGACGACTAGAGTCGGTCGTTTTGGACAACCGTTCGCTTAATGCTTTTAAAGCAATTTGCCTGAAAATGAATACTTTGCTTTAGCTTGCGAACTGGTGCAATATCATACAGTGTCCATACCTTCGTCGTTCCATATCGTGCGGATCGACACCCGGCAGCTGTACGCTGACCGACTGCAGCGATGAAGAGTTTGACTGCTGTGGACTCAACCGTTTCACTAGCCCTATTCGCAAACAGCCCAGATACACCGGGTTTGCAATGACCGCAATGAATGGTTGCAACACATTCGGGAAGAAGCTTGCAAAGCGGAAGTTTTCCGCGCTATCACCACGTGTGCCGTTCGAGTGCCGCTGATAGAACCGCAAATAAACCCAGGAAACGTATAGGCCCGATGCAAACATTGCTGGGTACGTTCCATCCAGTAATCCCATAGCCCATAGCAAAATTGATGCTATGACAACGGTCAGTGGTACATTTCTGCAACGATAAAAATAACATTTTAGATCAGTACAGAAGCCAAATGGACATTTGTTTGTACATACCTGTTGGAGAATTTACCCAGCGGAGTTCTGGCTATTAGATGGTCGGGCATTATTTGCGTAACGGCTACACTTATTGCTGCATTGGTAAGCAAATGGGCAAATGCACATTAATGTTCAGGTCAGTAGGAGCAGCTTAACCATGACTCACCTGCATTCATTCCAGCAAGCCCATAAATACGAACGTTGAATAGAATCTCCGCATCTTTGGTTATCATCGAGTAGAACAGATAGTAGAAGCTAGTCAAGATCGCCACCCCAGTGTTGGTGATGGCGAAGTAGTGCAACATTTCCATCTGGCCCCAGGACGGCTCGATGAGCTTGCCGCACAGCCCGACCGTTACCAGATCCACCAGCACCTCCCAGAAGTGCTGCTCGATAAAGAAGTAGGTGAAGATGGTCCATATCCAGAACGTCGGTGGCATCAGATAGCCGGGTGTGACGCACAGCAGCACGGATATCCGCTCGGAGAAGGAAATCATATACCCGACCAGCGTCGCTATGCAGATGAACTTTATCGAAGTCGACGTACTGCCCAGCAGGGCAGACATCTGTTGCCGGATGTACATTGCGTTGTTGCTAGCCATCTTGCCTTACCGTTGGCGGTTCGTTTTACGCAATCCTTCGACCTGGATCGCAGCCCTTTACTTCCCTTTGCACCGCAGAACGCGCCCTGATCGGTATCCTAACATTTATGCCGTGTCAGCAGCGACGATAACAACAGCAACGGCAGTAACGAACAGGGCAGGCCTTCGAAATGGTTGTCATACAAACACGACGGGCGCTCAGGTACACACGCTAGAAGTAGATCAATGCAGAAATTGTCACGCTTTTTCGATACTGTTGGGTGGAAAAAGTTGATTTGATGCGCGGTCGATTGGTTTGCGTTTTGTAAATTTACAATTTTTGATCGCTGTATTGTTTTGCTGTAACGTCAAAATAGTTTTTCTGCGGGATGGTGTGCTTGTGTGCGTGTGTTGGTTTATATTGTGGAGTTGAAGTGGCGGTACCACGCATCTCATGCTGCTTGATCGATGTTTGGTAGAAATAAACATTTTATTTTGTTTTTACCAATTTTCCACGTTATGTGCTTGTGCTTCAATACAATAGATTAACTTCATTTTATCTTTAACAGTCGGATAACAACTATTGGAATCTGTAATTGATATATTTTAGCATTTGTAAATATCGACGAAACGTTCGTCGATTTAATCCGTGCTGGTGATTTCAAATTTTTATTTATTTTACGTTAAACAATTTTGATCTGGTTTTCCGAATGATTGTTAATTTTAACCATCAGTTTTCTAGCTTTTTCAGTTATGAACAGTATGGTTTAAAACATTAGTTGAACATTTAAACTACAATGTTGGATGCAGCCAAAACCTGGGATAATGTTTTTGGACGGATGGTCAAGAAATACCCAGTAGCAAAGTTTATTTTTAATTGGCTGGGCTTTTTGTGTTTTACTCCAATACTACATGCTCGTACCATTTCCATAACATAGACCAGCAGGGGAGCTAAACATTAGATTACCCACCGCAATCGTAAGGTGGCGTGTCGTGTTGCACCAAGTAACTTGGCCCTCCCGGGCCTTATCTTATCTAGAAAGGCAAGGTAGCAATTATAGGCAACGAAATACCTCTCCAATAGTTGTACGGGGGGATTCAAATGAAACGTCTTTGAGCCGCATGATGTAGTTGCTGTTACTGCAACCACTTGCGAAACAGTTTTGTTTATTGTAACGATAGCTTAGAGACACAAACAATTTTGAACAGAAATGAACAGAGTAAAAAAAAAACAAACATAACAGCCTCTTCTCTGTTTACAACTGAGAATAAGGAGTAAGAAGAGGAATGGCGGGAAAACCTAAAGCTGGTGCGCTGACTGCAAAATATTACTATGGAGCGAGTTTACGATAGATTCTGGCAAGGTTATGATCTGCTCACACTAATGACGCGTGAGACAATCTCTGTATCGCACGATAAGGAGAATGGTAATTTGTAAGCGTACACGTAAGCGACAGGTTCGTATCTTCTCAACATAACAATACAATAGCTGTGCGTTAACTTGTTTCTGTCATATTACGCTATGAATGAGCTTTCAATATTTATGTTTGTAAGAATGTGATACAATAGTCCTTGATTATTGCCCTATCTATATGTGGAAATTCTAGATTCGTATGTACTGTAGGTAAGATTCTTTACTGGGTGTATGGTTATGTCATAGTAACAACTACGTGTATGGCGGCTATGTTGCAATTGTCTATTACAAAATCTAGCTGAATGTTGCCCGCATTCAATGCCGGCCGCTATCAAGAAAAAAGCTACCCCGCGCCTGAAAATGTTCCCATTGTTCGTTAAACATTCCCTTTTCCCTGCATTTGACTAGCGAATTATCACCCAATTATTAATTTACATATACGTAATTTGTTTATAAGATTAAAAAAGATAGCTAAAACGTTCCCTTCCTGTTTGTATACGTGCACCAGCCAGCACGTCACCCAGTACTCGTAATCGTGTTGTTTAATACGCTTGTCACTAGCCAATTATGTAGCTGCACCACATTTGTATTGGACGCATTTTTGCCCCACTTTCCTTGTGTTGTGGTGGTACGGTTTACGTATGGTATTCGTATAACTACGTTTTGTAGTATCCATGTGGACTGAATCATTTACAGGAAATCGACTGTACGCAAAGGCGACGTATCATACAGTCCATCGTTCCCGGGAAGGCAATCAACTCCGCCATCCTTGCCAACAGGCGGATCCGCCACCGACGATGTAGGTGACGTAGGAACCGGCAGGGAGCGTATTGCGTGTCCGGGCATATCAGTGGATCAGGATTTTGCACTCCGACTGCTTGGCCCAGGAAATACGATGTTTGTAGTAGATCGTTCCGATATTGCGTCCCCATCGGGATCATCTTCATCTTCCTCATCCGGATCATCCGGGGATATTCTTATCGCCTGGTACCATTTGTTGGTCAAATCAGCCATTTGGCTTTTGCAATCATGAAGTTCCTAAAATACAAAAAAAAAAAGAAAACTATAATTTTGCACCAAGCAATGACCGCGTAATAAACCTCACCTGATGCGTAAAACGGCGCGTAAAGAAAGGTGTAAAGAATTTTCGATCCCATCGCGTAAATCCTCCGATTCTGGATTGCGTAAAGCTGACTTCTTCCTCCTCGGTTAGCTCGGACAGATGTTCGGAATCAATCGCTTGGCCCCATTCGCGAGTTTTACTCAACGACAGTGCCTTCTCCTTCCGTTTCCGTCCGGCGCGCCCCGCACGCGACGTTCGCTTTACCTTCTTTCCGCCCTGAAGGTATTTCATCAGCGGCATTGTGGAACCACCGAAGAACAACGTTGTGAACAGCACGATAATGAGCGTGGTCGTGATAACGACGTGGCGAGATTCTTCCGTAGAGAATTGCATATGCAGCGAGAGCGCATACGAAATTGCTCCACGTAGCCCCGAAAACCACATGATGAACGCCATACGATTGGTAATTTTGTGCTCACGGAACCGGTTCACCAGCCAGGCCAGCGGGAAGATGTTGCAAGCACGCCCTATAAGACAGAGCACGATCGCCCAGATCACGAACGATAGCTCGCAGCGATGCTTGAAGGAGAATATGGCCAGTCCGAGGTACGCAAAGACACACGTTTCGGCGATGAAGGCGAGGGTACGCATTGTTTGCTGCATCGTAATTTGCGTCACCGTCGACAGGTTGAAATGGGTGTAGTGTGACATCACAATTCCGCAAAACAGAATGGCCATAATGCCCGACAAATGAATACCTTCGGCCAGTACGTATGGCGCGTAGGTGAATACCAGCATGAGGCCAAACTCGAGCGAAGGATGCTTGCGCAGATCGATGTGCTTCAGCAGCAGGGCACTCATCAGTGCAAACACAACGCCAATGCCGGCCGATGCGAAGAACATCATACAGAAGGTGTTGAGGGCGGAGAAGATTGACTCTCCCGTGCTGGCATTGGTACCAGAATCCGAAACCATCGGCATTACGGTGGTGGTAAGCACGATTGAGATGGCATCGTTTAAAATAGACTCACCGAACACCAACATGTTCAGTACGGGGTCCACGTTCAGTGCGTGAAAGATCGCCACCGTAGCCACGGGATCGACTGCGGAAATAAGTGACCCAAAGGCGAACGATTCGACAAAGTTCAACCGATAGGCAACTTCCGCCAGACCGAGAAGATACACCCCGGAACCAATCACCAACGCCGAAATGGTCGTTCCAATGATGGCAAACACCAAAATTGAACCGATATTTTGGAAAAAGTTACCCTTATGCAAATTGTACCCCGATTCGAAGATGATCGGAGGCAACAGCACTAGGAAAAAAGCGGTCGGTGAAAACACCTCCTCACGCTCCCAGTTGGCGATGTGCTTTACGGAGGATACGTTCAGGATTAATCCGATCAGTGCGCCCAAAAATACGACCACAATGCTTTCCGGCAGGTACTGGAAGCCTGTCTGCAGCATCATGTGAATCAACAGTATACCAAGCGCAATAACGCACAGGACGAAAAATATCGACATCGAGCTGTAATGTTCCTGCTCCACAGCACTCTTTTCGGGTGACATGGTAACGGACGTACTGCTGTTGGCGCCAGTTGTGCTTGCCGCAGTTGCGGTCGCTGCCAGCGTTGATGCAGTATTGACTGCAGTGCCATTCTTTTCAACCGTAGCTGGGGCCGGCGCAGGTGAGGCAGATGGTACCGCACCGACGGTACTACCGGTTGCAACAATTGAGGATGATGAATTCGAATGGGTTGCTAATATCACGGCTGCAGTTGTTCCGGACAGTCCTGGCGATGCTGCCGCTGGTCGCTGAATGGCCACGTCAGACGCAACATTATAGAACGAGGTAAACAGGAACGCACAAATCACTAGAAAGTAGATTCCGGCCGACTTCATCGTGTCCTTGAGCGATTGAGTCATAGCACTACTGGATTTTGAGGTGCCAATAACAGCCAACACTTGGCCTACAGGGGTTTGTTTTCGGTTTTCTTTGGCCTTACGTTTTCACGCGCGTCGAACTTTCGCGAGTTAGATGGTCCATTGCATGGCTATCGTCGTCGGTGACTAGATTTGTGTTTGAGTTTGAAATGTTTTTGACCGAAAGACGGGCACGACACACTCGACAAGCGACTGAAGAGAACTGAACGTTTGCGGGAAGTGGGGGAGCCCGAAGAAAAAAACGACAAATGTCAAATAGCTAAAAGATAAACATTGGTCGAAGCACCCTGTGTGCAGTTTGCTTCACGAAACGGGTCTTGTATGGAGTTAGTGTCTGTTCATTTTAATATGCAAAATTAACACATTTAATTTCGTTTTAGCCTTACAAAATATGTTCTACCACATCAATACTATGGAAATGTGCAATGATATGTACTTTCTTGCAATCATGGAAAACGAAACAAGGATAAACTTTGCAAAGCAAGCATGCCACCTGAACGGAGATGCAGGGAAATTAATCTTTTCCTCACCGCAATGCCTATGGTTGATGTTATTCTATATCGGAATGAGGACTACTGCATCATTAAGGTGAAAAACTCAATCAATCCAATCAAAGCAGTGTCACCATTCATTTTCTTGTATGTCCCGCAATCTTGGCTTAATTATACCGTACAGAGGAAGTATGGACAAAAGGAAATTTGAAGGTAATCATTGACTTTGTGCATTTTACGATTCCGTATTTTTAGCATAACCGGAAGCTCTCCGGAAGGTCTATTCATAAGCACGAATCTGTTTCAAAACGTAATATACTCGTAGGTTCTATTTTCGGTTCGTCTATCGCATGCAAGCTTTTTTTTTTGTTGGCCTTACAAACGCGACGCATTATCACATGAATGGTATTGGCGTGGTCGCGTGTTTGCGCGACCGTGCAATGGCTGCGCGCCTTGCTTAGCTAAAGAAACTTTCAAGAACGGCACAAAGCCTGCGCTTATCAATCATCGAACGACTCTCGGAAAGGTATTGTAGCGCAGTCCGGCACTTCCTCTACTGAAACAGTGCATGTGTTGGCGCTCCGGGGTCAATCGTGTTGTTGAAGTGACTTCAAATGGGCAAAAAACAAATCGTCTGGAAGAGAAGCATTTTGCCAGTCAGAATAACAACGTTAACTATCGGTACACCGTTGTGTTAGGATGGGGAACGGTTTAAGGAAGGGAATATGGCAACCGCGTGGTTGGTTATTTTGAATCTTTCCCTGCTTAAGTCGGGGAAATCCTTATCAACTGTTTGACGCCGTCAACCGGTAATAATGACCGGGCAGATTCGGCGAGCAAAAATTCAAACAAGCTTTATAAAATATGCCAGTCGCTGACACTGGGCATTTAGTTGAAGCTAGATCGTCTAACGTGGTGCATCTCGAGTGAGTGTTTAACTATTCCGATCCAGTTTCCGATCGCATTTGCGACCAAGTGGTTAACGAGTGCTGGCTCAAACGGTTGGTTTGCTGTTTGTGTACATTTTGTAGAACAGTTGCAGGGATATATTGAACAATTCTAGCAAGCTACAAGGAATTTAATCTTTCCGCACACCAACATATGTTCGAATCTTTAAATTCTTGTACAAAGCTCTGTTGAGAAATCCTTTTTCAAATTTTGTAATGTATTTTGTTTTTGCACTGGGAAAATAATAATCGATTATTGAAGCGTTACTTTTTCGGTAACTGTCCTACCCCTCATGCGTTTGACGTTTGGTGAAAGAACTTCGGCAAAATGGTTCGCTCGAACTGATGTAGCCTCTTCTCGTTCTCTTTTCCACAAACATCGGCGAAGCGAAGACGGGTTTTAGGCGGGCTGCTGTTAGGCCGAATCAGACAAAGTTGCTTCCTGTGCCCAACTATTAATAACATTCAAATCAAGAGCANCACTGGGAAAATAATAATCGATTATTGAAGCGTTACTTTTTCGGTAACTGTCCTACCCCTCATGCGTTTGACGTTTGGTGAAAGAACTTCGGCAAAATGGTTCGCTCGAACTGATGTAGCCTCTTCTCGTTCTCTTTTCCACAAACATCGGCGAAGCGAAGACGGGTTTTAGGCGGGCTGCTGTTAGGCCGAATCAGACAAAGTTGCTTCCTGTGCCCAACTATTAATAACATTCAAATCAAGAGCATTTTCATATAGTTTTTTCGCCATCATATTGCTTTTTGTAATTGCCACAAGTTTACCTTTACAAACAGCATAAAAACCGTGTGTGACATCAAGAACCGTGTAGCTGCTCCCATCGCCGCAAATCATCGTCCTGAGAAGAAAACTTCTGCCAAGTGCATCGAGAGTGTTACTGTTGGTAGTGTTTCGGTGCAAAGTGAAAAGTTTATACTAGTTTCAAAGCTACCTATAAAGAAGCAGTAAGATGCCGCAGACAAATGGATTTGCTTCTAACTCCAACGGCCACAGTGGCTACGAGATGGAGGATGGCTGCTCCTTCCTGTTCACGTCCGAATCCGTCGGGGAGGGCCACCCAGGTAAGTTACAATAGTATATTACTAACTTCTTGTACCCTAGACCGTTCTATTGCAGTGTCAGAAAGCACTATGTGTAGCTCCCATGTGTGTGCCGTCTGTGAATCTATTGCTATGAACTCGAATGAGCATCATTGTAGGAAGAGCAGTGGTGTGGCTGAATATCAAATCTTTCCTGCCCGCGAGCATGCCGTCGTGCATAAGCAGAGTGTGCGCTGCGGTGATATTATTTTTAGGTTAGGATTGCGTGTGGAGGTTTCGAACCGTCGTCTGATGGTCGTAAAGTACGCGGCAGCACGGCGGATGAATCTATATCATCTGTCTGTGGCCTCATTGAAATTACGAAAGAAGTTCTAGGCATGGGGTAGAGCGCATCCCAGACCATATCCGCATCAAACATAGAACGGTTTTATCGAACTAAAAAGATGAATGAGTGAGAGCATTTCGGATGCTTTGGGGGGATGCAGGTTGTTTCCTTGTTATGCAATTTAATGTTGACAGGGCGTGGAAATGGATTTTTTTTGCAATAAGATGAAAATAAATTTCATTGCACGAGTTAACAAGGGTTTACTAGATGTGTTTCCATGGCAGGGTTTCGTTCACCATGAAATCGATCGTATCATCTCTGATTACGAGAAGGAACATCCGACTCATCCCTCGGAATCGTGCTGTCGTTGCTATGGTGTAGGATTCAAAGCAAATTTTGCTTGCGCTATTGATTTTTCATCATCAGACTCTCTCGCTGTTTCGATTGCGTGTTCTACTGATTTGCAACCTTCGCTTTACAAGATGCGATATGCCCTTTCTTGCATCATTGCAACTGTTATTCATTTGTTTTTGCGCGTATTACGACAACAACAACCATTACGATATGTGACGCAGTTTGCCTAATGATTGTTGGTGTTTCCGGATTTGTTTTGTTCCGGTGCGAAAAACACGTGGAGTTACCTTTTTTATTACGCACTATCTCAACATCATAGAAATAGTCCGCAATGTGAACACACCGACACATTCATAACACGGCTCGTCCACTTGTCGTACAACGGGTGCAAGAGTTTTGCCGGTGCTGATGAATAATCATACAAACCGCGTGTTCAACACTTATTTTGTCCGATGGCGGCATGGCTGCGGTTTTTATCACCTTTACCAACACACATACATCGGCTGTGCATGGCCTACGATGGAACGAACACATTGCAAATAGTGAAGAAGTGTGTTAACACACATGGAACATGAATGCTGCCGATCCGTATGTGTGTGTGTGTCTGAATGCGGCGGTGTGTTTGTTTATGTTTTTTTCTGGGTTTCTTCCCATTTTTGGCATTCTCTAGTGTTTTGTCTACGGGGATGGTAATTAGTTTTGGTATTTTTTAATAATGATTTTTCGTGTTTTTTTTTGCATGTTTCGCTCTGCCTATCACACAGAAGTCTCTCAAGAAATAGCAGGGTATTATTAAAAATAATGGGTTGTATCGTTATTACTGCGCGGATAATTTGTGCTTTTAATTTTTAACTGAACATGAACATGAATTAAATTTTTGTCTATTTTCCGTTCGGTGGCTCCATTTGATATTGGGTATTTTAAAATTTTAACAATACAAAACCATAAGGTTTTAAAATCTTCTTTAAAGCTTTATGATGGACGTCTGAGCACGCATGATGCGCATTAAACGCACAATTACAGCTCGCTATATAATACATTTTTCTTGTAAGTTAAGGCTCTTTTCTTATAACATATTTATGTTTGATTTTGTCCCATTACAGATAAAATGTGCGATCAAATTAGCGATGCCATTTTAGATGCACATCTAGAGCAGGACCCTAATGCCAAGGTTGCTTGTGGTAAGTAATTTATTGAATGATCCTTTGTCTCGCAGCATGCGTTAAATGCCAACTTCCTTGCTTACAGAAACCATCTCTAAGACAGGAATGATTCTGCTGTGTGGTGAAATCACGTCGAAGGCCGTAATTGATTACCAGCGTGTTGTGCGCGAAACAGTAAAGCACATTGGCTACGATGATTCGTCCAAAGGTAATTTGACGTTGAAAAGGGTGGTTTATTTTTTTTTACCCAACACTCTGCTCCTTATACTTCCTCATATGCAATCCCGAGTCGATCTTCTCCCATACGATCCGATGGAATATGCTAAGTTTTTAACCCAATTCTGTTATAAACCGTTTTTGTCGATACTGGCAGCAGCATCTATCAGGCTTCTTGTTTCTTATGATATCCCTTTACCATGTCACGTAAATGTAGGTTTCGATTATCGCACGCTGAATCTGCTGGTAGCAATCGAGCAGCAGTCGGAGAACATTGCCCAAGGAGTACACGTCGATCGCGACGAAGACAGCGTCGGTGCAGGCGATCAGGTACGGGAAGTCTCGTAGGATCTGTAAGATTGTGAACGTGAAAATATGGGCTAAAAGGCCTCTGTTCAATTGTGTTTTGTCCCCGAGGAACTGTACACCTGCATCTGTGTTGTTGTCGTTTCTCGCTAAAATAGTCAGCGTAGTATTGCGATGTTCATCGGTACAGCTGCAATCCGTTACTGCGTCAGGCATGCCATTTTTTGCAGTTCATATAACATCATTTTCATGTGAATTCATTACGAATTTTATCCAGATTTAACTTTTGCGTTTAATTTTCAAAGAGATCTGAAAATCTAGAAACATTTTCAGACACGAATTAAGGTCTTAAGATACTAACATTGCATGAGTTTAGCCATTGAAAGAGGGTACGAGGTTCTTGAAGTTTGTCTCAACATCAACCGCATGATCAATTGAACTACTCACCGCTGCAAACAACAAATCGCCCAGAGTTTACCAGAGTTCAGATTACACCACTACTGGTCGTTTTTGTCCGATTGTCTGGTCATTTTTTATTGATAGTGTCCAAATCTTGTCCGGAATTGAATCCGATTAATCATTTTAATCTACTAACAAACGTTGCTGATAGCATCGGAAATTACCGACGAGCCGTCGNGGGTACGAGGTTCTTGAAGTTTGTCTCAACATCAACCGCATGATCAATTGAACTACTCACCGCTGCAAACAACAAATCGCCCAGAGTTTACCAGAGTTCAGATTACACCACTACTGGTCGTTTTTGTCCGATTGTCTGGTCATTTTTTATTGATAGTGTCCAAATCTTGTCCGGAATTGAATCCGATTAATCATTTTAATCTACTAACAAACGTTGCTGATAGCATCGGAAATTACCGACGAGCCGTCGCCTGTCTGGTTTTGTACGTCTTACGTCTTACGGTGATGTGCACGTGGTTGAGGAATATATACTTGGTTGTCAGACTCATCGTGTTCGGCGAATAATTCGTGTTCGTTTCCGAATGAATTTGACGTCAATGACCGTACGTTTCCATCTGATAGCTAGGGTCATAGGGGTCATCTACTAAAGGAATGTATTTTTCTACATTATTTGAATAATTTGCTATTTAGCTTTTTACTTGTATATAGGGATGGAGTATAATTGAGTTATGCTAGGATTTTCTTGGTTGAAAACGTTCTTGTCCTTCCCTGACCATCCCTCATCCATACAGCCTCTTTCCAGCCTTCATTACTACACAAACACACACACACAAACACGTAAACAGACAAACAGAAAATATACTTACATCTGTCGAAGAAGCGAATGGAAATTAATAATGTTTCACCATTTTATTTTTCTTTGCATGTATCAAAAATACGTTTCAAATTTTACGCGCGTGTTACGATTCCTATTTACGCATGATGGTTGGGTATCGATAATCGGGTCACATTTGTATTACAACGATCTTCTCATTCAAACACGATTCGATCGCTCGCACAACATGCATACTTTTCTTATGATGAAAACAAATGGATGTTACGTGTGCGATCATAAACACATTATCGATCTCTATATTGCGATGTGCGATCGATGAATTCGTCCATTCATCTGCAGGGTTCGACTATAAGACATGCAACGTGTTGCTCGCACTGGACCAGCAATCTCCCAACATTGCCGCCGGGGTGCATGTAAACAGGCCCGAGGAAGAAGTCGGAGCAGGTGACCAGGTTAGATCATGAAACGTTTGCCAGGAGAGAAGCGTTTAGCATCTCTCTGGGTTACATATCCTTGTGTGTACAGTTTTCTCACTACTAGCTACATCTTTTAGTGTACTTGCTCTATCTACTGAAATTTTCTTATGTTGAATAGTTGGGATTCTTTACATTTTATTATGCACGTACATTATACATTTCTCGTTCTTTCGGCACGCTTCAAGTTTCAAGCTCTTTCAAGTTGTCAAACAATCGGAAATTGTTTTGTAAACAATGGTAAAATAAAATAAAATTTTAATCAAGGGATATTGGAATCTAAACCGTAATTTTAACACGAGTAACAAAATTGTTGATGTAAAATCTTACATTATCATTAGTAATATTGCGTGTATCATGTAATAGCTATTTTGGTTTACGGGGCTATGCTTTCACTAATTGTTTGAATGTCCGATTTATTTGTAAGAATGCATGTACATTACCGTAACTTTTCTATTTTCAGTTAATTTAATTAATGCGTATCTTCAGTCTGTTTGGCTTAAGCATGTGCGTATTAATGTAATGCTTCGAAAAAGAGAGAGAGAGAGAAAGGAGAACATGTGATGGGAATATTAGCGGAAATCGTGCTGACAACATCTCGGCCGATTGGCGGAATGCTATCAAATTTGGTATTGTTGGTCAAAACACCGGCCTCCAGACAGACGTTACCGTGTGTATGAGATCGTGAAGAAGGTCAGAATGTAGTGCCCTTTTAACTTCCCATCTCCCGACGTTGTCAAAACAGTGCTGCCCCATTCTTGATGACCTCCCATCTCTCTCGCTCTCTCTCTCTCTCGCTTTTGACCAGTTGATGTAATATTGTAGTAGTAGCAAAAAAAAAAATGAACAAAAATAGGGGATCGGCTTTTACACGGTGATAAGCAAAGCGTTTGCGCACAACTGGCTGAACTATTGACATGATTCTAGTAGGTTCTGTAGCTTGCTACATTGTTGTTTGGTGTAAGGCTCTATTAAAAACAAGTGCGCTAGTGGACTTCATCATGACGTCAGAGTCATTGAACTTTTGCTTTATTTTTAGAATTAGGTACACCCATTTCTCACACGCAATAGCTTTCATAGCATGAATCGAAAAACTAGCAAACATGTCAATAGTTGTGCTTTTAAATGCTAGAATTTGCATGAGCACATTGTTACTTGCATAACTCTACGCAACTTACAACGTTTGTACGCTTGCTTACACATTTGAAATCTTCAATCGTTACAGGGTCTTATGTTTGGTTACGCAACTGATGAAACTGAGGAGTGCATGCCACTGACAGTGGTCTTAGCTCATCGCTTGAACGAAAAGATCGCGGAACTGCGACGAAGTGGAGACTTCTGGTGGGCACGTCCGGATTCCAAGACACAGGTCACTGCCGAATACATCTTCGAATCTGGTGCGTGCGTTCCGCAGCGTGTGCACACGGTTGTAGTGTCGCTGCAACACTCCGATAAAATCACGCTCGAGGAGCTCCGGAAGGAAATTATGGACAAAGTGATCAAGGACGTGATCCCGGCTAAGTACTTCGATGCGAACACGATCGTACACATTAATCCGTGCGGATTGTTCATCATCGGAGGACCGCAGGGTGATGCAGGGCTTACCGGACGTAAAATCATCGTCGACACTTACGGAGGCTGGGGTGCACATGGTGGTGGTGCCTTCTCCGGAAAGGATTTTACAAAGGTGGATCGTTCGGCAGCGTATGCGGCTCGCTGGGTTGCAAAATCGCTCGTAAAGGCGGGCATCTGCAGACGATGCCTGGTGCAGGTGGCATACGCCATTGGTCTGGCTGAACCACTATCAATTACCGTGTTCCACTACGGCACATCCAAGTACAACCAGAAGGAACTGTTGAAGATTGTGTCGGACAACTTTGATCTGCGTCCGGGCAAAATTGTGAAGGATCTGAAGCTACGCACCCCATTCTACCAGCGCACCAGCACATATGGCCATTTCGGCCGCAACGGTTTCCCGTGGGAGGAACCCAAAGAGCTGGTAATTGAATGATGCCATCCGGATCCGGTTGAGTTGCAGGCAGCCATCAACGACGGGAACGCTTACCGCTCGACAAGCGGTACGGTCACATCGACAAAGTCTGAGATGGCTGACGATGAGGAGATGGGAGCCAGCGCCTCGAAGAAAGCAAAAATAGATATAATAGTGTCCTCCACGTTGCCGTAAATTTTTCAATAATATTGCTTTTGCTAGGTAACCTTTTTTATGATAGTAATATTACTCATTTCGCACTTAATGTGTGTTCAGACATGCAGCAACGAACGGATGAGTTACGTACTACATTTGGCATCGCAAGACACCAGCAGGGTAGCTCTTTTTGCTATATTCTTTAAACTTTATTACAATCCCAGTAGAATCTTGCACACCCGTCTTCAGCTTTCGCTTAATGTACTTGAGTTAAGATAGTCGTAAGAAAAACAAAAATGAAAATGAAAACAAAGAAACAGTGGACTCCGTGTCCTGCAGCATTCGAGCGCAGCTAGACCATTCGGATGGCCACAGTAGGAAACCGTTTCAGATCAAAGTGCTTCGGAACCGGAACAACACCTCCGGAAGGGAGCTGCCTGCTGCAAAACTTGTTGTGCGGCGTGAGGAAGATTGCTACTTTACCTTCTGTAGGCCACTAAACAAATACTAAGGAAGGAGCATCACGTGTGCCGCATGGTGACCGACATTTGAAAGTTTTTGTCGAATATTAGATTACGCGGCAGGAGAGAGAGAGAGAGAGGATTGAAGGGAGATAAATTACAAAAGAAAAACTCTTAGACAGAGTGCAGAGACAAATGTTGCTGCCCATGAAGCAAAATATGCGTTGGGAAACCGTATTTAATTTGGACTAGATCTGATCTGAGTAGAAGATTTTTGATTCGCATATTAATTTAGAAAACGCGAAGAGAACTCCGTTGGCCTTCAATCAAACATAATAAAGGAGGGACAAGAAAACTGACTGTAGGGTCAAAAAGTACAAGTGCCGCTTTACCTCCTACTTTACTACACTGAGACGTTTTAGTTCCTTTACAGTGGTGAGCATTTAAAGAGTAAGAAGTGATGGTTAAAGGAAAGATTGACGTGTAATAGGGGCAAGTATCGGTAGATGAGAACGCGTACTAATATTGGAATCCAAAAGGTGCTGTGGTGTGGGTGAGCGGTTAGGTTGTGGTACAACTTGCGCAGCCTAATACACATCCCTCCACAAGAGTTAGGATTACTAATGCGAGTTTCATTTAAATTGCAACCCAACGGGTAACACTTGGTTTGACAGAATAAGCATACGTGCTGCCATCGAATTTTACAAAATCAGTAGTAAGACACTCTCAGGCACATTCTGCACAAATAAGTTCATTCTTGCGTAAACTGCCGCCAATTTCTCTTTTTTTTGGGTTTGTTGAAAGATGGTGTAACCCCAGTGCATCAGATGCCGCCGTTGTTTTGTGATTTTAGGATTTAAAATCCATAAATTTAAATTCTAAGAGTACGAAATTGTGACAGAGCACCCTCATTCGAAGTTAGGCATCAATCAGCACTGAACGAGAGTATCGACGTGTACAACAAACAACACACATGTTTTCAGCATATTTTAATAGCTTTAGAGTAGTGATAGACCGCGTAACGGTTGTAAAGCAATGCACACATGCACATTCAAAACAGGGCAACAATGGCGCAAGGTAAATCTTTTAATACAGGCCACCAGCAAGCGATGAAATGTAAAAAACTTAGTTCTCTTTTGCGAAACTAGTCCAATTGAAATGCGGTTTCATCTTCCTCACTCTACCAGCACACGTTTTGTGTTGTGTTTACGAAAAGGATTTTATTTGTGGAAAAGAGCTTTTTCGAAAATACTCCGGTCCGCTGAATGGTCGAAGGATGCCTCTCGGTACAATAACAGCATAAAAAAGTGGAAAATTTGTGTATAAAAATATTGTCAAAAAAAAAACAAACAAACAAAATAAACAATGAAAATATTAGATTTATTAGAAAACGTGAAACATACACATCCAACTAAAAGATAAATCACCATCCTAACATTTGTGCAGTGTTAGTTATACTAGCATTTGTTCTCATAGTAGCCCTAAACAGGTTGGATAAATGATACACAATAGCTTGTGTTAATTCTGTTCGAATTAATACGACCGAAACGCTTCAAATCGTAGCGAATAGCGATGCCATAGTTATTTCTGTTTCTAACTGTCACCAACTTGTTTCTGCCGCGAGGGTTAAAGCCTAAAACAGGAAAGTATAGAAAGTATGTAAAAACGGCTGGAGGATTGAAGATGAGCGGATAATGCTCCCGCTACCCTTAATGTGGGGCTGATAGTTTGGTCTAATACCAGTGTTTCTCCCAGCAACTTAGAGACATTGTTCCTATCATACCTTTAGAAGCAGCTTGTCCATCCAGGAATCCATGTTCGGTAATTTGAGAAGTTGTGGATACTCTGGAATATTTAACTGGAGCTAACAAGGCTTGATCTCATAAACCGACACGTATCCTTCAGTTTAAACTTGAGCAGATCTACATAACTTTCCCAGATCGTTCCCCAATTTGCTTATCTTAAGTGCCAACTGAAGAAGCTATCATTATCGCGAGTAACTCAACTTCAATCCTTGAACGAGATGCCCTTAACAGCAGAGAAACTATCAAGAAACAATGGCAGCAAGTTAAAAGTTTGAACTAAAAGGACGCAGACACTGTGTCTGCTGGGTGTTGTAATGCACTCATGCATGGAAACAGACAAATCTATCATTAAACAAAAGGCAAAATAATCAGTGCAACTGATCCAATATCTACTACAG
This sequence comes from Anopheles rivulorum, assembly GCA_018908115.1. NCBI lineage: Eukaryota > Metazoa > Arthropoda > Insecta > Diptera > Culicidae > Anopheles > Anopheles rivulorum. Next base: position 24,943,694 of record STHB01000003.1, on the reverse strand, counting down.
AACAGTGACGAAAGTAAAACAGCAACCATGCAGCAGAATTTAATCTTTCAGGAGGAGCAGCTTTTATTTTGCACATAAACTTTATAAGTTATGATGTGAAAACTCCCTTTATATAGCACACGTACATAACACATACACACAGACAAGAGATGTGAATGATACAAGAAACAATGGAAGAAATATATATATATACATGTGTACCGAGACACACACGCGCACACGCTCCATGACAGGGTTGCGGTGTCCTATAAAAAAAAGTGTAAAACATAACAAGATGCATCATACTAAAAAACCATGTAAAAGTGTTTGAAACCCAGATTTCTTCCTTACTGAGGAACATTGAGTGACGAACGAGATGATTTAAAATACACCTCCTACTTCTACTCTATTTCAAGCGTTTGAGATACAATGTTGATGGAAATTCATTCGAAAGAACATGTGAAAAGTTTTGAAAAGAAAGAAAATATTACATTCATTTGATTTACAATTTCAACCGACCACTAATTCTCAACGATCGTTTAAAGATCACACAAACTTACCACTATGCGATGCTTTACAGTCGTTAGTACCGGTCATGTCAAGAGAATGGCACCGAACGACCCTTAAAAAGGGAAGAAAAGGACGAAATATGCACAGAACGAGATGTATGTAGATTGTGATTGTAGAAGCGTTTAATATGCAGGTAAGTACATGCCTGTACAGAGTGATCACTACTACATCGAAACAGATGAAAGCCCTTCTGAATGGGCTATTAATTATTATAAAATTTTATGTCGTTGCAGAATAAAAAGGAAACATCACCGTAAGGGTGCACAATCGTGAGGTGAAATGCTTGACCGCACACATTTATCAGCATCTGGCCGCCACTATACGGGTAGGGCGTGCGGGTAAATAGCGGATTTCCTTCAATAGCGTGCAAGAAGTTACGTTTTTTGATTGATTGTCAAGTTCAAGTTCAAATGGAAACCGTTTCCTGTTTGAACCGCCCCAACGAGCGGCTAGGCTGGGAAATTCGTGCAACGCTGCAACGATGCAGCTGTGTTGTGCTCGGTTGGGAGCATTTCGGCGACTGCACGGGATTGGTGGTTGGTGCAGTATTATGTTGTTATGATTGTAGGGTGTACAGCGCAGCAACACGGCGTTTAATCCGGTGAAGGTGCAAAGGTTCGGCACTGTTCCGAAAGATTAGCCAACGGTGGTGTGCGAAATGGTGTACAGCAAACCGGTACTGCAATGAAGGAAGAAGCCCCACAGCTAGGCATTATTATTATGTTGCCCAACGGATGATAAGATCAGTCGCGCTGAATTTTGATTAGCATGTGCTGCGTCTGATTGCAGCATGAGAAGAACACGAGCACCATCAGAATCAAACCACCTACCCGGTTTAACTATTATCGATGTGCGGTTGAAGGTTTTGCTCTTAATCATCACCCCAACCGTGTACATAATTTGTGGCTTGTTTTGGCCCCCCCTTCCTCCCCCCCTCGGTACACTTTTTCACGAAGCGCGGGAAAGTTCAGTGGCCCGAGAAAGAAGCTCTTTCTAATCTTTGATCGTGCGATCGTGGGTTCATCGGTGCGATTCTACGGGGTCCACATTCTAACCACCGGTCCGCAGATTAGTAGAAGCAGAGACAACAGGGAGGAGAAGAAAGGGGATTGTGGGAGAAGCTGGTGGATAATTTGTGGCGCATCTGCTTGAAAATAGGGTGCGATTATTGTGTGAGATCGATTTGCTGAATTGAATGGTTGGTGCTTGGTGGTGAAGGTTTCCCATTGGTGCCTCATGCAGAAGATACCACGAAGGATTTAATGGGCTGATAATAAGTTTGAATGCGAAGAAAACCAGAAACAAAAGGCATTTAAAAATTCAATAACAATTTCCAACCAATCACACACACACACACCTAACAGCCTAAGGGTGTATATAAATCATGGAAAAATTAGCAACTATCATAACAATCTACCACTGGTTTGGGCAATCAAATATTTAAATTTACCTCGCTTCCATACGTATCATAACAGCTCACACACAAAAAAAAAAACAATTTGTCCGTTGCTACACAATTCGCTAGAAACAGAAGAAGATAAAAGAAACAAGTTTTTGAAGCATTATTGATTACTCTGCACATCTGCGTTGTATCCGTTAAACTGTCAGCCCATAAGCGTTAAGGAGAAAGCGTTTATTTCACTGATTGTGCCCCATTAGAACAGTAAAAAAAACAGGGAAAAAAAAAAACAAAAACAAACCCCGCGGTGAAAACGCGATCATTCTTCTGCTTCGTGAAGATTCGTTTGATGTTTTTCCGCTTGCCGCGATAAATTGGCAATCCCCGGTGGCGGGGCCAGGGAAACCAAGCGGGCAATATGATTCATGAAAATGGTTGTGAAAATCCATTTTTGCGAGGGGGGAATTATAATAACGTTTTGGGGCGATCATCGCAAACGATCAGTTGCGCCAAAGGTTCTGTTAGATGTTTGGTGCATGCAATTTTCGCTAGAGGATACACATTGGTTGCGATTATTCCTTTGCAGTACTCATCTGTAAGCCAATGTTGGTAACGTTTTTATCTTCCCTTGTAATAATTAGCCTAACCGTGAAACGCATTTTGCATTATAAATTTAAATATTTTTTTCTAGTTTCTTTTTCCGAACCAATTGGCATTCATACGCACGCTGAACGGTAATACGGTAAAATAAGTGGAATGTTTTCAAAAATGAAACGCTCCCCGCTGGTCGGGTTTAATTCGTTTGTTAATGTTCTCCGTTTTGCACAATGGAAGGTGGGATGAACGATCAGTGGACATTTTATTTCCAAGCGTAAAATTAGCCTTCTGGATTACTTGGTTTACAGTGTATAAAATAAGTTTAAAATTTGAGGAAAATAATTATTGCTTTTAAAATGTCATTCTATAAAGTATGTACTAATCGACTGTTGGAGTTAGTAAGGAGCAAATAGTATTATTAAATGAAATCATCTGTATTACCCAAGCGCTAACCTGTTCTAAATGAACAAAAATCTTAACTGTAGCCCTCACCGTGGAGCGCCCTTCGAAGAATCGCATCTCCCACGGTAAGGTGGCGCAAATGGATGAAAAATCGATACCTTTTTTTAGTGTTTTGCTGCCTTTACCGGTGGTGGAAAGTTTGCTGGATAACGGATAAGAAGCCGGTACGGTAGATAATGAAAAGCAAGCGTGTTTGTGTGCTTTTAGTATGCGATTCGTAGAATCCGTACCACTTGAGCATGATTAGCATTGGTTTGTTGCATGTGTGTGTGTGTGTGTGGGGGTTTGGGTGATGCGTTTAAGTTGCGTGAGCTAATGAGGCAAAAAAAAGGGAGTAGGACTGGGGGTTGTTCGATGGTTTGCTTTTTTTGCTCCATCCCCTATTGCACTAATTACGAGCATCCTCCGCCGATGGATTGACCACACAGCGGGGAATGGGAATTGATGCTTTAAAGTGCAGATAAGCGAATGCTCTTCTCCTCCACCCTTACGACTGTGTGGGGTGATAGTCAGCAAAAAAAAGCCATACTTTAACCCCAAAACGCTGAACAGTTATCGACCGGATCTCCTGGATCGATCATACAGCAAAGAGAAGGAGGCATGACGACGGATGACAGTAAGTGTGTGCGGTGCATTGAGGCACGTTTTTCAATTTCCAGTGCGGGATGAGCGAGATGCCACAGAACGATCAGTTGATTACCTTTATCTATCAGCATATGCACGACCGACGAGTTCGGCGCTCGGGCGACTTTACGTGCGTTCCCATCCTCATCCGGTCGTAGGTCGGCACGTTCGCTTTTCCACACCGGTATGTGTATGCTGGCCGTTGTGTTATTTCGTACAATCTTTGGTGGGGGGGGATTGTTTTTTTTTTCATTACCATTTATATGTTTCTTCCGCTAGCTTTGGAGCCCGATCCAACTCCACATCTTGACCCGAACTGGGCGGGCGTGCGATCGAAATTGCTATAACTGTTTGCGGTAATTGGATTACTTTTCTGTTCGCGTTTCGTTCTGCCACCACGACTGTAGACCGACGGTAGGTCGAATTCAACGATCGATTGTCCGATCGGCTTGAGCGCGAATCGACTGACCTCAAGACCGAGAGAAAGAACGAACGCACGAATCGGGAATTGTACAAGCAACCAGAACATTGAGCGTTAGGCAAACGTTTCGAAGCGAAAATTGTACCGAAGATTCAATTGTTAGGCTACCGTTGACTAGTAGAAGCGCTCCGAACAACAAGTGCGCTCAAATGTGGGCTAATCGGATGAGGTAGTAAGAATCTGATGGCAAAGGGATGGTAGAGGGAGTAAAGGCGTAAATGGAATTAGGGAGAAAGAATGATTGCGTGATGATACAGAACTAGAAATTGGGTCTTGTGTCTGATTATGTCAGTCGGGAGCTTTTTTTGTGGGCAGCAAGAATGCAGCTAACAATTTCTTGTTAGCTTCTTTCACATGCGCTATAACAAGGGTTTGGAAGGGTTTTTTAAGTGATGATTTGCCAAATGGCTTGTAATTCAATTTAAATTCATTCCCCAAGTCAATTTAACGCTCACGCTTTGAGCCAATCGTTTCGCAAATGTAAACTACCATGCCGGGTTCCTCGCTTGTTTGTCAGTGGAACAAGTCTTTTGTTTATCGTTTAAAATTCCTTCCCAATGGAAGACGTTCTTTACACAAATCGAACCTCCCCGTAAAAGAATTGATCTCTTTTTGAGTTCTGTTTTTTTTGCTTGCCTTCCTGGCCGAAGTAAGCAATCGATTGAGAAAAAGGCTGGGTGTCACGACGTGACAATTTGTTTCGTCCATTCAATTCATCCTTCGTACGCGGGCAGGAAACCGTTAGCTTTTAGGGGGGCAAATGGGAGGAAATTATTTTCCGACCACCGGTGGGGGGTCGCACTTACACTATCCCGCTGCTTTTATTCCCGCTCCTCCACACTCTTCCGCTCACCCGCTATGGGGTTGGTTTGACAGTAACGGAAATTGTGATGGTTTGCAGACATGAGATCACATCGTATATTACTGGCCTGTTGGGGGTGTGGGCAGATCGTATGTAGCACTGGGACACTGGGAATTCGAAACCATACGAGTGACCAAAGGCCGGGCATGACTCCTTACCCTCAAAGGAGGAAGGCTCGAATTGAGGCTTCAGGAGTGACAAGTTGTCCAATGGGAGATCATATAACAAAAAGGGGTACAAGCATGATCGTATCCCTCCCTAAGGGAGGCAAAACAAACCTCAACGACGACGTCAAGATGTAAAAGAAAGGTTAACCGTTTCGACATTCCTATCGTTGTCAGCAATTTGTCAGCGATGAAAAGAAGAATTTGTCACCCGTTCGCGGTCAAGGAGGGTCCCATTCAATGGAAATCAATTGCCGTTTCCGAACGGAACATAAAGGGGTGACATAAAGGGTGGGGAGTTTTGTCAGCACGTTGTGTTAACGACGTTTCCTGTGTAAATAAACTACAACCACAATTCAAACCGATTCCCATTCCCCAAAGGTGGGAAGATGTCGTTTAGCACGAAATGATGGTCGAACGGGGTGTATTCTTGCACATGCGCATTGCAACTACGCCGCGTTTAATAGCGCAACTTTCACACTCCGGTGGCGCCTGACGATCGATTGGGTATGGGCTTTGTGTACGGCTAATTTAAAAGCAATTAATTTCCAACCCGTGATTACAGAGCCCGGGCGCATCATTGCACGTTGCGGCAGTGTTCTTAAAAGGTACGCAACGGTTACGATAAAAGCCCTGCGGGGGTATTCACGAGGTTCACATGTGATAACGAGCGATTTCCAGCTTGGGATCTCCTCCCCTTGGGAGGGAACCGGTTCCGGTACGACAAAATTGGAACAGCGATCCGATTTATTGACCGTCGGCTAAAGGACCGCCCCAAGAGCATCGCTCTCTGGACGGTTTCTAAACGGTGACCCAGAAAGCGCACGGTCGGTGCCTCCAGTCGGCTTGGCTGATGAGGGCAACAGCAAGCGGCAGGAAGGATGGTTGTCTTTTTAATTAAAAGCAACTATAATCGGTTTGGAAGTAAAGCAACCTTGAAGCGTACTTCCTCGGCATCGTAAGTTACGATGCAACTGGATAATTACATGATCCATTCCATTACGGAAGGCGGGTTGGTCGGTCGGTTGAAGGAACCCCGTATCGCTCACCCATACGCCATCGCCTACGCGCGATCGTGCAGCTTGTCGTACTGATTTCTGTCACATGACTCTGTGTGCTTTTTTGTGTCTTTCCCACTCCGAACGCCATAGACACCGGATGAGTGAACGATTTGAACGATGGAAAGCTAACGTGGTCCAAATATAGAACATCAGATCACTAGCCAGGTGTATCTGCTGTGACACGCGGTGCATGTTGCACCACGCTGGATGCAACGCTGGCGCATACGTGTACGCTTTCGTCGTAGATCGAAAGGGTGTAGATTGCTTAAGGGTTTGCAGGCACGACGGTTGGCCAGGTAGGAAGTGTGGCAACTGCATTATTAGCGTTGTTGTCATCGCTTTTACAACCATGCCCATGCTTTTCAGTGATATTGTGGTGAATTGCAGTGGCAGTTTTGTGGTAAAAATTGGGCCACACGCAGCCACGCTAAGGTCGGCGAAAACAAAAAGGGAGCAAGAGAAAATGGGTCTGCTTTCGGTTTTATAACCCGGTTGGACAATAACTTCCGTGGTTTGTTTTTCTTCCCCGGTATGCATCACTTGGAAGAAAGCTCAGATTATTAAATTAGATCTTGAACTTTTTCTTTTATTATTAGTAAATAAATGTATGTATGTTTTTATCCATCTTTCATTGCCTTTTCAGGAATAATTCTTTTCCCACGAAAAGTGTTCTTAAGTAACGTTGTTTCTTTTCGTTTCGCTACCATCTACATGAATCCGTTCGATGCAGTTTCCGTTGCTTGCCGTGTGCGTAAAGATTGCAATCGTCTTTAAACGATTGCAAAAGCAATTTTTATACCGATCTCCAAAAAAAAAAAAGGAAACTCCCAAAGTAAAGAGAACGAAATTAAGGAAAAAATACAGCCAAAGTGCTTGAAAGGAAAGAATCAGATCAGCAGCAATGTTGATCGATGCGTTTGTAACCCCACACGAAGGAAGACGAGAATTATGTAGAAAATTCATTTTGCTTCTTTTTTCTCACATTTTGTTGAGGGGTTGTACGATCCGGTTCTGGTGTACAGTACGTTGTTTTGGGGATAGAAAGAGGGAAGTTTCGGGACGATGCTTTTAAGCCGTTCAAACGATTGGATCCGCCCTGCATTAGGACGGCGATGTTGCATTCTTGTTGTTTTTTGGGCAACGGAAATATAAAATTGCATTTCTGCCCGTTTTCTACCGCTTTCGCACACATTGCGAGGGCTTTCGCAACCATTTAAAGCAGGGGTTGTTGAGTGTTTTTGTTTTTTAATACTTAGTTTTACGTGTCATTGTTTCATACTTATTAATTTAAAAGAATCGAAAATCACCGCCTAAATCTAGGCAACATTCAATACAAAACAATCTCTTAATGGGAGCCAGTAATACAATGTAATAAATTGTCGATCCCTGCTTTCGATTCTGTCACGGACTGTGAGGACGTTTCCCATGCAAGCTTGCATAATTGGAAATCTCCTGGGGGGGGGGGGGTGTATCGTTTTTTTGTTTTTTTTCCTGTTCTGTTCCTTTAACGATCCTTCCAGGGTGCGATAACAAAATCCGGTTTTGTGTGCTGTTTGAATACATTTTGGCTTTCTTGGTGCTTTCGCGTTAGGAACGGATTCACTGAGAAGGATTTACTGTAAATGTGTTCTTCTTCTCCTTTACTTCGCCGTCCCTTTTGGTGATCAGGTGATCCTTTGGTGAGGTTAAGACTAAACCAGCGCTAAATATCAAACAGCCAGTGCTTTCGAAGGAGAAGAAAGAGATCATGTAATTACGCAGCCAAGCCAAGTTACCCGACAATTTTCTTCCGCAAGTACCTCACAAAAAAAAACAAAAATTGCATCCTCCCTAAGCCGTTCCAAATCACATACTAAGCAGCTCATTCGTACGTAGGGAAATTGCATACAATCATAAGCATGCTGGGCAGCGAGCGTAGAGTAAAAATAGATCAAATCGATTCCACAATCCGGAAAAATGGTTAGCCAAAGCGTAAGCGATCCCACCGATGCGCTAAGGGAAGAAGGAATCAGGAACATCCTACCGAATGATCGCGGGTATCGCTGGAAGGTTTAAATTACCATGCCAAGTCTGCACGTTAAAAAACCGTAACAAAATGTTCACTCCAGTGCGGCAAAATGGTCACACGAATGAAGAACCGGCAATGACCGAATTTTGGTAAGTACATGAGCTGAACCTTAAAGATATTGCCTTATTATAGCTGCACCATTTTTTTTTTTGGGTAGATAATTTAGGCGTGGAGTAGTAGTTTTCTTGAGCAGGGCATAGTTACAGGGCAACCGAAAATAAGGTATTCCGGGAGCGCAATGTGGCGTTGCTTCCGAAAACTCCCCGGAAGTAGAGTAGAAGAAGCCAACAGCAGCCAACAAGCAAAATTGCACGCACAGTTTCGTCATCTTAATATGGAACTTCACGCTTTTTTCCCTCTTCCCATCCCGGTGAGGGTTGCTAAATTAAGTGAATTCCGAAGCAGGTCAATGTTTACAGTATATTATGCAGGCATTATATCTGGCTGCTTTTTGCTTCCTTCCGCCTGAAGCTGGATTAGATAGCTTTTCGGTTTAACAAACTCATTTGCTCACTTGCTTACTGATCGCACCGGTGTGCCGGTGGGCCGATGGGTCTACTCTTGATCTACTCTCTAGTGCACGTTCAGCCTCTCTGCCCAACCAGATAAACGGTTCAATGTTCTGTTTTCAATTAGCTGCCCGTCGCCTATCGTCGGCGTTTGCTTTTCGCTGCTGTATCCGTCATTAATTTTTCGCATCTTGCAAACTGTGCGCTCGCAGTATAAAATGCCCATTAAATAATTAAATCTGACGTGCGTTTGTGCGTTTTAAGAACCACGCGATATACGAGCGAACGATATAAAACGATCATGGAATTTGGAGCTGTAAAAGTGACTGATTTCGGTGTGGCTGGTGTGAATGTATGTTCATCGAGCGGACCCGTGCCTTTGGCGTACCTTACTACCTCGTAAAGCCATAAATAGCTGGTTTAAGCTAACACACAGCGCACGCAGTTTAGCGTACTTTATATAGCGTTATAAAGTTTGAAGGTCATGGTGGCCTGGTCTTTCACTTGCAACTCGATAGTGGGACCGTCTTCATTGATACGACGAGGTGCCCGAAAATAAAAGAAGATAAAAACAGCAAAACGACCGCTGATCATAAAAATGCCATTCGGCAAATAAGAAGAAAAAAGGCACCGTCAAGCACGATACGCTTCGCGAAACTTCCCACCGGCTTGTGGAATTCACCTCCATATTTCGCTTTCATTTTTATAGTTAGAAGCAGAAACAATCGTTTCGCGAAGGAAACGCTGGACGTGGATTGGCAAGCGAACGAGTTTGATATTGCAAATATGTATAATTTAAATTTATTAAATTACTCTCCAAGCGGCGGCGTACGGGATCGTTTAAACTCGATCATAACTTTTTATCCGAGCATACATTCAACTTTATCGGTAATGGCCCGCCTTTTCGGTTGCATTGTGATGCGCCCGAACCAAAGCGTCTTTTGCTATGCCGCAATAAGGTGAAGTTTACACAACCATATAGTAGATCGCATATCATCGTGCGGCGCATATGCAAACGATTTTCCACAACCTTCGCTTCGAATGTGAAACCGATCGTCGCACTGTCGTCGACTGTCTGATGTCGGCGACATTGTTTAGCGCGTGCATTATCGTCCCAGCGGGCAACATGCAACTTCACCGAGCGAACGCTTCCTGTCGCGATGTCTAGCGCAAGATATGGTAAGTGATTCCGAGAAAAAAATATTGCTTACACCTTACGCAAATGAAGAATGTATGCAAACACGATGAAAAAAAAAACACGTCAATATGTTAGGGTTTTCCGGCAGAACAATCGCGTTGTGTTACTATGTTACTATTGCCTCAAAGTATGCAAACTATGCACCAACTTTTACTAATGATAGAGAATTGTCATTTAATGAAATTATTGTTAGATATTTTTCATATTGTTTATTCCCACTTTAATATTAACAGGCATAAAACGTAACACAAATTGCATACCTTTTAGGCGCTATATTATTGTTCTAGCAAAATAAAGTTATTAAAATTTTTGTAGTTTAAAAACCATGTTCATTTCCATAACCAATAGAAATCCCTGGAATTAAAGAGTGAGCCCAGCAAATCAACGGCACGTCTCACATCACATGCATCGGCCGTTATGTTTGAAGTTTCTAGACGTAAGGGTAGTTCATAAATTAGGGTTTGCTTTGAGACGTGCGCGAGGAGACTGTGGTTGCGTGTTCTAAACCCTTTTTACCAACATACGGCACAAGGTACCGTAACGGTTGGTCGCACCATGTGATTTACTACGAACGGTGGATGAAGTTGTTAGTTCGATACCTATACATAGTTTTTTTTTTTGGGAAGGGGGGGGAGGTGGGTTGCTGGTCAATCGGAATAACCGGAAGCAGCATGCCGCGCAACAGGAAGTGGTACGTTTTTGTGCATGTGACCACGGCTCGTTTTGTTTGATGAATGATGTTGCAATTAAAGGGATTCTTCCCAGAAAATGTTGGAATGTAAACGCTCGAGAACGGGTTCGTTCCGGCTGCGGGCGGAGTAAACGGTGTTTCAAAAGACGCCACCACGTCTCAAATGGGTCTATTTACGTTGGGCCACTTAAATTATGCCTCCCTTTTTGGCGGTATAAAGGAAAACCTCTTGCCGAGAGGAAAATTAAGAAGAAGGGTACCAAAAAAAACTCCAAAAAATCGATCGAAATCGTGCCCATTAGTGAGAGGTAACGTTGTACTTCGAATGGTCGATCTGCTGCTCATGTGAGTTTCATGAGCTGTGGTGATGGATGGGGGAGCATAAGGATGGAAAGATCTAACATTCCGCCCCCTCCGATCGGAAGAGACCTCTAATCGATTCTATCAATCGCTTTCAAACGGGAGCTAGACTTGGAACGTTGATCTCCAACCAATTCCGTTCCGAGATTAGAAGCACTACATAAGCAGGGAGGACGGAGAGAGAGAGCGAGAGAGAGAAGAAAAAAACACCTCGTCATCGTGTTCCGTGTTTGAAGAACGTATTGCAAGTTTAAAAGAACCCAAAAACCTAAAACATGCTAATCAATCGTACCCCGAAAGGCCGCGCAATGGCGCGGAAAGTGTGGTAATTAATCCAACCTCAACCTTCTTGCGTGTGCAGTGGGATAGCGTACTATAAACCCGTTGGATCCCGTAGGTACCAAGCGAGAACCGTAAGGCACCGTTTCGATTGAGGCTTTCCATTGTGGAGCCACCGTGAGAGGCCTAGGGTCAGCTTCCTACGCACTGCTAGAACTGCAACCCGAAAGGTAGAAAGTTCATACAAATGAACAAATTATGCTAACGTTCGCACGATCGTCTTCTGCTTCCTCGGCTGGTGGGAGAGCTTTCTGATTAACGGAAACGGATACATAAAATTCGGACCTCCCGAGTTGCTGGGGGAACGTCCCGTTGAGGGCGTTGATGAGACAGACGCTAATGTGGCAGATGTGGGGGAGTGTTTGGACATTTGTGGTCAAAGCCGGTGTTCGCGTGTAGTCTTCGGTGCAATAATTATGACATACTGTTTGTTTATATTGTATGTTAGTTCATTTCTGGCAAAGATACAAGATAAGTATCCCTTCACGTCTAGCTACTACTTCTTATCGGACCATCAGCAACACTTTGGTCGGTCGGAAACGTATCTTAAACATCGTGGTAGAAACAGCCGGTGAAATAAAACTCTCGACTGCCGTTAGTGAAACAAAAAAAAAACGACGCAAACACACACACATACACGAGGAAAGAAAAGACATCCCGTGACCTGGCTGACCGATGGCACTCTGTCTTCTGGAGGCTGGAATTGCTACAGGCTTGCCGTCTGTACCCATTCAGTTCGGTGGGAATCGGCAGCAAATACTCTTCTGCCCAGGCTACTGAATGAAATGCTGCGCAAAGCGCACTCATTAGCAGCGCAAAAAGAATTTCGTTCGGTAGCTGGAAGCAGCAGCAGCGTCCCGGGCGTCCACGCATTTGGGTGGAAGAAACAAACTGTAAAGGTCAGAACACATTCAACAGCAAACAGAAATCTGCAAAAGCAATTTGC
>STHB01000003.1:24850286-24931196 GCA_018908115.1 Anopheles rivulorum | reverse complement strand
TAAAACCGGTAGGAGAGAAACGCTTTCACCGGGGTTGGGCGTTGTTCTTATGCAGATGGAGAGAACAGGAAATTTTCCGCCCCAAAGGTAGATGGAACGAATGTTTCTGTTTTCCCCCTGTTGCTGTCCACAATGTACCAGCATCTTTGGAGAAAGGTGAAGTGAGCCTGGTGGTAAGAGTTGTGGCACTTTCTTTGCACCATTATGCACTAAGAACTTCCCCAAGGGAGAACTTCCTGAAATGCAAAGTATTATAATTGACGTGCAAATATTGGGAGGGTTTGCTGAAGGCAGTTCAAGACAGCCCCAACACCCTAATGGTGGTGTTTAATGACACCTGACCGCAGGGTACAGGATAGGAACTGTCCCTTCTTTCCGAGTGCGATTATAAGCACTATTATTAGCAAATGGTGTAATCTGATCTGAATGTGCTGAGGGGACATACACAATAAAGGTGATCTTTCAGGGCAATGTTCTATCCGGGAGGGGACGTTCTTTTTTGTAGTTCACAATATTTATCCCCACTGATCATTGTCAAGATCATCAGCAAAACAGTTTGCTAGTGAAGATTCCCTTAATTATATGGCCGGTTTGGTGTTCTGTCTGTTCCCATGACCTTTAGTATGCTGAGTAAAATAGATCCTGTGAAAAACTTTTTTCCTTATTGAACGTTTGATGTGATGTAAATTGCAATCTTTCATGCGTTTTTCTTCAATTTAATATTTACATAGAATACATAGAATAAATTCAACAATGTCATAATATTGACACAAGACGAAGAAAGTGAATGAAAGAAAGAGGAAGAACTTTCTTTAAACGCATGTCTGGCTACGCAAGATACTTACGAAGGAGAGGGAACCTTAATGGACAATGGGGCAGAACAATCTGAAGAGTAAAAACAACTTTCTATCTACCAATGCCCTCCAATGAACTGGGAGTTCATTAAAATAAAATAAAAAACACGCACAATCACATAACCCAACGGTTTATTATCAGTACGGGAAGTAAAGACAAGACGGACAGGAATTACAGTTTAGTAGCGTATTTTGTTTGCTCAAGAAAGTTCTCGGAAATCTGAAAGATCAGTTGATTGTTTTGTCCATGCTATAAACCGAGCCCCCAACCATGGACACCGGGAACGTTTAAATTTATGATGTGCTGTAATATTACTCTGCAGCAGGGGGGAAAGAAACATTAAACCCGGCATTAAGTGAATGCAATGAGCATCTTCCTGGCGAGTGGTTAAGCATTAGGGTCACACTTTATAGCATGCCCTTGACAGGTTGGGTAGGGGGTGATGTAACTGGATCTTCACTCTGCACTAGCGAGGAAAGGCTCGATCAGACAGTATCTTAATCCAATTCAGCAAGGGAAGCCAAACACGTGCCTAGCTCGGGCAATGCATCGTGTTGCATTATCTCACGGAATATAAGCGCGGAATGACAAAAAGAATTTCTAATCTCTGTACCCCGAGTACCTACGTATCTGCGTACCGTAATGTTTGCGGTTAATGACCGGGATGCACACGGTAAACTTGACATTTAGCGCTAATGGAGTATGTGTGTGTGTGTGTGTATTACCCGAAGAAACTACAATGTGACGTAACACAGACTTTGGAGGCTCGTTTGCACTGAGGTTCGTCGCTTGTGTATGCAGTCGTTTGATTTTCCTGTTTCTAACGCACAAACCAGCTTACCATTTATGCAACTCACTGACCACAACGGGGTAGTGTTCGCAATCGATCAAAGCTAGTGCAGCGTTGTGGTGACAAGTAGGCCTTGAAAAGCGTAAAAGGAGTGTCACATCAAGGTAGGCGATAATGTGTTTATTTAATTCGCTTCGATATTTAAACAATTCGTTCTGTATTTAATGAGGTAAGAAAGAAATTCATCAAATAATTTAAAAGTGCGTTAGAAAACAGATAAAAACAAAAACCCCTCGGTGGGAATGTGGAATCATTCACCGAGTTAAATGGATTTAAAATACCAACTTCCTACCCAATTCCGGAGGCGCAAACCAGCTTCTAAGCAGATGCAATGAATTATCCTCAATTAAACTGCAGCACAACGGCGTTTGGCTTAATTTCGTTTCACTCCAATAGTGTTTAATTTATGCCAGATGCGAGAAGCTGCGCAGGTTGTAATGGTGGATAATTGCCCGGGACATTTATTACACTTTCCCAAAATAGTCATATTTTTTTCTTTCTCCTGCTCCACGTACTGCGCCGGGAGAAGTCAAAATAATCTATTAAAGATATAGTCGAGTCTTGCGGGTCAGTCGGGTGCCGAATTTCTACCACCCTGCCCAGTTGATGCTGGGGGCGTGAGAAATGGCACCACCGGCAGAGTCGGTCGGTAGATTACTCTAGGGCAAAACAATAAACATCGCAAATCTGATGTTAATGACTAGCTGCCCGTGGCCGGGTTTGGTGGGCATTATTATTCCACGTGCTATTGATGATGTGTCCAGCGCTTAACGACTTTCGGGATGGAATAGAAAGGCAAAAGAAGGCCCCGAAAGCGAACGCTAGAGCAGTGGAGCAGCAGTGTCTTGGAGTTCTATTGACCCAGTTTTGGGTTTGGGTTGGGACGGACGGACGAGCTATGAGATGAAGTGCAGCTAAAAGAAAGGGTGATTCGAATGGGAAGGAAACGCTAAACACCATGCACCTTCACTGGTGCGCGTTGGTGTCAAGGGAAGATGCGAAGGCTGTGGTACAAAATTATGAAACAACAAATCATCATTTATCAGCCGGAATCAGACGGTCACGGTGGTAACGGAAGGAAGGGCGCAAACATAACGATTTCAAAGTCAAGATCAGGGAGCACGATCGCGCGCGCGTGTGTGTGTGTGTGTGTGTGTGTGTGTGTGTGTGTGTACGGGGTGAACCCTTTGACTGCACAAAGGAAAAACCGTTTTCACACCCATTTCGAAGCGCAGAAGTGACCGGATCAAGCGAAACACCAGAAACAGCCGTCCATAATCGTTCGGAGAAAACGATTGTGGCCTGCCCGAGGTGGACAGCAAACGTTTTCGGTGCATGGTACACCTTGGCGAGGTGTTCTCACAATTACTGGCCGTTTTTATCGTCCGATAACCGTAGCAAAAGCGGAATAAAGTGTGTTGAAATGTTAAATAATTATTAGCCCTCGGGAGAAGAAAAAAGGTTTGCCAAAGCAAACTGTTTACCTTTCGCCAGCGGAATGGGGAGTATTATTTGGAATTGCAAAACGAAAAATAAAAAGGAAGCGAAATACGCACACGCGAGAATTTCGTTTGGGTTGGCGGAAACGAACGCCAAAGGTGGAACGCTTCGGTTGTGGCTTTGGTAAACGTTTTTAGGTAAACAGTTCGCAATACGTAATTCCACGGACAAAAGCTCATAATAGTGCGCATGTAGAACGAAAACGAAGCTGCCGGTCGGAAAAGTAGCACAACCACTTCGGGAAAACAGCATAACCCGTACCGGTACACTAGCTGCTTTACGTGTGTTAGACAACGCGCACGCTTTTGCTTCCAACATCTTCACGTTCGATGAAGAGACGCACGTTCGTCGCTTGCGTTTGCGTTGAAGTTCTTTTTTTGCGCTTTCTGTACTGTGTTGTCGGACTTTTGCTGGAGGAGTTTTGTTGACCAGGCAATTGCAAAGTTTTAAATTTTAAATCTAAGGAATATTCGATGGGCTTTATTAGGGGAAGAAAATAACAGAAAATAGTTATTATATTAAATTAATAAAAAAATATCGGATAATTTGTTCAGAAAACGCCCGAAAAGTAAATTAGAAAAAATCTTATATATTTACTTGACTAGAAAAAATGCTCCCACTATGTGTTTGACACACCTGCTGTAACGTGCTTCTCGTGCGTGCGTACAATATATAATGCAACAAATTTACCCCGTTTTTTCCTTCCGATATTTCCAGCCAGGTCTGCTAGGCACGGTCCAGAATAACGGGTTCCCTTGGGGCGCGCTTATTATTACGCTTTTGGCTTGTGCCGTACGCTATCGCCGCATCGGCACTTTTTCTGGAGACAGTATAAAGAAATGGACACACACACACACATACATAAAGACGCATGCTGATAGTTGCTAGTTAAGATAACAATAAATAGAAAATCCAACAGTGGACAACATCGGTAGACCTACGCGCGTACGACAATGTAATGTCGTAAACAAAACAAAAACCCTCAAACGATCATACATATCTGTGACAAATTGCTGCACGAAATTGAGTAGGTTTCACTCGTTCATGGGATTGTTTTCTGTTTGTTTTCATTGCGTTCTTTATCGTACCACTTGAGGTGGCTTTTAAGAAACGGCAAGGAAAGTGGTGAAGCGTTTCACTTTGATTTGCTTACGGGGCTCAAGAAAGAGCGGGCAAATGAAGTTGATGTCAATTGACGATAAGTGAGATCTCGATTGTGGGAAAACCGCTGGCTTGGTGATATGATGCGATTAGATACAATTGTCTTTCACCGTGTCGTTGAACTCTGGGTGAGAACGCTGAGATGCGCACCATGGGACACTGGTAAAGATTAGGAAAAAAACGCAACCCCACAACGTTCTAGTTGAATTATACACGTAAAAGTACAGGTCCGCAACCGCAAGATAGATTGTGCGCTGCCCTACCAACCACCCTGCACGCAATTCATTCGCGACGAGAACTTTTTGTTGCTGTTTTCGCATCCCCAATTCAAAGGGTTGATTAGTCATTAACACGCCAATTGTTGAAATTTTGCTCCGTTTCGCTCTCCAGAAGCTCTCCAGAAGTTCGTATTAAGTTCGTAACATTAATCTCCGACGTGTCAAAACGAACTCGCCACCCTTTTCTACGCTAGATCAGCTGGAAGCAAAACAACAGAACATTGGGTCCCACTCATGCGTGACAGTGTTGTTTTTGGGGTTGCGCGTTTCGGTAAGCAAAATCAGGCGCATCCGTGCGCGAACACGATTACGTCGAAGCAGCCGGTGGGTGACTTCCCGCTGGGGCAAACCGCGCACGCAAACACGAGATGGTCTCCACTGGAATTGATCCAACGGTGTACCATGCTGTTGCTGCTGCTGCTTGGGAACCAAGAACTTGTCCCCCTCCTTTTCTTCATCCCGTTCTTTCGTAATCTTTCCGCCACTTTACGGGTGGCGTCTCGATTTTTCCTCTCACCTGCTCTCTAATGGCGAGATGGTCTCCCTGGAGGTGACTGGTGTCGACGCCCTCGGGAAGCGTTTCGTGCTGTGCGTTCTTTTCTCCTTCTATTAGCACCAGACAGCTATGACAAACATCTGCTAATTGGGTACGGGATTTATTTTATTTCTCTCCTTGCACCGTACAGCCACCGCTGATAGAGGAGTCAGATTTCATAATTCTCGGTGATCAGTAACATTTTAATTTAAGCAGACATCGTCGTGGCTGGAAGTGCGAGGTAGACATGCTAACGGAGATTCGGAGGACGATTGCATGTCTGGTAAGGGTGTGTGTGTAGTTACGCTGAAAACGTCGCTGCATGTGAGTGCATTTTGGGATGCAAATAAGCAGCAGCATCTTCTTCATCTGTTGAGGTTAGCTTTTGTTCTAGTAAATGTCACGGAAAGAAAATTGGAAAATGATGATCATGGTAAATTCTTCATGATGGTTCAGAATTGTGAACCAGTTCCTATTATCTAAGTACTGTAAACTTTTGAAAATATTAATAATTCAGAAGTAATCAATCCTATATTTTTAAAAAATAACTAACACAACTCCATCGAGCTGTCAATATTTCTAGGATCTGTCAAACAGGAGTAGTCAATTGTCAAAATTAAGTGTTTTCAAATAATTCGTTGTCCGTCCACCACAGGCATTAACACCGTGCAAAGTTATAATTGGCAAACATTGGTATACTATAAATGGCTACAAATAAACCTGCCATTACGCTAGCAATCAAGCAAAGCATTGATGTTTTAATTAGCTTCCTTTCTAAACCCTCCCCGTTGTTCGATTGCAATCTTTGTTTTTGGCAATCGTTTACTTCCATTCGTCTCTCACGCTTAAGAACGCAGAAAATGGAGCAAAACACACCTTCCACGGTTCGTCTTCCTCTTCCGGGATTGTGTGTGTGTGTGCCGTTTTTTATATGCTTACGTTTTGTTTTGTAGCTGAGCTCCAGCCAACGGCGGACGATCTTATTTCCCGACGCCCCTGCGAACTCATTTCCATATGCGGGCGGTCGGGCGTCCGCCAGATATTATTGTTTTCTCTCGTTTCCTTTCGGTCTCTAATGATGGTTTGATAGCCTGATTATGTTTGTCTAACGGATTCGGACGTTTTCTCGCTCACGCCATTCCTTATGCACGGGCTGCCCCCGGTTGGGCGCTCCGGGGTTAAGTTCTTAATGGGCAAGACCATTGAAGCGTTCTTGCTTCTTAAACTCGCGCTGCTCAGGTGAAGTCGCCCAAAGACAATCCGTACCATCCGAAAGTGCCCGAAGGAAGTGGTCTAGCTGAAGGTGAGACAAGCACACTTACAGACGCGTAAACTCCACTGCACTGGCCACTGGAGATTAAAGTTGTGCTTGTTTTTTGTTGTTGTTGGTTCTCTTTTTTTTGTTTTGCTCAAGACAAGATTTTGTTGACTTTCGTTTCATGGTGGCAAAGGTGTCGTTCTTTTGCTTCTTTTTATGGACTCCCTTTGCATCCAAACGCTCCGGTGTTGATCTGTTTGCTTCTCCGTTTTTCGTTTTCCGGCCATGCGCGAAATGCTTCGCTTTCGGTGGATTCTTCTTGCATTCCTGCACACACACGCATCATCATCATCATCATCATCAACATCGTTTTGGTCTCTCTTTTCGTCTCTTTCGTTTCTCGGCTGTGCCTGGTTGGAGCATGGCACTTTTCCCCATCACTGGAGAAAATCAGTTTTCTTCTCACCGATCGTGTGCGGCTCGCGATCATTCGTCGCTCAACCAGCGAACCGACCGGACCGTGGAACTGCTCTGCGTAACTTGTCGCGCATCATACGCCTGTTGTCTGTTGTCTGTTCTGCTGTCACACACACATTACGGTGTACGATCGATCCCGCTTCGTTTTAACGCAGCGAAGTAGTTGGTTGTTTGTTTTGTGGAAAATAGAAGCAAAATTCTCGTGAGTGCGTGATTACGTTTTTCATCAGTGAATGCTAAATTCACAACATCGAGTCACATTGTTCGACGCACTTTATGTGCACACAATTAAAAGATCAAAATGATTGATGATGATGAAGTGTGCTATCGACCGTTCGCTAATGTGCTTCTGCCCCTTTGGAGCTTTTCCGTTCGCGATTGATTCGACAGTTCGACGTCCGGGCAGCGTGTGAAGAGATATTTAAAAGAAAAAAAGAAGAGCGGTGCGTCTTTTGTGCGTTTCCTGAGCGAAATACTGCTACACTTAACACAGCAACAGCTGCCGTGCAAACACAGCAAAGTTCGCAACAAACGGTTGCTGGTTGAATCCTGCGTTCGTTAGTACATTGATGTTAACCTGTTTTTGTGTTGCGTTTGGTGTGTGCGTTAACTGAAACGGGTCAGTTGTGTATTAAGAGAGCCGAGAAGAAAACAGCGCAACAACGGGAAGGGAAGGTGTGTGCTTGTGCCTGCGTGCGTGTGTGTTGGGTGGTACACCCCGTGAAACAACAAAGTGTTCCCGAACGAGTTCTAAAAGGGTGATCATCATGGCCCACCAAAATATCAAACGCGACGTTGGAGCCATTGGCACACGTAAAGGTTCGTCGCCGATAAGCCGTTCAGCTCTCACCCTGTTCAGCACGCTGGTGGTGATGATGCTTTTCGTTGCGGTGCAATTCCCGTTCGCCGATGGATATCGTATGCAGCGAACCCGTAAGTGCTGTGGACGGTTTTATTTGAAACATTTAATGGAGAAAACAAAAACAAAGAAGTTTTATGGATTTTTGGTCGTTATTTTTGCTCTTTCCGTGACTCTGCCTTTGAGTATTCTTATGTAGGTGTGTGGCGAAAAGTTAAGATAAGCACGCGATAAGAGCAGTATTTTTAATGGAAGAAATTGAAAATAAAATCCTCGTTTCTCATTTTTAATGTGGGGTTTTTAATTACGTGCGAAGTGATTTCCGTGGACGGGTTTGTTTTACTACAAACGTTGTTAAGCATTACTAAAATTGTGCAGTGTTGTTAAAGTACTTAACTACAAAGCTTAGGCAATTGTATTGAAGTATAGTTCTTAGTCCATCTTCGGATCGTTTGCACCAGTTTTTATGTTTTACACAAACAAACATAAAGACAATACAAAAATTAGATCTGAAACATTCATTGTTTTGCCCAATGTTTGATTCCCATTTGTTTGTGTTTTGGTGTAGAAGGTAACGTACCTCCTGCTGATGATAACTCTCAGCAAACGATCGTTTGCATAATACTATGCTTCCTTCCGGTTACCTTCTAGGCCACCCATTCTTCGTGCTCATTCTGATTTCTTGAACATTTCTTGGGCATGTTCCCGATCGGTCTAAAGATACAGCAAAATGAAAACCTTCAGACTCATTATACTTGCAAATTTTTCAAAGCTGACATGCATTTTGGGCACTTTTAAAATATATTCTCATTGTGTCATGTTACTTGTGCCGCTCGTTTTCAGTGCGAGGGATGTCCGAAATGGAGTTCGTATTTTTTCTGGGAGAGGCAAAAATGATGAAAAATGGTTCTTGAAGCTTCCTGGAGCGTGTCTATCTGGAGATGAGGCTGGTGGTCAGAGGTTCGTTTACCTCGTTTTTTTTGCCGGCGAATCAGCGCTTCACACTGTGGGTGGATAATTAGAAAGAAGGGAGGCCGATGCACACAATTAGTAGCTGTTTCGGGGATGTTCTACTGGCGTGGAGTGCTACCCAAAAGCGGATTTTTAGTTTTGCTCTCCACGCGGCCGATTTGTCCGATTGCAAGCGTCTTTTGACAGCAGCTGTTACGAGCGTTTATTTATGAGCTATTATTTTGTTTTTCTTTCTCTGGCTTGTTCTAAACTAAGACTTCCTCAACCAAAGCTACTTAAATGTGGATCCAGAAGATACTGAAGACGATGCTACATAAAACGGGAGAGAAACCTTTAATCACCAATCTGCACACAGACAGGAAACACTTCTAACGTGTTGTTCAGTTTCACTTTTCCATCCGTTTGAAACAACCCGACTACGATTATTGCTATTATCTGTTCGCAGAGGCGTGCGCGTGTGTACACGAGCCGTGGTGAGCAGCGCAATACGAAAAGACCCGCCGATATTTTTGGCCTGCAAGTGAACCATCAGCTTTTGTGGCTGATAGCACTAAAATGCACACCATAATGAAGTGTGGGTCCCGTACTCTCAGTAATCGCATGGTACGTTTGCGCGAAAAAACAACGTTCACTGCACCGATGCGGGTCGCAAAGATGATAATTGAATAACTCTCCAGCAGAAACAGAACGGTGTGGCTTTCGTGCAGGTATAGGCAACGTGTTGCTTGAGAGATAATTTAATAGTTTAAAAATTTAATTATTATTTAGAGAGAGCCCTTATTAGAACTAATGTTATGTATCGCACATGTTTTGTCTGATAAGCAAATATACATGCTCGAACCGTGCATGTTGCCCATCCCTGTTTGCAAATAATGGCGTACGTGAGCTGCATACGAGCTGCTCTAGCGTGTTAATTAGGGTTGGCTTATTGTAATGATGTGTAGTGCTACTGCTATCCAGTGGGATAAAGAAAAGCCAAAACCTCATCCACAACATCGCTTAAATCTCGTTCGCTTTGAAGATCGTTGAAGGAAGCTTAATCTTACTCAACGGAGTGTGTTACACCACCGGCGAAGAAGCGCTGGTACTTCGCTCGTTTTTTTGCTTAACTTTATTAATGATATTTGCCAACATTTCACATCCAACATCCATGGAAACACGCGACCGTCCGTCCGTGAACCGTTAGAACTGTGTTAACAAGCCTTAAAACCCTCGCTGCGGAAAATGTACACATTATATCAGCCGGTCAAACAGGAACACGACACACCATGTGTTCGGCCCCGCCGGAAAGTACTTTCACGCTTCCCGTTGTGTATACCACGCGGTGGTGAAAAATTACCACGGGAAAAATTCGGACCATCAGTCTGGTTTTTTTCTTCATCCTTCTTTCATTTTCGGTTTGACGTGCAGAAAAAAACATGTAGAAACAGAAAAATATTCACAGTTCCCAAACAAAAACTAGATTAAACGATCGAGCTAATCGAGCGAAAACCCGAGCAAAAGCATGGTGGAGCAACAAGGAAAAACCTTGACCATCGCACACAAAACCATATCCAGTTCAGTTCACCACCTGGTGGCTGGTGAGTCCTCATTTCGTAGCCCGTCTGCAGCTCGGTGAGGATGATCGTAAGGGAACGGCGATCCCGTGCAGTAGGCGATATGGAGGGAAAACGTGTACAAATTAATTGAATACAAAACTACCAACCCTAAGCCGATCCTCGGTCCCGAATCGATTGTAGCACCATCACCCCAAGGAAGGCGAGGCGGTTCGTCGCCACCGTGTACTCGTGCACTCACTTCCACATTGCACTTTGTATGCCAGGGTGTGTGTATTGCAGCAACTTCCCGAACTGGGTCAGCCACCCATGCTGGGGGAGCTTGCTTTCGTTTTATTCTATTCCAAACGATCGGAATGTGGGCTCGTAATGGGTCCTTCTTCGCGCGTACGGTTCGAACGTAATCATGAAACGGCCTTCGTTAACTAGGAAACCACCTAGGTAGCGGAATGTGCTTTTGACGCTGCGCCGAGAGCAAAAGTTATTCCTTTCGGGTCGAAAAGAAAAGACGGCAAATCGTTAATTAAATCTTTCTCGCCTAGGAGCGCCTTGAAATGCGCGCGTGTGTGTTGCAGCACTTACCAGTTACCGGGAAGGCTATTTATCAAGATAAATGCATATGGGAAAGGTGTTTATCTGCTTCGTCTTTTCTAAAGAGAGGAGATGACCCAAATTGGACGATGTATTTGATTATGCAAAAGGTTCTTCCAGCGGCTAAACGTTACGCCGTCTAAGAGCGCTGAAGGTGAAAACGAAGAACTTCAACGATCGATCAAGCGACGAACACTTGGTTTGTTCGATTGTTTGTTTATGGCGCTTGGGCTTTTTCTTACGCTTCGACGGTGTTCTTCACGTCATTATGTAAGTCACCTGTCAGCCCGCACAACGGATACGGTAAGACACATTAGCCATTGTAGTATTATGAAAATGATCACACATGATGACATGATTCTTCGTGCTACCCTACCATGATCAAGCG
This sequence comes from Anopheles rivulorum, assembly GCA_018908115.1. Lineage (NCBI taxonomy): Eukaryota > Metazoa > Arthropoda > Insecta > Diptera > Culicidae > Anopheles > Anopheles rivulorum. The sequence continues at coordinate 24,919,916 of STHB01000003.1, read as the reverse complement.
GGTGCGATCTGTTTTTCTTGCAGTTTTTTTTTTGCGCTCTGCTCTTTCACTTATCCACTTTGTTGCAAGCCAAGCCGTCATGTTCTACTCGTGGTCGAAGTAAAAAGGAAAACAGTATGTGACCTGCATTTTCCTGAATGAAGCGTACGGGGCCATGCGGCTAAATACTAGTGCATGGTGTGTATGGGTAGGGCGCGCTGGAAAGAAAAGTGGCCCACCGTCCGTGTGACGAAGCGCGTACGAAGCGAATGCAAATTAGTTCTCGCAAGGTGTATGGTGCTGCTCGCCTGCTTCGTTTTGCTTCGTTTCGTTTCGAACCGTGGCGCTCCCATAATTTAGTTTCGGACTAACAGCGAAGCGCGGAAAAAAGGGAAACAACATTAGGAAGGAAGAACGTGCGGGGCATGGTGTCGGATAATGGGTATCGTTGGTGAAAACACTAGGCACCCATGGCAGAAGACGACCGACCACCGATGCCCGATGCCCGATGATGGGTCCTGCTGCTGGGGTGTGTGAGTGTGAAATTATCGTGTGCTAAATATTATGATCGCGCTCACGTTCCCGTCCACCCGCAGGGAACCGCTAGCCCCGAACCATCATCATGTTCTTCGCCGTGAATGATAGTGGTTTGGAATTTTCACTTACCAGCTCCACCCCACTTCTAGGGTGCGTGCCGGGTTTGTGGTGACAACCACGAACCGAACCTCTACCAGCCGACAGCTGTTGGGAATGCGCAGGCGTTGGGATGGCACGAAACAGGTTCGGTTTTGGGATCATGGACACTCATGGGCATTCCGTTGAGCTGAATTTCCCTCTCGGCGTGTTTAGTGATGCAGTTACGATTCCTCATCCGTAGCCCCTGAAGGGCTATCTCGATGGGTACCTTTAAACCGATAGCCCTTTTGGAAGATCATAAATCCAAACCACCCTGGGATGCTGGGAGCGATCGCGAGTGGACCCTCATGCACCATCGGGTCGTAAACAATTGCGGCCAAATGGGGATGGAAAATGGTCACGAAGTTGATCGACGCCCCCTTGTATGCCACGATCCTCACCTCAGTGTGTGTGGGTGTGTGTGTGTGATTTTTTAATAAGATTATGCTTGCGAATTGGTTTGGTTTGGAATGGATTTTACTCCTCCATTTGCTTAACTAACAGGAAACACAGAACACAAGCAACGAAAGAAGAACGGAGGCTTCGGTGGAAAAATTTGAGGTCAGTTTGTTTCCTGTAAAATAGTGGAGCATCGGCCGAATTATAGGATCGCTGTAAAACGATTAGATGTAATGAAATATTTATGAGCGTTCCCGCATCAAACGGCTACAAGTTTTATGGTTTAAACATGCGGTAAATTAAATTCGATTCTATTAATATTTATAGCTAAAGTAGGGAGCAAGATCGCCGCGATTGTTACTACCATCACAATAGGCATCACAATGCTGCTGTATGACAGCACACGTCAGTCGAAGCTTATATTCACCCTAAACTATCTCATTTGACTTTAATCAAACAAAGTAATTCAGATAAATGAGCGATAAATGGGGACGGGCGTAGTAGCCCCCCCGGTTTTTTCGTTCGTTCTTCAACCATTAAATGAGGTCTTAACGATCGAAAAAAACGGGGACTTTCGCCTTCCCTAAAAGCATCAATTATTCAGTTTGACAGCTTTTTTCCGCCTGCTTACTTTGTGGTCAGCAAAACCGCAAAACGTTCGCCCAATGTCCGTCAAAAGTAATCCATCGCCTGGTCCGTCTCCTGGTCCCATTGTATTGCTGTTTTAATGGGGAATGTCGTGGCTGCCCCACTGAAAGTTGGGACCTATTTAGCAGTTCTTCTTCTAGGCAGTGAGAATTGATTTACCGTGCTCTAGTGCCAACCCGGCCCGGACCATTTCGAGAGCGAATTTGTTCGGGACTAAAAGTGAAGTAGGAGAAACCGAACGATTCCCGCACCCCAGCGAGTGGTATTGGAATGCCATAGTGAAGAAGGTAGGCGTCAAGAATGGATCGTGCGGGTTCAGCGTGCGGCAAGCAAACAAACAACACTTGACGCTTGGGTGAAGAAAGTGAAGCGCAGAAGGAGAAACCGATTTCAAGTGACGCGGCACGAAAGAATATGCACGTACGGGCCAACGTGCGGGCCCGGCGCAGCGAGTATCGCGCTGCTCAATTTGTTTCAGCCGCGGTCTACAGGTTGGAGTTTCGCACAAAATCTAGGACACCGCGATGAGTGGGCAAATTAGTCACGGCGGCATTCGAACCGTGGACCGCGCGCAGAAGGGGGTGTGTTAGGCTTCAACGCAGTCCACCGGGTGACTGTTCGGTGTCAGTGGCGTGCGGTAAATATGGGTTACACTCAATCTTCCCGGGGGAAGAAAATGCAACGAAAAACACACCCCATCGGTTTGCTAATCATTTGTACTGCCGATCCTCCCTATCCCAATTAGACAGGTTGCACTACAGTGCCGGCCTGAGAACTTGGCAAAACCTACACGACCAGTTCGATGAACCCCGTGGTGTTCGCCACAGTGTTTCGCTTGTGACGTAAAACCGCACGGAAGGCCTTCCAGTGCTTAAGGCCTTGATCATGGACTACTTTCGCGCATACGGGTGTACGAGATTTGACCCTCATTGGTTTTGCTACCAGCCGGGCGGCAAACCGGCTCCGACCGGGTCAATGTTTTGTTGTGGGGATCGATGCGGTGCGATGCGATTCGTTTCGGGTTCGTTTCCAGCGGAGATTTCAATTCCTCTCCCGTACCACGTGTATTGTTGTTGATTTTATCGATTCTTTTGCATTTTTGGAAAGCGGTCCGGCAAACGGTTTGATTATTTCTGTGTGGCACGTTGGCTTGAGAAAAAAATATAAATAAACAAAGCTTAATTTTCGTTAAGCGAAGCGAAGAAAGAGTGTGTGAGAAGCAGAAGAAAAAAAACCAAGCTGATCGATAAACGAAATTTTTCAATCATTAGCGGAAGATCATATTCACGATCGTTTTAAGCGATTTCGTTTTTCTTCACCTTCTCCAGCAGCAGCCTCATTATGCAGCAATCTTGTGAGGCTCTGCTCTTACCCGTACTAATTCCAACATGGGTCAGATCAGCTTAGAAATCAGCTGCTTAGATATATATGTTTATAATGAATTTAAAAACATGCATCGAAATGTACGCTTCCAAGAATGAGAAATTTGGTACAAGCGTGTCTGCTGATATAATGGCGAAAAAATGTAAGCGAGCGGAACAATAGCGGGCTAAGGTGGACAAGGCAAAAATGTGTCACCATCATAATGACGATAGCGATGGTGATCTCAACGGGTTTTGCGACGGTGCGACGCATTTCATTAACGACGTGCCTGGGTTGTATTTTTTTTTCTTCGCTCCCCTATCTTGTCACATTTCGAACTTTTTTTTTCTCTCTCTCTCTCTGCCATGTTTTTTTTTCTAATATTTTCAATCTTCTACTCTAGGGTGTCAATAACCGGACGTCGGTATAGATCTAGCGGGTTTTTACTTGCTTTATCCAAGCTTAACGTTTTTTTTTTCGTTTGATCAGAATGCTCTGTTCGTGTGTAATACGATATATTTATGATCCTGTCGGTGTCACTTAATGATGCGCGAAAGTGGAAAAAGAAGTGGGACCACAAACATTAACGGGGCTTTCGCTAATGATGCCGATCTATAAAACCCATAATTTTTGGAACGATTGGTAGATAAACATGGTGGCAAAAATGTGTATAGATCGGTGAAATAACAAAAAACGGAAATCACACATGTTTATTGCACGTGCATAAATCTTTTTCGCAAATGATGAAGTGTCCCATTGATGAACAGATAATGTGGCACAATAAATAATGCAAATCACGCCTGTAATCGGATTTGTATCTGCTTACTTTCCAGAATCCAGTTGCTACTACAATGGTACCCACTTTATGGAAGGTTCAATCGTGCCGACGAAAGAACCGTGCTTGATGTGCAAATGCACGGATAAAACACTTATATGCGCGCTGAAGGTGTGTCCAGGTGCGTTGTATTGCATACCCGCTAGGCGCAAACTTGGGTTATTCATGTAATTCTTTCTTTCTACAGAGCAACCGATACCACCGCCGAGAGGATGCATTTTGGTGCATAAAGCCGGTTCCTGCTGTCCGTATCTGCAGTGTTCAAAGTTGAACCTGGCAGTGAAAAACAATGGTGATCGTAAGAAGCTACACTTTTTGGATTACTACGAAAAGGCAGCCCAGGAACGGTTGGAAAAGCCAAACTCATACCTCAGACGTGCGGATGATGATGAGGTGGAAGATAATGGAGGTTAGTTGTGCGATCGTAAGCCATAACATTGTACTTTTATTTACTTTGTTCATTTCTATTCACAGCTTGTATCGTTAATGGAACGGTATACAAATCGGGTTCGGCCATGGTCAGTTCGACACTTTGCTCCTACTGTTACTGTATCAATGGAAGACAGCAGTGTGTGAAGCCGAAATGTGCCTTGGCGAATCAAAAATGTGCCCCGGTGTTTGTGGATTCGGCTTGCTGTCCCATTCGGTACGATTGCAGCGGGAAAACTCCTATCAAAAACAGTGCCACTGAGCTGTCCACCGAGTCGGCAAATCATGTCCGTCGGATCAATAACAAGCACTATCAACGCATGTCGGAGCGAAGAGGATACCGCAGTAACGGGTGTACCTCTGGTGGACATACGTACCCGGATGGTGAGAAGATGAAGTCGGAAGATCCATGTGAAGTGTGCTACTGCATAAGAGGACAACGAAAATGTACACCGAAGAAGTGTGCCCCGGCCATCAAGGGCTGTACGCCACGAGTACCGCGTGGAGAATGTTGTGCGATACGGTACGATTGCAGTAAGTACCTCAAAGTGGTTGTGCTTTCCAAGGTGGATATACAATTTAACATGTTTCCTTTGCAGAACATGGCGAACAAAAGCCATTCGGGCGTAAAATGGAAGATGAGGAAGAATCGTTCGACTTTTTCTCAATCCTCTTTGGGCCGGATCCCGACGCACCGAAAGACGAGACGAAGAATGCTACAAAAACTATTGAAGTACCCGTCACTGAAGCTACCCCCGTAAGTACAACGTCGGAGAAAAGTTTCCTGGACTTGTTGCGCGCTGGGCTTGACTTTATCGATGATGCTGGAGAGGATGAGTTGCTGCTGAGTACCACTTCCGCGTCGGAAGGAAGTACATTTGGCTCCACCGAAGCACCTCCTGAACTGCAAACCGTAAAGGTTGAGATCATTCAGGAACCACAGGCGATTTACATTGAAAAGCCGGACTTTAATTTCCCCGTCAGAAAGATTCCACCGGTTCCAATCATGTTCAAACCGCTGCCGAAGATTCCGACATTGCTAATGAATGAGCCAAACTTCCAGAATTTAGAGTCCGATTCACTGCTGAAGGAAAACCCGACCGAAGTGTCGAATTCGCTTTCGGAAACAACCTTGAAGAATGTTCCCACGACGGATATCTACGACGATAAAACAGAAGCAGAGCAGAGCGTTGTTGTTACAATGACTACTACAGAGAGAACAACCATTCCATCGACTAAGGAGTTATTAACTACCACAGTGGAACCTTCGACTGTCAAATCAACACAGAGAATTACAGCAGCTGCTCCTACCAGACCTCTTAGCACAACGTCTACTACTACTACTACTACCACTACGACAACTGCTGCTCCAACTACTACTACTACAACTGCAGCTCCAGTTACAACTACCACTACTACAACTACGATCCCAACAACTACTACCACGACTGCTACTACTACTACTACTACGTCGATTCCTCGTACAACTACTACAAGGCAAACAACTAAATTACCTCCAACGACTACAGACCCAATAACCACCATAATACCAAGTACACCAGCAACAATTAAGGTAGAATCTTCTGTAACTAATGCTACAGTACAGATTCCAACTACTATGACTCCATTGAAGAAAGAATCATTATCCATGACAACAAGCTTTTCGCTTAAGACTGATTCTACAAAGACGACAGAGAAAATCCAGTCGACTTCTGTTTCTACATCTCCTGCATCAGTTCAAACGTCTACAGAATTCATCAAGTCTGCTACAACTCCACTACCACCACCAACGAAAAAGTTGCTGTTATCTGAAAAAATAGTACAAACAACACCACGACCGAGTACCAGTTCCACACCAATTGATGTCGTTATAAAAATCGATCAATTAGTCGACAAGCAGACGGTGGAAACCATTCTTAACTCGCTAAATGCTAAAATAGAAAAAGTCACAAAGGTAACGGCTACAGAACCAATCACTACCACGACTATTGCGACAAAACGACCCAATAACAAATTTGTTGGATTCGAACCGGAAAAGATACCGTCAACGATTCTCTCCAAGATGACCACAACGACGACAGAATCGACAGATTCAACTATTTTAATGAATGACTTAACTACATCGGTAACAACTGAGAGTGACGTAACTTCAACGATTATACCGGATGTGACGACCATGGTGAAAGAAACAACTGATCGTTCGACGGAAGAAATCAGGACAAGTACTCAGAGAACAACCGATAGTGAAGAGTCTACAGTGATGACATCGACTGTGCCTTCCGAAACATCGACGATGCAGGAAGATGGGTCTGTTGAAACGTTTACCGATACCACTGTCACCGATACCACTGTCAACTCGTACACGGACACTACTCACGAGGAACTGCGTACCGAACCTTTGATTGTGGAGAATAACGATACTGCAACCACAACTGAAACGATTACGTCGATCGCACCGACCAAATTAACACCCACGTTAGCTACTCGTCCACCGAACCCCTTGAAGGAGAACAATCTGTTATCGGTACTACTGAGTGGACTGTCCAACATCTTCGACGCAACGAAGAATGATTCCGGCAAACAGGCACAGAAAAATCGAACCGAATATCGTCCCATTACTCCGAAACCGATTCCGATCAGTGGCTTCCACAAGGTAAGCAATATTCCGTCGATTCTGGAGTCGGACATAGGGTTGGACTATGACGAGCCAACACTGCCACCGAGTTTACCGAACCTAAAGATCATTCCATTCTTACCGGCGGATGCCGTGAAAAAGAATGAACCTCCGAAACCGGCAAAGGTTGTACCGCCGACTTATACATACTTCAAAAATCATCCCAACAACTATCCAATAGTGAACGATCCGTACGAGACACCGACAGTGTACGGAATGAGCAATGAGCACGAAATTCTTCACCCAGGTTTGACGTACAAGGCACCCGCCAAACCGATGGCGGAGTACGAGTATTCTTATGATCCAGCGATCAATTATCCTGCATTGACGGAGAGCTACGATGTGGATGCAAAGAATGGGTACTACAATACAAAGGTTATACGCGATAAGTACGATACGGTCGATGAAATGGACTACGATTACGACACGGATACGATACACAAGTATTCAGAGCATCCGCAAAAGCAGGACTTGTTTAAAAACGAACTGAAGAAGTTTATTCCCACAAAGTATGAAGTGCCGCAGGAAGGTACTTATGTGCCGGTGTACGACAAGTATGGTGTGGGATATCCGGAAAAGAACGTCTACTACACGAATCATAAGGAGCTCGCGTACGGTGGAGCGAAGTTGGACAAGATACAGGCAAGCACTGATAATCCACTGTTCCGGATTGATGGAACGGACATGAGTGGATTTTCTCCGCCAACGAAAACGGAAGGTATGTTCTCTAGGATGTGGAAGTCCTTCTGGGAGAGATGATTTATGTATAACTCTGGTTCTAAATCTTTCAGGTGGTTTTGTACCAAAGGAACCGATAAAGGATGAGTTTTACTATGAAAGTTACGCTACAACACCGTTCCCGGTAGAGCTGACGGACGATCATCATGCGAAGTTACCATATAACGCCACACCAACCAGTTCCTATGGAGGTACGGACATCTCCTGTCTGGATGTGCTTACGAGCTCTAATATTAATTCTCTTTGAAACGGTCTCTTGCAGTAACCCCATCCAATCCATTTGTTGATGTGATCCGAACGGAACCGGCACCACCATTAATGTCTCTGATCGAGGACAAAGAGAAGCTGCTATCGACACTTCAATCGAAGAACACCTCTCTAGAGGACCTCCTTGGCGATCCAAGCGAAGGAAGCGATGAGTTTGAGAAGCAAATCATATCGATAACGACCGATTCAAACTACCTATCGTCGGTGTCCGAGGAACACGTACCGACACAGCGCACGACATCGTCGAAACCAAACTTTACCGGATTCGAGCTAAATTTCCCCGTATCGGTGCATCATTCCGAGGAACCCGTGTCGGAAGCAACAAAACCAGCTGGTAATGCCGGTACCGAAAGTGAACCTGAACCAAGCGGAATGTTTAGTCTGGAGAACATGTTAAACTACTTGCTGCGTGAAGAGGACCCAATTAATGAGAATAAGTTGAGAAATTCAACGGGTAGTGGCTCCACTGGATCGCTTGGGGATGGAATTCCGCCTTTCAAGACGCTTCCTTCACGACTGACGGCCGTTTACGATCCGACGGTTGGTTTGGAAGCTTCGCTTGGCGATGTGAAGCCACCCTCGGACGAAGAGCTACACGATGGCACAGTAACGTTGAAAGTGGAGAGTGCCAAAAACGACACGAAAACTCTGTACCGTCCATCATTGCTAGATCTGCCGTTCCTTAATCCGGGTTTTCACACGAAACCCATCAACCAGCCGGAATCGGATACGGAGTCACAGAATGAGCTTGACCGATACGGGTACGGTGGTACTCCTGAACATCGCGCTGACCAGTACCAAGTAATAGCTGAAGGTACGCCAGGCGTTAATGCGGCATCGTACGTGGTCAACCCGGTGGACATCAACAAGTTGAAGCAACATCACTCCGAAGGTACGGCGGAGATTACCATGAAGTCTAAGGTGAAGGATACGGTTGGCATACTGAAGCTGGCCGGTTGCAACATCTACGGGCGCATGTACCGGGTGGGAAGGATCATATCCGAGCTGTCAGGGCCATGCCTCGAATGTAAATGTACCGAAGTTGGTGTGCACTGTACGCCGTTGGATTGTCGAAGGCGGCGATAAGTCGGTCGCTGACATGACCCGACGTGACTAGGTTTAGACGAATGTGTGCGTGCACGGGTGTTCATAAGTACGGCTAATGTAAGTGTATAGGAGCGTGAATGTGTGCGAGTGCTTCCACCGTATGAATGGAAGAACCAATGCTGAATGAAAGACAGAATGTACGAGAGTTACTGTGATTTTCGTGATATTAATCTATAGTTTTAAGTCAGATCAACTGATAAGACGATGTCCAGCGGCAGGTTGGACTGGTGTCTTCGAATCGTAGACACAAAACCATATCACGGATGAGGTGGATTTAGTGTAAGCAACAAACGAGAGCTAACAGCGAATAACTTCAGGTTTAGGTGAGCTTGTAATCCATTTCCTTTACAAACTAGAGTCCTTGTCGAATACGAATTCCGAGGGTAAATAAAGCCGCGAATGCTTACTGTTTAGGTTGACTAGTAAATGCCGGAAGCGTTATTCGATTTGAGTCGTGCCGCACGATATGACTTGGATAGCATTTCCGGGATGATTTAAGGAGGTTTAAGGTGTATCACTAAGTGGTCTACATACTGTCCTGTAATTCTAAGCACTCCGTTCGGATGTAAATCGAATAAACGAATCACACAGATAGCGCGTCGTATATAAATATGTCATAAAAACATGTTTGGTCTTTCGTCGATACTGTACAGTATGAAAGCTTTGAATAGATCATTGGGCGTTTAGAAACTTAACTTTACATTGACTACCGACACACTAATGGCTAGAGGATCTGAATCACATGACTTCGGTCGAGGTTGTAGAGCACGGTACAGCCTAACCACGCCAGCAGCAGTACCGTCGCTAGATACCGCAGCGACCGAAACACCGCAATCACTTTGGTCGTGTCGGGCTCTACCTTGGACCGATAGATGACGAAACCTATGAGCAGTCCACAAACTGCACCGCTTATGTGGGCCGCCACACCAATTCGTGGCTGAAGATTTCCTTTGGTAAGGCAGTGACGGATGGAGTACATGACGTCGCTAATGCACAGCATCAGCACGGCAATAAGTCGATAGTAACGATACGATAACGTGCGAAAGTTCTGCGGGGAAAAGGAACGCTGGATGAAATGGGATTCGGATGAAAGGTGCGCAACAACGCAGCGATGCGACTTACCATAATGATATGTGGTATGTGGCTCATGAGTAAGCAATATACTCCGGCGGAAGCACCTACCATCAGCGTAGGCTCAAACACGGAAGCACCTAAAGCACCGGCGAGCGTACCGGCAAAGTATACGAACAGCACCTTACCATGACCCTGTTCCGTTTCCAGTGGAAATGCCACCATAATCTGTAGAAACAAAACACAGTGAATAATTCTATTAATCAGTGAGAAGGAGTAAGATTTTCTATTTGATTGGACTGTTGTGAATGTAGTACAAATTGCATACATTTAGGCGTTTTTAAAAACATGCTTTTGACAAGCAATTCAAACTAGAATTGAATCTTCGACATGTTTTAAGGTATCGCTGCTAGAACTATACCTGTTTTATACTCTTTATTTACATTTCAAACACGTATGAAAATTTGATTGAAGCTTCGTTTTTAATAAATTTGAACTTTATTTTACAATCGCCCTATGTTATGAAAAACTGGTGGCTGATTTGTTTGCCTGCCAAAAATACTAACCTGTATGATAATATTAAGCACCAGATGAACGGTGCCGGCGTGTAAAAAGGTATACGTTATGAAGCGCCAAACCTGTGAAGGGAATTTGTTTTAATATTTCATCACCAATCTACGCCGGGCTGGTTGATTACCTCGTATTGCTTCACGGGTGAGAAGATGAGTTTCTGGTTGATGGCATCGTTTCTGCAAGTAAAGATAGCGATCTGAGGAAAAAGAAATGTAAGTGAGATGGCCCGTTTTACGAATGATTGTTATGATGATTTTCTGTACACAATGGAGAACCAGAGTGAACGTGGAAGCTATGTTGTGGAAAACATAATATGATTTTTAGTATGTGCAATTGCAATTGAGGGAAATCTTTTCTCATAAGCTTCATAACCCATTCTTTTGAATGACTTTTGTCCAAACAAAACAAACTCCCGCTTAAGAGAATCTATTTTTATTAGATAGCGGAATAGATTTAGCTGCAGATCGAATAAAACAACGCAGTCTGTGCGCAATATGGTAGGCCGATCAATGACCAAAAGCCGTTAATTTCATCGACGTGATGTGGTATAAAAATATGAGCAGTAACATATTTAAACCGAACCCGCGTGGCCATGGCGCTGGGAAGTTGCGAGCGCATAAATCTTGCGAAGATATTTCAAAGGACTCAGCAACCGTTTTGCCCGTCTTCCCCGTGTGATGTTGTGTGTAGTTTGATTTACGTTTACGATCGCCAGCACTTCAGCTATGCTCGTAATGGAATAGGGGAAATGGTGAAAAAGGGCATCCCCACACATACACACACATACACCCACACCCGCACAACCAGCAAAACCTTTCGTATTAAATTTCTAGTAAAATCACCATACGCGCAATCCACCGTGACGGATTGACGAAGAAGCCGGAAGGGCCATTTGTTAGAACCATGTTTTTACGAGCATTTTATGTTTTTTTTTTTGGTTTTCCTCACACTATTTTCCCATTCACGCCGTAACACGATCGGAGAGGTGCGTAGAAGCTCAGTGATTAAGCATAACTTTCCACACTAAGCGAACGTGCTTTGATACGGGGTGTTTTTGGTCAACACGATCCGGGCCAAAGGGTCTTGGGTTTTTGGTCCCGCCTGTAAGTTGAGACATTTTTCGCGGATTGACCCGAATATTGAAGGAGGGGGTAAGGGACTGTAGTTTACACTAATTATGTGTCGAAGCTCCAATACCATTTGACTTGCGAGGTACTTGGTGTCCCTTGAGTGCATTCTCGGCGCGCTTTAAGCTAACCTAAATCAGCTCCAGCGAGATTGGGTTCTGTAGGACACGGAATTCTCTAGTCCACTACCACACCTTGAAGTTCTACGGTAGTGCATTGCCATTGTGGACATTCGTTGCATTTCCAAGAACGAAACAGACGACATAACAACACAGAAATCAGAGCAACGCGCAATGATGGCGCAGTTTGGTGGCTTTCCTTGTTATTTTGTGCCGAAGCCATACACCCATCCATCGACACGTCAGGGTTACGCGTTGCAGGAACAAAGAGACATTAGCTGTGCTACTGACACAATAGCGTAAGGCGTTTGTGTCCACAGCGTTCCAAAATCACTCACTGATAATCTCTAAACCCGATTGGATGCGATTGGCACAATGTTTTGTGAGGTCATGGAAGGCTTTTGCAATAAACCATTTGATGGTCCAGCGCCAACTATTAGACTGTTTACTTCCCCATACCATTGTTGGGGGCGCCCGGTGTTGTCACCGTACGATTCAATCCGTGGTTGACGTGTGCAACGTGCTACCGTAAACAATCGATAGAGTTGTTCCCGATTTTGCTACACCCGTGACCCAGTGGCAGTGGGCAGTTACGGTGGCGTTGGGTAAATATTGGATTTTCGTTTGTCGTTTCGTTACACCGGTTGTTGCCGGTGCGCCCTTTGTTTACATTCCGATGCAACGTGTCCAGTCGTGTTCAAAACTTACAAGAAAGAGAGAGAGAGAAAGGGGAAAAAGGGACAAGTGGGAAGGAAGGGGATTGCAACTGCACACGCTGCACCCGTGCAAAGTAACTACCAAACACTTGCGATCGGTATGAAAAAGGTACGTTTGTTCACAGCTGGCGGTTGGAATTTTGTTTCGCCTTCGAACAGATCGAACGACTTTTTTGCTGCGCTTTTCAGTTTCTTTCAGTTACGAGGCCGTTCCCTTACAAGGATGTAGCTCTAGTCGCCAAGGGACTGCACTGCACGTGACAATCTCGCGGACATCATGTCATCAATCAAGTGCGAATGCCAGGACGCGGTGTGGTGGAGGTTGTCATTCTTTGTCCAAAAATGGAACAAAATACCAGAAGGGGAGTGGTGTCACAGGGTGGGAGGTTAGCAGTGGGGTCGATCGATCGCTCAATGCGGGAGATTATGCTGCAAATGGATGCAAAAACCTTAAGTCCTGCATTTTATTGCAATTTTATTCAATCATTGTCTTTGCTAGCGGCAACGGGCCTATCATTATGTTTCGTTTGGGGTGACATCGGAGTCTTTTTCTGTGCCAGGGTTTGGCAAGTGTTGGCCTTTGGTTTGTTTAATTAATTTGAGATGATTCATAGAATAATCTATGTATGCAGCTTCAGTATTTGGGAATTTTTTTTGACATTCTTCTTGAAGATCGAGACCGATCGTTATTTAAAATGCTTCTTTACAAGTTCAAACGCTTCAAGGTATGCAGTTCGTATGACATATTTTTAAGAAGAATATCCAGTGGCATGTTTCATGCAAAATTAAACAAATCAGTCATTTCAAAACGCTTAAAATATTGCTCAAATCAATTAGTTTGTTCTTCTATTGATACAACATTGAACGAATTGCCGGCCCCTGCTTTAGCCGATAAGATATTGAAGGGAAATCGTCAATGATGAGGTTAGGGGCAGTGTCAAGGCGAGAAGCACACGTGTTAGGGGATGCTTGTCCGACCCATCACAATACTGCTTGTAACGGTTTGATTTGGGAGGGGACATTGTACATTACAAGCAGTCGAGTCTGTAGATGATAGCAGGGGAAAGCGATCGATTGAAACCTTCCTTTGAAAAAGAAGCATTAAGAAAAGATGCTATCCGGTAGAAGTGCTACCTCTAAGATGATGGACACCGTTTCCCTCGCTTGCGTTACAAATAATATTCTTCTCGATAACAAACGAAAATATTTACTTTATCATGTTTGCGAAATAATGCGCAACAAAGCAACAACATGGAACAATATTTACAAAGCACTTTTTTGTATGTCCTGTTTGGATGTGCACCATGTGCGGCAGCTGATGGTTAGAATTCCCAGCAAATCTCTTCCAGCACCGTTTCTGATGAGTAACAGAGATCTCATTTATATTAAAAATCACCGCCTAACAAAGGTGATTGTTCCCTTCGCATCGTCGGCGGGTGACGTACAACAGCGTAAACCATTCTGCTTGACTAAACACAATGCGCTTAGTTGCATCCAGCCAGTGTCAGTGTGCAAGCGTAACAAATTAAATAAATTAATGGCACCGCTTTGAATGGTGTCGGTTCGGGCTGGGAACGTAAATCTCAGCGTTAATGAGGCAAGCGCGAGCTGACCTCGGCCACCGATAACGCTGATGCCACTCGAAGGGCAAGGTCCAATCGGTATCGTTCGATTTGGATTATGTCACAGAATCAAGTTCGGTGACGGTAAATGGTAAGAAAATAGTTTGCTAATTGAGGCTTAGTTGCTGTGTAACGATGCCCCTGCTTGCGGTGCAGTAGGGGTTTCTGTTCCGTGGAGCATCTCATATTACATCGACATATTTCCCGCACAAAAACAAAAAGAGAACGAAAACATAATCAGTTCCCTAACACTATAATGACTCATTTATCTTGGCTTGTTATCGTATCCTACACACATTTATCAGAGTTCGTGGCCCCCGGTTTTGGTGCCTGTGAGTCTAGGTTTGGGAGAAGGGTTCCAGTTCGGTTCCACATACGTAAACAGCATCCCAGCGTACTGTGCCAATGCCACACCCTGACTGCTTCGACACGCCCGCCAATCTTTTCCCCTTTTCTCAGTGAAACATTTTCACATCGATTTTTTCTCCAACACGTCGAAAGTGTTCCTCCAGTTTTTCTTTTTTTCCGCTTGGAACTGAACCAAATGAAGCGCGGAATGCGTGTCCTTCTCTTGGGACGTGTTCGCTAGTCTTTGTAGGTTAATGTTCTTTTCCTTCCACATTTCCAGGCGTCTTTCCCGGTGTACAANCCAATGCCACACCCTGACTGCTTCGACACGCCCGCCAATCTTTTCCCCTTTTCTCAGTGAAACATTTTCACATCGATTTTTTCTCCAACACGTCGAAAGTGTTCCTCCAGTTTTTCTTTTTTTCCGCTTGGAACTGAACCAAATGAAGCGCGGAATGCGTGTCCTTCTCTTGGGACGTGTTCGCTAGTCTTTGTAGGTTAATGTTCTTTTCCTTCCACATTTCCAGGCGTCTTTCCCGGTGTACAAGTGTGTGTGTGTTTCTTCATACGCAACACAATGTCTCGGAGAAAGTGAAACCATTTGACCGGGACAGCCAGCGACAAGTGGTACGATGAGTCCACTGAAGCGTGAAAGAAAAGATTCAGGATCAAGGAAAGCCCGGCTCAAGAAAAATCGATAGAGCTCTATGGGCGATGGTTTTGCAAGTACATATGTGCAAAATGTGATAAGAATGAACCGACCACACCGTGTAAATGGAGCCTGGTTTGTGTGTTGTGTGGGCAGGACAAATGCCGGCTGATTGATTGGGCTTAGTCGGATGTTTCGGAAGTAAGGAAGCTAACAAGCAAGGGTTGGACTGATGGATTTCGCTCAAGAATAAAAAAAACCATGTTAGTATGACGGAGAAAGGGCTTTTGATGAGCATTAAGGGTTCACATTACGACTTACAATTTAAATGTATGCAATTTGCAAAATAGCAAAGGGGGAGATAACATTTTAGCCTTCGTTGTGTGTCTTTAATTGCTATCGGAGACTTCTTATCATCCATAAGCTGATCAGACATTGTTAATTTTCAATTGTATCTTATCTTGGGATTAAAGCAACACAAATTGTGACTCATACCCATCACAGCCGTAACCTTCTGTTTCGAGAAACAGGCGCTATAGGGTTTTGGCTCCCGCTAATAAACTAATTTAACACTCAAGGAGAAACCCCAATAGCCTCAGGGGCATAATAACATGTCTGTCAAAAATGTGTTTCCAAATCCAAAGCTTCAAATCAAACTTACCTGCAGGGCACTGACAATCAGCAGACTCCACGGCACAGTCCAAGGACAGCACTGACACAACTGGATCAGCTTGGCGGTCCTGCTTTCCGGCTGTTTCCGCTTCCGGCGGTTCACCTTTTGCAGCTTATCGACTAGTTTGGCATCGCTGTGAGAATTTTCGTTACTGGTGCTGGTGCTAGTATCGGCGCTTGTTCCCGTTCCGGCGGAACCGACCGAACCCGACGGTGTCAGCTCGCCGGTTCTATCACATCGCTTACCACCGTCCCGTTCCAGATCGATGGCGAAAATGCGCGGTTTCTTCTTTTCGCGTACGCGCGTCCCCGAACACAGCTGTTCGCAGTCGAGGCTGGACGTTTCGCTCCCGTCCGAACCGCTGCCGGTGGTAAGGAATGGTTCCCGTTCCGATTCCGGCTGACGGTGCCTGTCATTTTCGATCCAGGCGCGCTGACACGTTCCGGCTATAGCGTTGCTTGTGGTTTTCCCCCGATGAACTGGCACAACCTTCGCGGGAGGTTTGCGTGAGTCTGTCATGCTTTTTTGCTTTGTTTTGAGTTTTCTTTGGATATAGAGACGGAAGTCTACTTATTGCTTTTCTCAGTCACATTGGCACTGCTTTTCTTTGTACAAGGCTTTGTTTATGGCATCATCGTAGTCGTATAGGAGTAGACCCAATAGCCTACTTTGTTCATTAAAGCCGTGTCAGGTGATTATCCGCTACCGATAATGTCTTAACAGGACCAAATATCAGTTAGCTGATAAATGAAGAGTCCGAGTCTGTGCTTTTGTTGAGTGACTAAACACAGTATCTTAAACACTTTGAAAGTTGTTTGAAACTTTTGGAATAAATGTGACGCATTGTTGAATGCTCTATCAAGGATCGTTGTATGTGCTTCCTTTCCAAGATAGCATATACTATCAAGAAAGGAAGACAGCTCAGTTCCGGGGAAGATTTAACGTCTTTGTTAACATTTCCCCCCGATCTCGGCTCGAGGGCGTTCAGTAACCCGTTATGACTTCCACGAATGTGCGGCAAATCTCGTCACAGCTTCGTCAACTCCTTCCCAATGTCTGGGTGGTCAACAGATGGGTCAACAGCTCGCTTGGGACAAATCGCATGCTTTATTGCCTACTGATACTTCCAATGCGCGCGATAACCTCAAAACATGTCAGCGTGTGCGGAGAAGAACTCAAAGGGCGCTTTGCCGATTTGCCGATCGTTCCGTTCCCAGCTGCGCGACATTGGCGGCACACGTTTGTTTGAGTTTTTTGCTTTGCTATAGCGTTGTCAATCCTGAAAATTGATAAGAGGGTACAAAACTGTAGTCGATCTGGACGTACGTTAGCTCAGCTGGTACTTATTATTTATGTACGTGACAACCTTTTTTTGACAAGAACATTCGACGAAGATCTTTTTCCCCCGTATGCAACACTCTCGAAATAATCTCTTTTCCAGTTCCTAATTTGTCTGGCGTAAACTAATTAATTAAAACTATCCCCTTGGGTTTTTTTATATTTAAAACAAACACCGCCTAATGTTTATACAAGCTGCACTAATGACACAAACCAGTTTCCCAGCGTTCCCGTAACTTTGCTGACATTCCGGTTCCCGTCTTTCCCAAACTATCTAGCCCTGCTGGTTGCTGCATTCAATTATAATAACATTCTCACCGTACCGCACGCACGCATGCACGCACGCACTGGAATATCTGGATCATTGGTTGAGAAGATAATCAATTACGGTCAACTGCCGTCGTGTCGATAGAGTCGAAACAGATGTGTCCCAACGGTAGCAAAAGGCCATCCTAGTGGCGGAAGGCGACTAAATTGAATGTTTACCGACACCTTTGGGATGCGGCTAATGGATCTTTTTCGGGAGCTGGCTGGTTTTGTCATCTGCTCCAATATTTAAAATGGAGCCAAAAAGCGTTACATCTTCGACATCTGATCGTCGGAGACCCGGAGATCCGGTACATTCTACCCATGTCGTCGATCACGATCACTTCCATTCTAGTAGCCAATTCCTTCTAAGTGGAGGGGATTATTTATAGAACTTTCATTAGTGTGCTTAAACGCGACAGGCATTTCGAGTCTTGGAGGCCATTAAACGGAACGTTTTTTTTTCTGTTTTGTTGGAGTGCCGTTGCAGCTCAATGACGTTTCGACTGATCGTCATCATCGCAGCCGCTGACGCTCGATTGACAGATGATCTACATTTCTGCGGTTTTTGCTCTGTGTGGTATATCTTTGAGAAGGAGCAGAAAAACAAAAAAAAAAACAACCGACCCGGAATATTTCATAATGCAAAGGCAGCTAACTAACAAACTGTCGCCATAGTTTGTTGCGGTTTGGCAGCTCTAAATGGAGGTCGCAAACGCACCTGTCTATTGGGATGAATTTATTTTCAATCTCGTACATATCTCCTCACCCAGGGATGATGTAAACGGTTTGCGGCTCACTGAAACCTTACAGCTCAGCGTATGGCGTGTGGCAGGCAAATGATGACCAGAGATGTTCAAACGGCTTCGATCATAAAGCGGAAAGATTTGTTAAAGGACACTTCGTGCCTTGGGCACTCGAAAATTTGTCAATCATTGGGAAACAAACGGTCGGTATGTGCGTAGCGTAGTTTTGTTTTCGGGCAAAACCGCAAATGAACCAACCAATTGCATATGATTCCGTGGAACCGCTTCGGCGCACGAAATTGGTTTTGTGGCAAACAGCTACAGGGCTATTTCTGCACAAAACTGCCCATTAACGTAACTTTGTACCCAACAAGTTGACGAATGCTTCTGGCCTGTGCCCAGCGGAGACTGGAAATAATTGTTGCATGGTGTTATTTTAAACGTGGAATTTAAAAAAAAACACGCTTCCATGCGACGAATGGTGTGACGGATCTTGGTAATTGGTGACATTCGGACATAGTAATTTGCCACTGAGAAGACAATCGGATATATTTGCAAGGTTACAGGAAGCATCGCGTGCGAAACCCGTGTCAATCGATTCAGTTTAAAAGGGTTTCGGTGAAACACGCCAAAAATCTCCTCAATGTCATTAAAGTTGCACGCAGTTGGTTCCGATTCGATAAGGAGCAAACTCCAAAACTGCTCTTGCGTGTAGGTTTTGTTATAAAAATAACAAAAAAACATCACCGCCTTATCAAGATAGAGGCTGATAACGAACGCACCAGGAATGATTGCAACATGAAGTCATCAGCGTCAGCAGTATCAGCTGATTAAGACGAGAAAAAATAAACAAAATAAAATAGCACACCAAACCAGAAACAATGCCGTTTAATGCCGACCACCTTTTTTAAATGCCGACACAAGCTGTTCGAAGCTGGCGAGCACAATTCGAAGAAACAACATGCGATTTCTCGTGCCGTACCTATTTGGTTTGTTTACCAAACCGTAATCCAATAAATGCGGCAAAGGTATCGTAACAGCAATCCAAACAATTGACGATTAGCGATGTGAAGTATATCTTGAACCGACCGATAGTGATCGATGGGAAAGATTCGCGTCTACGCAGGATGGTTCTATTTTGAGCCAATTTCGCTAGTATTGGACCAAACCAGCGTAAATATTCACATCGAAATGTTTGATTTATTGATGTTTTGAAGCAGCTCTTGAAGCGGTCCTAAGCACAGTTTTACCGGTTGGCTGTTGTGCAAGATGCTTGGGATTGTTTAAAATATGATTTAGGAAAGGACAAGTTTCAGTTTTGCACAAATCACACCACAGCAAAACACGCTCCATCTCACCTTCAATGTTGCATTTCCAATCGAACGGTACGGTTGTATCGATCTGGCATATTTATCTTCACATGCCCACTACACGGCGAAAACGCACCACGCAGGCCAAACGCAGAACAAAAACAAAACAAACGAAACAGCAAAAAAAATCACATCCACTTGAAATCACCTTTTTCGTGTGTAAATTTTTTCGCAACCTAGGGCTTTCGCGCCGTTTTTCACTATCGCACCAGTCTAGCGCGTTGATGCATGCGTCACTGGGACTGGGAAGTCGAAACGCGATTACAGCACTAAGCTCGGGCACACTGCACGCACGCGGTCCACGATTTGGTGTGTCCGCGAGCAACAAACATTTTCCAAGCGGCGCTCTCTAATGCTACTGATTATCGCTCGTCCATGCTAGAACAGCGACCGGAATAGACTGACGGCCAGGCCGCGCGAGTTCGACTAGCGACGGTTCGATGCGATGTAGACTAAGAGCTCGCACTCGTCTCCACCATTCGATTCCCGACGAGACTACATACCGTGCGCGCGCGCCCGCTGCTGTTTCCGGCAAATCACTGCTCGATCGTATTGATCAAGTTGCAGGGGTGCTCGTTTGTGGTTGCTTAGAGGTGGTATTGTTGATTTTACACATGGTAGTAATCAAAATTGTGTTTAATTGACAATAAAATTATCAATCTACACGTATTTCTACTTTCGATAACGTCTCACCAATGAGCTCAGTGTGAAACACCTGAATGTATGCAATTTGTAAGATAACCCGAACAATCAAACATTAAACCATGAACACATGTTAATTATTTCTTCAGTTATTTTAAACATTAACTCTGTAAATATACTTTAAATATACAAGTAACCAAGAGTTACTGAAAACCCCTGCAAAGCAAATCTTTGTTGCAGTCGTCAGATTTAGCACGTGGCTTTGCCGTAAGATACAGCTTGAAAACGTTTTCTTCTAGTGTTTGCATATGTTTCGGACAATCTCAAAAGTTTTTTTATGCAAAAAAAGCATTTTTTTCAATATAATTCTTTATAAAAATTATTAATATTGTAGAGAATTTTATGTTGATGATAAAACAGCACACACAAAAGAATTGTTTTGGCAGCTGTTCAGCACCATACAATTAAATGGTACGCACCACACGACATAACAAACATTTGTCACACTGTGCGTAAGTCCCGCCCGCCTGGTCACAAATATGGCAACCTTTGGACGGTTTGTGAAGCCGGTTTTCCCACGAGCGCCTGTGCATCAGCATTTCCGCGTACGCCGCGAATGGGTGGATGCATTTTTAGAAGAAGCATTCGCCTTACTGGTGGGGTGCAGTTTCGTACCGGTTCCCGATTCTAACATCCCGCACGCACCACAACCAAAACGGTTCTTTTCGTTTGAGTTAAAAATATATGCGTTCCATCGAATTCTTTGCACCGACGACTCGCATGCAGAAGGGTGTAATTAACAGTGTACCGTGGGTTCTCGCATGCCAAAAACCCTTCCTGTGGGCCCAACACCGTTTTGGGACATCGCAAGTACCGAAGTTGGCGATTGCACCGTCATTTAGCACAAGAAACTCTCGGTACGAACCCTTGTCCACCGGGAAGCGATTTCCCGTACGGTTTGGAGACACTTGTTTCGGCACAGAACTTGTGCTGCAACTCCCCAGGGGGTTCTAGGTGCCAGTGTTGGACGAGCCGGATATGTGACACGTGGGCGATCATCGTGGGAGATTACGAGAGTGTTTTGACTTAACAGGGTTTAGAATAGCATCGTTACGTTTTGCATTCCGACATTGTGAAAGTGTTGAAAGAGCGGTTCTATATACAGTGCAGCTGTCTAAGCTGTTAGCCGAGTTTTGGACATGGATTTAGGTGCTATTAAATTTCCTTTCAATGTCTTTTTCGGGATACATACGTAATGGTATAGAGCACAGTTATGAGCTATGATTCATCAAGTTGAATTCCCCAACACAATGGATTGCACAGAACGTTCAATCGTTTAATCTATCTAGCAGGAAAAGAGCATCAGTTGTATTCCAATAATTTCCAAACATCTTCCATCATGTCGAATAAATTTCGACTACGATCAATGTCAACGACAGTGCTGGATTAGGCAAATCTTCAACGACATAATGCGAACGAGCTGCTACTGATTTATCGCGTTCTGTTTCCGATCCTCGTTCCAACGACTCCTCCGTAGCCTGCCGGTGCTATCGCATGTCTGCAGGAAGTAAATAAAAAAGTAGCCCCGATGCGTTTGTAGAATGTCCCCTTTTTTGGAAGTGTGCTGGCAGGCGTTAGACGCTCCGATGTTTATATTTGGCAGTTTTTTCGGTAATTAATTGCACACCACCTTTAAGCAGACGGAGCGCGCCTCAGGCCAAGCGCCACAACACGCTTGACTCAGCTGGTGATGACATGTGGAAACCATTCCCCGGGCAAACGCTGCTTGCTAGTCACCGTACGTAACACTTTGACAACCGATTAAGTATTCCATTCCGAACCGTAACCGTCTGCGCCTGCTTCTGCGATTGTGTGCGTGCGCGCGTTTGACGGATCGCAGGTGATCGCAATGGTTCTCCCAAGATGGAACGGCAAACGGCAGAAAGAGAAGCAAAGCACGTTCTCTTCGCAGCGCGATTGCTTTAGGCGCCGCCAAACTCCACAAGCGGGAGTGTTAAACGGATGTTGCGTGCTTTAGTATCAAAACGGAAGTGTATGGGGACGTCAAATTCGTGAATTTATTGTTGTTATCGTTGTTATGTTCGCTTAACAATCGCGCGGAATATGTGCTTGGTTGGAATTGACATTGTCTCACCGATCATTCCGATCGAACGCCATTCAATGGTGCAGGGTGTAATTAACGATTCGTGACACGATTTCCCCCCATAGTCTGTGCATGTTTGTAGGGGAGTAACTTTTGCGCCAGCAGTGAATCAAAAATGCGTCATCTGCATGATGCGTGATTATCCAGTAAATGGTTGCATTGTGTGCCAGCAAAACTATGTCATTTTTGAGTTGTTTAATGCCTTCCTATCTCTATGGTAGTAGAACGCTTCGAATTGAGCGTGCCGCATGGTTCATATCCCTCGGGATCGTTTAAAGGTATTGTTGTTTTTCTTCCGGAAAACACCACAGTGTAGTAAAGCACATCAGGAAGCTAAAGCAAAACATCATAACTAAATCAATAAAATATTATGATCTCTTCATTCTCTTCGAATGCGTTTCCAGTCGTTTCTAATGAATTGGTGTGATGCAAACAGGAAAGGCAAACAGCACAGTGAGAAAATGGGACAAAATAAATGGTTTCTAGTTTCATAAATCTTTACACAGCGTGCACGTGACTTCTGGGAGCTGGGGAGTTCCCCAGACGAGTCAACTCGTCCGTCCAGATCGTTCACGGTGTCTTGTGATGCACGACACTAAGCAGTTGGTGGTCACGGTGTCTTCTTCATCCATTTTGACCGGGATTTGGGAATTATGGTAAGATTTTTTTTTCCCCACTCAACCCGGGAGATGAGTGGCACGTGCCGCGACATTATGACGACATTGCGGTTGAACCGTGGCGACTCTGGGTCTCGCACGGTACGGTGCATTTCCTACTTGGAAAGCGAAAATATGTTGCTGATGCTAATGTATCTGTAAGTTTCTGTTAGCATTTTACGTGAAGATTTCTTAGAAAATGGTTGTCTCTCGTTGATTGATAGATTGTTGGTGGCAATATCTGTATTGTAACATGTCACCGTCGCTTGACTTGGGGCAATTAATCAAGCGAACGTGTCATTTAGGTGCGTGCGTGCCACATTGATCGTTAAAAAGTGAATCTTTAGTTTAACTTATCGGAAGGAATTTTGCTAAAAAATACCTTTTTTCCTACAAACAATATAGCAACCTGTCATGTTTAGTATTTTGTCCTACATCCCACCGTATTTAAACAGTTAAAAATAAATGTTGGACGTAGGAGTAGCGAACATACACAAAACAAATCCACAAATACGCCCTCAAACAATAAAAACAACCTCCAATCGAACATACTTCTGGAATGATATACTCAAAGCAGTTACAAACAAAAAAAAAACCCTCTTCATCATCACACCGGGCGAACGGTCTAATTTTAGAACACTTGTTTGCCCATTAAGAAAAACTTTCCCTTTCGGTGCAAGAAACGGAAGCAAAATATGGCTTTCCGCATTCTTGCGCGATGAGTGCGTGATGGGCGGATGAAGATTTGTTTACAAGTATGATGCTTACTGGGGAATGCTGGGTGTTGTTGCCTTCATTCACCTGCTTCGATGCACTGAACGCGTCCTATTAATCTGATTTATTTAGTTAAGATTGCTTGTCGGTGTGTGTAATCCTTTGCAGCAAAAACCACTAAACACTTTTGCACAGATCCATTCTTGCAGCACACTACGCACACTTCAGCACTGATAACGCCAGCTAGCCGGGAAGACGGGTGAACCGAAACTGACAGCACGAGAGAACGAGGACAACGATGAGATGCTGCCCGTGTTGCCTACCGTTCAGGCGCGCGCGTACTCCCTAGCTTGAGCTATGAATGAAAGCGTACGCATTCCATTCCACGTTCGGTGCGTAGTTACCATGGTAACCGGTGCCGGTGAGCTCGATGTGAGATTGTACAGTAGCAGCATGGGGAGGTGGCGATTTTTTTAAAGCCCGACCCGACCGACGTTTCGCACGGTTTAGTGTGCCCCTGGTTGCGTACGGTTCAAGGGACCGTCGTTCGCTCGGTCCCTCCCCGATGATGCTTTGATGTGTAGAATTATTTTATTACCAGCCTGCACCCAGCTGCTGTAGCGCGGCGCTAGATTCCAGGACCTGCCGCTGACTGCACCCCTGCAATGTTGTGCTGCCTATCGTGTCCCGGTGTGTCAATTTCGGTGGCGGCTGCGTAAACGAGAATCGGGTTGGTACTGTTTTTTAAGGGGAGCTATTGCGTGAGCACGATAAGGACGATGTCGAGAGGATGGGCCGGGTTTGCAAACAATGGTGGAACAACAAAGTTTGACGTTCGACCCTGCGCCAGAGGGCGAGAGGTTAGGTTGTTGCACTCGTGACGAACAAATGAGCCGCAAGCAATGCACTTTAGATGGTGCAGTAGATCTCCCTCGTACAGGGTTGGATTTTTATGCGCATGATACACGGCACCGTACAGGACAGTTCCGGCCGTCGATTGAATGTGTAATTGAGTTACCTCTTTGGAAAGTGAATTTCATCAACCGTTGGCGTGATTGTGCGCCAACTCCTAAGTGGATTTTTTTTTCGAATAAAAAAAAGGGGGAAAGCATATTTGAATCGATACTTCAGCGTGCTGATTGTTGTGTGGCGTTCAATGTGCTAGTATGCGGTGCAGCATGCTCGTTAAAGCACTGTCGCCTGAGTGGATGTAGGTACATTTTCCCTTTCATTTGTCACCGGTGTAATCGTTTGCCTCGAGAGAATTCATTACCGAATATGAATTATTTGTCCTGGGAAACGACAGGACCCGTGAAGGAACGCTTACGGCCAAAGGTATGAGGTGTTCGATGTGTGCAGCGGGAAAACGACCGATAAACACGTTTGGCCTGTTTACCATGTGCTCGTAAACATAGTAAAGGGGAACAATCGACCCAATCTACATGAAGAAAGTTCTTCGGGAGGACCAGAGTGCACTACCACCGATTTGTAATTAACTTTATAGCGATAATGTAAACCGTTCCGGCGTCAGCTTGCGTTAATGAGTATGCGTACGAAAGAATGGTCCGGAGGAAGATGTTGACGAAACAGACCATTGTGGGGGAGGACATAGTGAGCTGTGCTAGGTAACGTTTAATGAACAATTTACGACCAACAAGGTTTGAGAAGAGAAGCATTAAATTGGCTATTGTGATACAGAATAAAGAACGAACGATGATATAATTTCTTTTTTTCGTAAATTCAATAGTTGAAATGTTTTACACAAAACTTTGTCATTATTTTCTTATTACTGGGAATCGCGCTTCAAAATTATCTTTCGTTTGGAGATTTTAAGTTAAATGAATACATTTTATTTATGCTGTCTTCCTGGCATAAATGTTGTACATTGTACAATACGGGATGAAAAGTAACGCACTTCGTAACGCTCTCTCTCCGGTCTTGAAATTATGCACTTGCATGAAACATAACAATCTAGCATGAAAGTACTTGTATGGAAGTTTTCTGGCCGCACAGGGTGATCTTGAGACGACGGGTTGAGTATAACAGTGCGAGTGCTACGATTTAAAGTTGTGGTGTGATTCGGTTAATGAACTGTAATTAATTGAAATAAGATATTATAAAACTGATCATTTGTTAACCAGCTTAAAACATATTAACAATCTTAAAATAATTTTAAAATAATTCTAATTGTTCTTCCTCGTCATTTTAAAGTTATTGAACAGTTTAGTAAAACATTAATTATTCATCATTAACATGCTTTAACATTTGTAATATTGTAATTAATATGAAAGAAAACGGTGATTCACTTCACTTCAAAATAACGAATAAAAACAAAATTCCCGCGGTTTGCCTTGCTCAGCGAGAGTGGGAGCCGGTTGTACACGCACACTAGCACAGAACTGTGGTAAACAAACCGTCTCTGACACTTGCCGGCAAAGTGAGCGTTGGTTGTGTGCGTGTGGTAGCAAAATTTCCGATGAAAACCGATGTCAGTTGATGGAGCATTCGGGTGAAATTAAGGGAAACAGCATCACATTCAAATATGAAACGTTCGCTCTTTACGTTTGTTAACATTAATCGGCTTGCAATTTTTAATAAATTTATTTAAAGAATGTTTGATAAAAGTGTCCCAAATATGCATTCGCACATGTGTATTGATACCAAACAGGAGTATCGTAGACCACAGAATTCTCCAACTGCCCCTTTGCCAAACTGATATAATAGCGCATAAATTGTAAATTATAATAAAAAATAGAGATGGTTTAACACCAACAAAAGTAGCAAAATTTAAAAACAAATAACATAAGACATTCGTTAGATTGCTTGTTTACTATTATTTTTTTAATTTTCATAAAGCATCTGTTACCAAAAGCGTAAAATGTATTTGCGCTTTAGCTTTTACATGTTTTTCTATGACACTAACTGGAAAGAAATGTTTTTCTCGACATGCCTTAAAAATTAGCTTTTTTTTGAATAATTTCTTAAGATTTTTATTTTATTTTGCTGGTTCCCTCAACTTCATCCGAAGCGCCAACGTTTTGCTTCGGTTTTCATCGGAATTATGCTACCACACGCACACAACCATCGCCCACTTTGCCGGCAAGTGTCAGAAACGGTTTGTTTACCACAGCACTGTGGTGGTGTGCGTGTACACTCGAGCCCCTCTCTCGACGAGCAAGCGATGGTGGGCATTTGGTTTGCCGTGCGTTATTTCAACGTCAGTCGCTTTCTTATTTTTCTTGCGTTCGCACATGGCAAGCGGGAGCCGCCGTTCGTTCGTTGCTCATTCGCGTAGTTTATTTCCTTTCCGACGCAACGACGGGATTTCGCGCGCGCGTATCTTACCGTGAAAAGCGGTTGCTTGTAAAGCATTGCTGCAGTTTCTGGCAAGCGTGAAAACAAAAAGAGAAAACTTACCAGCCTGGGTGCGTTCCAGTGCAGTTGTTTTGTGGGGTGCATTGTGAAGGTGAAATAGTGCTAGATCGGCAACACCGTACAGTAGAAGGAAGCAGTCGCAAGGTGCGTGCGTGTGTGTGTGTTTGTTGTTTTCTTTCCGCTTTCCCGGTACTTTTTGCAGCAATTCGGCGAAATGGTGTTTTGTCACACTTTCACTGGCAATGAAGCGAGCGTAAAGCATTTTTAATGTGCATAAAAATAAAGTGACGCGCAAATAGAAATTATACAAAAAGGTGACAGATTGCGTGATGCGAAGCAAACGGCATACTGGTTTACTGGTTTTCTTACGGCTGACGATGATACACATCAGCTGGATCAGGGTGGATAAAATGTGAACTGAAGTTCTGTTGTTCGCTTCAGAACAAAAGATCTAGTTCGGTCAAAGCATCGTACCACGGTAGAATACGCAATGGGGAAAAGGTGTTGTATTATGAGTGAAAGAGATGTCCTGCACACCTGTAGCGATAGCATGCATCGCCCCGACGGACGGCGAGAACGAGACAGCGCGTGATCTAAACAATTCTTTGCGGCGAATGATCGGTTGAAGTGATCCGTTCTGTTCTTCGCTTGAAAGGGAATGGGTCAGTCCTGGGAAAGGTATTTCTTCATTACCCCCACCCGACTACCCCACCTCCCTGTTGCATACAATCCCATCGAATGGATGGGTTTTGTTTTTACTCTTTTATGTGCGTCTCGTCCGTCGTTCGCGTGTGTTGATCTTGTTGTTCCTTGTAGCGAACCGATTGTTCTGGGACGCATGTTAATCTCCGCTCCGCTCGCCGGGCACCATCCCTACTCCCAACTTTAGTGATGATGAGTGGAGGAAGATAGTGCTCGTGGTGCGAATGTGTGTGTGTGAAGGATGCGGTGGCACCATCGGAAACGGGTTGAAAATAGCGCAAGATGAAGAAATCTAGTAATCGAGGCGCGTGTAACAGATCGCATTACTCACCAGCAGCAAAAGCGATGGATCTGATCGATCCTGCATGCAGAAGGTAGCACGCGCAGGTGTGTGCGTGTGCTGGAGTTCGAACAAATGTTAGGGCCAAAAGGCGAAAGCGATCGAGCAGGAGGATGATATTACACAATTTAAGGGTGAATAATTAGATTCTATTTCGTTCCACTTCATAAAAACATTCTGTTCTCCGTCGGTGGATGATGATGATGATGGGTAAATTAGTCATCAAGAATGGGATCACAGACTCACATACAGACGTACGATCATAATGATCTTTGGCTTGCAATTACACAACCGAAAAGAAGCCCGATCGGAAGATGGTTCTGTTCTGTTCTGTTTGTGCGCGTGAATGGCGCTCGTCTTCAGCTGCGCGCGCTACACGATGCACGATTAATCTGCCGACGACGAGATAAGCTCGATTCGCTTCTGTTCGACAGGTTTAACCTCACACGCATTTTGCGCGTGGCTGTGTCTGTGTGGGAACTTTATTAGTAACGCACCCGGGATGACAGTTTGCATTATTAATTAGTGTGTTGGTGGTAACAGTCAGGCATGCGGAATGAAACAAAAACTGTGACGCTGTAGTTCCCACACCGGGCCCTGTTTGTTTCCTTTGCACCGGAGCACGATTGAACCTGTTTCGATCGACCATGGGTTAACGTGTATCGGTTCTTATCAGAAAACCGGTTTTAACCACATCGAGCGCACCGTCCGCTTTGACGTTTTGATGGTGGAACTACGGGTGATTCGATCCGATTTAATGATCGCTAACGATCGCTCATCCTTTTCCTTTCGTGCTGGCGTGATTGCGTCGCCATGATCGCTGTTTCGTTCTGAGGATGAGATTCTTTCACGTCACGTCTCTTTCTCGCCTTTTTGTTTGTGCCTTTTTCCTGCTTTCTGTATCTCTCTGATACCAGCCGGTCAATTCTTCTAAAGTTTCAGAACTCCCCACTGGGGAGGATATCGACGAAATTGGTTTCTTACGTTTATTGCCTCCTAATGGACGAGGCATGTTGGGAAAGATCATAATTACATGCCTTTTCTTGGCGACGGTTTGTATTTTCCCGCTGGTGGTTGGTCTGTTATTATGAAGTATTTATTCTTCACTTGGTAGTTCCTTTATCGACGCTCTGATCGGTTTAGCTTTGGTCTGAAGTGTTTGTCAAAGCTTAATGTACGTTAAACACTGTGTTTTTGAAATGCATGCCGTTTATTTGAAGTTGGACGATAAAGTAAACAACGCTTATCGTGGCAAAAAAACGATCGTCGCATGATAATCATCATTTTTCGGTCATCGATTTATTTAAGCATTGTTTGGACAGTGTCGTAATTGTGATATTAACATCAGAAATTCCAGTCAACTCGTTGGAACGTTTTTGTTTGGCTTTAGTGAACTGTGACATATGTTACATTAGTTTTGTTATTCAGGAGATAGTAATGGTTCTTCCAATTGTTCTTTCATTTAAATATTATTTCATGCAAATATTCTTCACCATAGAATATCAACTTCATGAAACTCGTCTCGAAACTGGCGATCTTGGATGGAATGGATGTCACGCGTACACTCTAACCATTCGGTATTTTCTAACCCAATGCTTACACGGCTATAAACGTAATGCACGCGTTTACTGAAACCACATTTATGGGTACGTTTGTGCAGTTGCATATAATGCATTTCGTGCACCATCTTGTGTTGCGCTAATTACAAAGAGATGCACACAAAACGGATGCCATCACACACCACCGATGGCGTGCGCTGGAAAGAGATGGCGCTTGTCGGTCTGAACACGCGTACACGTGCACTCGCACCATTGCCGGCCATACGTTGCGGATCGCAAAATCGTCCGCACACAGAAGGAGGGTGCACAAGCTCACGCAAGGGTCCACGACGACGCGAACGCGTGCTAAATACGTGCGTTGTGGTTTGAATTTGTGACACATCACCACGGGCCGGTCCGAGTGCCGTACTTGCACTACTAGCTCTTAGAAGTCAAGAAAGCGTGCCAATTGTTGCATTAGACAAATTTTTCATCTTCTCTTTCCTGTTTTCTTTTCTCTCTCTCTCTTTTCTTTCAGGGGAATTCCTTTTCAGCAACCGCCTTACGCAGTGTCAGAACGGTGCATGACTACTCATCGATTGTTTAGTTTGCTCTGGTGCCTAAGTACATCGCAAGCATTTGCCAGACATCAAACGCGCCTTAGTCTGTGACTCACACCCACTAGGGTGGTGTGGGGGAAAATCGTAACAAAAAAGAAGAAAGTAAAAACGATTCTCATCCTGCTGGGCGGGTAATGCAGTGCAAAGTGTAGCATAAGTGGAATTCAGTTGCAAGTCGACAGACGAGTAAGTCGATCACGCATCACGACGACGACACCAGAAGAGAAAAAATCCCACCAAGAGGTGAGAGAGTAAAAAGCATCGGTAAAAAGAAGGCCCCTGTGGAAGAAAATCGCCCGGCAGAAATGTGTGTGGCTTATGATGATGATCTTTTATAGAGTGTCGCGATCGTGTGTGTGTCTGTGTTTATGTATTGTCGCGACGTGTCCGGTTTTTTTTTTCTTGCGCCCATCAAAGATCTGTGTCACGTGAGTAGAATGTGAAGTGAAAAGCCTTGTGGTGGGGATAAAAAAAAGAAAATAGATAACAAGTAAAAGCGAAGATCACAAACTCCACTCCGTAAGGCAGTGGGAGCGTGTGCAGTGTTGGGTTTTGTGATATTGTGCGATTCTTTCGCAAAAGTGTGATAAGAAAAAGAAAGGGAATTTGCGAAAGAAGAAAGAAACGGTGCACCGGAAGACGTGTGCATAAAACTAGGTCCCTTGGTTCCAGCACTAGCAGAGAAAAACAAGCATTGACCAAAAATGAGCAGCCTACTTTCCTGCGTGGTGTTCGGGTTAGTCCTGCTGGTTGTGCCCGGATTCGCCGGTACACGTCCGCAGGAGGTGCGGATCAACAAATGTTGCCGGCTGGGCGAGTTTTACAGCGTAACCGAACGGCAGTGTGTGGCGGGTGGTATCGCCAAATGGGTACCACGCATCTTCCTACCGGCCAAGGGTCAGCTATACAAGGACGTCGGATCGGCTCCACCGTTCATGAAGTTTACCGAGCAACAGCAACCGGAAACATGCCCACGGCCGACCGTGTATGCCGTCGATTTGGTAACGTTGATGGGCAATGGATCGCTGTTTCTGAACCAGAAGCATTTGCTGGTCCCGGTGCCGGACTACTGCATCGATGAGAAGGTCGCATTGGTATGTCCGGAGCGGCCGACGGATCTGTTCGGTGCGGGAACCGATGGCGGCAAAGGCGGTCAGATGGATTCGTTGCAAGCGCCGGAAAAGACGAGCATAGTGCTGCGCTGCTGCGGTTCAAACTTTGCCTACGACAGAGGTAATCGAACGTGCTCCAAACTGCCCCGGGGCCATGAGCTGTTTGACTCGCGGATTGTAAACTCACCGTACGTGGAGTTGAGCTACGGGTTTCCGTCCTGCAAGGAGCATGCGATTGCTGGCCCGTTTGAAGAGTCACGACTTCAGGAGCAAACCGGCTCGGTAACGATCGATTCCGGGAAGATTTTCGCTTCCGGAGAGTTCTGTCTGGAGCATGTCCGGGAGGACGATCGGACGGTGTACGTGTTTACCTGTGCCGAGCACTTCCAGCCGGCCTCGGTGCCCATCGCAAAGCAGGTAAGGGAAGCCAACCAACCGACTAAATCAAATCACTAGCTAAGGGATGACATTACACACTGGGAAAATCAATTCCTATTTCTCGTGACACCCTCGTCGCATATTTAAGCTACAAAGGAGGGATGGTGTTAAATTTTCCACATCATCGACATCCCTCCGGGTGAAAACGTCACCCTTAAGATTTGCTCGTCCCCTCTTTACTACTGTTCCATAACTCCGTCAACTCCGATCAACCTCAAAGCTTATCAAACAGAAATCGAGTAGCCAGCCAGATACAATCTCGCCTGAGGAATGATTTCCCTACAGTACCAAAATCGGTTGCACAAACCTTGCCAGCTCGGATGAGTCGGCAACTGTTGCTGAAACTCCACTCCGGGATCCGGGACGATGATGATGATTGTGATGATTTTAATAACATTCGCAATATTGTTTTCGAGTTTTTATTTCCCCTTTCGGCTCCCGCTGGGAAATGTCTTTGATGAGAATGCAATAAACGGACGATTGGAACGACTGGGTTGCAACCTTGCTCTGCAACGAGTGTAACTGTGCAAACAATAGTTTCGAAATGTAAATGAAACTTTTGAGATTGAAGTTAGTTTCACTGTGGTTAACAAATGCACAGTACCTGAAGCGAATTTATCATTTTTTTCTGAAACTAATTTACTTTTGTGTTCGTTTACTTATACGATTGCTTTTGTACTTTTGAAAAGAATGAAAGAGATGAAAGAGAATTAAAATTTAAAAAAACTAATAACAAACGATTACACAAAACATACATTTTAATACTTAATATTTAAAGATAAACAAGGGAAACAATAAATAAATCAAGAGATAAACATTTAGACAAGTCTTAAATTGTAGTGGTCTTAATATGGTTCAATTTGATATATTCTGAAAAATCTGTTAAGACATAAACTTTTTTTTTGTATTTCATAGTAAATTTTAAATTACCTTATAAGTGCTCAAGTTATTGGTTCATATAAAAACAGCTGAGTAGTAAACCTTTTAATTTGAAAAATTTTGCTCCGCTCAGAATACTCCTCTACTGAACGACGGCTGGGTCCGTATCGTTTTAAACGGCTTAAACCATTTAATCACAATCAGTGTACCATAATCGTTAAGAACCTACTAAAAAGCAACTACACTTTTCAGCACTTCGGCTTCACCTTCCCATGATTGAAATCGTTAATGCAATACTGCCCTTTCTTTCCGATTCACAGGATGGCCGCTTGGTACTGTACTCTGCCGGTTTGCTCATCTCAACCATCTTTCTGGCGGCTACGCTGGCCACCGGTCTGCTTGTACCGTCGCAACATCACGTGCTTCATTGGCGCTGCCAAACGCACTACGTTGCCTGTCTGCTGGTGGGCGATCTGCTGCTTGCCATCACTCAACTATCCGGCAACTCCATCACCGGTCCGGCCTGTACAACCATAGGTAAGTGTGCACGGAAGTGGGAAAAAGCTTGTGGTAAAGGGTCAACATTATGCAATTATGCAAGAGATAGGCTCGGCCACCGTGTTCCGTCCGTTCGTCCGTTCGTTCGTCGGTCGTCATCGGTAGACGCCAGTGAAGGCGTGTGTGTGCAATTGTCCCAAGAATGGTAACGATTGTTTTACTATCACGGTACCGAGCGGTCCGAGGACGGTCGAAAGCGAAAGGAGCACCCATTTATGAGGAGAAGGTTATCTATAATTAAGATCTTATTATGTGTTTTTCGCATGCTTGGCAATGTTTATTGGAGCTTAGAGCGAATCGTTTCCGTATTTGCTCTGGGAACTAGAAGCGTGCGGCGTGGTTTTTTGGAAGGAACGTCCACGAACCAACCAACCAACCAACCAACCATGGTAGCAAGTGTTGATAATTTATGATTTAAAGAAGCACTCAAAGTGTGTGTCTCTTATCAAGGGTTTTATGCGAGGAATACGAACGACAACGAGGATGATGATCTGGGCGATGATTATGAGAGAATAGTGTTCCAAGTACGTACGTACGCTGGTGTCGTTATCAGGAATGCGTTACGAATAAATTTTGCCCACAGCAAACGAGCCGCGAATGCAGCGACCCACCAGCATGTACCTTCAATTCCGTATTCTAAAACTGGTACGATTACGAGGGGCTT
The DNA here is from genome assembly GCA_018908115.1 of Anopheles rivulorum. Taxonomy (NCBI): domain Eukaryota; kingdom Metazoa; phylum Arthropoda; class Insecta; order Diptera; family Culicidae; genus Anopheles; species Anopheles rivulorum. Next base: position 24,885,743 of record STHB01000003.1, on the reverse strand, counting down.
TTCTTTATTGTTAACGCGAGGTTAGACTAATAAATGTTTCCCTGCGCAAGCCGAGGTTTGAAAAATCCACCACCGGTCAGCTGTGGATGCTGGTACGATTGTAAAATGGTACAATTTATGCCATAAACGTTGCCATTCGGTACGTACCAGCGTGGCGTACTTTTCGAATGGTCAAATATTTAGCACGATTCAACTGCTGCTCGGCTGCTTCCCAACGCCCAGGCAGCGAGTGAACTCTGTTCATAAATTATAGATCTCTGCTGATAGGATTATGCCGCAAGGAGACTCAGCCTCGTCCGGGTTTCTGGGTTCGCCCAAATGTTCCAGTTTTTGGGAGAGATATTTGGGCAATTTCTTCACCAACTCCTCTCCACTAATATCCCGAGGCTGAACTCAGGAACTCCCCAACTCCCCAGCATCGGTCCAGTACGGTAGGGCAATGGAATTTGGATGGATTTATGGTACCCTTGGCTTGAGTTGATTGGGTTCGTGTGAGATTTGCAACCGTAAGCGGACCGAAAAACGTACCGTAAGAGTGAATCCCGGGAATGCTTAAGCAGCTCACGAAGACGTGCTAAAATCAAGCAAAGTACAATGCATAACGTTTGGAATGGCGAATGTTTGACATTTATTGTATTGTTTCCGTGATTCACTAGTCTGCTGGTAGAAACTCCACCTTACCTTACGAATATTAACTGCACAAAGTGTTGGATGAATTTGCTGTTAAAATATTTATATTATCTTGTACCAAATCCCATTTCCTTCGTCCGCCGGTTTAGCTTGCTGGCCTGCCAACGTAGCTGAAATCGATCTTATGTTTGCATTTCATTTGAATGACAAAGTAGCGCTCATCCATCCATCTGATTCGTTCCGATTTAGCCATCCAGTACAGTCAACCGGAGAAGATTTATTGAACATTTTATTACACACTGCAGTAAGTTGACTAGCGTCGTCGTCGGGTATGGGCTGACTCAGTGCGACCTTCATCCCCAGTACCAGTAAGCTGAAGGCATAAATTGAATACGAAGGAAAACATCATCCCTTCACCACCGTAGAGTCGAAGTTAGTCAGTAAAGTTTGCAAATTCAAGGATTTTAGGGGAAACTCTCTTGTTCTCTCTTTCTCTCTCTCTCTTTGCTTCCAATTTTATCACTTTTTCATTCCGTTGTAGTCCTTACTACTATTAAATGTTGTTGCTAGCTTGATTGTGTTCCCCGTTACCGGACAAACTTACCCTTCGGACTACGATCGCAAGAATAGGTTTCCTTCACTTACGAGTGCCGTCTACCGGAGATGCCGGGTTTTCGTTGCAGTTCGAATTTCAATTTGCAGCTCCTGTGTGTAGGGAAGGTGCAGAGAACAGTTCCCATGTTTAGGCTGCCGCATCGAGTTCCGGTGTGCCGTCCATTCGAACTGATGTAATCTAAATCACTGCAATCATTTTACCGGATCATCTTCTCGGTCCTGGTCGGTTGGTGCAGCGACATCCGAACAGGCAGCGATCAGCGTAATGTCAGAAACATTGGTCGAGTTTTCCACTTTCCGTTTTAGTATGAGCTGGCCACATTCGGTAACGTCGGAAACGAATGACAAAAATGGGGTAACATTTCTGAAGCTATGAAGGTTGGGGCATTTTGGGCGATGGAAATAAACTTCAAATGCTCAGCTCAGTCACCGGGATGGAGACCATGAAAGGATGAAGCGAATAACATTTAAGCNCTCGGTCCTGGTCGGTTGGTGCAGCGACATCCGAACAGGCAGCGATCAGCGTAATGTCAGAAACATTGGTCGAGTTTTCCACTTTCCGTTTTAGTATGAGCTGGCCACATTCGGTAACGTCGGAAACGAATGACAAAAATGGGGTAACATTTCTGAAGCTATGAAGGTTGGGGCATTTTGGGCGATGGAAATAAACTTCAAATGCTCAGCTCAGTCACCGGGATGGAGACGATGAAAGGATGAAGCGAATAACATTTAAGCTGCAGCTAGGGGGCTAGGGCTCATAAATTGAAATCTAAAATTTATGCTCCGTTTCTGCTACGGATTTGTGCTGAAGAAACGCTTTACAGCGAGTAGATTAAAGGACGGAAATTAGCAGTCGAAATTGGAGCCTATTTGAGTGTTTGGAACACACAACTAACCGTCGGCGTGTAAGCTTTGCATTGGATTATGAGCGTGGATGCATGCTGGAATGTAGAATGGATTTATATTACATTAGTTTAAATGCTTTCATCATCGGCATTATGGGTACGTGGGGGTGCTGTTTATTTTTCACAACCAATTGGGAAGGGTCACATCCAGATTGGTAGAGGGTGACACCTCCAGAAGTGAAATCCATTTGGCAAATAAAATTAATCTGCCACATTTGCGCTCGAAAAATCGTCCATTGGGATACTTTTATCCCTGACCATCATCCCCTATGTCGCCGCGTGTTAAGGGAGAGTGTTTAAATGCGTAAATGAAATTAATTTAGGAGGATGTCCAGCGATTAGCTTCGTGTATTGTGGGATGGAATGGAAGGTCGAATTCATGGGGTGTATTACATGGGCAGACATTATTCCTATCAAGTGTTTAGTAGAATTCGTTAGTGGAAGCTAATGTGAATGGTGATTATTGTCGTGTGGGAGTAATACCAATTTTGAAATAAGTTCAGAGGAAATATGCAATTAAAAGATATTTCTAAAATATTTATTTTTCACAAAGAAAGGGAAGTATCCAAGGATTTTCCAGAAATACAAGAACTTGTGCAAAATATCAGGAGCTCAACTTTTCCATAATTCTTACGCCTTTCCATCGAAAAGTAACTTATAATCAAATTACAAATATACACTGTGCAACCAACACTCGATCAATATTTATTCTGCCGGTGTTGGTCCACCTAATCAACGCCATCCTTCTGGGGACGTGCTAAAAGTTGTTGTTGCTACGCTGCAGGGCTACTGCTAGCCATATTGATATATTTTATTAGAACGCACTCTAACCCACTCACCGTTTTTCGATCATTTCCAAGTTCAATATTATGCTGCCAGACACCAAGAGCCATAGGCTAGCTTGTCGATGATGGCCGAAAGGTGCCTTCAGAAGCTAGCTTCTCCTCCCTAGCGAGTTTGCACCTCCATTGCTGCAACCCATTAAAAGCACGTGTCATCGCCGGAAATCAAGGAGCCGCAATATACAACCTGAGAAACTTCGAGGGAATGGGGATGCCGACACAAGCTTTTGTTGTTTGCGAAATTGCTTGTTTGCTTTCCTATTGAAATACGCGTGGCAAGGAAGGAAGGAACACACACACGGAGGGCGTAATAATACTCTCCACCACGCATGGTTTGGGTGAAGAGTGAACTTCCTTCCGGCGTTCCTTTCCGTGAAAGGGCAGCCAGTCCGTAAGTCAGTACCCTTGTGTTCCCTTACACCCCGAACCGCTGGTAGGCGACGCGCCTTCCGTATTCCGGACGTGCAGGGAAGCCGCAACCATTGGTCACTGATAACAATAAACCACCGAGACCGAGTGCGAAGGGCGAGTAATAATAGTAGCAATCAAACTTCGGTATAATTACCGAAAGTTGTCGTACCCAGTCGTACACCGGGCGCTGATGCCGGTGGGTTTTGTGCAGAGATAAGCGAGGAATTATTGGCGGTACTTTCGACGTCGCCTGGCGCCAAGATGCCGAAGGACTTATATGTGTGCGCGTCTTGCCTGTGCGCGTTGTCGGTTGCGGTTTTCCACGTTCCGCATGCCACCGTCCAATCGGAGGCGAACCGGCGGACAGTGCCGAAAGCCACAAACCACATTCTGCGGTAAAATCTGGCAATGATGGACGACAATGAGATGTGTCCTTTGGATCTCCGCCGGCTTCCTGCCGGTGTCGCTATTTGTAGTTTGCTGCTGGCAGGTTCAGGCTGCACCAATTTTGCTGTATTAGAGCTGAACCAATAGGAAGACTAATCGCTTACTCTCGCCAGCCTCCGGATCGGGTGTGTTTTGAAGGGAGACATAAATAACGTATTATTACCGATAGCGGCGTTGCTACGTTCGAGGCGGATATCCGTGAATATCGGCCCGCTCCAATAAGAGCATCAAAAAATCTCTGATAAATAAATTGATTTCAGGCGTGATTTTCCTTTTTTTCGGTTTTACACTCTCGAGTGCACTCGGAAGCAACCGGCTTTTCCATTTAAAGGGGAGTCATTTTTTTTTTTTGGTTATCAAACTCACCCCCGCCGCACCACGATGAAAAGGAGTGACCACAGTGGTTGGTAGGATTCAAGGATGCATTAGGTCTAGTGAAGCGCAAAAGAAATGAACGTCCGGCTCATTCCGGATAAAATGGACGCTCGTTCGGAAGGATGGTACATTGTGGTTTGCACTGCGATGGACACACTCTAGATGGATTAACGGTTCGGATAGGCAATAGAATGTTCGGATGGGAAAAAAGGCAAACCATTCTGTTTCTGACGGCTGAAACGTTGGTAAAATCGAAAATTTGGCTACTGGTACGAGGAAATTGAAAATAGCTTGCCGGCCAGCCAACCATTCGGGAATGGGATGTTTTAATGGAAATGGTACCAGCGGCAGCCATCCCGGTTTGGTTTGGTGTTGGGAGAAAAGGTTTTTCCCCGACCAGCGCTAAACGGAAAGCCCTTTTTTTCCTCAAGCGAATCTGATGATGTAACGGATGGATTGCATTGATGGAATTTCTGTTCCTTCTCAGGGCACCAAAAGGGAAATAGGGAAATAAAATGGGAGAAGAGGAATAAAAAAACATAATAGGAAAATGCAAATATGTTTCATTTTTTACTATAGGTTGTGTGAAATGAGTAAGAAGTAGTAAGGAAAGGAAATCATACCAAAAAACACCCTCGGGGGTTAAAAGGTAGCTGGTTTCTTTGTAGTTGGTGTGAGGAGTTTATATGTGAAAAATATTCATAGGAAGTGATTTTCCTTTTGATATTCATAATCTGTTGCTCTCCTCGTTTTTCTCTCTCTCTCCCTCTCTTCTTGCTTCGCTCGGTTAGCTGTCAAAAGCAGGTTTTGCATGGTTTTTTTTGTTATTTTTTTTGCTGAGGGGAATGATTTCCAAAACAAATCTGTCAGGAAAGATTGTTTACTTGTCAGATTGTAGTAATTGAGAAATGGATGTGGTTTTACTACACACTGAAGAGAGTCGTTTCATGTGGTTTGTTGTAATTTTATAAATATTGATATGAATACGAAATTATGTTGCATAAAGCAATAAGTAAATTAAAATATTTTTGTACAAAAAATACACTAAATGTAGTAAAGTTAAAATAAGTTAAAACGACCGATCGTCTCTTAATTAAGTTCGTCGCTTGTTTAGTCTTTTTTTTTTGGCTTTCCATTCCGTAATGAATCGTGCATTCTCATGGGACGCACATCATAGAGAAATGAAAAGTCACCTTCCGATCATTAAACATCGCCATACCCTTCGCTGGATAATGTTTCTGTTAACCTTTTGCGTTTTGTGTGGCACACGTTTGTAACATTAAAGGGAAGTTTTCGTTTCATTACAACCATCTGGGTGTTGAGTACTGGCTTTTGAAGGGTAGTTGCCTGTAGGTGGGATTCATTAGACACAGAAACAGACTGAGCGTTTCGAAGTTTCCAAAGGTGATGAAGACCACGGCACTTTGCGCTTGTGTCATAATTTTACGCTGTGCTTTTATTTCGAAAGGGAATGCGTGGTTGTTTACTAGAATTCCTACACGAGAATAGTCATTTATCAAAACGTCTAAAACAAATTGTACTGTATACAATTGTAGAAGGTGGGTGAAAACACTTCCACGTGCGCTGCTGGAATGCAACAACGTACGAAGCGTTTGCAATTTAAATTTAAAATTAAACGCAAATCTGCCGGAACTGTGACGCGCTGCATCCCTGTGACGGTTTGTGGTTGAAATCGAGTCGGTAATAAGGAAAGGGCTTCCCTACGTTAAAAAACGCTGCTTAGAAAGTTCCCCGCAGATCCCACGTTACGGTTCGGTTGTCTTGTCCAAACCGAAAAGGGTGACCGAAAAGCAGTGATCGAAGGGATTTAGTTTAATTTTACGCTTTGCCAACGGTCTAAAGGGAAAGGTGTCACTGGAGGTTTGCTCGGTGCCCGTGCTGGGTAATAATAATTTGTGCAATCGTTGCGAAATGGCAAACTTCCATAGCAGTATAATTATAATAACAGACAAAAATGAAACACATCCCGTGAGAGGATGCAAAAGTATCGACTTTCAAACAGGTCTCTTCGTTTGGGCGATCCCTTACTTCTTTCGTTTACTTCGGGACCTTGGTGAGAAGGAAGATGCACGACACGAGTTTTGCCAATTCCGGACATTCCGCGATTTGTAATGGGTGTTGATTTATGGGGAATCCACCCAAAACCAAATCCTGCAAATACCCGGGAAAGTTGCCAGCGCGTCCCGACGGTGGATGGAGTCGATTGTAATTTGGAAAATTTATGATCCGTGATCGCGAAGCAGGGGAGAGTTGTTTAGGGCCAAAGGGAGAGTAAGATGGTTACAGCAAAGCGATTTGCCTACGTGCTACATAGGGAAAGAAAGGAAGAATTCGCCACGCATCATCACCCACACAGACTCGCTTCCATGCCGACGATGAACCCCATGACAGACAGACTTATGACAAGGGGGAAACTGCACGGTATGACGTGAAGCGTTGCGATTTCGCTTGGTTCCCAACCCATACGCAACCGGAGTAATGATTGGCATTGCAATGGTCCCATACTTCCTCCGAAGGGTTCGCTACTCAACTGCAACATCAAAGCATACTCATTGCCGGGGCCAGTGACAGGTGGGTGGTGAAGGTTTGCAATGGGTGGGCAAATGTCACAAGACGGACTGGCGTGGTCTGATGTTACGTGTCATCTATACCCGGTTGAATGTAATGAAGGGCTACGTTGCTGTTCTTTACCAAGGGAGTCGTGATGGCTTTTTTTTGTTGTTGCTGTCGTACATACCGACTTTATGATGGAGACACTAGTGGTTATACATTGTAATTTATCGGCCTTTCTAAGCAGGAACACGACAGGAAATGGATAGAAAAATGAAGAATTAAGTGTTAAAAAAAGATTTCATTGCTTGAACTTAAAAAAGTGTGCTAAACTCTTTGTACAATCATAATAACTCATAGTATATGACGCGAATATAATCCCACCGTATATTTTTTGTGAGATATCAAGCTAATTTTTCGCGTAAATGATATGGAAAATTTTTATATAAACTCGGATAATTAGAATTATAAATAGACATATCCGTAAAAATAGTCTCGCACAGGATAAAGTTCCGTTTTGCTATCACTATGCTTCCTGATGATCTTGGCAAAATTGACATTAGTCAAGTGTCAGACACTAACGCCCCCTAGTCCGACAAATGCAGGCAAACAAAGCGTGGGGCCAGTAAACTGCAATTAGCAAAAGGCGATCTTTACACACCCTAAGTGTGCATCCCTTCACCCGACGCCACCTCCTGTGAAAGATGATGGGTGAGCGCCTTGTCCATCGAGTTCGAATGCAATCGCTCGTGTGACACTGGAGTGCACTGGCGACCATTGCCATTGTTCCCATTTTCTCGATTGGTGTCAATATTGACCATGTGACACCTCCCTAACCCCACACCTCTAAGCTCCTTGATTACAAGCAAGAACTCGCGGAGAATGAGAATTATTTGAATCGCAATACGCCTAGAGTATCGCGGCGTAAACGGGGGTGTTCAGTACGTGCAACAACACTCAGCAAACATCGCTAGATCCGTGGACATGGTGCGTCCGTTCAATATGGACATTTCTAGCGAATGGTGCCACTGGTGTTGGTGGTGGTTGTGCCACTAATGTTAATTGATTTCTATATCGTTTGCACAAACTTTTCGCGCCTCCGGTGCATTTTCATGTGCACCGTACAGGGGAAATTTTTCCGGTATGGCTCCAGTGAAGATCTCCTTCTCCCGTAACGCTTAATGTCAGCCCCGTTCTAATAATGTCGTTGTAAATGCAATCAACACTAATGAGAGTACATGTGAACTTATGCGGACATGCAACGAACCACTCACGGTATGCGCTGCATGTGGAGTAGTGTTCCGGAAAATCCGGAGGTCCTCTTGATGCTCTTGTGTGTCGACCAGGTACTTGTGCAGGTATTAAATTAATTGCACATACCAGTATCGACACAGTGGGCTCCATAGAGTAGGGGTATAAATGAATGCAAGCGGGTGGTAACTAATTTTTGCACCGATTTCCTATCGGCATGTGTGTCCGAATCGGTGTGTCTGGCCAACGAAATCTGTAACCATGAATTAGTTGCCAGTACCGGACCGGAAGCATCGCCATATGTTGGCAGAGAGCATTCACATATCTAGAATAGAATGGTGTGCGCGCGTAAAGGTGCAAAAATAATCGTATTTCCCCGTGGCAGAATTTTAAGCTCGGTGCAATATTGACATTCTTTAGCGTGAAACCGGGGTTTTAATATATGAGGAATTTTCCGAAAATATTGCTCCAACGCGATGAAATTCTTCTTTCACAATCGTTCTGACGGTGGTGGTCTTTGGTGGACAGAGAGAGGACAAGGTGTGAGACATTAATTATTGGTCACCAGTGGCCACTTCCGGGACTCTTGCCCCGAAAGTGTGTCCTTCCCTCGAATCTGTCCGTACCAGAGATGGAGTCGGTGGTCAAACCATTTAGAATGCCATATGTTGTCCATCGTCTGGCTGTCGATGCAAGTACGCGTAGAACGGGGCTTCGTGGTGGGTGGTTTATTAATAGCTCTTTCGCACATCGGTCGGTGGTCTGGTCTGGTTCGGTTTTCAGCTGTTTTGCAGCTGCAAAATGTTGCAGCCGAAAATTGTTTCCGCTTGGTCTTGCGACTGTTATACCGGTGGCCCAGTGGACGGAGAACGAATATCCCAGGAGTGTCTTTTGGGGGATAAAGTGCACAAAATTAATATGAAGGGTCTTGTGTGCAGCAGGTATGACATTTTATGCACATTACGGATGGTTATTCTATTAATGTACATTTTTGAACAAATTGAATCAACTTTGAATCTACTATGAATGCAATTCGATCTTTAATTATGGTTCATAGCGTTACTCCTGGTAAAGATTTCTAGTTCCTAGTGTCTAGTTGTAGTAAAAATAAAGAAAGACAACTATTCAGAACACTCCACAACTTAAGTTTCTCATGTTAGTATCCTTAGTGTGTTGGTGTTTTGAGTAGTTTGGGGTTTGTTTCTCCTTGTGTTTGATGTTTTATGTCGATTGGAGGGAAACATGTAAACAATCACATAAACATTATTGTTCTTCCTATCGTTTTACATTCTCCCCACTAATTCTGTATGTGCAATTGCAACCGAACCGTGCACACAAAAGTGCACTTCAAAGTGCATCCAATTCGTTCAACCGTCGGAAGAAAGGGGTTATTTACAAAATAGAACACATTCACGCGTGCAAAAGAAGTGCCAATTTTCGGCCGACGAAAATTACTCGAGCACCCATTGCGCTTCGTCATGCCACCGACACGCCATATTGATCGTTGCATCGTTGCACTCGACCCCCATGAACAGCACATGAGTAATGGGTGTGTGTGCGTTTTTGTTTTACATTGTTAAGCATCTTGCTCGTAGAACGGAGGGGGGTTTGCTTTTTGGCGTTTGGTTCGTTGAATGTGGGGCTGCCTGTTATGTTGTTGCTGCTCTACGCCACGGCATACTCCCAATTGTCGGCACACTTACGGGGCAAAAATTGATCAGTCGAACGAAGAGAGAGAGAGAGGGGGGGAGAGTATGGTTGCCGGTTTAGGAAAGGTTAAACAATTGTTTTAGGCAATTTTCCAAATCACCTTTCGGCGGCACACCTTTGGCGAGTGGGGAATTGGAAACACTTTCGGTGCCGGTTAAATTGAGTGTTGCGAAAGTGAAATGTACTTGCGTGCATTGTTTTGTTTCCATGGGTGGAGAAGCATGTTTCAAGGGTGGCTTTGGGGGGAAAAATGGAAAGAAACTGCATTGGGGTGGTGGTAAAAGCGATTATTTTAAATATTGGTTCCAATTTAGCAGGAATAAAGCAATGTAGCGACTTTATACAATAAATACTTTTGTTTACAGCATAGCATGTAGCATGTTTGGTTTAAAAACTATGTAAGTTCTTTATACATGTATATGTTTACATTGGCAGCTTTAAGTAGTGTTGAACCACATCTCAACAATTCGGATTTAATCGCTTAATAACAAAAAGCACGCGTTCAAATTACATTGGTGCGCGCTCACGTTCGTCCAGTAGTACGTGTTCCAAATATTGCGAATCACATGTATTTTGTTTGTTTGTTTGTTAATGTTTAACACTTCCACGAAACAGTACGCTTGGTTTTAGCTTTTGCATATGCAATAATGCTGCGCTCGTTCGCTTATGTTTATGGGAGAAAGGTGGCATTTTATTTTTATGAAATAATAAACATAGCATAAACAACGTTTCAGTTCCCTTTTTCCTGGATATATTTTCCAACGATATAAACGGTTTTTTTAGTCTGTGTGTGTCTGGCGTCATACAAACCGAAGCTGTGTGTGTAGACGTTGAAATTGTGGATTTTTATGATGGTTTATCTCCGCGAGCTGTCGAATCGTGCAAGGATGCATTTCGCTTTGTGGCACGTGCACGGTAAACGGTAAACGTGTGTTTTTCTACGTTCGGGGTTATCAGTTTTTGTCATTTTCCGTTTTTCGGTATGATTCTGTGCACATAACTTTATGGAAGCTGTAGAAAATATTTTGTACACAATTTTCCGTTTTTATGAAGAATGTTTGGGGATTTTCGGGCAGCTCGGGGTAGTTATTTTAAACTCACGGAAAAGATTTTCGTTCGTAAAGTATATGTGAAAGTACATTTAAGTTGCGATAATCGGAATTTTGATTAAATAATAAATGGATGTATAACTCCCGTTTTTTAAAACATTTTTTAATGCATGGAAGAAAAAGGAAAAGGCAAATGCTTGTCCTTTTTTTCGCATTTTCCACATTCGCACACTCATCAGACGCGTGCTAGCATAAACACTCATTAAGTATTGAGCGTTTTGGTGTTGTACAGTGTGGTATTAAACGGTGGGTTTGTTTGGATCTGTTTGAAGCAGATTTAAAAACAAAACTAGGCAAAACATACACATTTGCTCTCTCTCTCTCTCTCTCTCTCTCTCTCTGCAACACACACACATAAAGCAAGTGAAGGAAAACCGTTGCGATTGCGTTGGGCGCATGTTGGACCCGTGGGTTGGTTGTGTTTTTCATTCGCGGGCGCAGGCGATGTTGGGTTGGTGGGTTAGCTATTTTATGCACAAGCACAAACCCAACCCGAAGCGCAAGGTGACCACATCAAACGAGCACTGGGTTGCCCTGGGGATGGTTATGTTTTGTAAAATAACGTATATTATGCGTTTTTTTAATAGGGATAAATAAAGTCGCTTGTGGAGAGGAAAAACAGTTGCCACATAATGTGGAACTTTGGTTTGGAGGGAGTAAATTTATAAAATTTAAACAAGTGCTTCTCATGCTGTTCATAAAGCATATTTTTGTGTGTGCTCGCGCGCGTGTGGGGTTTGGTAGATTATTAATTATGTTTGATTATTACCTAAGTAAACGTGGCATAGTGCAAGGTCCCTTTCAACACAATGCGTGCCCTTTTGTGTTTTTATTATGGTGGCACCATAAAAAAAACGTCCGGAAACGTAATTCTGAAACACACGACTCCGGTTGCTGTTCACATTTGAAGTTCAATAATAAACACAAAGCATTTAATATGGTGCCCGCTGGCCAACCAAATGCACAGTTTTCTGGCAGAACAATTATCCTTTTTGTTCGCTACGCGTAAATAAGCATCCTTGGTGGTTTTCGTCATTTTTTTTTTTTGGTTTATTTTGTTCCACTCGCCAACTATTTTCGCACATTCCCAATCACGAAACTATTTTTCCGGCACATTGAACCAAAATCGGGTCGGAAAATTTCAACCTCAATCAGTGGAACATAACAAAAAGAAAGAAAATAATAAACCCCCCCACCTCATCACATGGTAAGCTCCAACGGGTGTACATTTATCGCGCAATGAGCAGCGGATAATTAACGGTGAGTAGCCGCTATTTATCAGGCTCGCAAATAGTGGTTTGCTCCCGGTGGGGGCTGTTTTTTTGCAAATGAAAATAAAGAAAAAAATTAGCGATTCATTCATTTATTCATTTCGGGTGGTTTGCTACGCCACGAACTGGTGCATGGATTTTCCGCGCATTTTCTCGCCCTACTTTTCCGGATCCGGCCCTCCACCAATCGGGCTGGGATGGGATCGTGAAAGGCGAACGAACGATCATCATCAGACTCCCCAACCGATACCGTAACTGTGTTTGAATGTTTTTGTTTCCCTTTTTTCCCAACGCAAAATTTAAACAGATCGAAAAAACACTTATCGGACATTAAATCATAATTACTATCTCCATTTCATAACTATTAATTCCATACCTTATCTAGATTTGGGCATTGTCCATCTGATTGGTACGCTACGTTTTTGGTTGCTTGGGGACACTAATTTTGCGTCTAAAATCGCTTTTTTTATACTGCGATAATAACTCATCGCTTAATAATGCGTAATTATTCCAACACAAGCGTGAAACAGCGTGTGTGAGTAGAAAAGTTTGCAAAAAATAAATCGTCCGCACTAAAAATGTTCCAATGTGAGCCACAGACCAATAAAACACAACCCATAGGAAAATGAATGTGGTGAGACGGCACTGTAAATGCAGACTTTTGCAAAGCCAAAACCCTTAACCGACATCACCACCGGACGATCCGTTATACGCGCAGGCAGCGGACTCGTCGGTTTCGGGTGACTCATTATACTGTTTCCGTTATACACATAACGCCCGAACCCCCACATGTCCGGTTCGCATCAAGAAGGCATATCATATGTTCAACCACCTTCCCCAGTGCAGGCGGGACAGTAAAAACGGGTGTATAGCAAACTGTCCGGGCAACTTCATTCCGTCATTTGTTCCGTTTCGATTCGCTTTCATTCGCTTGCGGAAAAATTATGCACCAGAGCCGGTGTATTATTTGGCGTAACGCTCACCACGCACGACCATCCGCACCGCTACTCACCGGCCCTTCTTTATCTTTCGGTCGGTTACGTGCACACTTTTTGTGAACCGGATCCGAATCGGCCGACTTTTCGGCGGACTGTGAGGACTGTAGCGCGCACCAAAAGCAAGCAGCAAGAGAAGAAACAGACGTCTGCGCGGAAAGGCAAAAATAAAGGCGAAGCGAAGCGAACGGACGCTTTACAGAACCGCAAAATTATATGGCATGGCGCTGCTGTTGTTACTGCAGCATGAAGTTTTTCGGCTGCTTTATTTTATTGGCGCACTTCTCGGGGGCTGGGGTGGGTTTGGGTGGGTGGTTGGATTTGTTTTGCGCTTCGTCGGATGGTTTATGAGTAGACCGTTTTGTTTTTTTCTTCGGCCCTGGTCGGATAACTTTTCACCTCAGGCCTCAACAGATTGGAGTGGTCCGTGGTGCGGGAAGTTTGCAGTTTAGAAGTCCCTACTTGGTTGAGATTATCCATTTCATTCTAATTTGATCCAAACGATCCGTTTTGCTTTTTTTGGTTTTGTTCCTCCCAGCTCAATCCTTCTCACTGTCGGTAGTGAGAGGAAACTCCCCAGCAGAGCCGTGGTAAGGTAAACAGTACCAAATTATATGCTTACCCGGGCGAAACCGTTTTATGTGCGTCAAAAAGCGATGAGGAAACGATGGATTATGCTGTTTGGTTTCGTTTTTTTTTTTTAAATCCAACAGTTCGCTAAATAGAACCGACCTCTGTTGCACAAAGTTCATACCACACTGCCATCAAATACGTACACCCGTACACGTCGTAACGTCATGAGTTGCACATTTCTTTCTCTTTTTTTCGTTCCGTTCGCTGCATCGCTAGTCGCTAATTATGCTGCCATGCAGCCATCCCAGGCGATGTGCAGCGCGTTTGGTGAAGGCTAAATTTGCAAACCGCTCAAACTTGCCAAAGGACGACGTCTAGACAGATATTTCCTGGCTATCGTGCCGGTTGAGGATCGCGGCTTGAGGAGAGAAAATGGGAAAAAATAAAATGAACTGGGGGAAAGCGACCAACCAAGCTACCATATGATTATTTGGTGGAAAGGTCGAAATAGGAGCAAATAAATTAGGAAGGCGTTTTTTCTCCTTTTCTCCACCTTTTGTGCCAACCCCATCGTTGTTAGGCAACTATTTTTGGACGAAGAAGGCCTCAGTTTTTATAATACGGGGTAGGTTCCACGGGGTCAACTGGTTCGCTCAAATTTGCTACGCTGACGCGACCACTAGCAATCATTTCGAGGGTTTTTGTTTTTGGTTTTGCAAAATGCCAATGGGAGTGTTGCTAATGATGGCGCGTTCCGTCGGTTTTGGGTATGGCTTTACTACCAACCAGCAAAAGACTGCTTTCGAGGCCTCGAGGCTGCTGGGTGTGTGTTATTTTTTATTGGCGCGGTGTTTATTTGATTGACCACAGCGAATGACGGATGATGCCACTTTCTTCTGGTGCGGAGTGGGCTGGGTAATTATTACGTGATTTTATGTTTCCATTTGAAGTTGGGTACAATTTTAAAGTTTGAGATTTGTAGCTTCATTAGTCACTGCTTTATGATTCGGGTTGTTTCATTTAGCCCCGTTTGGTCAATGGCGCCAGAAGCATTTTGTCTGTATTTGGCGTGGTGAGAGAAGTTGGTCCTGATGGTGTATGTGTTAAGATCACGGGGATATAAAGTTGCTGTTTATTACATGGCAAGTTCAATTCTCGTTATGACAAGTTGGAAGAGATTTATAATTTGTCGTTTTCTTTAAATCACAATTCAATTGAGGCATTATCATTTGAATTTTTCACATTATTACACTTGTATTCATTACAATCCGCTTTGAAAACTTCGGTGTTTGATACATCATACAGCAAGAAAGAAAGGAAGATTGTATCACAAAGCATATTGTTTTGCTTTGAACCCGTCAGTGGCTCGGCCGACCTTTTGATATCGTCTCGCGTGCATCCAATTTATCGATAATATGAATTAGAATTCAATCCCCGTATCCTCTTCTGCCTCTCTGCTTCCGTAACACATATTGCGCCATGCGTTGAATTAGATTATCAGCCAGTGGTATATCGGTATCGGTGCATGAAATCATCTCACTTTGTTCGCACACCGCGCACGGCACGATGCGCTCTGTTATCGCTGAAGCGTGAACAACGTTCGAACGCCTTTATGCTAATTTATGCTGGTATCGNCGTGCATCCAATTTATCGATAATATGAATTAGAATTCAATCCCCGTATCCTCTTCTGCCTCTCTGCTTCCGTAACACATATTGCGCCATGCGTTGAATTAGATTATCAGCCAGTGGTATATCGGTATCGGTGCATGAAATCATCTCACTTTGTTCGCACACCGCGCACGGCACGATGCGCTCTGTTATCGCTGAAGCGTGAACAACGTTCGAACGCCTTTATGCTAATTTATGCTGGTATCGAGTAACACTTCCACGGCAACAATGCAACGCATAGGGGAACAAGGGAAACTTCCTTCCTTATTCACATCTTCGACGACTGTTTTGCACGCGTCCCGGTAAGGGAAACGTTTTTGTCGTAGGGTTTTTTCTTCAAAGCCTCGCGTGTTTGGTTCCGTTCGTACGGTCCGGATTTCGGGTGCAATAAGTCTATAGAATTTCCGCCTTTTATGAGTTCTTTAATCATCAAGCGGAAATCTGCTGGTAGAACGGTTGTTTCTGGTGCTGAAAATTTGCAGTCGCTTGTTTTGGAAGCGCCACTTCTAATCCGCAACGGCACGTTTTGTGCTACAAACGTAGACTTCCGTTCGGTAGCCAAAGATGGAACCGTTTCCATGTGTTCTGCTCCCCAAAGCGATTCGCAAGTCGCGCGAAAGGAATGAAATGAATGGATATAAATTCGCACGGGCAACGCGGTCGGAAAGTAATGATCACCATCACAAAGGCGCACAGACCGTGCATCGTGTTCGAATCGCGGCCCAACATAATCGATGACACTTTGGCGCAAAGTACGTTGAACGAAAGTATTACGCTCTTATTTATCTTTTGCTTCATGCATCGATACCTTTGCCTCGTATCATGCTTCGATGGCCACGAACTGGGTAGCCCTTGGCAGCGTAATACTCTGCGACAACCCAGTGTGTGTTCACGCCGAAGATCCAAAGTTATCTCCTCCCAAAGGGATGTAAGGGATGAAGCGAAACAGTGGGCCCCCCATCATATATGTGTAGTGCCCTCACGGAGCACCAAACTTTATCACCCGAGACAACTTCATCGTGAATGAAACCTTTGGAACCGGGGAAGAACAACGTAAAGGCCTGGTAACTCGAAAAGGTACACCCGATTCGCATGAAAAATCGTCGCCTCTTCATCTTCTTGTTTGGCGCTGCGGTGCAATGCACCGCTAGGGGTAGTGGGAGTGTCGGTACTTTTCTGCATTATTTCCTTTGTACTTCATGTTCACCTGTTCGCTGGTGGCTGATTCGGCTTCGATAAACCGGTTGATGCAGAATGATCGCATGTGTGCGATCCGAAAGGCACACGTATTCCGGATTGCTGTGTGGCCGGTACCGAGAGCGGGACCTGGAAGAGTGAGTACTTGATTTTCGGACGACGTCCAATCTCGGCAAGGGCATGGGTATTTAACGGACGCGCCGACGGAGCGTAATGAAGGGAAAAACATAGCTCCACAAGTTCAACATGAACCGCGTTGCCTGATGCCGTACAGGTGCTTGTGTTGTTCTTGGTCGTTATCGAGGTTTGGGCAGAGTGAAAGTTGCATTACAGTGAAGATCATACAAATCGACAACGATGTTTTGGATCTTTCGTTGATATGATATCAAACTTGTAAAACGATGTTTTTGAGACATGTCCAAAATGTTTTTTTCCTCACTGTGTTGATCAGTTTTTCAAGAATTCCAATGCACGCTGTCAACGAAGTAAACGAAAAATTTGTATTATCTAATTGAAACTACTGAAACTTTCAATTATTTATAGAGTTGTTTTTACCATATTACACTAATGAGAAGGTGTATACAAATCTCAATACTTGCGTCACAAACTTTATCTCCACGATATCGTCCACGACTGTAATTACCGCATTTGTAGCTCAGCAGAGATACCGCTTCCTGGACATGTTTGCTTCCGTACCGGGTGCTGTTCGTTAGTTCACAATCCATTTCCTTTCGCCAAACAACGAAGCGGGCCACGTTTTAACGTCCGGTATCAGTAAGAGCACATACACCTACCGTCCAACACTGCAATAAACGTGATAGAACGAAGAACACACCTTTGCATTGGCGCGATGGTTGCAACGGGCAAACCGGAGGTCTTTCCCCGTGCCCTAATGGTACGAACAGTTCGGTGCGTCCGGTTCGAACCGTGGCCGAAAAGTTGTTGTTTGGTGTGAGTTTTCCAAAATGGGTGTGTAGTTTTTCCCCATTCTCTCCCAATCCTTTGCCAGTGCACGTTGATAACAGCAACAACCGTCTCTACGATGCCATGTTGGGAGCCATCGGTGAAAGGGTCTTTGTTTTCCTTCGCACCAGCAACTCTGTCGGTGTGGGCTCAAACTTGCACTGCCAAAAGGCGTGTTTGCGCCTTTCACTCATGTTTTTTTTCGCATTTAAACAACAAAGCGCGTGGACAATCGTGGGTGGAGAAATAGAGACAAAAGCGCTACCGAGGGTTGAGAACGTTGTTCGAAGGGAGTGAAACCAAAATAGCGAAGGAAAAAAAACATACACACACAGAAGCTTTGATAAGGAACACGACCCGGAACCGTTTCTAGGAATCGAATTCGGTCCGGTGGAGAGCTTAGCTAGAAACTAGGTGGACCGTTGTCAATAGGTGGGAAAATCGAATGAAATTTTTATTTCTCCACCGTTTCGTCGTCGGGCGCAGTGGAAGTTTCGTTGCTTAATCTACATTATGGCCGCATTATATTGGAAGCTCTTTGCAGCTTCCCATTGCTACCCAGCAAAACGCCAACACAGGAAGTCTGTTGTGACTTTCGCGGCCCATTCGGATTTGGCTTCTATTATGCGGGAAAATGCACTCCACCTCGCTGTCTGTCCGGTTTTATTTTTCCTTTTCATCCGTTGCCACCGTGCCTGAATGGAAAATAAGCTTTCCAGCGTGCGGATTCTCGGGCCAGTGTTTGGCTTGTGCATTTGAGTGGAAAATGGAAAAGTGAATGGAACCGAGTTGCATCAATGATGCTGTGGCCCGTGTTACGCAGGGATGGCGAAGCGGGGATGGATGTTATCGATGTGATAGAAAATTGCGTTTTTCAACGTGGCTTGTTGCTCTTTCGCACGGCAGTGTGTATCGGCTATGACCGAAAAAGTCATTTTCCAATTCGCGGATGATCAAAGCGGACAAATTTTTTCCTTACTTTAGATCGCATCCCACTCTCTCTTTTCTCTATTCTCTCTCTCTCTTACTCTCTCGTTCTCTCTCTAATCGTTAGAAAAAACAGACAAAAAAGAATATAGAATAGCAGTAGTTGGTATGAGTATTTTTTCAAACGACACTAAAGTGACAATATTTTAGCAGATCTGTCTGTCAAAGCAAAGTGACAGCTGGCCTCCGGTAGCGACGCTAAGCCCTGGTATAGACGTTTCGTGGGCTTTTTGGCTTTTTACTGCTTTGCATGTTGTGCCTATTTCCATTGCTCTGTCTTTACCCTTAAAACCCCTGGAACTCTGATGCTGGTAATTCCATGTAACGACAACGGTAGTGTGACGCTTTACACCATTTGTTTGCAATGTGCGGTGCCGTTTCTGCTTTATTGCCGTGTGTCGTTGAATGTTTATTGCAGTGCTGTTCCTGCACAGCTGCAGAGAATTGATTTTTCGTCTGTCTGATTTCGGATCGCATCATGTTCAGGTTCGTTAGCGTCATTTCGTAACGGCACGATCGATCGATTGATTAGGATAATGTTTTTATTCGAGAAGCGAATAGATGTTTTGTTGTGTAACGGTTGAGTGAAAAATCGTAGCCAATTTTGAAAACGATACAATGGAAACTGAAGCGTATAATTAAGAGAGGAAACATTTGTTTGTTTTGTGTTTCGTCTGTTTGCTGTTGCAAAATATGAGCAAAAACATAAATGAATTGTATATGATACGCATTTAATAGTAGCTTATTCCTGAAATATTTTTAGCTTTCGTTATCAATTCGCGTATTGCTTTTAAATTGACGATCAATCACAAAAAAAAACGGAAAGCATCCATTTTTTCAATGCAACACAATTAGTGAACAATTACGTTGTTGTACGTTTGCGTGTTTAACATCCATTATAGCATTGCAAATGGTCGGAAAACATGCCAAAAATGATGTTTGCAATTTCACAACTTTAGCTACTGAGAACATCCCCAATTTTTGATACATTTCACCCTTGGCTGAAAGAATCGACAGGCAAGAATAAAAAAACGCGCTCATCCAGCTCACGGAAAAACACATTTATCGCGTGCGGTCGGTATTGACTTCCGGTGAAATTTGTTTGCAATTTGCAACCGAACCGTACGAAAAGAATGAAGCGATTTGTGTCTAAAGAATGCACCCTGAAGTTCTCCGATACTCGTGATCCCGTCAGCAAACTATTGCCATTAAAAGCAAAACATACGAATGGAAACAGCGAGGCAAAAAAAAGGAACCAAACGGCTAAAGATCAAAGATGTAGCGTTTCTCGTGCCTAGACATGGAGCAGCCAAGCTCGAGACACATGGCGCCAACGGTTAAGTTCTCAAGCCGCCAGAGTGGTCGACGGTTCTTACTGTCGGCGTCAAGTAGAGGTCTTATCGGTGTAATTAAATCATGCTGCTGCGCTGCGCTGGTGTGCCCATCAACTTCCCGTGAATCGATTCAATTTTTATTACATTCTCGCCTTGTACGGCCGGATAAGGGAAATTTTTGCTTTTCCCCGATCGGCATAGGGAAGGAAAAAATGAACAACAACACTAAAGGCGCCTCGTTTATTCACATTCAAAACGTGTCTTCGTTGTTTCGTTCCATAGCAAACATTGGACTTTGCTTTTTACCCTAGTGGTGGCACTCATGTTTAGATCGCTATCGGAAGGAAATTTGCCTCACACTTGAATGTTTTGTTTTCTTCGATAAAAGAAACTGTATTTGTGGTCGTATGGAAAATATGGCTGCGGTATCATTATTTAGATTATGCAAATTGTTAGAGAAAAGTGTAGCTTGTTTTCCTTTTTGCTTTTTTCTTATTTTTTGTAACGTTGAATGACTTTTTTGCTTTCTTTCGACCGTCAATTCATTTGTTAACGATGCTGCACACAACGTTCATAAATCATACCATAACATTGCCCATAAATCGTGTCACAAACATTCGGTGCTCTGATGTGCGCATCCCACAAAAAAGAATTATTGCTTCGAAAAATTTAGTTTAATCTGCGCATAGATGCGAATGGACAAGTGGAGAGCAGAGCGAAAGAATGAAATAAAGAATCAAATGAATTTAGCCCCTGCAGTTGGTGAGCGATACAAAAATAAAAAACGACGAGTTTTTCCTACCCATCAAAAACGGATGATATAAAAACAAACCTCGAATTTTTTCAACTATTTTTTCGGTGTATTTTTCGTTCCGTCCAGCAGCTTGCCCAGCCTACACCGGATGATATGAACGCGAATCGAACATGTGACTGACGGATTTATGGTGTGATAATCCTTCTGCTGCTAGGTTTTGTTGTTTCTGCCGGTTGTTTTTCGGTTGACTGGATGTGGTTTTTTGAGTAGCAATGTTTTCGGTTTAGGTCTTGCATTTGACTTCACGTTCTTTGGTTTGGTGATATGCAACTGTTGTACTTTTTTTTCTCGATGGCATTGTTGGGACTCGGTTGTCACAATTTCAGTGTACATTTTTGTTGTTGTTGAGTGGACTGAAATGTCATTGAATATGTGGCGAATAAATCATTGTTTCTGTTTTTCGAGGGCTTTTGAGTGGAGCTTTGGATTTTTAGGTAGAGCCTTTGTGTCCTAAACTCACATGACGAACTCGGAGTTGGACGAGTGTGCTTGAACATTAGTCATACTAAATACCTAAGGTGTCTGTGACAAGGTATCCCTTCTCGGGGGATTTGTGCTTTAGTGCTCAAATTCTTGCTAATCCAATGCTTTTTGTTTGGAAAATGAAACGACTTCCACATCGACTCACAAAAACCCAAACAGTTGACAGCAAAAGTCACTCCGACGCTTATCGTTGGTACACAATCCAGCTGTCTTTTCCGGTGTACGAAAGATGTGCAGGAATGCGACATTGATTGGAAGGCATTGGGAATTGCGCAAAAGAAATGATTCACCTCCAGCAATCAAGCGTAAAACGCAAATCGAACACTAAAATGAGCTTCCGTGTGTGGAGTTATCTGACGTTTGAGATCTTGTAAAACAATTTCATTGCATACGGCTTGTCAAAGCACCGCAGCATCGTTTGAAGCGTAGAGAAAGGCACCGGATTATTTGCTGCCGTTGGCTGCGGTACTGACTTTTTACCAAACGTGTTGCCACTGAGGCCTAACGGAAGAGTCTAAAGAGCAGTTCGCTTTTGTGGGATCTAATACACCTTGCGGGAATCGGATGTGCATGTTGGAACGTTTCTTACCTTTCGCTTTCGACGGCAGTAGCTGGCATGAAGTTCTTGTCTACTGATGGCTGTCAGTTGATGGACACAGTCTACGTGAAGAAACTCTATACGCTTTGGGGAATAAACCAAGATGCAACGTAGTTAGTTAGGGGGCTGGCAATGGTGTAGACCTCTCGGGACTTCGTCTTCCAAGCACCATTAAAAAAAAAAACAACCAGCCTTAATGGAAGAAAGTTATTAAGCGAACAAGTTCATCGATCGTAAGGTGAACCAATGCGTAAGTTTTTGCATTAAACCGGGGAGATTTTCAACCGTCGAAGTGCATCAACTTCCCGACCTTTCTATCACTTGCACCGATTCTCCATTCTGACTCA
This sequence comes from Anopheles rivulorum, assembly GCA_018908115.1. NCBI lineage: Eukaryota > Metazoa > Arthropoda > Insecta > Diptera > Culicidae > Anopheles > Anopheles rivulorum. The sequence continues at coordinate 24,863,645 of STHB01000003.1, read as the reverse complement.
TGTTCCATTGGGAAGATGAATGGTAGATTTCAGCAAGAGGGAAATAACTCACCAAAATTATGAATGGAGAAGCGATCGTGACTTTCCTGTAGCCGTGCTGAAGAATCACTCGAGAGCATTGGAGCGTCGGGAGCGTCATATTCAGCCGAGCTTGGTGTTTAAGGTTCCTTAAAAGTTTTCTCCTGTGCCTTCAGGTGGGGGAACTTTTTGACCGGTTTTGTGGAAAGTTGTGCGGAGCGTTATGTGTGTGTGTGTTTTATTTTTCTTCTTCCTTTGCTTGAACTCTGTTCATCCTTCTTCGGTGTTGGATGGAAGATGAAAGCATATTTTAACCGTAGAATGGGAGTCAGTTTCTCGAACAAACATCCATCCTGGACACTGTCTGGTGTAGGTGAGCGAGTTGGTTTGGAATTATAATTTAGTTTCGCTGTAGTGCAGAAGTGACGGATGCGATGACGGAACAGGGCAAAACACTTGCGAGCGAGCGTTCGAGCAGGACGTGGCGCATTGGGTGAAAGTTGATTCACGGTTGGCAAGGTGCGTTGCAGATGAATTATTCGCCACCAGAACCACCAAGGCAAAAAACAGGTGGAATATGGTATTAGAGCATCTTGGGGGTTTTGTGGACGAACGTCCCTGTTGAGTGGAAAATGTTCAATGGTGATGGAGTGAAAGGTTATTTTTCGTGGGAAAGTGGCTACAGAATCACTCGTCAAAATGGTATGGGTGTTCTGTCGGCATTTGGAAGTATTTGTGTATGCAATTTTGCAACAGTTGATTAGCTGATTATAAATCTGTCAGTTCCTTTTTGTGGATGAAGTGCTTGTTGACTGACAGCTGTTTGGAGACTTTGGGAAATTGGTTGAGTAGCAGTTTGTTGTTCCGACGTATTAAATAGTGCAAAAGAGCAGTTTTAGTAACTCAGTAACGGGAAAAAATCATTTTCTGTTAAAAAGTCTGGTAGAAAAGCGGCTCACAGCATTTTGCTAATGGATCACTTTATTATTCGGTACCAGCTAGTTCCAGATTTGGGGGCGGCTCGGTGGTGTATTTGGAAACGGCGCTAGTCCCTACCACGACCGGATCGGGTTCAAATCCCATCCGGACCGTTCCCCCGTAGTGAGCACTGACTATGCAACTACGTGGTATCTAATAGTCTAGTAAGCCATTTGATGGCCGGCATGACCTGGTAGGTCGTTAAGCCAAAGAGAGAGAGAGAGTAGTTCCAGATTTGGTCCTACTTAATGTAAGAAGTTTTTTGTCCCTCCAATCTTTTGTTCCTGTTGACAGGACGACACACCAAAACCTACCTGTCAGTTATGAAAACATGGTCGACTTTTTATGAGGTAGCAAAGAAAAATCTCAGTTCCTGGCGTAAATTTCCGGGATTACTTCCTGCCTTTTTCGACAGCAACATGCTTCCCTTACCTTCGAGCGACGTTTCGTCAGTTTTGCGTGCTCTTTTGGGGATTTAGTGTGGAATCGCCATGAATTAAGTATGAATCCATCTTCCCAAAAAGCAACGTCNGGTTGCACAAGATGATGCTTGTGTCGGATGCAGTCTCATGCAATAACGCCTCCCATGAACTGATCGCTTTCTTTGCCAACTTCTTAGACGATCAGAGCATAGGCGGGTGAAGCAAAGGGCAAGTTTTGCCCGAACGCCTCTGAAGTGGTTCCAGCACACAGTCTCCTAGCGAAGGAATGAAAGAAGAGCAGTTTACAATCTTTGACATGGTGGAAACAAGAAAAAGCATTCGCGTTGGGGTTTTATGAGTCATGATGCCGCCGCATGCAGGAAACTGGTGTGATGAACTGTCTTGAACTCTCGTCTCGTCGCGATTGTTTTGAACCGCACGCATTGAGGGATGCGTAAAATCCATTGCTCGATCCGTGTTTCATCCGTGCGCATCCTGTCGAGGGAAAACAATCTCTGTTTTATTGTTCTTTCGTTATTCTACGCAGTAGAAAAAGGCCCATTCTGTTGAATAGTTTCGTTGGAATCGCTAGCTTGGATTTATTTACTTCAATTTAATGAGATTTGAGTTTTTAGCTACAAGAAGCTTAAGTTATGGATTATTACAGTATATATATAGCTCAGGACATGATCGACAACGCTTGGTATAACCAAACCAAGGAAGGAAAGAAGGAAAAGTACTTCTTGAATCTCTTTTTCTATTAAACAGTAAATTAATATAAATTAAAGTCTGATGTGAACGTTTAATGCATCGAATTTAAAATGCTTTAAATCGAAATTTTTATATAAACCTATAAGTAGATACATTTCAATAAGCATTTAAAATCATCTCATCACTTGGACACAAATACAGGTATTCATCTAAAATTTAGTCTGTGATAGTGGTTGATTTCGCTAAGCATCAGATGAGTCTTTTTCACACTAACACTTCGCGCAAAAGAATATTTCTTTTAGGCACAGCTGACCAAATAAAAAGTAAATTTGGATGAATTTGCATGATCCACTGCTTAGATTTGTTTAAAAATATACTATTAACCAGAGACAAACTGTGGAAAAATCCTAGCTCTAGGTATTGAATCACATAATTATTTTTAAGATTTCACCACATTTGGCGGCTCAGTTACAGAAATGAGTAAGTAAATTAAAATACAAACCTCGTCACTATCGTGTTGCACTGCTGGTAACTGCTTAGTAAACTAATATCAACTTAGTTGACCAAGAGTAAATAATATATTATTTATAAACTAGAAAAAAAAAGTTGGCCAAGAAATATACCCGTCCATCATTTTTGATAACATGTGTTCAATCGGTTAGAGCTTTAAGAAATTGTTTTGTTGAGGTTTAAAACTATATTTATTTTTTTTTATTTCGGCCAACTTTGAAGTTTGAATAATAAATACATTAATATGTTGATTTGGGGCGGCTCGGTGGTGTATTTGGAAACGGCGCTAGTCCCTACCACGACCGGATCGGGTTCAAATCCCATCCGGACCGTTCCCCCGTAGTGAGCACTGACTATGCAACTACGTGGTATCTAATAGTCTAGTAAGCCATTTGATGGCCGGCATGACCTGGTAGGTCGTTAAGCCAAAGAGAGAGAGAGAGTAGTTCCAGATTTGGTCCTACTTAATGTAAGAAGTTTTTTGTCCCTCCAATCTTTTGTTCCTGTTGACAGGACGACACACCAAAACCTACCTGTCAGTTATGAAAACATGGTCGACTTTTTATGAGGTAGCAAAGAAAAATCTCAGTTCCTGGCGTAAATTTCCGGGATTACTTCCTGCCTTTTTCGACAGCAACATGCTTCCCTTACCTTCGAGCGACGTTTCGTCAGTTTTGCGTGCTCTTTTGGGGATTTAGTGTGGAATCGCCATGAATTAAGTATGAATCCATCTTCCCAAAAAGCAACGTCGGCACCGGAAGTGCAGACTAACCAAAAGAACCTGGCATCTTATTTAAATTCTTGTGATGCAAGCGCGAAAAAGCCACGGGTCCATCCCGGCAGGGCGAAGGTACAAGTAAGCATGTTATTTAATTTTGTCTCTCTCCCACCACCGAGTTTGGAAGGTGGCGTAGAACAACGGTTGACTTTACCGACCGTGAACCAGCAACCAGAGAAGAGGTGTAGAAAAAGTGTCTGGCTGTGAAGCTGCTTGCTGCCGCTTGCTGCTAACGGTGTCCATTTAATAAGGCTTTGGCGTTTAGGTGCAGAAATGCGAAGGGAGCATACGAACGGTATGCCAAAAAACAAAACACACCCCGCTATCAGGGCGCTGGGTATGGTCTTTCATGCTCGGAGCTATGTTTACACATGTTTTCATGACAAATAGAAGTCTTATTAAATCGTTGTTGCAATGCGCCAACCAAATGGTTCCTTTCGACTTCAAAGAATGCTGTTAAATGGAAGGAACAGCAGGTTTTTGGGGTGCCGAAGGTGGATAGGAAAGGGAAGGTTAGGGGCAAGTAAATAAAGGTTGAAACATTTACGAGAAAATTTTGCGCGCGATAAACAAATAGGTTCTGGCATAGAACCAGGTGAACGCAACCCTGTGCCCGGAAGGCGAATAAACATACCGGCCCAGCCCCGTCGCTGTTGGCTGGCAGCGAGAGTGTAAAATGAATTTTCAATTTGGTTCGCAGTCAACTCATAGTAGGTAGGAGAAAAGGTCCCAAAGAGAACATTTTGCATAGCATTTTTTTGTTCCAAATATAGTGTTAGAGGCACATTTATACCGATTCTAGCGTAAGGTCTGGATGTGAGGATATGTGGAAAAATTTACATACAAACCGAGTGTTTGCAACGTTTATACATGTTTAAATGCACTGAAACGTAGCATGAAGTGACTAAAAAATAAATTGCTTGATTATAAGAGTTATGCTAACAGAATAACGTAGAGCAATCAATTTCTAAATTGTTTGTATCGAGTTTTATTATTATTTACTGCCACATTTACACTTTAACCTCTCCCGCACCGGGATTGTTTCCTTTTCCCTGATAAAATTTTTCAAACAGTGCTCAATTACTCATACCACCATTTATCGGGTGAGACACCAAACACTTAAACAGATTGATTTGCAGCGATTTCTCACTCCCCCATCGTGGACGATTCACCTCGCACGAAAATAAACCTCAAAGCCATATAAGAAACTTTTATGCTGACGAGGAAGGGATTGGTCGAATGAAATTCAATCGTTGGTTTCATATTTCTTGGCGGTTCTCCCACCATCGTAGCATATGTTGGGGTTTCTTAGTAAAGTTTGGGGGTGGAAAAAAGAAGAAAAAAACACGGAAACTTGTGAATCATAATAAACGTAGGACACAATAACGTTTGTTGGGGAGGACATTAAAGACAGTAGACCGCTTTGCTAGAAACTGGGAAGGACAAAGGTACCGTCTTCCGATGGGTGGAGAAATACTCAACTTCCGACAGCTTGTCTAGGGGAAAGGCACACTGAAAGAAAGCTAGAAAGCCGACATTATGACGCCAAAGTAACAAATTATTATTATGTTCATTCCCTTTCGGCGTCTATCGGCTTGTATTGCATCTTGAACACTGCATAAAGTTGGAAAAATGTGCCGACCAAGCTATTGAATCCCCTTCTTTCTACCAGAACAAGCTTCACCACTAAATTATTCAGCGTAAAAACGTTGGCCGGGAGGAACAATACAAGAAAAGTACTTGTTTTATTTTTTTTAAATGAAAACAACACATACAATAAGTAAACGTGATGCTAATAATGCGATTAATGTTGCAACGTTCGCCGTCAAGCGTTTCGTTCTGCAGGTCACCTCACTGGGCGATCGTTCAAGTCTTTTGTATGGCGAAGCAATTCGCCACACCACCACCATTAGTCGGAAGGATAATGAACGAATACCGTCCAGCGATGAAGAATGTGTCCCTTGCGAACCGAGGCATTCATTTTCATCTTGATGAACCACAGCGAACGAAAGGACACGCGAGCGAAAGTGGGAATAGGACGCAGCACACGGGTCTGGCAGAACTGCTTTCGTATGCAAATGATTTATGGGTGAACGACAATAAAACACCCTATTGAGTTTGGGAAACTTTCTGCGCTCCCATGGTGGCTTATCACGATGAAAGAAGTGGGAAAATTTAATGTTTTCATTAAACGTAAAAGCAAAATGCTTTCACAGGTTTTTATTTTTCCTGTCACCTCGCGGGCGTTTGTGTGATTGTGTGTGTCCGTTTGGTGTGTAATTGAAATGCCTTTCCCTTTTATGCATACCTTTATTTCTACCCCCATTTACTGGGCGTGGAATGTGATTGTAATGAAAATAAGCAAGCATTTCTCGTGTTGCCGTTGTAATGCCTGGAATGTGTGATGTTTAACGCAATTTGATCGTTGATTTGTTTGATTTTATTTACCATTTCCTGTGTGGCGTGTTGTTCGGTGTGTACTGAAGGCACGCTTCTGTGTGTGTGTGTGCTCGTTGAAAAACGAGGTGAAAATCCCTTTCGTAACATACACGGTCGAACACGAAGCCTTATTTTGCATGCCAAACCCTCTGCAAACGGGAACGGCAGCCTGCCATCCGGTAACGCCCTACCCATTTTCCCTTTTTTGCTTATTGTACGTGACAATAAGGTGCAAGACGGCTTTCTTTTCCACCGTACCACGTTCGGCAAAACCCGAAGAAAGGTTTCTTCTCAATCAAAAGCATCTCGTGGGGTTGCTCGTGAACGGAGCAAAACTTTCACCCCATGCTAAACAGAGCGACCAGGGCAGGATTTTTTTTTCTTCGCGCAGAACCAATTTTAATGAACGATCCTGTGGCAGGATCAGAGACTGGAAGAGACAAATAGTAGAGAAGGGCATTCTGCTTTTGGGGTTTGAACTTCACTGCAGTCACCGGAACTGTAGAAGGGACATCTGACACACGAGCTAGCCGCTGAAGCGTGTTGAAAATAAGGTTTTAATCGAAGTTTCTGACTGACGACATGGGTTTTTAGCATGTTGAAAAACATAGAACTTTGAACTGCGAACGGAGGGTACGTAGGGGACATGGAAGTGGTTCATTAAATTTGAATATTGCCCTTTCCGCGTGAATAGAGCGTTTGTTTGGTTGAGCAAATTAGAGGGAAGCAAGAAATTGTAGCAAGAAATAGGATAAGGTATACAGTTCTGCTGCTGCTACTGCTGCTGTTCATCAGAAACAGTAGTAAGTTTCAGGAAACAATTAAAAACAGAACGGGATGTTTTGGGGTTCCCCTACTGGCTGGGTGAGGAGACTCTGTACATAATTTATGCACACATCATAGCAGATGGTGTGTTAGATGATGGAAAGGACGCTGTAAATGTTGATTTAGTCCACGGAGAAGAAAAGGTTTCAATAGGGATAGTGATGGTGCCTTTTTATTGGACACCTTGTGGTGCTTAAGGCGTGAAACTTAAGCATAAATATTAGATTAACATCTTGAAAATCTAATTTGCTAGCCGTATTCGTAAAATGGTTGTGTTTTCTTCGTTTTTTAATATTTTTTTTCTTTTTTCAGGTGAGTCCTACATTTTCTGAGATGTTTAAATATTTCTAGGGTAAGTGCTAAACAATTTTTGTTCTTGGAAATTTTTATCCAGCATCAAAAATACCCATTATAACTTGAAGTTCTATTTTTATACCGTTGTTTGACGAAGAACCACGGTTAGAAACAATTTAATTAGAAGGCGCTAACTGTGTCCAGCGTGGCCCAATGACGCTTAGAATTCACCCTGGGTCCTTCTGGAAAGCACCAAAAACCATTACTTTTGAATCCGGTTCCCTAATCCAATACGGAATGCCTGAAGGCAATAAATTAGAGACGGCACTGTCTGTGCTCCCATCTATCGCTTTCCTGGAAAAACGTTCCTGTTCCGAAACGGGGAACGAATCCCTCCCATTAGCATCCTATCGAAGCCACTGCCGTTGTGAAGCTGTGAAGCTGTGATTCACCTTAATTTCCTTAAAAGGATCGATTTATCTTTGGATACCCTCGAGTGTTCCTTGCTCTCGTCAGCTTTTCGGGCATCTGGAACGAACGAGATGGGGCAATTTATTACTGGTCGATGTGCGAGAAGTTTTGCTTCGTGTTTCGAACAAAAATCGATGAGTCGTGATTGTCGATGAGTCATAAAGTATCGTGTCAAGGGGGTCCATCGAGCAAAGTTCTATGGAAAAATAAAAGCGAAATCCCCGTGTACGTAACTCACGATGCAAGTACAAGTGTAAATAAAGATCACATTCGAAACTGGCTCCATGGTCTAGTGGCTCAAACATCAGATTAATGTAGCTGAGGTTGGAGATCGAATCTCAGCTTCTTGTGATAAAAATGTATCACATATATGTCAGGACTTGCTAAGAAAATTAGCAAACTTTTTTTTCCGATAATATTAACATTATCGATTAATTGAAAATTGGTTTAGTGTCATAAGAAGCCATTCTTATCTTCGAACAATATTAGAAAAAGATCACTCTCACTTCACTGGTGGTTAATGCTTAAATTTTTTTCCGTTTTTTGGCACGGACATTTCCACTTTTTTTCTGCACCTGATGCACCTTTAGGTCACCTTGAAAAGATGCTTTTCATTTGCCTTCTACCTTTCTTAACCCATTTTCGGCAATTCGGAAGCCCAGAGACAGGGTGTTCGCCTTGCCTTCTGTTCACTCTCCTGCAGGCACCCGTGTTGCCCGGGTCATGTTTCAATGCTTTAACCTCATTTAAACGTAAAGAAGCAACCAAAGAAAGTGGCGGGATGGCTTGGGTTGCTCAAGGTGCAAATTGAGGTCGCTGCATAGTTTGCCATTTCCACCACCAGAAATACTTGGCACGTTTTCGTTCGTTCGGTTGTGTTGTTTCCTTTTATCTGTATTGTTGGTTGTTTTTGTTTTCTTTATTTTTCCATCGGCATTTTTTAATCGATATTTGCACCTTCCCTTACACGAATGCAAGTGCAAACGATGTAACGATTCTGTTTCTTTATCGGTGCATTTCGCTTCACTGCGTCGGGAAAGCGATAAAGATGAAGCAAGCGAATTGCAATTGCTGAAGGAAATGAAAATATCATCGATAATTGCTCTTCTGGTGCGATTCTTTCATTTTGCTGTTACAGCTTCCTTTTGTTATACGATGGGGAAGCATGTTTTGTTTCGAAATAAAGTTTTTTGTTTCCCATATTTGATCGATACGTTCAGGAATGGGAGTTGATTGGTAGAGACCTTTAACGAAGCGAAGGGAGAAAAATAAATATAACACAAAAAACCGATACGATAAATATAAATACCGGTGTTGTAGTACGTATAAAATTTATGGACTCACTCAATCTCCCCATTCCCATACAGAGTGCCCCAAAGTATGTTGTTTTGCATGCAATCGCACAAAAAGCATAAGTTCATTGGCATTTTAGCAAAAACAAAACAAAAAAACAATGGTGCAACGCACGCTTAAAGCTCTCGCACGAATTTGTTTTGCCAACAAATCATTCGCACGGCCGCTTTAATGAAACAGCTTTTGCTGTTATGTTTATCCCCTTGATCCCGTTTAATGATGCTGTGCGCACATACGGACGTACACCTCCCCAGAAAAAAAAATCGGGTAGATCGACGGTTGCACTTTAAAAAAGCAATCCTCAACACAGTTGTAAAAATTAGCGGGTACCGCGATGAGTTACAAATCACACACGGTTCTGTTTTATTCCCGCCAATTCCCGCCGTCAGTCTGTTTGTGTGGTGATAAAATCTCGTACTGATGTTTATACAATAATGGATGGATCGGGATGTATGAAAGAGTTAATGTTTTCGTTACCGCCACCCCACCCCCTCCTCCCGCCTCCCCCTTCTACCGGGTATTGTTAATACCGTACGGATGAGGTATTCCTACCAAAACATATTATATGCCTGTCCCGTGTCCAGCGTGGGCAGCAGAAACATTAACATGTTAAAACATTAATTTTATGTTCCAAGCACTTCACAAAACAATGGTTGACCGTCCATCAAACGATGTGTTTTTGTTTTGTTTTGCCTTCTCTGAAATTGCGTTTATGTCACTCGCTATTTGAGTGCTGCAAAAGAATGAAAACCATTATTACATCGTTTCGCTTGAACACGATGGATGGTATGGATCATCGTGTGATGCGCATCGTTTAGATATGTTGGTGATATGATTTTGCAAATTTTAAAATACCTGCACATGCAGGACATCACATTGGAGATGGAATGAATGTGGTTGCGGAATGGCAACCCTTGTCGAACCGTTGACAGCTGTCAGTTTTAAAATTTGATGTTCCTTTCACCCCGGGCGGGTGAGAATGTGAAGCGCGTTTCGCCACCGAACGACTTTGCGTAACGCCGGGTGGTCAATTGCTGTCCTGATTCCTGTGGTGCTGCACGAATAGAATGATTTTTTTTTTAAATCCCATCCCAAACTTCAATTCCCAATACAAAAGACGACATCATCATTGAAGCGTGGAATAACAGCTAAATAGATGCTTCGACCGTTTCGAATTTCGATTTCGGGAGTAACAACATTCCGATTTTGCATTGTACGTTGGTTTGCTACGCTGCTACTACGGCTGTGAGGTTGATGTTTTAATCAGCTTCAAATTCCAATTCCGAACGGCATCCCCAAACTCGGTAGGGGCACAACGACTTGTGGTGTGGCTACGAAGCTACCTCATACGTATGGTCAAACGGTCGCGTCATTCCTTCGTGGTTTGCTGTGTGCGAGAGCATCATGCTGAGAAGCTTCGTGACTATATCTCCTCTGCTTTTTTTTTCGATGATCACGATACTAAACTTTTCTTTTCATTGCCATTTATTTTGCCATTTGCTTCTGTTTCGTTCGTTTACATGTCTGTCAAAGGTTTTAGCAGCAGCACACACACAAAGCACAACGAAAAGTGAAAGCGAATTGACCTTCCGGAAGGTTTGTTTTAAACATATTGCACGGTGATTTTCCCGCTGGTGGAACAGATTGCATCTCAGGAAGATGTTTCAGGGGAGTTATTTTCTGCAATGAATTTGTCACTCAATGCTACCACTTAAGCCGACCGGCAATGCTTACACCTGGTACCAGAAGTACAGTAAGACTTTTGGATGGGTAATTCCATTGACGTTTTGCAGGCTTGTTGTTGTTGGTGCAGCACGCCAACTTTCACCACTTTGTATACGCAAGGCGGTGTTGAGGTTGGGCCCACTTTTGTTGGCGGAATGTCTCACTTTACTTGTTGCGTGTGCGTGTTTCCCCCGTTGCTGCGCGAATCCGGTACGTTGTCGTGGCTAAAGTGACGATGTCTCATTTTCTGCTCAAGGTGAAACCTACCTTAAGCGAGGTACCGTACCGTTTTGTAACATTGTCCAGTCACCTGGTCAATTTTCTTTATATATATATATACTTCGCGCGTGCAAATGGTTCTTTGCTAAGCGACAGAAGGTCATTTGTGCCGTGGCGAATAGTAGGTTGCTAAATGGTGTGAAAATGAATGAGACACACAAAAACTGGTGACAATGACACCGTAGGATGTGTATGAAGAAAGTAAAAATATTGTCTTTTTCAATCATATATTGTAGTATAAGAAGTGTCAGTACGATGTCTCTTCTTTGTGAGTGTCTAATTTCATTGATGTCATCCCTCTGAAGCTGAACGACCTTTTCCTTTTCTTTAGGTCATTCCTACCAATGACTACTGATTTGTTTTAATATGAACTGAATATTCTACCTCCGCTTGGATGGATGGAGATGAGATTCGAACCACGTCCTTCAGTATACAAAATCAGCTGGCGAGGCACTAGGCTATGGGACCATTTTGTTTTTTAGGAGCAAAATCAATAATCCATGATTTAAATTTTATTCATACCGAACGGTCAGATACACAAAAATGCAGGCGTCGAAGCTATAATCCATTCTGGCCAACAACCGTGTGGCAATGCTTTGCCACTAACCTTGCGGCACAGTTTTGCGTTTGTTCGTGCTGTAGCACTGCAAACGTGGAGAACTTTTTTTCCCCATTTTAACATCCATCCTGAAGCGTTCATATCACACATATACACGGTTACACTATTTGTTTCCAAAATTGCATCCATTAGCGGTGCATCTTCACTACCTCGGTGACGCTCAAGTGGAGAAAATCGTGCCCGTAAATAAATGTCACATGTGTTTGTGTATATATTTAAAATGCATGACAAGTGGACGTAAAGCGTGGAAAGGATAAATGGAATCGTTGCAAAAATAAAAGAAAAAGGAATTTCCCAACAAGCAGCAGACAGTAACAAACAAATAGGAAGCATTTAAAAAAACGCAGGATTGTCTACCCTATCCATACTGTGCGGTTGTGGATCGTTATGATCGTTGGCCCAGCGGTTTGAGTGTGTGAGCAATGAGTGAGGAGGCATGAAAAATGTGCTGTCCCGCAGCCTGTTGAACCATTTTTCGCTGCTTCGCTCGTTGTTGATTTGTTGTGTGCCGGTTCAACCGGTCAACGGCGTGGTGCCGAAGGATGGATGGATGTGGATATTGTCGCGTAAAGACAATAAAAACCATCCGTGTACCATACCCGAGTGCCCGATGCGAAAAGCATAGGGTGCATAGTGGTTGTGAGGAGGAGGAATTGATCATTAATTGTAAAAAAAATCACGCCTCACTAATATGAACGACCTTTCCGTGCGATGGCATCTCGTATGGTGGACGGCATTGTTGTTGTGTACCAGGCAAGATGCACTTTTGCCACCAGGTGTGTGTGGGAGTATGCGCTTTTTTGCGCGCTCTCTCTCTCTCTCTGTCTCTCACTCTCTTGGGACAGTCTGTGTTTGCTTATCACAAACGTTATTTATTCGATCGCGAAAAGCGTTGCGTTCGGTAATAACTCATCTATTTGTAGGATAAATATTTAAATCTACGCATGATAAAACTGATCCACTACGAGTGTATCATGCTTGCTTTTTTTAATTGTTGTTGTATAAATCGCCTTATCAACCGTGATATTCAGGTTGGCTGTGGTGATAAAATGCTGCATGGGAAGTACAGAAGGCAAAAAGCGTTCCATGGTGCCGGTTGGGATCGGATTTTTGTTTGCCACTCATTTCAGCGTGGCGCTATTATTTGCCATTATATCGAATATATTGGGTGATGAAATAATAATGATTGGGTGGGGTGTGTCGTGGTCGCACCCCCACCGGCTGTAACAGTGCAATTTGGCGACAGTTGTGCACCGGTGTTATTTGTTTTAATTTAATTTTAAGCAATAAATATCTCGCTTACGTTCGAGCTCTTTCTAGGGGTTACCAAATGAAAAGTAAAAAAAAAAACACGTGCTCAACGGAAATCCTGCCCGTGGGAGGTAACATTTTTCCGGAAGCATAATCAGGATCCGGTTGGTAAATGGAAAATAAAATCGAATATAGCACCCTGGAAATGGGAGTGTAGCACACACACACACACACACAACAACAGCAAATTCGGGTGTAATTTTTTCGGTTTGACCTTTTTTTTATTTATTGGAACAGTTGCAATTAATTTAACATGGCAAAAAAAAAACTCACACACCACCGAGGTTTCGATTTCGCTTCTTACGCAGCCCGAACACAAATGCACCGTACTTTCGATCGAAAAATATGCATCGTTAATTATTTACGCGCTTCTTGGTGGTGTAAATTGATCCTTTTTTTTCGGGGCAGGTTTTTTGCCGTTTGTTTGTTTGTTCTGCCCTTTCCCGTGTTTCCGTGATCTTCCACCACCTTGTCGTCGCGATTTGTCCCTTCGTTCGCAACAAAACAAAAGCAACAAGCAGAAAACAAACGGAATATAATACACATCCCCCCCTCCCAACGGGTGGCCGGTGGTGAAAATTGCATTCCTTCGCTTTCTCGGAAATTGTACCGATGGTGCATCACGG
>STHB01000003.1:24839600-24850156 GCA_018908115.1 Anopheles rivulorum | reverse complement strand
GGGGGGAGACGTTTGGGGAGGCTAGTGGGTGGAAATAGCATGGGAACATAACGGGGACCGGTTTGTTTTGTTTGTTGCTGACAAAGCTTTGCAATACAGGCGAGACCTGCGAGTGTTTGGAGTGTGTCTCGACGGTTTTGGTTATCGTGCCGAAGATGTTTCTGTTTTCGTTTCGCGGCTATGTTTGCAGAAATTGCGGTGTTTAATTACCTTTATTGCCTGTCAGTTCGTTTGATGGATGTAGTTGTGTTCTTTTCGTTCACAGACACATAAATTGTTTCTGATGTCATAAACTGGCAGGAAAGTTAGTGTTATTGTGACAATGTTTTTTGTGTGTGCATATATTTTGTCTGCCGGACGATCAATTTCAACATTCAGTGAGAGTTAGATTGAATATGCTTGGATCGAAATAAAATTAGCATGAATTATTTCCCGAGTCGTCATTTTTGTACATTTCTTATATTTAAACAGCAAATATTCATTTTTAACAAATCCAAATAATCATAAATAATCAAATACACACACATGACAAATCCTCCAATTGTTTGACCTGTTTACTTAATTACTTGCTTAATTATCGGAGTATTCATCAATCTTCGCTAAGACACATCAATTAGCCACATTACTTCACATTTAAGGCACGCTCTGCCAGCAACAGTTATTGCCCGAGAAATATTTTAAAACACAATATTTACCGGAAACACAACACGCTTGTTTAGAAACGTCAACCAACATTGCCCTGTCACGCGCGTACATCGATTAAATGTGATCCTCGTCGACCATTAGAGTGGTTGCGCCGGTATCGATTTTCTCGTTTGTCGTTTCAAGCACGCCAAGCAAGGCGTGAATGTTTATGCTGGTGTCAAAAGGGGGGAGATAGATCCTCGAACACAATGATTACCACCCACTAGTTGGCCAATGCGTGTTACCTTCGGAATGGGATCACATTCCGGCACGATGTTGTCTAAGCTCGGGACCTTTTTTTTCCACCACTTTGAGGTGATCTGATGCAATGACATCGTTCCCGTTGTAAGCGATATCATCATCATTCTCGAGGGAATGGTAAAGAAGTATGTAAGAATTTGAGGGGTTATGTTTTCTTTCCGAACAAATGCGTGAAAAGATCGATCAGCTAAAGGAAAACCACACACTTTTCTCCGGATAGGGTGAGATTTTTTTTCCTTACTCTCGGCCGACCAAGCACGGAAAATGAAACGTAGGAAAAAAGACAAACAACAGTTGCTAAACATCCCGAAAAAAAAAACTTTACCGTCTACTCACTGCTATTGATGATCTCTTCGATTGATGTGTGCCTGTAATGAACTGCGGAATCGGAACGATCGCACAATCTTTTTTTCCCCCTTTTGACCTCGGGGGTGGAAAATGGGTAAAACAATAAACATGTGCACCCACGTCAGATAAGGTGAGAGAAGGAAATCAAAGCAAAGGAACAAACAAAAAACGAATACTACTGACCAGATTTCCACCGCACACGGTACATTGTTTGGCTAATTTTCCCAAAACTGTGGTGCGTTGCATTTTTCCTTTGCCTTTTCCATCAATGGTGGTGGTTTGGTGTTGTTTTGTTTATTGAATTTTTGCTCCACTTTCTGGAAGCGTTTGTATTTTGCAGCTTGTCTGTTTCAAGACAGACGGTGTTGAGGGTGTATGTGTGGGTGTTTCTTTTTTTTGTCTACTTTGTGGCATGAAAGTGAAACCGGTTGCGTCTGGCAGCGAAATGGTCCACAGGGGAGATTTTTCTCGTAACCGATGGAAATGTGAGGTTAGCTTTACGTTTTCTTCCCCAAGGGAAAATGTTCGTGTGTGTGTTTTTGTACTGCGGATACATTTTCTGGTCCATTTACACACGTACATATGTATGTACACAGCCACAGATGGACTTTTCACCAAAGAGCCAAAAGGGTTCAGGGTCCGAGCAGTGAGTGCAAGGGTGGAAAATAAATTCGCGTGGCACGATCACCAATGTTTCGACGCATGGTGGTAAATGTAAACAATGCCGCTTTTCAATGAACCAGACAGACTAGAGCCCGTGCTCGTAGGTGTGTGTGTGTGTGTTTTGCTGTATATTTTCCGGTANGGTCCATTTACACACGTACATATGTATGTACACAGCCACAGATGGACTTTTCACCAAAGAGCCAAAAGGGTTCAGGGTCCGAGCAGTGAGTGCAAGGGTGGAAAATAAATTCGCGTGGCACGATCACCAATGTTTCGACGCATGGTGGTAAATGTAAACAATGCCGCTTTTCAATGAACCAGACAGACTAGAGCCCGTGCTCGTAGGTGTGTGTGTGTGTGTTTTGCTGTATATTTTCCGGTACGGAAAATCGAGAGGAAAATTGACAGCACACAACGATGGGGCTTTAGGTTTGGCAATTGTTTTGACTATTCGACAGATTGTGGCCACAAGAACGTTGAAAGGATTCAAAACCACTTTTCACTGCGGTATAGACGGTGAAGAATTTTGCCTATAAGCGTGAGGGAAAATGGGGCCAAATGACCATTTAGAGCGTTTTTTTTTTTGGTTTAATTTTTAACATGAAATAGTTACTCCGATGTACTGAATCGTTGGATGCTTGTAAATTGGCATTAGTTATAAAAATGTATGTAAAAATGTCCAATTTCCATTGGACATTGGCCCTTTTTTCCCATCGTAAAGCAAACAAAAGTGGGCGACCAAATGAACAGATGCATGATGTGTTTTTCTCTCACCAAAACAAAGCGAACAGGACAAAAAGTCCACCACCGGGATGGCATCATTGTGCAAAACGTGATGACAGCGGATAGATTATTTGCGGTTACCCAATCAATCCAGTGCCGAGGTTGTTGAGTGGAATGAAATATTTAGAATGCGGACGCCAACCTTCATGCCGCCGTTGTGGGAACGATTAGTCACACAAACGAGTACACTCTGCCTATTTGGAAAGCTGTCACCGGGAATGTCAAATCGTCATTTGAGCTGTGTGTTGGATTATTGGTTTTTGGGCATGGTTTTAGACGAGCAATTTCACTTTCCAATTCACATCATGTGGTTGACTAATGCAAATGATGGAAATAATAGTCCAACCGGGTGCGGCCGTGTGTGAGATTGGGCGTCGTTATTCGTTTGATTGAATTTTCAATTACCGAAACTCCGACGGTGCCGGTGGCGGTCAAGCTGGGATGCCGGCTGCCCACTGCGAAACGCAAAACAATGCACGCGCATCTTCATAAATGCTCCACAATAATTATTCAAATCATACCAAACGTGCGTGCGTTTCATTTATGTGCCGTGGCACCGGTCACTGTTCCGTCGTGTGTCCAGTCAAGAGAGTTCTGATCGTGCGTCGTGGTCGTT
Organism: Anopheles rivulorum; assembly: GCA_018908115.1. Lineage (NCBI taxonomy): Eukaryota > Metazoa > Arthropoda > Insecta > Diptera > Culicidae > Anopheles > Anopheles rivulorum. Next base: position 24,846,798 of record STHB01000003.1, on the reverse strand, counting down.
TGTCTGGGAAAGTTACCTGTCTGCTGGAATGGACGGTCACTTTTTCTGCCGGGAAAATGCACCATATTGCATCCTCTGCATTGCTGCCTGGCGGAGTATTTCGTATGGAGGTTTTGCTGTGGAGTGTAGACAAAATATTTGCACGTCTAAGGAAGGCGTCCGCCGTGTTCCGACGTTTCCGTTTTTGTCGCTTAGATATTCATTACCGTGCACGTTGCTGCCAGAGCGAAACAGCGAGCGTGATGCATGCAGCAGCAGCTGGGTCGGTTTGGATGGAATTTTATTTTTGCCCACACTCGTGCCCATTTCCAAACGGTGGAGACACTTTTACAAAGCGTTTGCGTTTGGTGTTTTTTTCTCTCTCTGTATGCTGGCAACGATTTTCCATCATTTCTGCCCTGAAGCGAATGCACGTCACGTAGCAAGTTTTCTGTGATGCGAAGAAAATTGTCAACCATTAAGCAGCGTTTCGCCATCCAGCGTGTGATAGTGAAACATCAGAAAGGGGTTGTGTGGGAGGAATGAGTTTTTTTTTTCTAGCAGAAGGAGGAAAATAAATCCTGCTGGGTTATTGGAACACTAAATCTAATTCCGTCGTGGTAGTAATGCAAGAACGTGGAGGTGTATCATCACTGTGGGAAATTGCAATTGAATTTTACAAGAAACCCCATTCAGGTGTAGAAGGAAATTAGCTTCCATTTGATGGGATATCAGGTTATCAGCTCACAGAAAGAAGTTTTTACACGATATTAATGAATGGACCCTTAATGTGCAAGAAGTATAACATCTGGGGACTTATCTGTTATTTATTGGAAGGCACAGTTTTATTCAACTCTCACGTATAATACAGGGATTTTAAAGACTATTTAACTATTACAGGTGGCCTATTTGTACAATATTTTAGCAATCAAGTGTTAATTAGCAACTGAAAATTAGCATGAAAAACACTTTTATTTACTAAAGCGTACTTCCACTGAACACCCCTGCAAGATGCTACTTGATCGTAGCTTCAAGACGATCGCTTCCCACAAGCGTTAGTATGTGGTTCAAATCATAAAACGCATCCATAAACCATTTCATAGCTCTCCGTCCTTTCATGCAGAATATTCCCAGCTACCCGTTGGGTTTCATTTGAGGCAAAAGGAAAACCGTCCCACACCCTTAAGGTGTTTTCTTCGGTCATATTACTCGGTATCGCGGCTATTCTTGCTATAGTAACCACCGTGTCGAAAGCACCACAACGGCTACCAGAAACCCCTCATAACTTTAACCTGCAAGACAGGGCGTTTTTCATCTGCGCCGCCTCCGGGCGGATAGTTTTTGCATTGTAATGATTGGTTTTCCGACCATTCCATTAGTGACGCAGCGACGATAAAGCCGTGTTGCGGTGAGAACGTACTACATCTTAATAGATGCACCGAGACATCCACGCGTTGCATCGGCGTGAACCTTCCGGGCATTAGAACGGGCAATTACCGTTTTCGTATGTGTGGCGCGTAGGCAAACGCCATCGGGAATGGCGGATTTATGAATGCACAATTGCCGCCCGTACCGTGCTACATACGTGCTGGGCGAAAGCCCACGAATATTGTTTTCATTTCCTGGTTTTTCTTCCCTCTATCGCTGGTGGTATTTTGTGGTGATGTAAGTACTTTTTAATAATCGGCACCATTGTCGATTGTATCCCTTGTGGGGGCGTCTTGGTAAACCATTGGTTGCTCTGAGGGTTTTGCGTTTGTGCCTTCGCTTCGAGACGAATTTTTCTGAAGGCACAACACAATCGATAGCAATACTCGTATCGTAGGAGACCCTTTCCTGGTTCTGGTTCAAGCGTAGGTTTTGTCGTGGGAATGCTAAATGGTAGTAACTGTAACGGGCGAGAAGGTTGATTAGCAATAAGGTGACCTACTTTGGTGGTCGTTTTGAAGGGCCCCGAATGGCTCCACGGAAGCAATCTTGCATTGATCACAAATGGAGCTTAATTTCAATTATTGAGGTCCTAATATTCAATATCGAATTTCCTCCCGCACGGTGATCCGCATGCTGAATTATTCATTTTTGTTGAAAAGTGATACTTGATTATTTAATTAGCACGCCCAATGTCGCATCATAAACACAGCATTTTATATATTCTTCAGCATTTGTACCAAAGAAATAGAAATAGACCACAACAAACCAAAGAAGAATAAAAAATAAGATCAAAGAGGTGAATTCGGCACAAGTTTGAAAAGGGAAAACAAATAAAAGAAAAGGCGTGCGCGCGAGCGCGTTTAGATAAAAAGGGCATAAATCAAGGAATTTTATTTCCAATACAATTGATCCCCATTAGGTTGCCCTTGTCTGAAGTCCGCAGATCAGCGTATCGAATAGGGTTTGATAACCTGAAACCATCGGGCAGGAAGTTAATAAAACCAACATGTTATTACTGGAGCTGGAATGTGCATTTCACTTTTCCTTCTCCTTCTTATAGACGCGACCGCGTATGTGTGTGTGCCTGTATCTTTCAGCTGATTAGAGGTGTCCAGAAGCGTACCGAAACGGTGAAGGCTTTCTCGTAAATTAACCCCACATGTGAACTGTGTGCAGGCTTTTAACATCCCCGGAATGGATCAGATATCGAAGGTGAACCCGGGCAGCGCGTCACTCACGGTTGAGGGTGGTTCGCCTGTCTCTTGGTCGGTGGTCTTCAAGGAGCAATCGGTTTATCGTGGACTGAAGCTGTCGGTGGTTTCCAATACCGGGAGTCATAACCCTCCCCCGTTGCGCGCTTTGACCTGGAAGTCCACAATGAAGAGACGGATGAGATAGCCAGTACGCCGTGACAGCATGGACGAAGTTCCATCCCGAATGATGGTCTATTGGGTATTGGGCTCTGGAGATGAAAGTAGGTCTCCAATTCTACACACACACGCGCGCGGCCAGAACATCGCAGATTGTACCATCGTATCGGAATCGGGTTATGCCCTTTTGTGTTGAACTGACTGATGCTTAGGCCGGGTCATGCGTTCGTCTGTCGTCTGTCTGCTTGTCGGTGTCCCTCAGGCAGCAGCTGTCAGACTGGCTGCAACTTCCAACTGCATGTCCGGTTAACGAGAGTTCGTGCTGACCATGACCGATCCACCACACATCAGCTTTGAAATACCACACGGCTTGTGTCTAGATGTTCCAGACGCAGCATGTAATAACCGCTGGTCCTGAACGTATTGGGTTTGCCCAAGAAAGCCATTTGTGGGACACACATACTCAACAGCATGAATCACATTAATTATCACTCGCCTTGTGTTGAATCGGAAACATCGGAACGAATCGAAACAAATTGGAAACGTGAAGAAGAACCGATCTTCTCTTCGCTTCTGATACAGTCAAAAGATCTCCTGGGCGATCAGCATTGCATTCCACACTGCAATCGTTCCCTATGCCTTCCTATTTTTACTTTTCTCGCTAACATCCGATTCCGCTGTTGTTGAGTTGTTCCGGACCTCCGAGTATGTTGTGGTGAAAAAGAAAGGGTAGCACAAACCCGTCCGCAAATCGATTGCGATGAAGATTTATGACATTTTAAATGGATACACAAGCGCTTTGTGATAAATCTACCGACACTATGCAGAGAATGCATGTTGGATGTGCGGGATGTGGGAAGAGGATCACTGTTTGACTTCAAGGACACGCGGTTTCGATTTTCCAATTCCAATGTTCAGTGGCGCCAAACTCAAGTGGAAGCAGCAAACCAGCCGTTGATCACTAACCAATGTCAAAACGTTGGACGGGTGCCAAACTACGCACAGAATCGGGATTGGCAACCGGACAAGAAGCAAGAGTAACAGAGAAAAATGTGTAATAAACCAACCGAGAACAGGNGCATGTTGGATGTGCGGGATGTGGGAAGAGGATCACTGTTTGACTTCAAGGACACGCGGTTTCGATTTTCCAATTCCAATGTTCAGTGGCGCCAAACTCAAGTGGAAGCAGCAAACCAGCCGTTGATCACTAACCAATGTCAAAACGTTGGACGGGTGCCAAACTACGCACAGAATCGGGATTGGCAACCGGACAAGAAGCAAGAGTAACAGAGAAAAATGTGTAATAAACCAACCGAGAACAGGCCGTGTGGATCAATTGTCGAATGAAGTGAAAAATGGTGCAGTAATTATTTTTTGCAAAAATCTGTTTTCTGCGTTCGCGGGGCGCGCCTCTTATGCCTCGTTGCAACAACTTGCACATGCATATGCAGTCTAACGTGTGGATTTGCAGTCGGCAGTTTAACGAATGTTGCACGCCACTTGAAGATGTTGAAAACGTTCCAAAGAACGCTTGGCAAACAGCGGCACTGGGACGAGACAGAACCAGAGTGAGAAAGATGAGCAAATGGCATTTGCTCTAGCAATGTGCGTTTTTATTTTTCCATTTTGACTTCATTTAGTCACTCGATCGAGAGTGAGGCGGAACGCAAGAAATTTGAGATTGAGGCCAAATGAAAATTCCTTCGCAACTTAGCAATCAACCACCCGCTGCTGCGTCGGCGTTGCATGACCGTAACTTCTGCCAGGCTTGGCACTGCCGACGAAATGCACGTTTGAAAGTGAAATGGATTTCGTGATTCTCGTGCATTGAATTGGTTTCGTTTCATTTCTTCCGAAGACACAGGATGACGGTTTCGGTGAGTCTGACCACAGTGGCCAAAGAGAAAGGCTCCAACCAGGGGAGAGTAGAAAGCCCGCGTGCAGTGGATATCTGAGATGAAAGTGCACTCGGAATCGGTATGAGCCGCAGAACGCAAAGGTCACGATCGGTAGGCATACGTTTGCTGGAAGTGCGCAAACTTCGAACATTCCAACACTCTATAATACGTTCGTCAGTTTTAATTCTATTTCTGATCGGAATGTCAATTCGCTGCGTGGGATAGATGATGTGCAGCTGACCTGATGGCATCCTGCTGATCGAGGATTTGGATTTTCATCACCTCTTCATCCGGTTGCGGAATTCATAACGCAAAACCACCATGTACACGCGCTTGAAAGTGTGTTGCAGCCACTGTACATAGCTAATTAAATCAATTATCAACAGCTAATTATATACGTGCAGCACAGATGCAACAGCGTGTGTCACGTGCGTTTCCTCCCGAGAGTTGCGCTCAAGCGAAACGTTAAATCTGTTCGACACTTTCTTGCCCGGTGACAAATGGTCGGTGCATTCGTCTGTCATTAATCAGATCACATGCCGTGTGAGCGTTACCATCGCGATGAATAACTTGTTATATAGTGTGCTTTTCCACACAGGAACTCTCTCGCGAATGGAACGCTCCAGCTGGTGAGTGGAAGATGAGGCGAAGGCAAACTGCCTAGGCAACCACTTTTGATGAAATGCAACCTGCACCATTGCGCACAGCGACGATACAGAATTTCTGTACGTAGTGTGTTCAAGAAGTTGGTGGCAAACTGTTCGCAAAGAGGCAGAAAACTTTGTAAATGGTAGTGAGACGAATAGATCACTTTCACCATGACAACCATTTTGATGATGGGGAGTAAGATATTCAAAAAGTAACTCAGGAAATACATTAAAAAGGGAGACCACTGTAGGATAAATTTGGTAGAAGTCTTCTTGAACGTCCGATGGACAACCTGTTTTGCCATTGCCAGCTTGAATAGTATACGTCTTGTCTACAATTCCACGGTATGCAAAGTTTGCGGATTCTTTGAGGCAGAAAGCAACAATTGCTCGTCTGTAAATACTGCACCACGTACACAAGGCAAACCTATGCGGTCTTTCCAACAACAGCATGTCGATTGTGATGAACCGTTCGGCGAACGGTAGTTGTCGGTTGTCCGAAGAAAGAGACTATAGTTAAAGTCGCATAGCCGTGGAGCATTTCATCTTGCAAAAAACCAAAACCAACCGCAAATCTCAGGTCTCGCTGTCGTCTCCAGCGATGAGCAAACTGATGCGTCTAGCCAGGCCAGATCGTTGATGACGACGGACGATGGAGACGAGTTTGTAATTATTGTACGACTTCTTGCTTTGCTTGCCTCGAAGCCCTAACCGCAACATGTAAAGTGTTATTCGTCGGGAGTCTCCAACGGGAGGTGAGCGTGTGTTTTGCTGCCCTTGCCCAGAAATTCTGACATTTGTTACGACCTGGCTCGAAAAGAGGCTTACGGTAGGAAGTTGCTAGAAAAGATGACGATACAATTTTAGTCCATTCTAGAACACTGGCTGTAGGATGTGTTTGTCTGAATGCATCTGGTAAAAAATGGAATAGAGACACACCTCGTCCGAAAGTTGATTTCCAAGGACAAACGGAAGGGGAGCAACAAATGAGTCGAATAATTATCACCATCACGACAGGCGTTGCGAGCACTTGGTTCCGCCGGGATAAAGCTGCACTCGGCAAAGAACCCAACTGCCAGACAGAAGTGTCATTGCGGTTGTCTGATGTCAGCCGTACGTGACTTTTTAGTGTTTATATTTTCATTTCTACCGCACCGCGCATTAGCGGGCAGCCCAGGAGGAAGTGTCCTGACGGCGGTGCAGTTGTGCATCCTGGAAATAAGATAAGAAAAAGAAAGAAAGACCTTATATTCCGCTCGCAAAGAACCCTCATGGTCGCAGGTTTGAGTCGCACGGACGAAGACTCGTGCAAACAGTTGCAGAGAAATATGCAGAATTTGCTCTATTCGCTCCGAATCCCTTGTCGGTTAGGATTGAAACAGTGGCAATGAAAATGTGAAGGTCTTTCAGTTGCATTAAGCCTACCGAAGAGGGTCCATGTACATGCTGACGCTTCTTTCCCTCTCAACACACATTGCCACATTCAGTAAAATCTTGTTCAAATACTTGAACAAAATAAATGAATAACTTCCTGCTTGTCTCGGTCTCAGGAAAAAGGGAATCCGACGCTGGAATGGTAGTAGTTCTGTGGGTTTGTTTACTGCTGACATACGCATTCCATTTCTGCACATACCGTGTTGCGTTGCTATTTGCTCAAGGATAAGGTTTTCTGCCAACATCTGTCGGGTTTCGTCTGGGGGTGAGGGTAAATTTCGCAATAATACACGTATCTGCCTTCTTCGAAGTTAGTAGCAAAGCGAGACGGCTTTGGCTTTCATATGCTAATACGGTCGTATGAAGGGGTCTTTAGGATACATTTAGTGAATTAGGTTTTTAATTATTTAGCTCAAATTACTCGTAAAAAACGGGGAAA
>STHB01000003.1:24750005-24839425 GCA_018908115.1 Anopheles rivulorum | reverse complement strand
GTCAATTGCAGGTAATGTACCCTGAAACCCGAACCGGACACGGCAAGAATCTCTATTTACTTACTTCATCTCCTATGTCACTGAGGTTTTTCTTCGAATAAAGCCAAGATTACATGTTTCATGAAACGGCCAATTTGGAAATCGGTTTTGTGGTGTACTGTTGGCATTTGAACAAGTTAAGCTCACTGTCTTGTGCAGGAAATATGATCACGTGCCGACTATACCTTTGGCTACCACCATACCATTACCCAAGAAAAAATGGAAGTCCTTGATGGTCCAGAAACCAAGCTACGAATTGATTCGTTTCCTGCAGACATGCAACCGTAAACCGTTTTCGGACTTCGTGATGTTGAATCCTTATTTCCCGCAGCGAAATAAATCCGCTTCTCAATTTACCTTGACTAAGCCAAATGCGTGTATCTTATCGAGGTCTTCTTCTCTTTCTCGTTTCTCGTTACAGGTAAGCGCAGCTCGGTTTGACATTTGCACGGTGACTGTGCCGCGCGGTGCTGGATCATCATAATGAAGGCTTCCCGGTTCCGTGATCTGTTCCGACCGTGTGTCATAATCATTAACCGGTCGTGGCTAATCTTCTTCATCGTAACATTACTTGCAGCTTGTGCGCACGGCTGTTGTGGGGAATACTCGGGTCGGACATTTTTTTAACACAAATTGCTCAAGGTCTTCCAGCAGTGGTGGGGATCAGTTTATGAGTGAAAGTTTGTGATGCTGCAGAAATGTGTGCAATCCGAGAAAGAAGATAATGACGCTTGAAACGATCTCAGGCAAAAACGTGCGATAAGTATTGTTCCATCCCATGTTGATTCTACCCATTCTTGAGTGGAGGATATTCATTTTTTGAACTCGTTTTTTTGTAAGCTAAAGAAATTGTCCCTACGGGTGGGTTTAACCCGCATCCGGAATTGAGTCCGTTCGTGAGTCGATCGCGAAAAAGGAGGTCAATGCCAAATCGCAGTGACTCAAAGGAAGAAAGTGACTGGCGCTCTTTAGCAGCTGAGAAGGTCCGGGACTGAGTTGCATTTTTTTGTGTTTCTTGCAAATACCTTCACATTAATTGTATTTTGAAGAAGGAATATATTATCAGCACGACAAAAAGATTTGGTATTAAACATGTGGAATAAAAGAACTCTTACGTCATTACATTGAGAGGTAAAGGGCGATCTCCAAATTTGACATTTTAATGGCAGATGATTCCACAGAACCAGACACCCCTCGTTATGGCGATGTATGGCTTGGAATGTGCCAGCTGTGTTTTATGCTCACGGAAAATTCTTTCGACGACACAACTCTTCTGCTGGATGCTCTCAGAAGCCCTGATGTTTTGGATTGAATTTGACAGATTCGTGGCGCATTCTTCCTACGTCCAAAACCGTCTCGACCGACATCGGTAATGGTCGAGCTGAAACTGAGACGGACTAATTAATCAACACCCTTTAGAACTACTGCAAATGGCCGGTTGGATGCAGGAACTTCTCGTACATCTTGTTTTGGGAAACTATTTTTAGAGGTTATGAATGTTAATGACCCTTTTGGGTCGGAGAGCTCCGCAAGGGTTCACATCCCAGGTAACTGATACGGGATACTTTTGAGAGTGTTTTTTTTTTTGAGAGTGGAGAAAGCGATATACTTTTACGCTCCCGAGGAAGCCACTCTGGTACTGGAGTAAGTTAATTCTGGCTCCAACTTGAAGACCCCTTTCCTTTTGTAACGTGAGATGCATATTAAAGCGGATGCGGTCGGTTTTTGGGGCGTTTGGCAGGTCTCGAGACAGAGTAAAAAGGTCTGTAAGGGTGAGGAATGTTTTGAGTAGAACATTTTATTGACACCTTTTTACTCCGCTCGGTGCGTTCGGTTTGATGATGGTTCCGCACAGATGATGATGTTGCGTTTGGAGGTTAGTAAATAAGTTATTTATACACCGGTGTTTTGGGTATATAGTCTGGCACTAAAATTATGTTTGAAATGTGTCACAATATTGTGTGCGGTGGAGGCGTGAACATTAAAACTACCAGCACAAACGGTTGGTTAAGGTTTATATCGCACCACGCAACGCGGTGGTTCGGTTACGTTAAATTAAATTTTAAATGATCCCGCAAACATTCCAAGGCGTCTGTGTGTCCCCAAAAATGTATCAAATAAACCACCGAGTTTGTTAGCAAGTGTAGTTTTACCCCCTATTTTGACACATTTCGAATGGCGGCGAGCGGTTCGGATCGATTTTGGAACGATAGTTTTAGAGCAGAAAACGTACCAGCAACAGCACGGCTCAAGTGCATTTTCGGACGCTTTGGGTCGTAAAAAAAGAAATGTTAATACTTCCTTTCAATTACTTTCCAAGTGTGTATTGCTGTTGAGATGCGTTTCCTTCTCGCGTGTCGTAAAATGGATGGTTCCTTTTCAGCTAAGAAGCTAGCCAGCACCAGCTACGCCAGACACCGTTTGTGTGGGGGGAAATTATTTCTTCTGCTCGGTACTGCTTACAATGTAGATAATTGTTGCTTTCGGCTTTGCAACGCTGCTGAAATCACAATCGTAAAATGCATTCGATACATTAAGGGTCGTTGAATTTATGTGTAAAATATGAAAAATAAATAAGAAAAATATGTTGCTGAGCGAATCAAAACCTGCATAGGGTGTAATAAATTCCTCTTTATTTATTGAAACCTCAGCTGCATTGGAAAATCAACACATTTCCATTACAATTTCTTTCTTTGCCGTACCAACCCGGTACAAGTTGTTATGACGAACTGTCGCGCTGGTAGCACTATAAATAAACCATAAAACAAGGACTCGGAAGGGTGCGTGTAAATAAAGTTTAATTGCACCACGGATGCACCGCACTCGAACGAATGTCTCCTAGGAATTCCAACGGTAGCGATTTTTCACCTCCTTCCATTTCACTGTTCGGTGCCGCTTGGAAAAACTGGTTTCGTCTGCGTTCCGAAAGATAAATTTAAATGTTTGTAACACACACACCAGAGCCAGAAAAAACTGAAGCGACAAATGCAATGAGCCTTGGAACGCGTGTGTGATGATAGATTGTTACAGAACTCGATGGAAAAAAGTTGTCCCACTAGCTGGTTAGTTCAGCTCAGGATTCTCATTAGTCAAATGGTGTGTGTGTGTTTTTTTTTTTGGTTATTTTACCCCAATTAGTCGCCGCATTGCGTTGAGGACTGTTTCCGAAAATTTCTCATTTAGATTTACGATAATATGCATCATTTTTTCGACCTCGTCTCATTCTACGATGCAAATTTCTCATCGCCGTTCCTTCTCGCGCGAGGAGTAACATTGTGACAGGAAATGCTTCATATGCAACCTTCATAGGTGGTGTGATTGAAGCTACAGTGGAAGCAGCGTGTATATTTTGTGGCTGCTACACACACACAGGAATTAAGCCTCTTGAGAAGCATCTGCCTGGGAAGTACTGTGCCGCTGCTTCGAATTGTTTATGTAGAGCGCCCTATTCTACACCATTTTCTAGTATCGCCTGGGTGGCAAAGGCCGTCCGGAGCACTGGATGGGACTTTCGTCGTTAGAAGCGATTGTTTATGTTTGCATGTTGATGTTGTTGTTTTCTACTTTCACTTTCAAGGGTGGAGAAGAACAGGGCTGCACAAATGGGGGGAGGGGGGGGGGGTGAGGGGAAGACATCAGAGCTGACTTTTCATTTCTCCTTCTCTGTCTCTCTCTACCTCTCTCTTTTTTTTCCCGAGTTCTAGGCACATATCGATTTATTTTCGTTGGAAGATGCTGCTGCGTCACCATGCAGCACAACAGAGCAGTCATTAATAAATAATGTGAAATTATAAAATGTACAAATAAACATCGTTTCCATATGGTGCTGATAGTGGAAAATCTCGTACCGAAGCGAAGAAATGGCGTCGAAGATTCGTAAAGACGGTCAAAAACAGACTTTCCCAACACTAGATGAATACAAGTTGTGCTTGAACAGTGTGTGCCATGCGATGTTTGCTGTTCCATTTCTATAGGAAACATTTTCGTCATTAAAATTTGTGAGAATAGAATTACTGTTTTATATGAACAGTTAGAAATAATTTAAAAAAATTCATTTTGTCATTTAAATTAAAATATTCATTGTGAAAAATAAATTGTTGCGACATACACTGTAAATCGTATACACCCATGGCAGCTATTACTTAGCGGCTTTCGCAGATAAATGGCGAGAAAAATGTGCTCTTGCAGTACAGAACACTGCGGCGCGACTTCCTGCACTGTGCTCAACAATCGTACATCTACAGCACAGTTAGTAGCCAGCAGTAGATCCATTCTTTTCTCGGCCTGCGATCAGTCGGGGGTGATACGCGGTGTGTATACGCTGCGGAGATCTGTTTGCCAACCACAGCCGCCGCCGTAGTCGTCGGTGTTCGCTTCTTTTTTATCCCCTGGCCGCAAAAATAATGAACTTAATTAAAAGTCGACGAGATTGTAAATTGCGCCACCATTTTGCGTGACACCCACACGCGCGGGGTCCCAACTCGCATCTTACCCACAGAAGCGTGATCTCGAGTGCCGTCGAGTGCCTGTAGGCAACTCGTTCGTTTCCCCCATCCAGATTCGGTTTGGATAGGCTAGCTGTATTTTTTTTTCTTTACTTGCTTTACTGTTTATCTCACCACCGTAAGGTAAAGAACAACTGTGTACCATCGAAAGATTAGTTTAATTTAAAGTTACTGATAGAGTGTGAGCGCTTACTTTTTTGTGCGACAAAAAAAAACGTAGAAAACCGTCCTCGATTAAGAAAGGTTGGCGCAGCAAGAGAATGAAGTGGTATCGGGGAAAGAATTAATGGCTAGATTATAAATTAAACACCGTTCTTTCTACGGCCTGTTGGTCTGTGGCTTTCGGCTTCCGGGCATCATCTCCACCAGTTGTGCCGGGATTGCATTAATCTGACCTTGGCGTTTTCGTAAGATTGGAAGCAAGCAGGCAGGAAAAATATGGCCGCCTTTGCGTTTTGCCCCATCGGCACATCGGCGCGTGTTAGTAGTATTGAACTGTTTCAATTCCAGCACATCGCATCGTTATGTTTCCCGACACCCCATTAGTGTCCGATGGAATGTATGGAGTGTGGCATTGGCCTTCTGCAGGCCCTCAACGGTTCGTGCGTTTGATGTAGCGCCAACGTAAGGGTCAATGTTGGGGTACCTTCAGTACCACATATACCCTAGACAAGCAACACAGGGCAGCATGAAGTATGTGATACACACACGTTCACAGATTTAGGAGGTCAGTTTTATGTAGCGAACGGAACATGTTTACATTGGGAATTTATTTAGTGAAACAAAATGGTTGTTATACGGCGTTGGAAAGAGCAGTGTGTGGCTGTGATATTTTATCCACCGAGTGAGCTTATGATAATGAGGTAAATCACATCTTGTTATATTCTCATGTTGAATCTCTTGTTTCAGGGGCATTTTTTGCTTCCAGCTTGATGTGCCCCTTTTAAGGCTGCTGGAAACTTGTCATAAATAATGACAGCAGGCAGCAGCAGTAGCAGCCTGTTGCCCNGCGTTTTGGGAGGAGGTTGCGGGTGTATTTTTTTTTTTATCATCCTCCCTGCATGGCACTCGTAATCGGGAGAACTCATACATTTTTTTTTGTTTTGCTTTCTTCACCGTACCCCCATTACAGATTCAAACCTTGACGTTTTCGTAAGATTGGAAGCAAGCAGGCAGGAAAAATATGGCCGCCTTTGCGTTTTGCCCCATCGGCACATCGGCGCGTGTTAGTAGTATTGAACTGTTTCAATTCCAGCACATCGCATCGTTATGTTTCCCGACACCCCATTAGTGTCCGATGGAATGTATGGAGTGTGGCATTGGCCTTCTGCAGGCCCTCAACGGTTCGTGCGTTTGATGTAGCGCCAACGTAAGGGTCAATGTTGGGGTACCTTCAGTACCACATATACCCTAGACAAGCAACACAGGGCAGCATGAAGTATGTGATACACACACGTTCACAGATTTAGGAGGTCAGTTTTATGTAGCGAACGGAACATGTTTACATTGGGAATTTATTTAGTGAAACAAAATGGTTGTTATACGGCGTTGGAAAGAGCAGTGTGTGGCTGTGATATTTTATCCACCGAGTGAGCTTATGATAATGAGGTAAATCACATCTTGTTATATTCTCATGTTGAATCTCTTGTTTCAGGGGCATTTTTTGCTTCCAGCTTGATGTGCCCCTTTTAAGGCTGCTGGAAACTTGTCATAAATAATGACAGCAGGCAGCAGCAGTAGCAGCCTGTTGCCCGCTTGGAAGCGTTGTTTATTTATTTGTCTTGTGCTTTCGAACAGCTAGGATTATGAAACGTAAATGTCTGATGGCCTGGAACGGATAAAGCCTGGGGACGGAAAATAGAACGAACAGCGCTTTCCTTACGGATGCAATTTCATATGCTGTTGTGTATCTTGAAGCGTGTCTATTCTCTCTTTAGCCTTGATCGAGTCGATTGTCGTGTCGTCGATTGGAGATTTCTCTGGTTACAGTCATTTGGAGGAAGGTTTTAGTTCGTTGGTTTTTTTTTTTGTTTCGCTATTATAGAGTGGATGTTTTCCAAACGCGGAAAAAGTATAGCAAAATGCCGGCGACAGGAAGGAAATGAAAATGAAGCGGAAATTCTATTATTTCAGCTACGGCGTAAGAAAAACAATACTTGAAACGCCAGGATGCATCCCGCAACGAGCGGATGGAATGTTGGTGGCCTTCGTAGTTACCTTGGGAGATCGCGACCGTGGAGAAGTTTGGCGTTGGTGGTNTTTTTTTTTTTGTTTCGCTATTATAGAGTGGATGTTTTCCAAACGCGGAAAAAGTATAGCAAAATGCCGGCGACAGGAAGGAAATGAAAATGAAGCGGAAATTCTATTATTTCAGCTACGGCGTAAGAAAAACAATACTTGAAACGCCAGGATGCATCCCGCAACGAGCGGATGGAATGTTGGTGGCCTTCGTAGTTACCTTGGGAGATCGCGACCGTGGAGAAGTTTGGCGTTGGTGGTGATGGTTGCTGGAGATGGAAAAATATGTCATTATCTTTGGTTCCGTCTGCTCCGACGACGTAACCTTCAGGAGCGGGAAAGAAAACGAAGACCACACGCGTTATTTTTCCAACCGCGTCTTTGTTGTTTTTCCTTCCCACTGGCAGATGGATGGATATTGTCTAGCGAGCGAGAACAAAAGCCAAAATACCTTCCAGACAAATCGCAATGAAAAGGAAGCGCACCGCAACCGAGCTGGAAAGCGGCTGGTTATAGGGAAGGAAAATTTAAGCAAAAGAAAAACTCCCGGCAAAGAGCTGAGCGATGGACAAGGACTTTTCGAAATTAAATCCTTCCCACTCAGCTTGAAGCGCACTCGAGAGCAAGACTTTTCATTCGTGCAATGTGGTGCGACGGGAGATTAAATATATTCTCCGCTTTTCATACCGCTGCTTGAGATGTTTTTATTAAAAATCATGCAACAGGGATGGACGAAGCCGAAGCATTAAACCACTGTTGAACAAACTTTAAAGTATCCGTTAAATCTTTCAACTAAAGCTCCTTCTTGTCCCATGAAAGTAGGCCAATAAGATCCTTTTTTCCTTTTTTTATGCACTAGTCCTAACATTCCTAACTTTCCAACCGTCGTAGTGATGTTGAAAGGCTTTAAGGGGTTTTGTGGCAAATATAGGCAACTACTGATAAGGTGAGCTGTGAATGCGTGACACTACCAGCAGTCAAAAAGCAGTAAGGAAAGGTACATGCGAAAGTTTTTCCGACAAACATTTATTGGGTCGCCATTTCCGGGATGCCAAAACGGATGCCAGGGCCAATCAACGATTTTCCTTCTCGCTTTTCCCACGATGCAAGCAGAAAAAAATATCACCAAACACACACACCAAGTAAAAGTGCATTCAGAGCAAGATAAACTAGTTTTCCAGGGCTTTGTGAGAAGTTTTTCCTTCAGGTTAACCGCCGGTACACCTCAACCACTTTTGGGACAATTCTTTAACGATAGTATAGCATTCGTTTCGGGTTTTTGGTTGTTGGGAGGAAAATCCGACTCTTTTTCTCACTCGGCGGGAGTAGGGATGTGTAAGAAATATAAAGTTTTATTGGTCTTCTATCGTATCGCTACAGTGGTAAAGCTTCGCACAAAAAAAGTACTGCACTTTCTTCCTGCTGTCTTATTATCGTTCATTGTGTGTTGTGTCTGACCTTTTTTTCGTGCTAAGAAAAGATAATAAATGTTACGCTCAAAGTTTGTAGCATTCTGGCTAAAGGTTAAGAGAGGCATAAGAAATGAAAACAGTTTTCTCTTACCAAAACTTCCGGCTGAAGATCTGTTGTTTGGTTATGTGAAAAAAAAAGTTCTTGATTTTGGTTTATTGGCGTTGAACGAATGCAATTACTTTGGAAGCGACAATGTAACAAGTCGAGTTTTTTCTATTGTATCATTTGTCGTTACTGTTGTTTATTTATTTCATTTGATTTGATTTCGATTTGAAACATGTTACACGCAAGAGGTTACTAATTTTATTAAAATCAAGTGTCTATGTGCGACCTAGCTGCCGAAGACTTGATTCAGTTGAGATTCGAACCACGACGTTTGGTTCATAAGAATTCAAAATTATTGAGTTGTATATTTCAATATTGAAGAAAATTTGAAGATTTTTTTTGTATGAAATTATTCAACCTTTTATCAAGAAAAAGTCGTTCCAAAACCGCTTGTGTATATATTGCAAAATTTATGTAAGCTTAATTTCCCTTTTTCACGTTTCCACACCGGTTGAGTGAAGGGTGAAGGAAATTCAACCAAAAGGTAAATGTGTTTCCTGCGTATCTATCGACTGCCGGTGAAAATTCTTCCCCATTAATGCAATTCCAAGCAGCCGGTCTAGCATGGGGAAAGACCACCGTCACGATCAGTTAGTATTTAAAATCTCAAAGAAGGAGATGGCCCTGATAGTTTGTGTGTGTGTGTTTTTTTTTCTTCTTCTCCCGACTTGTTAAATCGGTCAAACCTCTCTCGCAGCCGTCGTGGGCCATCCTCCCTATTCTGGGTCACTGTGAGAAGGGATCTTTTGCGGTGGGTATTTGTTGAAACGTACCCTCCCGCATTACTAATTGGGTCATAGATCAAGGGGCTCGAGATGTTCGTGATTGTTGCGCGAGGCGACGATTTGCCGAGGACGATTCGTATGAGCCGCTCGGCACTGACTGAACGAGGGGACGATATGTGGCCGACCTACGATGTTAGATATTTCGTTCGGAGTAAATCAAGCGTTGTGTGTCGTTCCTTTGGGCCACTGTTACCGTTTTGAAGATCATCTTTGATCGTGTTTTCTTACGACATTTTCTTCAGTTGTGAAAGGTGGTGGTAGCGATGGGACGAATCGTACAGCTCGAAACCCCACTACACGTGAGACTGCTGCTGTAGAATTTAATGAAAATGAAATTATTGTTGTGAAAAAGCTGGTTTGATTTATCGAGTCGACAACCCGTTTTGCAAATTCATATTTTTATCCAAACAGACACGGTTGAGACTGACCATTCTAAGCGCCCATTTGACGGCTGCTTTCAACAGGTTCTCCTGAAACGTTTGATCACTCTCGAATCGTCACGAGAGGGAACATTTATCACACACGCACGCACGCTCAAATTCCTATCCTAAAATGTTGTATGCTTTAATGTGAACGCTTTCCGTGTTTTTTTTTTGCCTGTGCGGAATGAATTCTTCTCACTCAACAGAACGTGCAGAGTGTGCCAATCTTTGAATGCCAGCTCCATCAACAGATGAACTACGAACAGTGTTGTCCGTGTTCTAAATCAAACGAAACAGTAAATTAATTCAATTACAAATCTACCCCGTTTAGAGTGGAAAGTTACCGTGAGGTTTTCAGCTCTTTCGTCCCGTCTTGTAATGTGTGTTGTGTTCGTGGTTGAGAACCAAAAAAAACTTTCTCAGTCCCGGTCCCATTACAAAAACGGTTCTAATTTTGGAGCAATTTAATGGAGCTGAGGTTTTTTTTCTTCTTGAAACATTTTTCCAACGGAGTTTCCCGAGACCGTTCGGGAACGAGAGCCAATCCGGAAGAGAATAATTTGTTTGTATTGTCATTGGTCCCCGGATGGTCCGAAAGCTATTAGATGTTGGGTTAACTTTATGTTGCAAAGATACGAAACGTTGCCCATCCGTACCTTTTACGAACGAATGTACCTTTTTTTTGGCTGTTGTTGTTGGTTGGTTATTTTGCTTCTTTTTTGCCCTTCAGAATGATTTCCTCCACTTGAGAACTTGATTGTGGAAAACACGAAGCACCAGCACGAGTACGGGTACCCTTTTGTTCTACGGTCCCGAAGGAAACATGTCGCTTTCCGTATCTTCACCGTTTGCTCATGGAAATGTTTTCCCGCCCCGTCAATGTGTTCATACGTTTGTCCGCTCACGGGTTCTGAAATGCGAAGTTTGGTCCACCTCGAGACATGGCCGAGATGCGATGGAATTTGTACCCCATTTCCGGTGCTTTGAAAGCTTTGTTCTCTCCAGTGCCCTCGGTGTCCTTGCTGCTGCACCAAGGAAGGGCAACATATTTTCTCGCAACTGTAATGAATTTAATTTGGGTCCCTTCCTGGTTCGGGCCTTTCGAACAAGTTGTACCGTGTTCGGTTCGTGTCCGTGCTGGCCATGGAGGAAATGGTAGCTTCACTTGCCTAACCATCATTAGGTTTGGAGACTTTTCGTACACTGTTGGAGGAGTTGGTAGAATTTATGAAATTCAATTTACTGACACCAGGATCCGGGAATGAGAGCGTGGGTGGATTCGGGACTGGTGTTCTGGTGTAGAAGAACCGTAGTAACAGCATGAACTTACTCCCCGTCCAGCTGGACGAGTGTGTGCGAGTGTCGGGGCTTTGGATGATTTACTACACGGTGCCGGAACTATCGTTACAAATCCCAGCAGGAGTAGCTTTCGTGCCGGGTGGTCATTTTCCGGAGGCCGGAAATCGGCAAAAAATTAATGACCGTCTCGCTGTGAAAAATGTGTTTCCGAAGTCTGTTTGCTGGGAGAGTTTTCGGTGGGAAGAAATCGATACCCGTTTCCTGGCTGGTCCGATCGGAGCCGCTTTGTCTCTTTAATGGACTGGATTATGAAGTATAATGGGTCAATTTAATAAAACCCAAATATTGTCATTTTTACGTTTCAAATTTTCCGTTTAATGGTAATTTTTTACGAAAAATCTGAAAGTGCGGAGGAAGATATTAAATCATCTGCAAGATTAAGAGTCGTATTTCAACACTTGATTTGCTGTCAAAGTTTGGTCCAACATTGAGGTGAAGTTAATTTTTCACCGCCCAAGCCAAGGCAGGTCGTTTCAACTCTTTCAACAGTACCATGATCATCAATTACACGGACAGCACAGTTAGGTTAATTTACAAAAAGAGCTTAAACAACTCTTTCGCTCAACGTTCGGTTGACCATAAGTCGATCCCAGCCCTGTTGCTGTAGGCGTATTTGTGCGCTCCGCTTTTTTATACGCCCTACCTTGACCGGCATTGAATAGCGTACTATTTTGGTCATCTCATGATCGCCCATAAAAAAAAAGCTTGGTGCTTCAATCTTTTTATGGTGGTCGCGTACACGGCCCGCAACCGCCGGCAGCATATTATGTGAACGATTTTATTTGCCATTTTTAAACGAAAGCGCTATCAAACTGTCTACTCCCGAACGCAACACGCGGCCGACGGATCAGTTTTGTCACGCTTAAGCGGAATGAAATTTTGCGCAAAGGGTTTTGCGAAATTCTCATCGCGAAAGATAAACAACTGCTCCGGACGGGGTGTGGAAAAATTCGCACCATTAAATTGGTCTTTTGAGAGTTTCGTGGTTGCTGTTTTATACGAGTAACACTCGATCGTAAAAATGTTACGATCATTGGGAAGTTTTTCCCGCGCATCTTTTCGTCAGAAACGTGGCGATATAAGTGCCTGGCTACCAGTGGAAAAGTCGAACGTAACGTACCCTTCTGACAGCTACATTCCAGACCATCCCTTTTGTGATTTTCCGCTAACCCGCGTAATGATGGTTCCGGTGCCACAAATTCTTTCTTCACATTTAGTCGATCGGATACGATCCGAGATTGATGTTTCAGTTTTTATGTCACTTTGCCAGAAGATCGGTTTCCCTCCATCGCTATGGTGGTGCTGTCGATAGAAAGGGTTGTTTCCCCGGCCACCGATCGTGCCTTTCGAATTTCCTCACCACCTTAATTAACTCACTGAGCGGAAATGTAGAATTTACGATTCTTCACGGAAATTGCGACGATCGCATCGAAGCATCATGATCTTTCGGTGTACACCTTTTCGGGAGAGGCAAGGGAAATGGAAGAAAAAAGGGTCGATCAACAGCAACATTCGCTGTGTCCAAGTGTATGACGCTGGAAAGAGAGCAAACATTGACTTTTTTTCACATTAAAATTGTTCCGACGTTCGACGTAGCGAGAAGCATCGCCGTGATTGCGATTCGGTAGCGATCGTTGACACGTCCGACGAGACTTGAAGATTGTTTTTAAAGGTGTTGGGATTGAGAAGTCGTGTCAGAAATACCCGGTGGTGAAAGTAAAACCAAACGGTTTGAAAATCTAAGATCACCCAAGCATGGGATGTTTTGCGGTGATTTGATCATTTTCTGCCAAGCGCTGGGAAAAAAGCTGTGAAACTCTGGAAAACATTATCAGACATAAGCCCCAGCCTTACTGTCTGGTAGGTGGTTTCAAGCAAAAAGAAAAAACCTTGCCAGTTGGCACAAGAGGATGAGTACAAAGCGTTTCTCACCTTTGATCTGATGTCTTGTGACACAGTTTGCACACAGTGGCGCTTTTCCGGCTCACGTTTTTACTCCGCGCAAAGATATTCCTCGAGCTGTAAATGTAGCAGTAATGCTTGTCTAATGGTAGCGTTGAGGAGACCGACATAGACATCGTTTTTGTGTACGGATAATGAACAGTAGACCAAGGGCTTTCTCTCGATTAACACCGTTTGTTTTGTGGTAAAACAAAGTGAAGTTGTTGTAGTAATGGTGTTGCATAGAAGCTTTAGATGAAATGTACTGAACTTAAAAAAAATGTTGGATCTGAAATAGAAGGAACAAACAGGATTCTTTTTGCTTAAATGTATTTTGAATATTCTCAAGGTCCTCCAAATTCCTCTTTATTCATGTGACTCCCTCAAGTATGTATGAGGGACTCAGCGTTTGGTATCGCCAAATTGGGCCACACTTAGCACCCGTATCACGAACGTAACGGGCTGTACCGTGCACCGTAATGGACACGAGAATAGTCAGCCGAGACATACCGCGTACGGTGCCGTTTACACGGTGTGATGGGGGACATGCCGGGCATAATTCACGTACATCAACACCTGCCGGCATTCTTGGCCAGACGATGACGTCCATCGAGAATGCGGGTGCGAAACGGTGCAAATGGTGATTCCGTGCGCGCAAAACTGGCACGATCGGCAAATTCCTAAATAAACAGCAGCACCACGGGTAAATGGTCAACGTTGGTAGCAATTAGACGAGCGGCAGGGTCACCGCGGTATCATGTGGCAGAAGCGATAAGAAGCGACAGAGATCCGTAAGCAGAGTGCAAACCGTTATAAAATAAATTCTACGCTAAATACCATAAATTACAATGCAAATTTATTCTGGGCTCACCTCAAGTTGCGAGCAGACATTGGTTACAAGACCGCGAGTTTACCTTTTTCGAGTATCTCTCAGTAAATGGGTACTCCCGTGCAGTCCGGAAGCGTTGGAACGGTAGGTCAGACAACAGTGTTGATGTTGCTACTTACAACGCTTACCCTCCAATAGATCTCGATCGACCAGTGACGATGGATGTACACCGGGTTTCTCCGTCTCTCAGTTTGCAAGATGATAATTCTTTCAAATGAATTCACCTTAATTGCTTATCACAACCAGTGCCCACCCGTCGTTGGTGTCGTCTGGGAGGAATGTTGGCGGTTGGAATGCTGTGGCTTGCTCTTACTTCCTTGTCAACTTTCTTTCGGCGTTACACACAGCTTGACAGCTGCTGGGTTGTGCAGCGTGCGAGTCGTGTCAGGGTGCAAACAGTGTGCTGGTGCTTCTGGAGCAACCTACTGATTCGTTACCAGTTCCAGCTGTTCTCTTAGATGGAAGTCTTCATTATCATACGCCCCAAGGCGCACACCAGACGCGTTGCTTTCCAGAGAAATAGATCATCTTATGGAAAAGGGGTTCAGCTTCCTCGACTGTGGATTCGATTCTAACGGTTACTAGAAGGAAGCAATCGGCTGGGGCATCTCGTTCTTTTGATGCACGTGCACACGGCCGAATGGTGTAAGAGCGCAACCGCAGGGTACTTAGCATAAAGTGAGTTTGCACGATTTACAATGAGTCGGTTTGTGTGTGTTGTTCTGGAACACACGGTGGATTAGCTGTAGCTGGTGGGGTTGTATGAAGGCGTTCGATCGTACACGATTGTGATGTTTCTAGCAGAACACGGAGCAGGAGCAATCGAATGGCAAAAAGGGGCGAGGGCAAGCATAAAGAGTAGTACCAGCAACTAGCGTTTATTAATCGCTCGCGGTAATCAAGGCCCAAGATTGAGAAACCGTTATGGGCCGTTTCTGATGGTGTTCTACGTCGGGACTATTCTAAGGTACCCTCTCTTAGCTGCTACTGGAAGATGTACGAACATGTGTATGTGTGCTCAGTGATGAGTTGAAAATCGAACGCAAACTCAACGAATGGCATCAAAAGAATCCGTTTAACACACACCCGTGGCTACAATGTTGATAATTGGAGGTTATGTTTTTCTTCGGATGTCGATCAATACAAGAGCAAACCCTGCAGTGTCGGTGCTGTAATAGCACTTTTGGCACAGTTGTCATCCTTGGGGTATAAGATTTTTTAGAGCAAAGGTAACGTAAGTGTGGTTTGTTTTATACTTGATTTTCCAAAAGTGTGAGTTACTTTCTTTTGCACTCAAGTTTGAAATTATTAGCAATTATATTTCTCAATGCTGCCTTCAATCACCGTTTGTGGAATAATGTATTCAAATGATATGTATCTTTCCGATTTTGACACGCAAATAGTAAGTGTTAGCTAATTAATTTAAATTACCTTCTCCAAATAATAGGACATTATTCCCCCACAACCTTCTATTGACATTCCAATTACGAATCATTTCCCTCTTTATCAGCGCATAAATCATCCTCAAGTGGTGGTTTATTATGATTGATGTAATACAGCTAGGCTTTTCACACCTTTTCTACCGTCTTCATGTTTAGTTTAATCCTCGCGTGCCACCGTTGCGTAGGCCCCTCGGTTGATATTTGTCTTCCATCTTGCCAGCCTATTAGTATGCCATAATTTAAAGCACCTAGATTCGTGACCGAATGTGCGCTTGTTTATGCTTTTCACCTCCGCTTTGTTGTTCGGCCGTTACGTCAAAAGGTGAAAACAATTGAAACGTATTAGCACCAACTGGATGGCTTTTGGGAAGCTTTTTGGGGCGTAAGGTCATTCAAACTACGCCCGCCACTGAAGTATACCGAGAGGGTTGGTGAGGTTATGATAATTATGACGTCGATTGTGTTTGGTTGGCTGTTTATTTTGAGTTTTGTTCGTTTCTAAATGTTGACGTTTAAAGATTTATACGAGGTGTTCACCCGAGGTACTTCAAAAGCACACCACACAAAGTCCTCACCCAATGCCTGAGAAGGTGATCCAGGAGGTCACTTTGTAACTGATGAAACCTTTCAATGGTGAATGACCAACGAACGAGAGCTACGAAGAACTGTTGCGTAAGTGTAAATCACAACCAATACACGGTCCAGAGTACGTCACGTGGTTTCGATTGCGGCGCAGATATTCCATCTCGGTTAGGCATGACACATGTGTAGTCACAGACATCAGGCAATCAGAAATGTCGATATTAATTACAGCCGGCTAGTTGTGAGATCAGAGNAGAAGGTGATCCAGGAGGTCACTTTGTAACTGATGAAACCTTTCAATGGTGAATGACCAACGAACGAGAGCTACGAAGAACTGTTGCGTAAGTGTAAATCACAACCAATACACGGTCCAGAGTACGTCACGTGGTTTCGATTGCGGCGCAGATATTCCATCTCGGTTAGGCATGACACATGTGTAGTCACAGACATCAGGCAATCAGAAATGTCGATATTAATTACAGCCGGCTAGTTGTGAGATCAGAGAGTACAGTGATCTAACGGTGGTCACGATGATTAATGAGATTTAATTACAGCTGTGTTTGCCATTCATTCGATCGGAACGAGAGTACTAATGTTTATTCGCAAAGCACCAAGAAACCGGCTGCAAGCAAAGGTGTCGTACAGTTTTGTACGATCTAAATTGTTCTTGTATGATGCAGCCCGCGGCGCTATCGACGGCAAGGGCTTTATTATAATGCGCCACATTTAGAATGGAGCTTAATGTTAGTTCTAGTTTCCGGACTGGAAGAAGAAGAAAAAACCGGGTGAAAGATTTCTAAAGGTGTACCGGGAATGACATCATGCTGAGTGGCCACTCATGAAGTTAGTGGAACTTTTGTAGCGTATCTTAATGAACAGGTCCTTAGCGTACTGAAAGGATCATAGTTTTGTAACAAAGTTTTCTCCCGTATCGTTTTGAAGTGGGTTTGGAAATGGGTGTGTTTTTTCCTCGACAAACCAGCCAACACTAAGGAAAATGAAACACCACAGACACCGTTTCGACTAGCCAGTACGAGCAGCCGCCGGACACCTATTGTGAAAAGATTGTTCGCACATCCGGTGTAAAACGTGCTGATTTTGTTCAGTGGGAAAAAATGAAGGGGGAAAATGGGAAAATAAACGAAGTGCCAACCATCACCCACCATCTACAAAGAACGAGTGCACGGTTGAAAGATAAAAGCTTTTCGTTTTACTGCAAAATGGTCTCGCTGGTTGAAATTATAGAAGATTGTTTTGAAGAGCCAGTAGGGTAAACCTTTCGTTTCGTGCACAGAAAAAATATCTCGTGACGGGCGGAAGTTTAGCTGTGAATTAAAAAACGACAACAAAAATCTACGAGGTCTTTAATACAATGGACAACGCCGAATAATAACAGCGAGGAAGTTTTTACCGACAGCGTGGTAGCAACACACAGTAACGCGGAACATGATCGACCCCAAACAACGAACGCGTAACCGAACGACGTTAATGTTTCGCTTTCATCTAATGGGTTTTTTCTCATTTTTCTCTGTTTTTTTTTCAGCAATCATGATGCATTTCTTTTTCCTGGCTGCATTCTTCTGGCTCAACACGATGTGCTTCAATATCTGGTGGACCTTCCGGTGAGTGGCAAAAACGCAAACCCAGTGCTAGACATTATTTCTCAATTTTGAAACTTTTATTTTCTAGTGGGATGTTTCATTTCCATGCTAAAAATTGTGCAATATGACATAAAAAGCAAAATTGAATGGGACGTCCCACTCAAAGTCATCCTCCTAATTGACAGCGACTGTTGCGTACATCATCTCCGCTGTCAGTCGACGGATTGGTGTCCTGGCGACGAGATATTAGCCACGCATTTTTGGGAGAATGTGTTTTTTTCTTCTTCACATCAATGCTACACGTGCCCATGTCAGTGTAAATTCCACTCCAAGAATTCTGGACGACGTAATCCCGCCATGGTGCGCCATGGAAAACCGAACCATTCGTCAGGCACCCAAAAGCAAAANAGTCATCCTCCTAATTGACAGCGACTGTTGCGTACATCATCTCCGCTGTCAGTCGACGGATTGGTGTCCTGGCGACGAGATATTAGCCACGCATTTTTGGGAGAATGTGTTTTTTTCTTCTTCACATCAATGCTACACGTGCCCATGTCAGTGTAAATTCCACTCCAAGAATTCTGGACGACGTAATCCCGCCATGGTGCGCCATGGAAAACCGAACCATTCGTCAGGCACCCAAAAGCAAAAATTTTTTGACTGACGAATCCGTGAGGATTTGTTGATGCATTACTGGAAAATGCATTCCGCTTCTGCATCAGGTAGTGTGGAATTTGTGCCGAACGTCGGCGAAAGCTATCGAACCGTACGGCGCACGTCAGCAGTGTGAGATGAAATGCAATTAGGAAAAGTTTTTGGCACATCCCCACGCCACCAGCGACGTCGTCTAGTTCGAAAGATGAGGGAAAACTCGTTGCAAACAACGTCAATATGAAGTGGTAGGATCATTTGTCGCTGTTGCGGAACGATGCCCGCTGCTAAAGTTCGCGGGGAAATTGTGAGCAAAACTTTGACGCTATGCAGGGTAGCTAGAACGTGTGCACGAAATGGCGAAAGATTGGATTTGATGAGATCGCGTATCGCAGTACACTCTGATTGGAATATCATGACCCCCGGTATAATCGATTGGAGTGATCAAGTATACAAAGTAGCTTAGTGGAATTTTTTTTTACAAGCATTCTTTTAGAATTTTCTAGCTCTCGCAAAACAAGCTTTATTCCAGCAGGTAACGGCGTTACTTTATTGGACGATAAATGAACCAGATTTTATCGCGTAGTAAAGCCTTGTAAAGACATGGTTGGAACGTAGTTTACACTGAAGTTTAATGGCAAACATTACCGAAAACATGACCATTTACCGGTTTTACCTTTTCGGCACATGCCTTTCGGTCACGCGAATGAAACTGTAACAAAATTATCATTACATCAGACGAAGGCTTTATTTCGTTCGTGCACCTTTTGCGCTTACTTGCACATTTAGACAATTGCCGCTTCAAGCTCAAGAACCTGCTTTTGTCTGATGGAGCCCTATAACATTCTTTACCTGCACAATGATTTGCACAAATTCTAGTGATTGCGTCTTGTGATCTCGTTTCGGGCGAAGGTGATCGTGCAAACTTTGTAACGGTTTGCAAATGACAGCACTACAAAGAATGGGCTGAACATCACATCATGAGTAAGCAATTTTTGGGCGTTGTATGGTAGGACTAGCGCAAAACAAAAATAGCATCGATTGTTTTTCCTTAACCGGGTGGCTGTCAACGGGTTGGAGCAAGTGGAACCGTTCTCCATAAAGTGATCGCGCTTGCCGGTACATTCCGTACGTTGGCCATTCTGCAAGTGACAAAAGCATTTCAGAAATAGCAGCTACTTACGGACTATTGTGACCAAGCTTCTGGAACACGATCGCATTGTTAAAGTTCCTCCGCACGGTTGCCACCAATTCCTTTCGCGGGTGATCTTGTGGGTCATTAAGCGTACCTAACCTGTGGAGCTGAATGCGGAAACGCAAGCCTAGAAAAACCGGGACCGATAAAGCAGCTGCCATTACGTCAAGGTCACCCTACGAGCGGACACGCTGTTCATGCTGCCATCTGTTTCAGCGTTTCTGTTCGCTGTCTGTAAGGCTCTAGTTCTATTTCCAGTTTCACTTTATTTACTGATCACAAAAGTAGAGGGATGGTTCAGGTAAAAAGGGGTGGTCAAAAGGATGGAAAGCTCGAGACGGTAGCAGCACATGGCCGAAAACGGCACTCGCTAAGACTCGAGAGTCCACACCTTAGCATTTGATCCACACCGTAGCAGCATCTGAAGCGACTGTGCTCCAGCGTCCGTCCAACCGGAGTTCAGTGCTCCGGGGCATTCAAGGCAACTCAAGGACGCCCACCTAGTGCTACTTTGTGTATGTGTTTATAGAGTTTGGCAAGCTTGGAACAAAACAAAAATGTGGCATTCTACGCCTTTCTGGGTGAGCGCGAGCGCGACACGATGGTCGTTAACGAGATGTCCCCAACCCCACCCTTTGTGCTCCCCGTCACACCATATGCTGGAGTGGCCTTCTTAAACCTGCCGCGTCCAAGCATACGAAGGAGATGGTTGGCAGGAGAGCATTCTGCATTCGATTAAGCTACGCGAAGCGATACTCAATCGCAGATGGTAAAAATGGAGCCTCGATCTCGGGCGGATGAAGACTCGATGTACTCCTAATATCTTGATGTACTTCGCGCTAGATCGATCGATCGTCTAGAAGACAGTGTTAGACGACAGCGCATGATTGACAAAAACTGTCACCGGGCAACAGAACAGGTTCAATTAAAATGCGTTGCTGATTTAAATTGAATGCATCTGCGCGATTGCAATCGTTTCGCTTCAAACCGTTGCATTGTGTACCTGCGCGCAACTCATTCCAATACCAGCTGGGAGCAGTGTTGTGGAGATGCCGAGCTTTACGAAAACATTCTTCAATGCTAGGGGTGTTTTTCTCAGTGCTTCTTGGAGGATGCAACAAAGTTGCATCTGTGTGTGGTGTGCAAAAATGTACACATGCTAATACAAGTGCGCACCGCCTTACATTACTGAAGCCGCACGTCGGCTCCATGAAAATGGAAATGGCATGTTTACATTATGTTTCGCTGAAAGGCTTCCGTTGTGCCAACCGAAAAGTGATATCCCATGCGCGTGGAAAAGGGTAATTTTTCCAATAACTTTTTACAGACCTGCACAAAGACGCACACGAGCGGTTGGGTCTATGTTTGCCATTCATAAATTTAGATTGAATGTGGTGTACGGACGCGTTTTCAAAGGAGTCTTGTTTGTCGAAAGAATTGCGTACCGCGGGTCTGTGCATGAATATCGAGGACGTACTCACTTCGGGCACGGGAACTGTAACGTCTAGCGTATCGCAAATTGCACACCGAACAGGATGGCGAATTTGAATGATTGATTTATGTACGGTTTTTGTACCGCCAGTTTCTATTGTTTGCCGCCGACAATCGAGGAAACGATACTATCGCCAAGAGGGAACGCTTTTGTTTCGCCAGTGCTTAGGTGTGGGATGTTGGCACTCTCGAGATCGCAATGATATGTGCTACGGTGTAGGTGTTTAGCGTCGGTACGAAAATGCGATCTTGCTGAACCATGTTTGCCTTAAACCAACCAGAAGTTGATGGACAACCAGAAGAGATGTGTCGCGGCGCGGTAATGGTGGGATTTCGCTTCCTACCAGAAAACATTCAGCAAAGACGACACACGCGTCAAAGTAACTTCATTTCTGCGACTCACCGCCCCAGAACGGACAAAACCGTGCAGTGTCACGTACGCAAATGTGGTTTCCGCTTTTTTGGGAGACACCCGTTCAAAAGTCTTTTGAAATTGAGCGTGAAATTGACGCATTAAATATTTACGAAGACACCGAAAGGTACACGGGATGGATAAGTCTTTTTTGGAGGTATTTCACCAAACAGAAATGAATGGCCGCTTGGTGGAGTTTGAGACCGTGTGGCCCCAATGCTTGGGGAAAACAAAAACTAACGTATTGTGAAGCTGCTTTTTGCTGTGGGGATGAGGTGAAGAATTCATTCTACCTCATGCATGACATGCAAAGGTGAAAAATGTGAGTTGTGTGAAGGTGTCCGCCGGGTAATTTTGTGTCGCTTAATCGGTCCGCAGTGGTTTCAAGCGTGAAGTTTCAGATTAGAGCTTAACATTTCCCAGTCTAAGTCTTGCTCTGTAATGTGTTTGATGGACTCACTCACAAAAACATACAAAAAGTGTATTTGCATGATGAGTAAAATGATTTCATACCGGAGATCGTTCAGCATGCGAATGGTAATTAACTACATTGTGCTGAAACGAAGTTACGTGACATTACAAAAGAAAAGATTTTTTGGAGTTTAGAATACGGAAAGAAGGCTTGTTTTGTGCGGGAACAGAACGACGAAAAAAAACCTACAGGAAATGAGACTTGGGCGGGAACGATTCTCAAAAATCATATTAGCATTTATAACTCCCAGAATATCGTTGGGCTTGAGGCTTAATTCAAATGCATATATGCCTAAAACGTTTATGGAGAATGTTTGAATGTGTCTCGTTAAGCCGCCAGCTTTGTTGTCGCCTACGTACAGACTCGTCGGAGACGTAAGCCGCTAAAGCCGTACATCTAATTTTCCATCAATTATATCGTCACGACACAAACATCAGGTAGCCCACTCAGTTAGCCTCTGGGATGCCGGTAGCTCCACATCTCAATCTGCTTAACCTACGCATGGGAGTCGTTGCAGTCGTTGCGGACAGGGAACGTCTGTAGAGAAAATGTTTGAGCAAACCCGTAAGACAAATAACAAATATGAACCGATGGAGGACATACATGGGTTTGACCTTTTCAACGGGAATATCTACCGGTATCTGAAGACAGAGCCACACTGTGTCCAATGTTGGCTCAAAATAGACTTAGGCTTAACCATTTAAAGACGGGACTTCCTCACCTGTCTCTGTTGAATGGACTTTGCACTCGGCAGACCTTAGTGCTTACAGTCAGCATCAACAGGAGCTTCCATAACTTCCACCAAACCAAAGAATCCCACTGTCCGTGGATAAGAGCTATCCGTGGACCTCAGTACGGCACAAGCGCGCACAGTAGATAAAGTGGGCAAATGTTTGCCTGTGTGCCTTCATGCCGAAGAAAACCCATTGCTCGCGACCGAGGTGCCGACCGTGGAAAAGTAAAAATAAATATTGTACGATGAATTATGAGCTTATATCTGGACAAACAGTGGATCAACATAGCACGCTATACTGCAGCCGTGTTCTGTTTCGGAGTCAAGTGGTGAAGTTGGTCGTGTGTTGTTTCGAACAATTTTTCATCGATTTTCTTTTTATGCTTTTTTTGAGAAATTTGAATCAGTTTTCGGAAAACATGCCATGCCGCGTGTAGCGTGTGTGTGTTGTTTTTTTTCGTGTAAAAAATGGCTCAGTCGATGACCTTTGGTGGACTCCAATTCGAACGGAAGTAGATCGGAGCGGTTTGGGTCGTCACTAAAAAATTGTAACTCTGTCCGTTACAACCCACAGGTCGTTCGCTTCGGGAAGTTAGCATCCGTTAATCCGCATTCCGCTCCTCATGCCTGTCCATACACAAGAAAAATACTTAACATACTCTCACTCTCTCTCTCTCCTTCCGCGACATGATTGTGTATGCGTGAATTCGATCTTGAGCCTGGATCTTGACATTGGAGAAATATGAATTCGAGCATCGAAACGGGCGCGGCTGGTAAATGTGGCGGGCAGTGTGTGGGCCAAACGGGCTGAGAAAGTGACATTGCCATTGCCAGATGATCGTGTTGGGGTATCGAAATCGACCCGTTCCACATCCATTGCGCGGTGATCGTTGGAAATGGATCGTCTGGTGTCTCTTTATTTTTTTGTTTTGTTTTTTCGCTCCCCACCCCGAACAAGCTTAAACATTCGTCTACATGCGTGTGATAAATGGGAATGCATTAATCTTTTTTCCTCCTCCATCTCGGAGCGTTACTCCCCGATCAGCACCCTCATCGCTGTAAACCGTTTTTATGTTGCACCGTCCAAATCCGATAGATTATACATCCTCCCCCCGGCTTGTTAAGCGAAGCGCACTAAACAAGGCTGAGAAAATGGGGAAAAAAGTGAGTTCACGCACGTTTTAAAGTTCATCCTTCCATCTTCAGCTCAGCTGTCGAATGGACTGCAATTCGGATGAAAAGTGCGTGATTTGTGATGATGATAATGATGGGAAGATTGGATGCGTGTTTTATGTGCTACTACACACTCCGTGTGACAGTGTGAAACAAACCGTTCTCGACGGTGAAGTTCGTTCCCCTAATTCACCTTTTGACCGGATGTGATGGGAACAAAATGTCATTTGATTGTGATGCAAATGGAGTTGCTCATTTCACCCCGCACCCAGATTAGAGGATACAGTTTCTCACACCTTTTCATGTCGTTTTTTTTGATAATTATGTAAATGATGAGACGATTTTAAGATACTCGATTTTGCTTCACAGTAGCATTAGGAAAAGTTGGAATAAATTCGAATGGAAAAAATAGATCCAAACACCCACCTTCATCTTAATGCTGGAATATTCAAAGCTGTCGAATATAATGTGCGCACTTCACAAAGAAGAATGCCTCACTTTTTGCGTTCCTGCATGAGAAAAAATGTTGAAAAGAATCTCATTTTCCATTGTTACCCCTTTTATCACGATGGTTTGTATTATGTCAAAATCGTTCGTCAAGCTATCCGGACTATGTCTCATCTATGGCTTCCACTGATGGAACTCGCACAACCACCATACACTATGAGGAGATGCTCCGTTTAATACGGATACGAATAACAAAGCAAGTACCGGCTTGTTCCCTTTTTTCTCTTGCGATCCACTTCCAACAATTGCATTCAAATACACCACACTCGGTATGCCCTTCATCGCAACAACAGCACACACGCTCGCAACAGCTGCTTTTGCCGATGGCATTTAATTACAAGCAGCCAGATGAAAATAATTCACCACTTCGATCATTAACCGGCCCAGTGTGTGGGCCAGCTGGTGGGTGGATGGATGATGGGTTGCATGCTGGTGTGCATCAATATGGAGTCATTTGAAACCAACTCCGGTCGCACAGCTGCCGCACCACATCGAACCCGTGTGCATTGCATATGCCCGCTTATCACACATCTAGCATGACACAAACACACTAGAGGCCACCACGCTAAAGTTCGCAAACGCAATGGACTCGCGAAGTACACTATGTGTGCACCATTATTCGCTAACTCGCGACAGGTTTATACCGAACACCATTTCACCGCTTTGGTCACAGCAACGGCACCGGACAGATGCTGCATTTGGGGTAGGGTAACGAGAATAATTGTTCGATAGATGGACCACATTGATTTGTGTACCATTCACTGTGTCCAACTGCCGTGTGTCGTTCGTTATGAGCGGTAGAAAATGGTATCTATTCATAACTACTTCTGCCCGCTAATGGACAACATTAGTGTGTTTGCGATGCATCGGTGTACCGGCAAAGGTGGTCCGTGCAATGGAGCAAAAAGCTATAAAATATATTATTTTTTTATTAAATTTAAGAGTCATTTGTTATCACGTACAGTGCTTAACAAAATTATAACACCATCTCTGTTATTAAAGTTTTTCACTATAAATGTAATGAAGAGCTTATAAAGCTTGTGTAGTCCAATATTATTTAACAAGTTGTTTAACAATTTCATTTCTCTGATTATTTCTCAATGCACAAAAGCATTTCATGAGTATGGTCTATCACGTCCGTTCCTTTTGCTGTTTCAATAGCAATCGATGATGAGGCGAATAGAAGGACGCGTTTCAATAGCAAACAGTACTTGACAATCACCTTGTATAGCGTTCTGAATGGACATTGAAAAAATAAATATTTGCATGCGATGTCCATATTGCAAGCGCATTAATAGGCTGTAGGCTGCAGAGCGAAAGAGCAAGCAGAAGAAAGAATGCGTGGAGGACGTCATTTTTTTATAATTATTGATTCGATTACAAGGCCAACACACACACACATACGTCTCGGCCAACACACATTTTTGTCTCTTCATAACGATCGTACGCATCGCTGATGGAATGCGCCGCAGCGAAGATCTGCGATCTGCTAAACCAATAAAGATCATCTGTTCACTCTTTTGCACTGCTCCATCCTACAAGCTGTGCGCGCATTCACGTTTGGCGCCAGAGATGATGCCGGCGCCAGCCTGCGTTGAGCCATCGGGAAATTTGCAATGAATGGATCGAGTTGACGTCGTTCTCGTCCAAAAAAGCGCACGGACGATGGTGTTGGGGGAAGGACAGCATAATTTTTCGCTCCCCACGAGCTCGGTACTGCAATGTTGAAACCAATGTCACCAACACGTGTGCAATGTGTAGTCGGGGTGGGCGAAGCTAGGAGAAGGAGGAGGAGGTTTGTTTGACTATGTTTGGTCGTTCGATGGACAAGACTAGACTTCCACCGTATGGACAATGTAACGCATCGTACGGGGAAACGTGCGGAGGAAAGGGATAAGCACGGGACACGGGGGGTAACATGTTTAATCGGACGTTATAAGCCGACGCTACTTCAGTGGCCAATTATTGCCTTTGACATAAATACACACGAATTAAACATCGCAGCATCGGGTCGTGGCATTATTTTATGGAACCTGGATAATGTGCGGCGGTCAGGGTTGGACACCAGACCAGCGGCAAAGGACAGGGAGAGGAGATATGTTGTGCCTGTCGTGTTTACTTTATCAACTGTAATCCGCGTGTCGGCCGGTGGTCGGCGGCCATTTGCAACATGAAGTCCATGGTAGTCAAATGGTCAAAAGTTGTTGGTTCGGAGGCTTCTCCAAAAACCACCGTAACCGAAACCTCACTGAAGGTGGGAGAACCGCGGAAAAGTGCATCGAGGACTTGTTGGTTTTGACTTTCGACTGCAAAACCCCGTGCAAGTTCAGTAGTTCTCGCTTTTTTGGTGCCTAGATTGTCTAGCATTGGATGGGAAATGGAAAATCTGGGTGAATATCCTTTTCCACCTCTGCCGACGCGTACGCGTGCGATATTAAACTGCCATGCACCACGAGTAAAACACAGACTAAACATTTTCATTGCCCAGAGTTCCCCTTATTTCCGCCGGTCGTCTGCAAAACCGGTTTAGTCGAGTGCCATTGGCGGTACTTTTAGGAAGATAATCTTGTTTCCGGTGTCGTCATTCGGAATAACATGATTTGTTGAGAGTTGATGGCGAAAGCCTGAAGCCACTGATGCTGGCAAGAACGGCAAAGATCATGGACACGGCAGATGTTGGATGCCCGTCGCCAACCACAATGCGTTCACCAGGTCCTGTCTCCCGTCGTCACGCTGCAAAGTGCAATCTCCCGTAACGTTTTCATACGAGTGCGCCGTTGCAGCATCAACTGCAACTGCAACTGAAAAGTATAATTTGTTTCTCACTCGACGGCAGAACCTGGGGAGAACCGTATCGGTTAGTGAAGCTCCGCCAATTTTGTGATTACGTTTAGTCGAGGGTCGAGGGTCGGATGGGCTTTGGATGGTTTTTCCGGTAGAGCAAATGGTAATTGTTAACATAGCTCATCTACTTCATGTTTTTGATTTATTTTGCTAAACGAAACATAGACATATGGTAGCGAGTTCATTCAAGCTGGTGGCCCGAATGTTGGTATTGTAGCAGCACACTTAAAAGGAGTGAAATCAGGGTTCTAGCAATAATTTACATATTAAGTAAGAAAGTATGTGTTTAAAAATAATTTATAAAAGATAACTCGAATTTGCTGATAAGAAAAAATCAGAGATAAGAGATAATATGTCGTTCATGGCGATATATTCGCCAATAACAATTCATTCTTTATGAACATTCATTCATTCATGAACAAAACAAAATGAGCTGTTCGATTATCGTCTCTATTCTTATCGATTAACATTTGCCATGATGCAGAGTTCGATTAATCAATAAAATAGCAAATCCCCCGTGGTGATAAATAACGTGTGTTTATAACCTAATCGGTTGGAAATAAGATAAGCCTTATGACGAATTATTCGACCCCATTTAAGAGGTTGATAAGAAATACAATCGCTCGTTGATTGTATTTCTAAAATAAGAATAAAATATAGCAAAAGAGATAACTTTGGACTGCATCGGCCGGGAATCGAACCCGGGCCGCCCGCGTGGCAGGCGAGCATTCTACCACTGAACCACCGATGCTTGTGCTGTTATTCCCTCTTAGTAGCCATCGCACAACGTAACTTGTGTTCGTGCTGCTCGTGATCATAAAAAAGAAACAATTTTCCGCCAGCAACACTGCGAAACATACAATTTCTTCCGCATTGCCCTTTATAATTCGATGTGGAGTAAAGAGTGAGCGAGAGCAGGGTAGAAAAGATAGAGAAAATTAAGCGCCGTGCAAACCTTTCATTTTGTGAAGAGCTATCTCTGCTTTCGTCACGTTTTATGCTAAATTGCCAATCATAGTAATATGATATGCTTTATTCTAATTTATAGTTTCTGACCACCGGTGCACGGTGCACATTCGCTCGGCCGGCTTTGACGGTTATGGCATCACCGGGTCTTTCGATCCAACCGGCCCTAGCTGGCCAGCCGAGGATACACATCTCATTATTCGACGCGTTCTTGTCTTCAACGCGACGGTTGTTTGGTGCATCGGCCGTAAAATCGGCTGCACGTGATGCAGGTCCTCAAATGATGTGTAGACCGGGCACGGCACTAAATGCATTCCTGGTGCATTCCGGCTTAGCGCAGTGCATTGCACACCGTGCAACGTCCACACACATACACACACAAACCATGCGGACGATCGTACGCGCAGAACCTACCACCGTTTGGCAGCGCGATTGCATAATGCATGAGCACAAGTGCATAACGAATGATGCACACGCACAGGCACTGCACTTGAGCCGGCGGGTTTGTTACTGCGGGAACAAAGCTTACCGAAATAAATAAAAACACAAACCAAGCGGATCAAACCTTTAAGGGAAAGGGACTGAAGTGGTGGACTGGAGAGGTGAAGTAGCTGCAATCGATCTCGTAGCGCGAAGTATGAGACAGAAATAACTGGTCGACATTCTCGTAAAATGCATGCAGAAGCACCTACTAGCACGTATTTGTTACACTACGGGAGTCTGTTTTGACAGATTCAAGCACCCAAATCCAAACGCTGGAAAGGTTTCACGACCGGCGATTTCCTTTGGTCAACGGCCAATCCTCTCTCTTCCCAGCCTCTTCCATCCCATCGAAACCGCCCATCGGTCAAGTGCAACTGCACCACAACACAGTCAACAATCCGATGTTTATGATGCAATTTAGATTTAAATATGGAACAATTAATCACTGGTCGGTTTATTTATCGTGGTTTGAGGCGACCGTCGGTTTTCCTTTTCGAGGTAAATATTGACCATTTACCGCGGGTCGAGACCCATTTTGTTAAACGCACACTTGTTTTCCGTCGCCCGGCCACAACTACACGACTTACTGTTGCCCCGCGTCCCGATCCGATCGTTTGCGCAATTGCGGTCCTTTGGTATTGATTATTTGCATAATGTGGGATGCGTAGTCACATGGTGCCCAGTCTGGGCAATATGTTACGCCCGACTGCAACTAATGTTACAACCACGTTCCGGGGGAAGAGCATCACCAAGCCAATTAAAATGACACTCACTGCCGTTTGCCGTTTATTTTGGGAAGAAAATTAAACCTGCTTGCAAATGAGTGGCACTTTTCGGGGTAAATAGACGAAATCGATTAATCGTACTGTTTATTGCTTTTTGAGAAGCTTCCTGCATGTGATGATGTGTTTGTTGATGTCACGAGGGTTTCCCGATGCTTGTTTGATTTGATGTATTTGCAAACAAATCGCTTTTGTGAACATTTGTTGTAATTTTATATTTTATTCTATACGATAGCAATACCAACGTCTTCGTTCTATAAAATGCTTTCTTTTCAGTTTTCTGTAAAACAAAAAAAACTATTTTTTATGACAGTATTCGAGAATGTAGTACGAGTCAACATTACCGTAATTTCATGTTGAAAAATTTTGTAACAACCCGCATACAGAACAACATTAAAAATGCCTTCTTCTATGCGCAGATGGATTAACGAACCAGAAATTGCCTGCCGTTACACGAAAATATTAGCAACAAACTTTTCTTTGCCGCCACAGAAACCTTTGCTCGGTTTATTTACTTCGATGTCACCCGTAAAAGAAATTAACATATTTTAATTGATTTGTAGCAACGAAACAAGCGCTGCATGACGTTCACGCTTGAACGATTTCTTGTTCCTTTTTTATGTGTAAACCCCACCCGATTATGTCGCCCGGTGTGTTTTAGTCGTGTAGCAAAGAACACATTTTTATACGGGATTCGCACAGTTTTAAGTGATGAACCTGTACGATTGTGTTCGTATAACGGAGGTATGGGCAACCGTTAGTGCTTCGTTGCGTTTGGGGGAAAATGCCTCAAGTGGGGGGAGGACTTTAATTTATGCTAATAGATTGTGTATAATTTTCAGGGTCATCAACCGGACATCACTGCGGGTGGTACAAGAAAACAAAAAGAAAACCGAAAACACAATTACAACAAAAAAAAAGAACATCGCCCCGAAAACTTCACGCCACCACACGGATAGTTTGGTTTTTATGGGTGCGGAAAATTGTCAATTCAATAATTCATTTGTTGTAAGGGAAGAAAAGAAGTGACGAGGAGTGGAGGGGTGGTGAAAATACCCCCCCCCCCCCATACATACATACATACATCGTACAAAACCGTTGACGACACCTGTTTTGTCTGTTGAGCATGGTTTTCCTTCGCGCGTGTGCTAGATACCACGAAGCAGTCGAACGAAAGCGACTTTTGATCGCACAGCCTCGTATGTTGCCTCCCGGCCCACGATCGTGTCCCATAACTCACTTGCACTTGCACATCCGGTACGGTGGCGGCGAATGGAGCTGGTCGGAAGGTCGCATCACTTTCTTCTCCGCTTCCGCTATCCAATCGAGACAGCGACGAAACCGAACCGAACTGAACCGAAGGGAATGTGATGATAAATCGCTAGAGAAAAATATGCCGTGCTAGTCGTTAATCACGGTTACAAATACGCGCTGGGCCCTGAGAAATGTAATGTCGCTATGTATGCTGCCGTCTCTTGCGAGGAAGGCTTAAAGGGAAAGGGAAGGATGGAGCGTGGTGAGTTCTTGTCGTTGTCTTCGTTGCTTGCCACCAATGCGTATCGCACACGGGAACGGTTTTGTTTCACCGCGGGCAAATGAGCTTCCTACGCGCGAACGAAAAATCGACCGTCTGCTCTGAGGGGTGGCGTGTGCGGTCGGCATCGTTCGGCTTCTAACCTTCCCTGTGGGAAATAAGCATAACGAGCATGTGTACGCGATGAGAGCGAGCTTGCGCGAGGTCTCGCCTAATTGTTGTCATTAATTTTCCACCGCGATGCCTGCCACTTTCGCTGCATGTGCCCGTATCTTACACGACCAGCGTCGAAGCGTGTATTTTCCGACTGGTCTGCCACCGCCAGGGATGGTTGAGATTTTTCGTGCTTTTTTTCTCCTCTTTCTCTCCATTATACCGAATGGAACAGCGTTCGAGCGTCGGGAACGTTTCACTTTCTACACGTAGCGACAGACACGCCGACCATGGTGCAGCATCCCGCGCATCGAAAGGGATGAAATATCTTTTCGATCGATGATTAATTTGAAATCGATCGGTGTAGAAGAGTCGCCGGTCCTGCTGACAAGCCATTTTAAGTTATAAATTTTGTTGGTCGATGGCGCGAATGTTGCCTGGGTAAAGAAATAAATCAACATAATGCTCGAGATTATATTCAAAATATTGCCTTGTGCACAAAGAACTCATTATTAATCGTAGACAAATGAAGATATGCTTGGCTAATGAAACGAGCGCATTGAATGATCGCGATCGGAGATCGCAGTGTATCATAAATAAACAGCTGCTCGGCCTTTTCATCAACAGCCAGGAAGGGGAGCGTATTTTTGGCTTCCTTTCACTTTGTCCCTTGCATCACGGTGTCGCGGTGGGAGTGATTCTGGCGTTGTCTTACAAAAAGGAACGTTTTGTTTGTTCGCAGCATCGAAATGGACCACCCGCCGGTGGTGTGTAGATTTTGTTGAATGAGAGCACGCATGCTATTCATCGGCGCCGTGGCTTAGTTGGTTAAAGCGCCTGTCTAGTAAACAGGAGATCGTGAGTTCGAATCTCGCCGGAGCCTAGCATTGTTCCCACTCCGGATGTAAAAAAAATGTCATGAGTGGAGAATTTAATCGTAGAAATATTTTTGCGTATCGTTTAGCCTAAATACATTTAAAACTATATTTTATAGGAGATGAGAATGACAACAATAATCTTAATTTCTAATGTTTTATTTGTTTAAGCTCCTATATGAAGAATTTACACACCACTTAAGATTGTAGGTGTGGCCGTGACCAATTCAATGATAGGTGGATGAACACTGTTTCTGATGTTTCAATGTGTTTTCTGACCCACGCTTCCACCTAAGCCATCGTCACGGTCTCCCAAAACTTCCCTGTTCCACGAGAGGAACAGCCCAATCGGTTGACGTAGATCATATGAGGAACAGAATGATTTGTTCAGTTTCATTGTGATTTTTAACCTCTCTCTCTCTATATCACTGTATATTTTTTTTTGCTTTTTGTTGACAAGAGTCAGCAATCAGTTTCTGAGCCAAAGATCCTCGAGTTCAACAAGGTCTTTGGGAAAATAAAAATTCTCTTCTGATCGAAAAACTAAAGCAAACATTTACGTTACCGCCCAGGTTGATTATTTGGGAAGTTTTTCGACAGGTCACCAGAAAGTAAAGGCACAAGGAGAGAAGGTTTGTACACAGAGAGGAAAAAAAACGCATAAAACAAACATCAAATCACGGGAGAAGCCCCACTATTAAGATGGCCACTCCAATGTCCGCAAAAGGTTTCGTGGGTTTTTAGGGGTTACTTTTTATGTGTTGGGCCACCATCGGGGAAAGCATCGAAGGAAGGCGAGCATTCCCAACGTTCGAAGATATCGCATGAAATGGTTCTTGGGTTGGATTGGATAAGGTAAAACGAGACTCTGGAGGTTTCTTTTTGCTGCCTGAAAATGTGTAAAGGAAGACGGAGTCAAGTATTTCGGACCGGATGGAAATTTGAAACGTAAACTGGATTTGATCGAATCGTTAGACCATATGATCGGAGTGATAGAGCGTAATAGAAATTTGGTTTTCGGTGTTGGATAAATCGGAACGATGGTATTTTATGTCTACGCTTGTAATTTCTGCTTTTCAAAACCATTTCGGATTGATTACAAACCAACGCTCTCAGAATCGAGGTAATTTAAAATGCTCGTCAGCACTGAAGGTGCTTCTGTGTGCCAGCGAACCTAGCTCCAAGATGTTCTGTTGACCAATATTTAACGGTAGCTAGACCTTTTTTTTATCTCTGATATATGCTGTAGCTTGAGAGGGTTCTGAAAGGTAGAAAATACCGCAAATTATTTATATCCCACAGCAGCGGGATCGAATTAGCTAAAGTTGCTTACGGTAGCACATATAACAATTGACCGCAAAAATCCACCAATCCGTCCGCTAGTTAGTGTTTTCGGGCTACGGTAGAATGCAAACCTAGCCGCAACTAATCAGCATTCGAGCATAAAGCGATGGTTAGTGGTTTAGTTCGGTTTTACCAAAGCCACATGCATATTTTTAGCTCAAACTCTCGTTTGATGTACGCCTGAAGAAACCCCTGGTTGGTGTGGGCTTGGTTAGATCATTCGAAGGTATCAGGTAGAAGTGTTGCATCAGGGAACGCAAACAACTTAATTTATCTCAGCCCTTTTTCGTTCGGGTTTTGCAATAAGGTTTGCAGATGGAGAGCAGTTCAATATTGTATACAAAATCCACACGTCAGTCGCCCGGAGGGAAAGTCGATTTGTGCCACCAGGCACTGAAGAAGAGGTATGCTTACGAAATAGGTGAAATCAATCCACCAGTGATGACGGTCGAACGTCGTTCGTACAACAATCGGCACAAGGTTGCATCGGATGCGTTTGAAATGGGTTCAAAATTTTATTGCATCCGAATCCTGCTCCGATTTCAATCCAACGTTCTGTACGCAACGGAAAGGTCTCGGTACCGGCATTTGAATACAACTCAGTGGACCGGAAATCATGACCTAACTCGAACTCTTCTAACGGTATGGAAGGTGGAAGACCCGGTAAGCCGGAAATTAGATTGATTTGGTCGTGTTCTTCCGAATGGGAAATCGGATCCGGAATAAAAAGAGAGACGAAACTGTAGAACACAACACCTGTCTAACAAATGATTGAAATAAGGCAAATCCGGAAGAGACCTCTTTGAACTGATTTGCCTGAACGTTGGAGCGTGTGTCGAACAGGGATCGGTGTACAAGTGTGGTTTAATTAAATTTGAAATCATTTTTTTCTCTCTCTTCTGCCGTTTGAAGTGGCAGGGGATTGCAAAATGAAATTCAACCGAACACCTGCAGGCCAGTATTAGTCTGGGCCGGTGAGTGATGCGCTTGGAGCTTATAGTGTTATTCCCCAAGTGTCAATAATTTAATAACACATCACGGACGGGTAAGCTAATCTCGACTAGGTGTTAAAGAGAGGGCAAAATAAGGGGAATTAAATGATAAAACTGCAAATAAAATTCTGCGCAACATGACCGTGACCCTGGCGTGGTAGGTGGTGGTACATTTTTCACTCGTCTCCTTCGGGATATTGATAAGGGCTTTTGGTTTGGAGAGGAGTTGTCA
The DNA here is from genome assembly GCA_018908115.1 of Anopheles rivulorum. Lineage (NCBI taxonomy): Eukaryota > Metazoa > Arthropoda > Insecta > Diptera > Culicidae > Anopheles > Anopheles rivulorum. Next base: position 24,805,205 of record STHB01000003.1, on the reverse strand, counting down.
TCATTCCTGTACCGCATGGGAACTTTATTTATGTTTACTCTCCACGGTGTACTTTCCTACTCCGTGCTAGTGGACATGAATTATGTGTCCTCGTGCATTACGCTCTGTGTCCGATTAGCGTCCATTTAGTGTACCATTCTCGACAGACAATCTCCTACTCCTTTGGGAGACGTTAGACACTGTTCACGTGATCATCTCCATCACAACCGGCATGTGCGAGTTCAACCCTAACACATCACCCAAGCGTCCCGTTTTGTAGTGTTTTTTCTCCTTCTTTTTGTCGGCTGATAACGGATTCCCGGCGCAACATGCTCGGCATGCTGTTTGCCAAAATAGAACGGTGCGCCAAAGTCCCGTTTAATCTGGTTTTCGGTGGTGTAAAAATAAAATCACACAGACACAACGTTGCGTGATCAAATTGGTTGTTAGGAATGCAGAACGTCTGTGGAGACCGTTGATTGGCAGGTCAGTGGAAAAGAACAGGTTCCATGGTACGTGTGCCACGTACGAAGAACGCCAAAGAAACAAAAACCCCGTTCCAAGTGGGAGATGCAAGACCTGTTGGTTCGTAGCGGGTATCCTAATCTCGGTAGCAACNGGAGCGTGTGTCGAACAGGGATCGGTGTACAAGTGTGGTTTAATTAAATTTGAAATCATTTTTTTCTCTCTCTTCTGCCGTTTGAAGTGGCAGGGGATTGCAAAATGAAATTCAACCGAACACCTGCAGGCCAGTATTAGTCTGGGCCGGTGAGTGATGCGCTTGGAGCTTATAGTGTTATTCCCCAAGTGTCAATAATTTAATAACACATCACGGACGGGTAAGCTAATCTCGACTAGGTGTTAAAGAGAGGGCAAAATAAGGGGAATTAAATGATAAAACTGCAAATAAAATTCTGCGCAACATGACCGTGACCCTGGCGTGGTAGGTGGTGGTACATTTTTCACTCGTCTCCTTCGGGATATTGATAAGGGCTTTTGGTTTGGAGAGGAGTTGTCATCATTCCTGTACCGCATGGGAACTTTATTTATGTTTACTCTCCACGGTGTACTTTCCTACTCCGTGCTAGTGGACATGAATTATGTGTCCTCGTGCATTACGCTCTGTGTCCGATTAGCGTCCATTTAGTGTACCATTCTCGACAGACAATCTCCTACTCCTTTGGGAGACGTTAGACACTGTTCACGTGATCATCTCCATCACAACCGGCATGTGCGAGTTCAACCCTAACGCATCACCCAAGCGTCCCGTTTTGTAGTGTTTTTTCTCCTTCTTTTTGTCGGTTGATAACGGATTCCCGGCGCAACATGCTCGGCATGCTGTTTGCCAAAATAGAACGGTGTGCCAAAGTCCCGTTTAATCTGGTTTTCGGTGGTGTAAAAATAAAATCACACAGACACAACGTTGCGTGATCAAATTGGTTGTTAGGAATGCAGAACGTCTGTGGAGACCGTTGATTGGCAGGTCAGTGGAAAAGAACAGGTTCCATGGTACGTGTGCCACGTACGAAGAACGCCAAAGTAACAAAAACCCCGTTCCAAGTGGGAGATGCAAGACCTGTTGGTTCGTAGCGGGTATCCTAATCTCGGTAGCAACTTACCCATGGGTGTCCAGTTCGTTGACTTGGGAGCTCGGGGCCTGATGTCTCCAAAACAGCTCACGATCTAATCAATCCTGAGCCGGCAAGAGGTGATTGAAGAAGGATTTATTGTTTCCTTCTTCAAACGGGAAGCTGGATCCCGTTTGCCAGCTCGATATCTATCAACAGAGTTGACGTATTTACACGAGGCAGTCAAACACTTGACATTGTATCAGTGGAACAGTGCTCACTAATCATTGCACCTCACGACGATCGTGCTCGTTTTCAAATGTCAAATGCACAGGGTAGATCATTTTGCATATTTTGTTGCAATGATTCTGTGCCTTCGAATGGATGTTAGCTCGTGTGCTGTCGGAATGTCGTTCGAGGTAACTGATTTGAATTCGTGTGTGTCAGGCGCAGTTTCTCAACATTCGCTTGATGGCATGCGTGTGTTTGCCGTTTAGCCCATAAATCTCAACCCAAGTTCGCTACTCACACCTTCGAACGGGACGAACACGGCGACAGTGAGTATGTTTCCAAAACCACTGCTAAACATTCCAGCTCACTCTGAGAACCCCAACAGCTCGCTTCGGTCACTGGATACATATGGCCTTAAACCGATGACATTATGCAAAAGCAAATCTTGCCCAACCGACCATTTCAGGACATTTCCACTTATCAGTTCGTTTTGTGTCGCTACGATGGCGAGACTTCTCTTCGGTGCCCATTACACATCATTATATCCATTTCGATGAAGATTGACCGTTTCTGAGGACTAACCGGTAAGTTTGAAAGACGCTGAACGCCATCACAGCCATGATCTTTTGCTAATCGATTCGGTTTAAAGCTGCTGGTCGGATGCTCCATCTGTTGCTGATGTCTTCGACAGTTCGCACCGTCGCTACACAGTTTATCTACTGTAGCGTGTCATGAATGCTAATGTCGCTGAATGGGAGGTGTTTTACCTTTTCTTTTTGGTTGCGCCAACCCACCGACAACAAAGAGCTACAATTGAGCGGAATTGCAGGCGTAATACGCTGTTATAAAAGACGGGCAAAAAATGCGCTAACGCTTGATTGCAATGACGACCTTCCTTTTCATACAACGTTCATAATGCAACTAACTCTTTGCGAATTGCCTATAAATTAGCTGGTGCATATCGACGTCTATTAACGGTGGGGTATCGTTTGAAGATACGATGCGTCTCTTTAGGATCTCCTTCGGTGTCTTGGAAGGAGAGCAATAGGAACTCCGCCCGACTGTCATATAAATATTCAAATGCGCATTTGGAATGCACACACATTCCACCGTAACAGTAGTATATCGAGTGCGACCACTTGAATTGTTATTTTAATGTGTCGTATTGCCGTAATGTACCTTGGCTTGCAATTTGCAAAGAGGTTTCGCCATACTATCACTGCTCTCGGGACGCTTGTTAACGTCGAAGAAACACATTATTTTCCAACCCGTTCGCATATACCTAGTTCTTGCACTGGTGCTATGATTGAAGGGACTCGAAAATTGTGCAAAATAAATGCCTGCCCATAAAGACAGTTGATCGCGAGTGAGCTGTTGTGATCGATACGATCAAATGACGATCAGATGCTTTTAAGCATTATTACTGCGAGTTAGTACGAACGAAGGTTAACTGCTCCGTTGCATATTGACAATATTGGTACAAGAAAAAGGGAAGGAAATATTGCATTCTCACGTTCACNTTCGCATATACCTAGTTCTTGCACTGGTGCTATGATTGAAGGGACTCGAAAATTGTGCAAAATAAATGCCTGCCCATAAAGACAGTTGATCGCGAGTGAGCTGTTGTGATCGATACGATCAAATGACGATCAGATGCTTTTAAGCATTATTACTGCGAGTTAGTACGAACGAAGGTTAACTGCTCCGTTGCATATTGACAATATTGGTACAAGAAAAAGGGAAGGAAATATTGCATTCTCACGTTCACCGCACCTCAAAGATGTCCCGTATAGCATCATGCACGGAACGCTGTCAATAGTTGTTGCAACCTTCCATCCCAAAACCCTAATTGATTGCAGTTGATGGGATGGTTCACATGGGCGAGCAAATTACCGCTCATTACAGCATCCAATTTGATTGATTCCTCCAAAGGGGTATGAATTTATAAGGTTTACATTGCATATGGCCACCTACATCATCGATTTCATCATCATAATCTTACCTGCATTCGGTAACGTGTTCACGGCTAAAGAGGAAAATCCCATCGCAGGAAGAGGGTGAAAACCTTCATCGTTAAAAGCGGAAAAGATGGTCGGTAAAATTGGTGGAAAATAGGTTATTTATGTGTGGGTCGCGGTAAAAGGTTAAACCCATTAGCGGGTTTTGCCCGAACGTACCGAACCCGCGGCGGAACACGGGTTCTTTTAAAAAGCGCCCGAAAGCGGTACTTCACTCAGGTGTTCTCGAGTGCACGTAAAATGACGAGTAGTGCTCCGTCTGTGCTGCATGTTTCGATGCGAGCAAGCATTAAATGGAACCGTGAAGTACTTCACGGAGTTTGAGTATGAAGTCAGTGGAAGTCACTGTGTGAAGCAGGAAGGATTAATGTGTGAGCACTCGTCGGTTGTGCTTTTCCCGCAGGAAAATCTAGCGGCAGGTTGAGTGGAAGATTATGTCGTACGAGATAGACATCGATGTTTGCGATGGACAGACGTGGGCCGGAGAGAAAGAGTGGAATCGGATGTCTTGAAGTGAAACGTTACTCCAAAGACGACATTATTTAAGCGGTTTTAAGGAAATGTGTTACCCGGGCAACGACAAGAGGTTAATAAGTGGATAAGAAGGAACGTTTTGGGCTAGGACTTGCCGTTGTAAACATGGTGGTCTTAAAGCTTTAGTCGCTTAAGATTTTGAGCCGTGAGGGCACCATTAAGGTACTTCAAGCCATGAACAATAATAATGAACAAACATCAATGTGCAGGGAAAATCTAGCAATGAGCTTAACATCAGCTTACACGTTCATCACAAGCCGTCCTTATCTTAACATACCCCAACCCAACAACTTTCTCCCCAATTTTATCTGAAGAATCCCAATACATCACCATCAATACTGCGGAGCCAATGTATACCGTAGCAACGACACACATCGCACGTACTGAGGCAACATTTTAAAATGATTTTAATTGCTATCCAATCTGGCATCAGAGGGAACGTGTTTTAATTTGCCCATCAAAATCAACCAGTCCCTGCTTCTCGGATCGATAAGGATGCGAACTGGACCCGATCTGACACACGGATGTCCCCGAACATTCGGGAGGCGGAAATTTTTAATTGAATTTTCACACATAGCCATAAAACCTGCCGTGCATTTCAATCGGTTACGTGACGCAAAACATACGCAACAAAAGCCCAAGGCCACCGCACCGCATATTTGCTGGAATGACTTCGGTTTGCGGTTCAGCGCGCCGTCGTACTGGACAGTTTCGGAAGTTTAATTGGAAATGGTTCTTGCAAAATTCCACCGTCCGTCCACAGACAAAACATCCGGAGGGCAGTGTTTGTGCAATCCCATAACGCATATGATGGCGATGGTACATCATCTTGCTGTACCTTTGTCGCAACATCACTCATCAGTATGTCCTCGTAAATGTTTCAGGTCGCGTCCGGTGAACCCTTTCCGTTGCTTTACTGCTGATGGTCAGATTCTGCCGTTGCAGGTGTGATCTGTCATGGTTCTCATAAATCCTTTCATTTGAGTCACGGTCCTCGACAGCTCACGTAATGGGAAGAACCAGATGGATGGATCAATATTTATAATTACATCGTGTCTGGCAAGTTGAACACTTGTGCATGCTTTGCAAGTGGCATGAAAAATCCGTATGTTCAAGATGTGACGAAGTGTAATCTTTTAAGACATTTGCTGTATGAAGGGATATTGATAAATTATGGTTGTTTTAAAACTTTATTTTCACATTTATATTATATTGATAAACACAACGGCTATGTTGCATAGATAAATCATCTCAATACGTCTAATAGAAAACAATTACTTCATGTTACTTTTGTACAAAATGAGACTAATTATGCAAGATTATAATCACAAGTGCACTAAAAGTAATCGATGTAGCGATGCAAAAGTATCCAATGCATTCAGTTCGTAAAGCAAAACAGAGTGGACATGATAAGTGCCTTGAACGACCTCTGGTTACCCAAAAGTGGACATATCGCGCTAAAACTGGTTTCAAGCCGGTGGATACATCACAATCTCACGTACATGTGCTAGTGTGAACGAATTGGAGAATTACAGATGCTCAGCAGTTTCCGAAATATCCAACTATAGCTGTAACTTCTTTAAACGGGTAGATATCACTGGAGGCCCACCAATTGGATGGCCGATGGTGATTATGATGCGGTTTTGAATAATTATGCTTAATAACAGATCGTGAACTAAATATTCACTTTGAGAAGAGATACATATGATAGAAACCGATTCAAAGGCGCTGCAGTAACGCTGCTTATTGGTTAAATTATAATGATCATGTGATCTTTCGGTGATAAGTGTCTGAGTTTTGTTTTTGTTTTTAATAAGAAATTCGAAACCACCCGATAAGGTCAGTTGCTGTTTACCGGGTTTTACAGCCAAAAAATCAAACTAGCAACCTTCCATAATCAAACCCATTGAATGCTACGGACAGCTCCAAACGCGCACAGGTGAAAGGACACGGCCACTTTGAGGCAATTAATTTTCAGCTTAATTAAAACACGAATAATTTGTGTCATTAGAGCTTGGTGCGATTAGCGATGTGAACTGTGGCTTTCCGTTTGCCGTTTGAAGCAGCGTCTGAAAGTTGGCGCACAACAATCCCTCAAACCGGTGACGACGCACTGCGGGATCTTTTCATTTCTTTTTTGTTTTTACTTTAATGATGGTGATAAAAACAGCAATCACTAATTGACGATAAATGCCGTGCCGCGGCGAGGGCTTCTGGAATTGAGCAGCAGCAATACCATCAACCTGACAATTATGGCGATAGCTGTGTGAGGCTGCTACAACGGGATGAGTTTTGTCCGTCGCTTGTGTCGCATTCGCTCTTGTAGTAAGCACCCAGAACCTGGTGATGTTACTACCATCCCACATGAGCAAGTGCAGGCAGTGAGTCGGGAGTTGGCCATCGACTATGTACCGGTTGTCATGAAGCATCTCGAGTTTCGGTTTGGAGAATGTTGCACGCCAGGCTTCTCTGGAACTCACCAGACGCTCCTGGCCAGGAATGAATCAGGTTCCCTTTGTTGTTCACGGTGACGGTAGGCTTCATGGAGCGGGATTCCAACGCATAATCAGAGCGTGAAGGATGTAGCGACCGGTGCAAAAGTGGTTCAAACCGATGAGTGTCGCAGGAATGTTTCGATTGCCACACAAGAACACCCGACGCCGCCATGCAACGCCATCTTTCTTGACGGGTTAAAGTGATCAACACTCCGTCTACATCACGTGCGATAAGAAGCATCTCCAGAACCTCGTTCTGCTCGTAGAACGTAAGCATCGAACGTTGGGCTTAAATGCCCATTTCCTTCCATGTTGGTTCGAGTGTCTTTGTCTAAGACCAGTAGCTGTCACTGTGAGGAATCGCAACGGGATGCGTTGTGAGGCACGGCATTAAATCTCTAACGCATCTCAAACCGTAGACAGGTGATTTACGATTCTCTGTTTCACTCGCAACGCGTTACCCACTCACTAAATCGTCCCGTCCAACCCGTAGCATTTCCTTCAACTCCGTGACATCCATAAATATGGCGTCTTGTCAAAACCGTGACGACAACGGCGACTTCGTTGAGGTCAAGCTACTTATGATGATCGGTTTAAACACACATCGAGACAGCGATAGACTGGGAGTAAGTGCAGTTAAATGTCCGAGTAGGTTTATGGCTCAGAATAAAAAGGGCAAAAAAGGTACTTAAAATGGCGAACCGACGTACTGGCGACAAGATCGATAACGACGACATAACAACGCCAGTGATTGTTGCCCTTAGAGTCTTCATGAGAAAGAAGACGTATGTTTGCTTATGTTGCCTACTCTCTCGATGCCCTCGGAACGTTTCGCTCCGTTAGTTTCAGTCTCAGCCCGCTTCTTCCGCATGCAATGATCAAAACTGTCATAAAGATCGTTAGTAGTGATCGTTGCAATCTGGAAAACGATAATAGACGATAATTATGATAATCTCTCGATTGAATTATCTTTCGATCGACTAAACGCTCTAACTGGATCGTGGATAATGGTGGAGCTGGAGCTAAAGCTGAAGAGAAAAGTTTAAAGATCTCACCAGATCAACTCGGGTACGCGATGGAGGTGACTGCTCAGCTGGTGTGTGATGGATGCTGATTCAATTAAAATTGTGTCCCGTACTCACGGGTATATTGAGCGAAGTTGCCTGTGCGTCGCTGTTGGCCATATCCCAGGCGAAATTTCTAATGGGACCGTGTAGTGGTGGAATGGTTAACTAGCCAACCCGGAGAACCAGAAATGATTTATGACAAAACAGTACAGTGAGGCTGCGTCGTACCGGGTAACGAGTAGCAGCGAACGTGAAACTGTCCGCACAGTGGACGCTCGTTTTTTGCAAGTTGTGTATGCGTATTGCCACTGTGCAGTGTATCGCTCACGAAGGTGATGAAAGAAATCGATGAAAATCATATCGATATCGCTGACAGGAATTGCACAACGCACCGTTTTCATTAGATTGAAACATTGTGTGGATACGCATTTATGCGCACTGATCTCCCGATCCATAGGGCCGCGAAACACTAGACGTATGTTGTGTCCTTTTAGAGACAAATGCAGGGTTTCTACTTTTTTCCTGACGTAGAAAAAAAATCCCGCAATGGATGTATGAGTTTGTGGAATTAATACAAAATTGAAGATTTAAGGCTTATCTAGCGGGTTTGTCGCGCATATAAATCAAGCGATCAAAAGAGGGCTTTAGATTTTTTTCCATCCCGTTTGATGCCTTCCTGACAGCAGCAACGAATGGATGTGTGGATGCGAGTGTGAGAAATTGGATCCGGGTGATATGTGAACGAGGGGCGTACTAGAATGCGTTAGGGCCGCGTTAGGGCCGCGTTAGGGCCCTGGCGGCAGCCGCTGGTATTAGAAATGCGCATATGATACGAGATTATTTATGCCGCTTTAACCGCGTTCAGGTGATTGATGGCTGCGACAACAGACTTACCTGAATGGGAGGCACAAAGAATGGGAAGAAAGAGCGGTTGGGTGAAAATCCACCCCATTCGGGACGGAAAACTGATCTGGACAGTGGCGATGATCGCCACCAGCACACACGTACACACACACACGCCAAACGGGGGCCATAAATATTGACATGGAAAAGGTTTTGACACTGGTGTGTAATTTTTGTCCAGTGTCCCACCTATTTCCACCGCGCAAAGTGAGGTGGTACATTTTCCGCTTTCTCCCCATGGGTTTGAAACATGGAAATCAATGCCCTCCACCCTTTGCGTACGGAAACTTTCACTTAAAAATTCGTTGCACTTGGCTGGAGGGTAAGAATGTCGCTGTATGCGCACACACTTCTGCACGGGAATGGCTGCATTTATGGAATTGCATTACGTTTTCTACCACCCTGCACGTGTCGCACATCCTTCTCTCTTAGTAGCAACCATTTATTTGCCTATTTATCATAATAATAACAGTTTTGTTTGTCGTTTCTGTCTCTTTCTCTCTTCGTAGGTAAGTGATTCCTCACAAGCATCGAAAGGTGGTATCGAAAGAAAGATACCTTAGGGGCAGGTTTTTTGTCCGGTTTACCTTCTCATCGCGCATTATGCATCGCTAGTGCCAGCTCCTGCAGGGTGTGCAGGTTTCCATTTTTTGCATACTGCCGTGTGCAACCAAGAAGGTAAACGCGTTGCCTGGCTGGTTAGCCTTAGGTATGCAACTGTCGTCAACGGTGTAATGGTGCATCTCCCATCGTATCCGCTGATCAGCGTGATCGCACCCGGCGGGTGAGCCATTTTGAAATGGGCAACGAACGTCTTTATGCTGTGGCTACCCATTCATGCATGGGTGCATTCGGTAGGCATATTGCATTATCGATGCATTCTTTATAACGTGTCCTTTTTCTCTTTGTAGATCATGTGGCCTTGCCAAATTCGCAATGATGCGAGCGATGCCTAGCTGTGCAGGCTCTTCGCAGGTGATCGTTTCACTTTCGCCTTCTTTCTTGCGTTTATTTTTTATTCGTCCGCACGTCCGGGAGATTAATGATGGTCGGCTTGCATGATGATGGCTGTGGAACGGAATGGAACACGATTTACGACCAAACGCTTAGCTCGGCGCGCACAGCGCCTGCCTGACCGTCCAGACGAGATGATGCATATTTTTTCCCGCGTGGAGCATGCACATTAACATTGCATCCGGCAGGCCGGGGATCCGAACCGGTGCGGCGAACCAGAGTGTTGGTCATGTTCGACCTGTTCTACACCCGTGCATTTGACGTGCGCGCCGGTGGCAGACAGACGACGATGGATGAGTTGATTTCTGATGGGTTCGTCGAAAGCGAAAAGAACTGGCGCGCGTTGTATCAGTGAAAGTTCGTCTCGGTTTTGCGTCCGCAAGTGAAGGAAATGTAACTGCATCGACCGTCGCCCGTGATGAGCGAACCGGATCAGTAGGTGTTTTGATGGATGATGGGACACTTTTGGCAAGCTCTGGATGCTGGGAAGGGATAGTGAAAGTGACCAGCGCGGGATCAGCGAAATCTTGCAGAGAAATTATGATTTGCAGATTGACGTTTGATTTATATCGCAAAATCGAATGCAACGAGATTTTATTAGAATTGAATTGCACGCATGATTGACGGGATGAAATATTTAAGCCACATGTCAGGGGAAAAGCTGGAGTTCAAAACGCGGGTTAATTGGCGACCCTCACGATCGTTTTCGTTCAAAATAATTATAAGCAGAAGGCGGTTAGCGTTCGGTTTCATCCCTTCATACGCTATCGCGAGAACTAATCTGAAATTGCTGCCCATCCTGCCTGAATCCCGTCGGGTTCAATTAGTTTTCCAGTTTTCGAAACACGCGCAACCCCCGACCGGAAGTGAGCGATCTTTTGCGCTCCGGCTGTGTGCTGCCGCGGTCGTCGTCCAAGAATTGTTGTAGGTTATTAAATTTCCCTTTATTGTACACATGGAACAGTAGCCGTGCTACCGGTTCTTGGAATTTAGACGGTATAGCAATTTCTTGCGTTTGCCAATTGCCAAACTTAAAGATTCATCTCTTTCCGTTCCCGCCACAAAGGCTTTCTCCAAGGCGGGAGGGTTTATTGAAATTAATGAATGAAATTAATTTAGCAAAGATCGTGAAGCCGCCGAAGCAACAGAATCAGCCTTATAATAGCCGTTGCCCAAACCTACACATATTCACATATTGCTTGCTCTCTTTTCGACATTTTGAGCGTAACCACAACGTCGATAGCGCATGTGTGTCTAACGCTGCTTTGCTTGCGGGACGTAGAACTCGCAAGACGAACAAGCAAAGAGCCATTTTTTTGCTTCGTGGTAGACCGTTGGGAAATAACAAAAAATATGGCTTTAGAAGAAAAAATAACTACAGAAACGCGAGTTCAAATGGCCACACGATGAGAGAGTTCAGGTCACCATCATACATCAAGCTGATGAGGATATCACTAATTATAGTTACACGGCCGGGTTAATTCTCGCTCGAGCGTCGTACCACGAAAGACCATCAGACAGCAGACACATCTTTGGCACTCGAATTTCCGGCCCCGTGTTGCACACACATTGGGTTAGAGAGCAATTTTTGCATCAAGTCAAGAGATTGTAATTAAGGCGTCTATTAGGTCGAATGTAACTACTTCCCTTCGCAGACAGTGTAACGTTTCAAATTTAATTGAAATAAAATCACGCCTCTACTGTCGCGCAGATGTACGTCTCACATGCTGTTTAGAAAGTGCAGACACGTATTCAATAAGTGTATGCGAAAGGAAGTAACGCACTAGAACAAACCTTCTAGCACTAGTGTGGATTGGCTTGGAGCGACCAGGCAAAGAAACGTGTTTCCGTTGGCGGGTATCATTCTAATTGAATTCGCACTCACCACGAGCAATGGTTTCGTTGTCGTCGTTAGTGTGAAAAATGGTCGAATCGCTACATTGCCGTCCCACCGTGCCGTGACATATTCTTCATTGTATTCTTTATTTGGTTTGTTGGACGCGCGATACTAGGCGGCATCGTAACGCACAGCCAAAACAAGCGAAGAAAAACTGGCAGAAAAAGTTTGTTAGTCGCCGACGAGGAATCAATGTTCCACGGCTATTTCCAGCAGTGAGACATCGTCTCCACGCGGATCAGAAGAACATGCCAGAGCACAACATGCAGCAACAACAACGCCTACAACATTCGTCGCGCATTCGGTCTCCTACACACACACACGCGCGCATCCAACATCTATCTACTCTCCGCAAAATTCTCCACACACGTACACTTCACCTTCACCTTCTTTACGTGTTTTCCCAATCGTGATCGACCGGTTCCGGTGGGAGTTTGGTGATAAATAATTGCCTTAATCCGCGTGTTGTTTTGGCGTTCTTTTCAGTTGCAGAACTGCTTCTGTTCTCTGCCCGTGTGGGGTTTATGCCAGACAAGTATTGATAGAACGTTGAAAATAAAGACTCTTATTTACGAGCGACATGATGATGTGAAGTTTGTATGGTTGTGATGGGGGGATGACGCTTTTTTAGTTAATATTTACCACCCAATATTATATATATTATTCGTATACCATCTCGTCATCACATACTCATTACTAAACCATTCTGGCGAAAATATAATTGTTAGAAAAAACTCCATATCCAACTCATACTAAGGCTCCGGCGAGATTCGAACTCACGATCTCCTGTTTACTAGACAGGCGCTTTAACCAACTAAGCCACGGCGCCTTCGTTTGAAGAGAAGGCCTTTTACCAATATGTAATACTTTACCACCGTTCATACACCTTGCCTGGTTAAAGATATGCAATCTCCCTCATGCACGCGAACGATAATTAACAGTTTCAATTGCATTTAGTATTTATTATTATATTTTCTTTTACCTTGCAACATTGTAGTGTGCTATAGCGTTATGATAAAATCTGGTCCTTTTTCAAAGAATAAATAATCCCTGCACTCCACAGCACTCCCTTTAATATTGCGAACGCTTGAACTTCGAGATTGCAGACATCTAGTACAGAGGGTAGAATGATTCATTTTCATATTTTCACATGATTTATCCGGAAATTTATAGCTCCGAACCGTACCGCTGTTTGTTGCAGCCGCACGTTCGATACGCGTGCTCGACCTGTGTGGAAGGAGGAACGGTTTGGTTTTGTCGTTTTCATTAGGATCGTTTGAGAGGAAAAAAGGTATTAAAAGTAAGGAACAGCAAAACGAGGAGTAGAGCTGCATCCAATTTTCCTTTCGTGTATGATTTTTTTTCGAACGCTAAATGTGGTCGGATGGTCCGGCTGTGGGTAGGATGTTTTGTTATTTTTTGTCGAGTAAAAAAACTTCACTCTCCATTGCTTTTTGTTGTCTGGCGTGGAACATTGAACGAAGTTTGTGCGATCTGCTCGCTCTCTCACACACACGTTATGTACATGCCCTTCGAGAACGTCTGCATTAAACATTGTGAACGCAACACGCATGCCGTGGAATATGATGATGATGCGGCTGCATCTCTGCACAGAAGCGCCCGGCAATGCTTATTTGTTCAATTTTGATCGTTTGCAAATTTATTGGCTCACTTTAACAATCCGTTGTTTTGCTTTCTTCGCTGATCTTTTGTTTTGTTGTTTGTGTTTTTTTTTTTCAGTGCGCTTTGCATTCGGTTGCGATGTGTGTTATACTCAACCGATCAAAGGATTTTAGACCGGGGAAAAATGCGTCGAAATTCAAAAAGTGATAAAAAAATATCTCCTGCATACACATCCTGGGTCCTTTCCCTTGGACAGAAGCGACCGTTGAAGGGCGATTAATTATGCTGAATTGGCAGAAAAGTATCCTTCATATATGCTCGATTTTACGGCAGTTCCGCTTTTTGTTGAGTTGTGAGGGATAATTAATGACACTTGAATGATGGTAGGCGAAAGAGCACAACTGTACCGGTTCGATGCTACCGGTTGTGCATGTTTATTAAACGGTGAGACCAAGGGCTTTGGCATGAAACTGAAGCACCCAATGCGTGTTTCTATCTCCTCCTAGTGCAGCTTATGTACACGTCGGTAGATGCGTGTCCCGTTCACTCATTTCCGCTTCCGTGGATGACTAGCCGAACGGATACACGCCGGAATCTGGGATCAAACGTGCCAAAGTGATTGATGATAAAATGATGGATCAAATTGTCCTGTTGACGATAACGCTGGTGAAATTTGCTTTGATTTACTCGGCAGTTCGACAGGAAATTGGAGTTTTGGGAGCGTTCATAATTTATCACCACACCATCAGTGGGATAGGCCGTTGTAATTAGTCTAAAGTGACGATATTTGGTGCAGATACCACATCAATGAAGGGATAATATTTGGCTATTTATTACCGGGCAATGATGTTATGTCTATCTTCTGCTATCAGGGTGTAATTCATTTGGAAAATGTTGACTGCAATTTTAATGGAACATTTCCATTTGTGTTTGAAAGCAGCCAAACAAACATGCGTTTGATATCATTTCAATCAATATGCTTTTAGTGATGTAATATCAGAAAACATTCTACTCGCATTTCAAACCAATGATCCAAAATAAACAAGACCGAAACGAATATTTCGAACGGTTTTAAAATCGGCCTTAACCACTACCAGCCAGACAATGTTGTCCTCCTATTCTTATCCATCTGTCTGGACGGTTTCTCCCCATTGAGCAAACATAAAAGACACAATCTGAATGAAAGATGGAATTTGCATTTCCTTCGTCCAGATGCAAATCGGCATTAGCTCTGAATGAAATTTAATTCCCTGTGCTTGCGCACGGGAAACGGGTCGAATTTCTAATGGAAGGAAGAATCACAAACACAGCTTCTACGAGATCGGACTGGCAAAAAAACGCGAAGGAACTGCTAAACGACAAACACACAGCAACGAAAAAAGACTCTGCTCAACTGCAGAGAGAAATCATGCGAGAGTAATTTAATTCAACTTTGGTTTGCCTTGGCCTTTGCAAGGAATCGTTGCACCGGGATCTTTTTTTTTGGGTAATTGTGGGAGTTGTCGGTCGGTCGATCAAAAATAAGCAACTCTCAGACTGTAAATGCGTTGCGCTTAATGACATAATCATTAGTGGCGAATGATGGAGCTAGGAAGAATTGAATATTGTTCAGAGAAGATGGTCTGAGTTAATAATCCGGTTCCCGAGATGGCTGGAAGTCAGGAGATGCCGAAGAAGAATATCGGCAAGGATTTGAACTTGACCACCAACACGACAAATTCCGTACGGAGGTGGACAGGTTTCTTTCGGAGGACTTTTGGTAGTGTCTTGCAGAAATTAATCGGTTCATGAACCTTCTGCCAATGATGATGCAATGTGCCGATGAGATCGGAAATGCATTTTTATTGAAAATAAACCGGTCAGGTTTCGTGTTTGTTGACGCTGCTATATGGTTGGGCGTTGCTTGTTTAAATTTATTTTTGGCTTGTGAGATTTATGGTTCCGCTGGACATGTTGTTTAGTGATGTATATTTATCTTTGTTATGATTTCATATATTTTAAAGCAAGTTTCCTCCTGAGATGGCGACTTCATAGTCTCCTGTGTCTTTTTATGGTTTCCTATATTTTAATGGTTCAATTGACATTAGTAGTCGAATAAACAACAGGCAGCAGTTATTCAGTAGGATTTGCCAGGTACTGAGACTAACTAGTTGAAATCTGGTTTAATTTATTTTTCAATTCGAATGTATTATTAATGATGAAGTATACAGTCTGTATTCCAGGCAAAGGGTGCGGCCCGGTGGTGTATTTGGCAACGGCGTTAGGTCCCAACATGACCGGACCCGGTTCAAATCCCATCCGGTCCGTTCCCCCGTAGTGAGCACTGACTATGCAACTACGTGGTATCTAATAGTCTAGTAAGCCATTTGTTGGCCGGCATGACCTGGTAGGTCGTTAAGCCAAAGAGAGAGAGAGAGACCAGGCAATGGTTTGGTAATTCCAATGCTTGACGGGTGTCTTCTATTCCTAAACTTAACACATCGAATTTTGAACATTCATATACTAATCGAATCATCCGCGCGAGCCATAAGAATAGTTCATCAGCAAAATTCGGGGATGGTTCTTTTGAACGATAAAACAGCATCAGCTTCATACATTACCCTTGCTGCAATCCTACCCTGCAATCACCGCATACTGAAGCCTCTCATTCAATAATACCTGGGTCGATTGCGTGTCTAGCAACAGTTCCCAACTGAAATTTGCACTATTTTCTCACACTCATCCACCAGATCCGCTCTTGTCCAGATTTAGCTTCCATCTTCGCGATGCGCCGTTTGTTATCGTCCGAAAATGTGTCCCACACATTTGTACTACCGATGGTACGGACACACATGGTGATCCCACGGTTTATTTCGGCCCCAGCAGGTCTTTTGAAGTGTTTGTTTGGTTCGGTTTGATGTTCGACGAGCGTACTGTGGCGGCTATACAAGGGTAGGTGCTTTGCGCAGCAAACACGCACAAAACAACCCGATCGGTGGGCGTGCGTGGGCGATCCGGAATTGAAATATTTGGCCAGTTTTGTAGTTTTGAATAATTGATTTTTCGTGCGGAAATTTCAATTCGTACGCCGAAGCGTGTTGCGTTGTACACTTGCGAGTGGCTATTGTTTATTTCGTGTGGTTTTGTCCTTTTCGTGGACGTGGGTGGGTTCAGGGGGAGTTGATGTGGGTGTGTGCGCTTTTCGGGAAGCAATTTGTTTCACATATGGATGTATTTTATTTGTTTTAATCGTGGGTTAAACAAACTTGAAATAAAATAGTGTTTTTATTGTAAACCTTGTTTGTAAATTGAGTTGAAGAGTAGAAAACGTATAGAAAAAATGTGTAATGTCACAATAATGAAATCGTTCCGAGTGTTGAATTATGTTTATGTTTTTATTCGATCCAAACATGATGAGTTTTTTTCCCAATTGAAACAGTTCCATTCGTTAATCTAAATGTGTCATCTAAATAATCGTCAGTCGATAAACTGTAATCAGAAACCGATCAACCATGGTTAAACGCTTCGTCGATTTCCGGTTCTGTTCCGTTTGCTGTGTCATGATCTAAACAAGCATCCAAATCAAANCGGACACACATGGTGATCCCACGGTTTATTCCGGCTCCAGCAGGTCTTTTGAAGTGTTTGTTTGGTTCGGTTTGATGTTCGACGAGCATACTGTGGCGGCTATACAAGGGTAGGTGCTTTGCGCAGCAAACACGCACAAAACAACCCGATCGGTGGGCGTGCGTGGGCCATCCGGAATTGAAATATTTGGCCAGTTTTGTAGTTTTGAATAATTGATTTTTCGTGCGGAAATTTCAATTCGTACGCTGCGCGGCATTCGCGAAGCGTGTTGCGTTGTGCACTTGCGAGTGGCTATTGTTTATTTCGTGTGGTTTTGTCCTTCTCGTGGACGTGGGTGGGTTCAGGGGTAGTTGATGTGGGTGTGTGCGCTTTTCGGGAAGCAATTTGTTTCACATATGGATGTATTTTATTTGTTTTAATCGTGGGTTAAACAAACTTGAAATAAAATAGTGTTTTTATTGTAAACCTTGTTTGTAAATTGAGTTGAAGAGTAGAAAACGTATAGAAAAAATGTGTAATGTCACAATAATGAAATCGTTCCGAGTGTTGAATTATGTTTATGTTTTTATTCGATCCAAACATGATGAGTTTTTTTCCCAATTGAAACAGTTCCATTCGTTAATCTAAATGTGTCATCTAAATAATCGTCAGTCGATAAACTGTAATCAGAAACCGATCAACCATGGTTAAACGCTTCGTCGATTTCCGGTTCTGTTCCGTTTGCTGTGTCATGATCTAAACAAGCATCCAAATCAAACAACACATTCCCAGATTTACGTGTATTGCGAGTGGTCTGCAGCAGACGGACGATCAAATACGACACTCCGCAAATGTGGAACTATCCCTCCCCTGAAAGCAATTTCTTTCCTCCTCGCTTGGAATGGCGAACCAAGGTGGAAATTTGATACGAAAATCGGTGCCCTCCATTCATTACACGAATGACAGGATCAATAAATGTGTTACTTGAAAAAGGTGTCACAAAACTCACACCACCACACCAGATCGGACCTGGCACGAGATGCGAACAGTATTTTGTGATGCGAATATGGAAAGAACACAGACAAACAGAACAAGCGAAAAGCTCTTGGAAGCGTAACCGATCGAATAACAATCGAACATGAATAATCCGAGTGTTACCGGGTGTGTTTGTGTTGTAATATCGGTTTTTATACACAAATTCGACACTTTTGGTGTCCTTCACAGCTGTGTCGGTGTGCATGTACTTCACAGAAACAAAGCACGACACTTCTTTGATACTGTTTCGGAACGCAATAAAAAGAGTGTAGGGTCCTGCAGCGAGGAGTCCTTTTCGACAGCTGCTTGTAACGCGTAATCATCGGATAGGTGGTGCGAAGAATTGCAAACAGTTCGTCAAAAGCCAAACAGCGCTGTTGGTTGATCTGGGCAACACCATGACAACGGATAAAGAAGCCAATGCTTACGCTGGTGAGCACAGGGTTACTTTTACAACCAGGATAATCAAACAATGCGTTGCAGTTAACAACGGCAGTGAAAAAGAATTGCGGAAACATGCGAAACTACCAATGAAAAAAAAAAACCGGGTGCTATTGGGTCGCTTCCTTGTTTTGGTACTTCCGGTTGGCTGTGTCCGTGCCAGCCGGTGACAGATGATGAGATTCGCACGCACCCAACCGTAACGGGCGAAGCTGCGTATGGAACGAAATAACGTATCCTTCAGCTATCCAGGACATTGTCATGTGTCCGGAATCGAATGGACAGCGAGGCCCAAAAATGCCGACAGACGAAAAAACTACTCGCTCTCTGTCTCTCTCTCAACAAAAGCGAACATTTTTCCTTCGAGGCTTCAACGCTTGGAGCAAATTGTTCCGGCTTGACTGGCAACACTGGGCTCAGCTGTCACGATAAGCAACGTGCTAGCAACGCCTGGAAGGTAGGCTACACGCATTGCGTTTCTCACGTCGTCTGACACTCAACGTCGTCAGTTGGTGGAAGTTGTTGCGGTGATAGTAGTAGTAGTAAAAAAGCAATACAGTGTCACAAGTCTTCAGCTGTACGGAATGGACGTTACCCGAAATGTGACACTGACACTCGCACTGACAGCCAGTGGCGGATGATGTAGCTATGTTAGCTACAGGAAGGAAGACCACGCATCACAATGTCTAATGTGATTGTGTTCCGGCATCCGTGGGATAGTGTATTAATTCTTCGAGTGGGCTATAAAACATAGGCATTAACGCGTGGATGGCGAATGCACTCGGGACGATAGTCGTAAGCTAATATGTTTATGCTAATGTGGCTGGAATGCGTGTGGGGACGGTATTGGGCGACAAATTTGATGAGCTTTTCACACCCAGCTGTCAACTGGGAATCGTGATGGAGGAACGTGGTACACCAAAGGAAAGCATTATCGCTCGTCTTCCTGATGCGCACTCTGCTCAAATAACCAAATTTCATCGCCCTTTACGCATCGAAGCGCATCGATTGGAAGGGTTAAATGGTTTCTTATTGACCTGCCGAAACAACTTTGCTTTTAGGGTTAATGGGCGGCATACGCAAGCACCAGGCTCTCATGGGAATCTATGTAAGAAATGGAAGACGAGAAAGAAAACACACCTCCCAAAACGATCGATTGAGACGATCCACGTACGGGGTTTCACTTTTCGTCCGTGAAGGCATTAATAACCCGTTTTTAAGGTCGGATGCCCTCTCATTATCTCGTTATCTATCGTGTTTTCCGCGGGTATTCCGTGACGGTGGCTCCATCGTTTCATGCTTGCATGTGAGACGAAGAAACCGTTCAGTTAAAATGAAGGTTTTGAGGATGTATTACCGGATATCTTCCAGGGTGCAATATATCACTGTCGGTTGCAGTGTGTGCTGCTGACAAGGGGTCTAGTTTCTGTTCTGTCTGTACAATCTGTGCTTTTTTTTAAGTCATTACCGGTCTAATCAAGCTAACATTCCACCTTCTTTTTTGTTGTGCTGAAAGATAATCATGCTAAGCTTTCATTTTTCATCAATTTATCTCTCATTTTCTGTTGTATATTCCAACACAAGCACAAGTCCATGGAGTAAATAGCTCAGTCGACAAGTCCAATCAATTGAACTATCTTTATAGATTGAGTTGCAAAAAGTATGAAAAAAAAACATGTAAAGCAAACAAAAGCAAATCGAACGTAGGTGAAAGGGGTTCACTGCCGTGTACCTAATGTTTTCCACCCTAATAGATTTCAGATGTAAGCGTAGGATTGTCTCTAACGAGCCGAACGAGACGATGCTTCTGATGTCCAGATATTAAGTACCCTACTTTAGCAAATTGTTATGACATGTGGAAGTAAACAAAGGTTGTGTGTACCATTGCGCGCCTCCACAAAAACCCGACCATTTTTATCGCATTCAATCAATTCCGTCCATTGCAACAGGGTTTTTTGTTTGTCATGAGAAAGGTTTTTGTCTTTGCTTTTGAAATATCTTGCAAGAAGCACGTATAAAACGTTAACGACAAAAAGGCTATGAATGGCACCTACCTTTGGATGTTGCTGGTGACGGATGTGACTGTGACACGCTCCAAAAGATGAAACGAAACGGCAGAACCATTACTGACGGTCAAGTGGGGCACTCGGCAAAGCAATGGTGACAGTTTGGGTCACAAAACTATGTGAAAATAATTACCTTTCCTATGGTGGGGATAGCACATAGAGTGCCGCTACCGTAATGGGATCCAGCAATAACCACCACACAAAATACGCGACATAATGACACCAATTTCTGTGCGAGACCCGGCGAGAGGTTACGGCAAACATGCGACAAACCCACGACACGTTTGACGCCTCGCTAGTTTGCGTCGGTAACTTCCCTTAATGTCCGTACCATTTTCAACGCTGATGGGGCCTGCGCTGGGTACAGCAATAAAGGAATGCCGGGAAAGGTGTCGAAATGTTCCAGGAAAATCATCACTCTCGGTCCCACACGTTGCTAACGGTATCGCTTTAAAAAAAACTCAGGAAAGAAACTTCTTTTAAAAGTTTTACGACACTACACAAGTGCGAACGAAGAACATGTTTTTCCTCAGCTTCGATTGAGCCAATTTTAAGGAGAGAAATTGTTAACCATCATGCATTTATCATTTTAAAAGAGTACCTTCAGCATTCATAAAAATAAGAAATAATAAGAACCACTAACTTCTTATTGAAATGCATCATTCTGCCCGAATGAGAAATGAAACATGACAAGCAAATTTCAGCCGGTACAGCTTCATCCCAGCTGTGTATTTCATGACATAATTTATGTGCTGCATTTAATCTTCCCGCTGGCACTAGACTGTTGTTCTGTAAACGCCGTACGCCGTGTTGCATTCATGCGCAATTCTTTCCCATCGCTGGACGCTCGAGCGCAGTGAATAATGGGAACTTTATCGTATTTCCGCTTCATTTTTCACCATGGCAGCCACATATCAATTCGTTTTGGAAGTTTTTTGTTTGTTTGGAAGTCGTAAAGTATTCTATTCTTTAGCACAATGGTGAAAGTAACGAATGATTTAAATTACTGGATGAAAACTTTCTAATCGAATGAAGCGAATGTAAACATTGACTTTACAGAAACAAACTCCAAAAATCGTACATCAACATTGCACACGATCTCGTCGTCTATTCTGGTTTACTTGGGATAAATAAAAAAAAAACTCCCTGTCCACATACAATGGACATACAACATCGACATAACCTTCGCACCAGAACGTGAACGTAAAAGTTCCTAATCCGCAACAAAGTCACAACAGCACGTCATGAGCGCTTATCCCGCAT
This sequence comes from Anopheles rivulorum, assembly GCA_018908115.1. Taxonomy (NCBI): domain Eukaryota; kingdom Metazoa; phylum Arthropoda; class Insecta; order Diptera; family Culicidae; genus Anopheles; species Anopheles rivulorum. The sequence continues at coordinate 24,783,525 of STHB01000003.1, read as the reverse complement.
TTTTCTGGTTTGATGTCAGTTTTTTAATACATCACTCTACGCCAAGCAAGTAAGGTGTTGCTGTTGATGAACGAGCGGGAGAAATAGTACACGAAAAAATAAATCTGAAACATGAAACAACCGTTTCGGGGTGTCTTGTTCGCCACCACCTCCCTAAACGCCCTTGAGAACTCCATTCCCCTAGGGTGGAATTAGAATTCACACCACACCTGCCCTTTCGGTGCGGAAATCCTACAGCGTCCTTCAAGCGACATTTTCCAAACTGTTGTTCCGAAACTGTGTTCTGTGAGTTTCGGATATCCGATTCGCACAGCAGCAGCTGCCGGTTTGCCTGATAATTCCACTCAATTATGATAATAGCCAATCGTGAGAGTTGTCGGTGTGTGGCGCTCAAACATACACAGAACAACATTTTCCGGTCGGTGCTAATCCTTTCCAACTGCCAACATACTGTGCGGGAATAATTGCATTTCGGTCAAACAGGCAAAGGATTGGAGTTGTACCAAAAAACAGCCCTTGTGCTTTAATTTTTTTCATTCCCAATTCTACGGAAAAAATGGGGAAGCACTTGCAAACGATGAGCAAAAAATGGCACTGATGATACTTTTCCTTCAGCTGCAGATGACAAACGGTGGACAATTGGGGATGACACATTTTTGGCAGCATCGACATCGCTACCTCTGTTTCACGCATCGCTTTTTTGCAGCTTTTTCTAAATTCACAACTCCTTCCCACTCCCATCTGAGCCAGCAGTCAGAAATTGTGATCCAGATTTTCGATGCTGTTCAACACTCCAACACTTTGGCTGACAATCAGTGTGAGAGGAAGCACCCAGATGCAACAAGACCTGACAAGTACGGCTGTCACCATCATCATCATCACCATCATTGGCAGAACGGTTTTTGAAAGCAATCAAATTCAATTTGCATAAATTACATTGTTCTAATGGATTTCATAAAGTTTGTTGGTTTTCCGGTGTCGATCGGTTTTTGGAGGTGAGGGCACGTGTCTGTTTGTCGTGCAAATGAAATTTGATAAAAGCATCCATTTCGGTTCGGGATCATACTTTCGAAAGGGGCGAAATTGTGTTGAACCGTGGATACCGAAGGTCCATTTTCACGGATTATTATCTTAAACGGCTGCTCGTGTCCGCGCGATTTGAGTGAGTTAATGGAGCGAAGTGGTACACCTTGTCCAGATGAGGGTGCACTGATTGGATTGGACTTTGGATTGGATTGGTTGAATGTGTACACTTATAAAGTTTCAATGATACAACAATGGCATGATTTATTAGGCAATGCCACCAGATGATATCACAATTACAGAATTTGATATTGTAATATTATTATTTAACCAACACAAGACATAGCAAAAACCAATTAATAGACCAATTAATAGATCTTTTTTATTTGAATGTGTAGCAAAAAATAGGATTTGTGATATCATGTTATACAATTGTGATATCAACTGTTAACATAACATATGTTACAAGTGGTGGTAAATCTATATGAATCTAAAATTGTATTACGAAAACTATAATGAAAGTTAAAAATAATTTTGAAATTTTTATTTATTTTCGAATTTTCACTCGACATTGAAAACTAATATTTTTTTTATTATTGTTTCGTTTCAGGTGAGTTTTTGTAACATTTTTCATCCAGGCAAAGTACCAGCAAAAGGTTCTTACACCGTTGCGAACGATTAACCTCAAGCAAACATGTCGAATGGAATATATTTTGGATGTGTTCCATTCCGATTACGCATTAATGCGATCGCGCGCACTCAGTTCGACTGGACCGGATCCAATGGTTCCCGGTAGGTTCCGAATATAGGTTAGCGAAGTGATCGACTGTTTGCCGACACACTGCTCAACCGCGACCAGTACAAACCGTACCGGGCAAACAAAGCACGACCGTGCTCGCGTGAAATGAAGTCAGTGGCCATGTCGTTACGTTTGCGGAGGACCGTGAGTAAGTTTTTAACGGTTTTTGAGTTCACTGAACAGCAGATCGAGACGTCGAGACGGAAGAGTACAGTGCAACAACCGGCAGACCGTGTGTGTATGTACGTATGTGTGTGTGTGTGTATTCGTATATATCGCTAGAACCGGATCAAGGAAAGCAACCACGTGCACGTGTAAAATGCCTCCGGCCATTTGGGTCGGGTTATGTGCTTCTTCATTTGTTTCTTACTTGCTGCTACACGTGTGGAATTATATACACGGGGGGTTTCGGAGATAGTGTTTAAATCGGTAATATCCAAAGGCACTAATCTTTCGAAATGTCATCTATTATTAATAGATTTCTTATCAGTTTTTTGCCATCAGTCTTAACGGATTGTTTGCCATGAATCATTCTTCTGCGTAACTGGGTAACATCGTGCTAGTTCCAGAACCGATTTGATTGATGTGGATCGAAATAGTCCGTTAAATTGAGTGCTGACGCCTTGTCATCCAGACCACTGGTGTTTGATCAGTGATAGTGCACTGATATGGCTTCAGCGATGGAATACCGAACGGGATCACGCCGGCTAGTTTGTCCTACCGGTTCATCGACCGCGCTACACGTGTGCAATGAAACTGGTCATCGTTCTATATGCTTGTATTATCGTAGAACGGGACCATGTCACTCACAGCGAGATCATAATCCAACATCAAAAACAATTTCCAATCCTCACTTGGAAACGACAACGCACACCAAGGTTAATTTTTCAAACGACTTTCAAACACAAACTCTCCGATGTGTTCTATCCCTTAAGGATGATTCGCAAGCAAACATAGGGAAGCACAGAGTCCCAGAACGAAACGAACGAAAGCTGCTTTCCCGGGAGTGTTTGACTTTATCATAATTAGATTTTCCAATTTGGCCCTTTGCCGGGGATGTTGCATGATGTCGCCTGCATTTCTGCAATGAAAAGATCAATATGGCTGGTGACATTCTTCCGCCCGGGATGAGTGCTTCGCACGCTGATATGCCGAGTCGAGCAGCCTTCCCGAAGTGAAGCTCCGTTTTCATCATCCATCACGTTTGATGTCGCTGGTTATATGTTTGGCTGTTTGGAGATCCTGATATCCAGCGCATACCACGCTTGTGAACGTTTTGCCTTTTAAAAGGCGTTGGTTCTTCCTTTGATAAATTCTATATAGCACTCATGTGTGCGCTTTAAGGATGATTTAAATCTGTGAGTGTCAGGAGCGACTTATCTTACGTAAACGTGTATACCGATTTTTGCATAGAACACTGACAGTTACAAATCGCTACAAATTATCACCTTCTCCAAAGATGAAAACTAATGTTTGCATGATTTAACTAAATTGATTCAAAACGATCCATCAACACGGAGACACAAACTATCTACCTTCATACCACTGCCGATAAATAATCACCACTGCAAATGACCGTGAAAAGTTCAAGCGTTAGAAGCGCATCATTGCTCGCCCGGTATGCGCGTGTGGGGCGTGCATCGTTCTTCGTCACGCAAAATTATGTACAGAAATAATGCGCCACAGCAGCCAGCGACCGGCATAGACACTGATGCCTGTCGTACCTTTATCTCTGCTTACTTACTCTGCACAGTGTTTATGTTTTGCATAGCTTCGGATGACGAAGCGAGTGTAGTTTCAAGTTTCGGTTCGTTTGCATATTTCACAAGAAGTAGCAACGTTGAGACACGGGGTCTATCGCACTTTACCAACACGGGGGATCTACCATTAGAATCGGCAAACATGTTCATGGATCTTGAAGTGTTTGGATAATGTTTATTTTTGTCTCTCGGTTAAAGTCACTCGTCTTGGCTTTAATTTTAAGCACTCCTTTCGTAGTTGTCTTTTTCTCCGTGAAGAGAACCTTTAATACTCCCAAACCAGCTCACAGAAATGGTTTATCTTAAACACATTCCGACCGCGTAACTGTCAGTGTGATCGGATGGAAGTGGTTGAAGGGGACCTTCCAACCCATTTCCACAGGATATCTCCAGTGAGAGATAACAAAATTGAGGAAGAAAAATATGCAAATCGGTTGGACAAAACGTGCCTTTGGTTTGGCAGCTTCACAGTGGGTGTAGTGTCCTATCGCATCATCCCATCGCTTGCGCCCGAATGGTATGCAAATGGCAGTGCATCATGTCGGGAGCATGTCAAATGGTAAGCAGAAACATCTTACCAGGTTCTGCTAATTAGCTTCGCTCTTTCAATTCATTCCTATGTCACCGTGGCGTGGTAAACGGCTTGAGGTTTTACCGATTCCAAATATACGACTGTTCAGCTTTAAGCGACTGGCTCAGTGCCAAAATGGCGCTCCAAAATGTCCTCCATTCGGGACATGCCACAGCCACCCTCACCAAAGTGCCGATTTAGCTAGCTTTATCACCGGAACGAACTAGACACACCCGCGTGTGAAACTTCCGGTCGAGTATCATGGAGAAAGTCGACCAATTTACAACTTTCATTCACAAAGCTTCCGGCAGTGTTCCGTGAGACAACGTTTTCTTGGCAGTATTTCTCTCGTCTGTCTGACCATTTTGTTCAGTCGCCAGTGTCATTTCGTTTCGCCAAATTTTCTCATGATGCAAACGGAATGCGAAATATGTTTCTGCTCGTGAAAGTCACATGTAAAACCTTGCGCCGAGAGAGGATTCAATCCAGATGAAGAACTTTTTGTACTGTTTTCCCGGTTTCATGCAGGCACAGTTTGCCAAACACTGTTGCTTGGGACTCAATTTTGTTCGCTTCTTCAACGGCAGATAACTACAGCAAGAGGATGGAAATGGCAAGGAGACGGCTTTCGTCTTCCACTCTTGCCACAAAGAGAAACCGAGGCCGAGACGGCGTTGTCTGCCAGTCGGTGATCGACTTTTGTGTAAATAAAGACGCACGTTCGACGAAGCAAAACCTCGACATCCGATCTGGCTGGACGAGTGCAGCGTTACGAGTTCACTGTAAAGCTCCACCGGATACGGTACGGTCCAGAGAAATGAAAACCTTGGACCCTGGCTGGGAAACCTTTGCCCATCTACCGGCTCATGGTCGTTCTGTCGAGGCAGAGTGCTAATTGTGAGCGAGCAAAAGGTTCGCCGGCCTGTGCACAGCCCTCGTCAGAGTTGGAGCTAAGTACTTTGAACCTGTAGGTGCATCCGGATGTATCGGTTGCTAATGGTAGTAAGGCCGCTGTTTAGATACTCATTTACACCAGCGCCCACCAGATATCGTGTGGTGATCCACTTTTTGCGCACCGAAGTGCACCGATGTTGGGATGAACTTTCTTTCTACCGTTGTTTAACACCAACCGGATACTCTTAAAGTCACTTCGCTTTGGTTCGAGTGAACCCCGATTTTGTGTGGGGGTTATGTTTGGAGAAGCCTGCTACTCTCGCAAAGAGAAGGTACAAAATGTTTAGCAACTTTGCCCCATTAGCATGCCAGTGATTAAATTACCATAACCGAAACGAACGAACCTCGTCAATTTGAGCTTCTCGGTTGGGTGTTTGGACAAGCATAAACAAAAAAATCATGAATACCCGTCCTGAGTACCGCTCACATGGACGTTCATAAATCAAAACACATGTCACCATTACGGGCGGAGGTTCGTCACCCGATCATACGTCACCCCGTTTGTGGTGGTTGTGATTTAAATAAATTGAAATTTGCACTCCACAGTGGTGAAGGAAAGGCACGCGACCGAGATTTGCCGGTGCCGTTGTTGTCGACGTTGTGTCCACGATTTGGATGCAAATTTGAGACACACTTTCGGTACACCGGGGGATTCAATGGCACTCTGTGTCGTTTGTGAAATTAAGTCACATCATTCTTCCATGAAAAGCTGGAGCACCCTAAGTTATCATCTTCTTTCGAGCAGCGCGTAAACTTCTTCGCGATCAATCATAGCATGTGCAGCACCAGGGCCACGCGGTAGTAGATGCTAACTTAATTCAATTAAATTAGATTAATCAAATTCTTATTCAAACTGAAAGTGAACAGTCTGCTCTGTCCTGTTGCTGGAAGCAAAAGGTTCGCCAGGAATATTGAACGACACGAAGTAAGAAGCTGTTGTCTTCATCGATTTGTGTGCTCCTATGTTTTACCATTTCGAGTACCAGCTTCCCTCGACTGGTGCGGATGTTTGTACTTCTATTGCGAATAATTACAGCTCGACCGACCCATAACCGCACATCGCCGTTCAACCACATTGAGACATTAAAGTTAATCGGTAAAATGAATCCCGCTCTCGTCCGTTCCAAAAGGAAGGAACACAATACGATGGTTGGCTGGTTTGCCTGGTTGGTTGGTTGGATGTGTGCACATTTCCGGTCGGAATGCAATTTACTTCTCTCTGCCATGCCGGTCGGTTGGTTTGACTTTGTCCGATTGCGATACTATATCTGACTCGAGTGGCATCGGTGACCATCGGTCTGGTTAATTGGATTAAAGGCAATTTCACTCTCGGGTGTTGATAATTATTTGCAAATAATCTAATTGTTTCCAATCGGCAAACAGCGTACCGTCTGGGGCCGTATGTATCGTGTGATGTACGAATTTGGTTCCGGTTCAAAATTGCCATGAGCAGAACTAAAAGTAAAAGAATACATTTCTTTTCTTAGGTCAATAACTGTTATTGATGTTGTAAGCCAATAAGAGAGTGTAGTATTGAAGAAAAATAAACAGTGATCTGTTCTTAATAATCCCACTAAGTGATATTCTTCATGAAACAGGATGCAAAAACAGTGATGCAACATTCGTAGGATGTGGCACGGGAGAAATTTTCACTTTCACTGTGATACCAAAGCTATGCGTACATTGTTGTCGATCGTTGTTGAAACGATTTCTTTTTTATAGGACCTCCTCACTATAAATAGGTTCCTTTGGAATGGGAGAGCGTTTCTCTTTCATCTGAAAAATTGCATCAAACGTGAAGCAGGAAACATTCATCATAGGAACCCTTCTGTTACGGTCGATACGGTGGAGATCTTTTGTATGGGAGCTTCCTCATCCTAACGAACTCTGATTTAGCATTCGCACTAAACCATGAGCAGAAAACAGCAGCAACATCGCCAATCATAAATATGATCGCCATCCGTTGAGCATCCGCTCCATGGGGAGATGGGAATTTCGGAAGAGTTTTTATTGGGACTACGGCCATAATGTATCCACACAATGAACCGTGACCTTTCTCTGGAAATCGGGATGCTGACTATCTCTGTCTTCCCATTATTTCCGGCGAGTTAAAGAAGCAAAAATCAGAAGAAAAAATCTCGGCTTGCAAAAACCCTGACCTTCCCTGACCGACAAGCCGGTTCGAAAGCGAAAGCCCTTCCATCCGATACGCAGCGAGAGAGTGATAAACTTTAGACGCAATACGGAGACGATTCCCCTGTCCAACGGTCACGGACTGGTAGTGAATTCCTTCAGGCCTCACATTTATTGTGGCTATAATTTTAATTTTATTGTCACATTTTATAACCACCAATTCATCGCTGTCTGGTTCTGAATGTTGTGGACTAGGCGCATACATTCGCACCATGGTAGAACATGTCCAACGGATAGCCTTCGTTGAGCTACGCAAAGTTCCAGGAAGTTTTCAGGAATAAAGTGACGGTTCACAGACGACACAGTTGAAATCACTGCCCATCATGTGCAATAATGATTCGTACTGTTTACAGGAGACATATCAACATTTCAAAGCATCCTTTTGTTTTAAGTGCTTTAGCTCTGTCATTAAAGACTAATTCTAGCAAAATGGGGTAGGTTTTGCCAATTGATGCGATTCTATCGTCTGCTAAATTGGACATCTTTTCCACATTTAATGAGATTTGTAACAAACTATCGAATCAAATTTCCTCAATAATGGTGCTGGCATCTTTAAGAATGTCGCTCTCTCAGTTTCGAATGATGTATTCAAGGTCTCGCAGTTGTTCTCCAAGTGTGAAAAGAGAAAGTGTTGGTTGTATAACTGTTCTTTCCCGACAAAGACCTTTCAATCTATCATTCTTATGTTTAAAATTCCTCATCTTCTTATGAAACGCACTGCAGCGATCCAGACATCTCCGAAAATGATACTTGATGGTACTGATTATTGCTCTTGATTGTATGTTCTTAGACGCGTCATTAGTGTCGTTGAAATTCGAAATAGAAAACCTACAATTCAACTTTTTTGATGTGTTACATGAAACCGGTTCGAGGCACACTGCCGTTACGATTGCCAAACTAGCGGTTCTGGGGGCATTTCGTTCTTAAAACTCTTAACAAACTGTTCATTTCGATTCTCCGTGAGTTTTTCATCTTCTTTCTCTGATTTCGCTTTTTAATCAAATTAAGATTCATGCTCGATGCTGTTTGAACTTTTTTGGAGATGCAGCGATTCTCGCATTGAACTGGTTACTTGTTTCCGTCACGCTTTCACTGTTTTCTTTCTCCACCATTTCATACCACCTACCCCTGTGAATTCCTACCGGCTCTTTAGCTACGAAAAAGTCATGATATTCTTTTCCGATGCAGCATAGTTTCTCTTCGTTCTTATGCCCTTGCGAGACCCCATACGAAATTGACCGTAAATGATGAGATTTAACGGTTCGTTTGCTGTCGGTTATTGAACTCTTTCCGCTGCTTCACCTGTATGCACACCTGTGGCAGCTAGAGCGTGATCCACTGCAACCAACAATGTGTCTGCGGCCGGATAGATGCTTGATGGGATTTCATAGAAACTTTAATCTGGGAAGCCGTGCTTCATATAGCTCGGCGAGAACGAGCAGAATGCATATAATTTTAATACTATTTTGACAAATGTGTCCCTGACAAAGAGCTACAAATTGAACAATAAAAGTTTGGAATTCATGGGCTGGCGAGACCACGCATAACTCCGTCCTTTGGCTCGGTAGAGCTTTAATAGTACCGATCTTCATTTAGGATTAAAAACGCCCAAACTGCAGCACCAGTATCGATGCGGTTGTCCTACGCATTCTTCATCCCACGTCCATTTTTACGAAACCGGACTGCCATCCCCGGGTCATCAAAAGGTATCGTAAATGAACACGTTGCTTCGGTTGATTTATTTCGCTTTAATAGCATCGATTTTAGACGATCATCACGATCGTCGATTGACACTTAAAAGGACACGACGCAACCAAGCGCAGCATTCCTGCGTGTAAACGGATGGAGATGATCATTCGCTTGAATGGGTTTATAATGCTTGAATGCGTTCCTCAATCAATGTCGTTTGTTTGGAATTTTAATATAATATTGACAAATATATAGAGAAAGTTTGTGTACAGAAATGTCTGTCATAATAGTACTTTTTTGATTACGATGTGTTAGATTTATTAAGTTATGTGGTTTTACTGTAGTTTTTATTCTCGAACATATCTGATTACATTGACCGAGTACACCCGGGATAAGGTGCCCTTTCACGGTCTGGAGAAGGAAATGCCTCCTAACCAATGTGAATTGTACCCTAATTTAAGTTATATTTCGTTTTAAGCTATAGATATATAAGCAATAAAGCCTGGCCGTTCTAGTTTATGCACAAATCGTCTAGAGTTTATGCACAAATCATAAAAAAGGAAATACATTTTTCTGGTTTATCTTTGTTTTTTTTCCGTTGTTTATTTTGTACGTGCCAGTCTGTTGTCTGTACTTTGGAAACTTTTTTGTTGTTATTCTAGAAATGCACTACATTCCCATGCTCTTTTACTTTTATTTTTCCATTTTCGCTACAATTTGACATGGACACTAGCATTCTTTTGTGCACAGAAACAACTTTTGTACGGAATTGTGTTTGTCGTGGACATTTTCTGTTGGTTGGTTGGAGGGCTACACAATATCCGCATAACTACCGAAATGTGTAACATGCAAGATGTTTGGTCGAATGTAAAGTAGAACCAAAGATAGTAACTTCCCTCAACACCCAGTGCGCTTGTTTACATACCTTTGGGTTCACGTAAGCACGACAGGCAACCAAAGGAAAGTCAACCCCATAGAAACGTTGTAATGTCTGACTGTATGCATGGTGTTGCAGTTGCAACTGCTGCAACGCCTTTCTTGTGCTGTGTGTTGCAAACGGATAAGTTTTAACAGGAAGAAATAAAACTGAACGCTTGAGACATGCAGCCACGGAAAATCGGTGACTGTAACGATCTTCTCCACGAGCCGACGAGAACGCTGCGCAATGGAAAATAAAGCACTTGTGCCGATGGTCTGGCTGTTCGTGCCGCGGGAAGACTGTTTTCGCTTTTAATTAAAACTTGTACAATTTTAAAATGTTTTAATTGATAAAGCTCGACCCATTCCCGTCCGCTTAAGGGGCCTCGGGCAAAATCTAGCCAGCGTTGGGCCAATAGTTTTCCTTCCCGGCGTGTTCCACTCAGCGTCCGGGATTGGTGGATGCCTTAACACCAGCTTGTGGGGGTTTGGAAAGAAGTTTTCGGCCCCGTTGTGGAAAGGGATTTCTTTTTGCCCTTTTCCAACAATAAGCCCCATGCTGCAGACGCGTGAAGCGAGACATCTCTCGCGAGGAAGGAAGTTTGGTCGGTTCTGCCTGCAATTCGCCTTGTCAACCACATGCCGCATCGCGCGCGCTCACCGTTCGTGACAGAGAATAGCGCGACAATTAGAGAATCTGTTTCGTGAGTAAATACACACAGGCGTGAACTGTGCCGGGGAAATTTAAATTAATTAATTCGTTTACTTAAGAACTCGGTATGCAAGTACTGTTCGCTGGNCATCATCATCATCATCATCATTGCCATCAACAACAACTCACGACAGAACAACCCACAACGTGATCCATTTCACTGTCTCATCAGAGCCGGATTGACTCGCTACTTGTTGGTTGGAAGTTGTTACAAGTAATTTGAGCCAACTCTTCCGTTCGTGACCCTCCGCACGGATGGTACTGTACGGAGTGAAGAAATGTCTCGTTAAAATGACACCACGGTTGAATGAGTTGTGAGTTTATTGGACCAGAAAAGTAAGGTTTCTTCCATAATCCCGGGGCTGTACGGTGGAGGACGAACAACACTTGCCAAATGGTCCCAAATGACTGGTAACACACCAGAAAGTGTTGAAAGTCAATCTTCATTGTTGGGACTGTGAGACGGAACGAAGGCAAACTTGTGATTGATTGTCGGTTATATTGTCCTACGGTGGTAGATTTGATTGTGGCAATTACAAGTGTAAATGCAGTTTGAGTCTGGTTGAACAGATGCAATTTGTTGCTGCGAACAATGTTTACCGGAATAGTTGAGCACGTTGCTAGTCTATTCTTGGCTCGCTCTTTTGAATTAAAAAATGTTAGAACAAATAAGATTGTGCAAGATCATCAATTTATAAAGATCTATTTGAGTTGTGGCAGTGTAATCAAAGCTTGTTGATGGGGTGTAAATGTTTATAATAAATGTGTCTATAATTAATTAATTTAAAGTATAGAACACTTATGCAGTGCTCATTACACAAACGTTGTAACTAGCTGTTGCTTTCCCTTAAAACCTTCAACATTACCCATTCGCTTAGCTAACTGCCATTTGTTGTTTCGCACCTCATCGACGTCGTGCAAAGGTGAATCGTTCACTTGAGCGATCGAATTCCGCTTCACGAGCTCTCGTAATTTGCGATATGCCAAGGTAAGACGTTCAGCCCATCGTTCTTGCCTTCCTTTTGGCCACGCGGTAGAATTTATACGGCTCAATGAACAAGCATTTAGTGGAGTAATCGTTCCGGCGAAAGAAAAGTGTCATTCTATCGATTTCCTCACCACGACGTTCGACGTGTTGCGTAGTGTACAATAAAAATTTCGTAATTTCACACCGCATAACTCTGTCCGTGTGCGCGCACTGTCAACACACTATGGCGTGTGAACATCGAAACCGAACCGCGGACGCGGGTCCGGTGCAATGATCGCCATCGAATTCGAAACGAAGCATGTTGGTGACAGCATGGCCTTGGCTGGGACGAACCTCGGTTGCAAAAGGGTCTCTCCACTGTTCTTGATGTGTGTGTGTGTGTGTGTATTTGCATTTAATGAGCGGCTTTTGATGAGAATATCTACGTTTTCTAAGGCATCCCTAGGAGGTATTGCGCTTTGTGAGGTTAGAAATCAATTTCCGGTATAATTTCCTGCATGTGGATGGAGATTTGATTGTTGCACACAATTAGTGCACGATTTATCGATTGATATGCAAATCTCGCTGCACTTCCCTAGCGGTTTGCAGCATTTCTTCGCTTCGGTGCTTTCAAGATAACATCATGCAGAAATGATTAATGATTCGAAAGACATTCTCTGTCGAACGTTCATGGTCTCTTGTCGCCGTGTTCGTGTGTCTGTTATTGCTAGGAAACATCTTGGCAAGAAACTTCATTACGCCACGCTGTTGTGTTTGACTTTTATCACGTGCGTTCAGCTGGTCAAAGTGCAAAGTAGCGCTTCACCATCGAACGTACCCGAAACCGTATGGCTTACCAGGGGCTAGAAGCTCACGTGCTGTCCATAAATCATGCATCCAAATGGTGCCGAATTTCTAATAAAACACAATCTTCACTCGAATATTGAACCGAACCGAAAAGGTTGAGTGTTCTATCTGCTGGAAGGTGGAAACGGCAAAACGGCTGTATGTTGGTGAGAGAAAGGCTACATTTTCACATTTTTCGGTCTGAAAACCTATGTCCAAAAACGCACCGTGCTCCATTTCCGGGTGTCGTCCCGCGCTGTTCGATCATAAATTTTCATAAATTTCGTCCCATATCAACTCGCCGCGCAACTCAACAGAGACCACCGGTCACGAAACTTTGGTTTTTGTAAGGGGCTCTTCTGAAAAACTAACTGTGTAGAAGGATGTGTCCACTCGAGCTTTGTGTGTGGTACATTCGATGCAGTCTTTTGGTGCTGCAAAACAGCCGGAACCCGTGAGACGATCGGAGGGAATACGAAACCGGAAATCAAAGCTTCCCAAAACGTAGTGAAATGCAATTCATAACCTCCCAAGGGCGTCTCAGTGCTTCCAAAGTGCAGAGAAAAAGATAGAAACAGGAATACGAGATAACAACGTTACTAGTTTACCCGGATGATATGCCTTAAGAGCAGAGCGCTTCATGTTGTACGACAACGGAGTGAGAAGTTGATGGCAATAGGTAACATCTTGAAAAAACTCTCCTTATCAGCAACACAAACTCAAGGGGCAAAATGGCACACACACAAAAAAAGGGATGGTTCTGTGTCACAACTCGACAACTTCTTCGGTACGGGACGAACTCAGAGCTAAAGCTACCCAAAAACGGATGTGTGATATTGGGGAGCACAACATTTGAATAAATCATTCCCGACGATATCATTTCGGGTTGTTCGTTTTTTGCACCCCGCCCCATCTGAATCTCCTTTCCGGTTGATTCGTCGTCCTTGCAGACGTTCCTTCTAATGGTCCAAAGTATGCCTGCAAAATGAAACGAAAAATCAACGAACACAACACTCGTTTCCTTTTTTTTATTGAGCAGCTTTTCTGTTTTCGGAAACCGAATTCCACCGTCTCTCGGCGCAAATCGAACGATGATGAGAACGTATAACAAGATGATCAGTGTTTCTGCTTCTTCCGCACTTAAAACACTCCACAGACTACATAAAACATTTGTAGTAAGGCCCTGGAAATGGTCTAAAAGCAAAATTAAATATTTACTTCGCTTGCCATGTTGGTGGCATGTTTGTATACTGCCGCACCGTTACGATTAAGGATCCGGTTAGAGCATGGTCTTTTGCATGCTAGCCCTCATTTGTGGCTTCCTCAAATCCAATCACCATCATTTGTGGCTTTGACCAGGTTGATTAATCTTGCTCGGTAGTTTTAGGATTTTTGGAAGCTTTTTTCAACAATTTTGATGCAATATTTTAAGACATATTTTTAACACTAAAAGTTTTGAAGTTTGTAAAGTGTTCAGTATGCATAAAATGTACTTTTCCCGCTACTAAGTGTCAGGATAAAATAGAAATTATGTCGCTAACTCTATCGCAAACCTATCTGTACAATGAAGCAGCGGCACTTAAAGCTCACTCAGCCATTTCCTTGGTCGTTCTTGCAACACCTCTGGCCTATCCTGCGACACAGACGTCAGTACAGCAACTCATTCATTTGGCAGCGTTGCTGTTAGCACTTCATTTACTGATCTCATTCCCACTAGCTGCTCACTGTCTATCCGGAAGAGCTTCATTTTCCGCATACGCAGACATTGGCGCAGTCTGGTGGCATCAGTGCCGGAATCCGGTATGTCCTACCCGGCCGTGTGTGCCAAACGCTGATGCTGCATTACCGTCACGATGATGTTGTGATGATACTGTACTCTGCAAGAGCGAGTGTCAGTATGTGTGTGTGCATTGCACCCGGTAAAACTATTTATTTATTCATGCATGCATGTCTCTTTATTTATCTTTTCCACGTCGATTTTCCAGCAGTCTCACACTGTGTGTTTGTTGCCAACTTTGGGTGGAATGATACAGAAATCTGACAGACTGGACGATGGTCAGTGTTATAGTCCCGGTATTTATAATATTTTCCTGTACCTCTCTTCCCTTTGTTCACAGTGATCTACGACCAACATCGCTGGAGAAAAGCCAGGAAATCTGTCGGCTTCGGATCTACGAGGTATACGCGTGGGGTGTCCCGCTGGTTATTGCGGGCGTTGCGGCCATTCTGGACAATCTGCCGGACAGCAGTGATACCTACTTGAGGCCACGTTTTGGTGAAGCAAAATGCTGGTTCTACGGTAAGTGCAAACCGCCCAGTCTAATCTAACCATCGCATTCCAAACAAATACACCCACCCGGAACCGAATTCCATCATCAGCATCAACATGATCATCCGGGCGGTGGGAGCTCACAAGAGCCGTTGAACCTGGTATGGCACCTGTGCCCACATCCTCTAGCCATGGCCGATAGTTCGATGATGCATCAACGACGCATGACATAGCAATCAAACCGACTAACATTTCATTTCATTATGTTAATTATACGAATCAATACGGAAGGTGGCTGTGACCACAAGCGGGTGCTACGCCTTGAGCCTTGTTGGAAGGAGCTTTTCTCCAAACGATAGCATTGTGCCACTGGGTTAGTGGCTTCGATTCCATTTTCACGACCAATATTTACCACAAACATCGCATCAGCTCCATACGAGCTGAAGTAGAAGGAAGTGAGGGATTAAATTACTTCCGCCACAGGAAGCAGACTGTCTTTGAAGCGCTCGGTACGACGGGCGAAACTTCCGTTTCATGTGGGCTGTGGGCTATGCACAAAAGCTCCAACAGCCTTTCCTGCGTGTGCATTCATCAACGCTGGAACGGATGGTAATGTTTTGTTCATGAATTTAGCGAGAAGCTCGGTAAGGATGTCTTTGTTGGTTGGCCATGACGATTTCCTCACTATACGACCTGCTCACCAAAGATGACGGATGTCTAGACGAAACAGTCCCGGAAGCTACCACCTCCTCAGCAAAATCATTCGCGTACAACTCGAGCTGCATTCCGACGTTTGTACTCGGTCAGAAGCATTCTATGAAATGCAAACCACCGTGACGGACGGACGGAAGGATTAGAGCAATCAAATGTGTGTTTGGGATGGTCCATTAGAAGTATCTTCGCTTTGATTGACCACAACAAACAATCATCATCACTTATTTCGTGCATTTAGCAGAAAAGAAGCGTTGCATTACGGGTATCATCTTGTCCATTTACGGCTTCAACACGCAGACCTGCATTGGTTACACTTAAAATCAATTAAAATTACACATTCTTTCCTTAGTAGCATCCTGTCTACTAGCACGCCCTGATGAACATTGCTTTTAGATCTTTTGTGAATATTTGAAACATGTTCCATGATTCTGAACCATCGCCCCAAAAGAAATCTGGGGCAATGGCAAGGAGATGCACTTGTGTGACATGCATACTAATGTGTGAACACAAAGGATAACTATAAATCGATTGGAATTCTTTGCCATCCTTTGATATTTTTCCGGAACTTCCAATACTTCCCTTCTCTACCTCCTATCGATTCGGAGGGCCAAACAAAACCTGAAGTGAGTCAGTTTGCATTCGTTGCATTCGTTCAGCTGACATGCAGAGTGGTTGTATGCAAAATTAATGAGTAAAAGTGTAGTGTACCCTGTTTCTTGAGTCGTTCAGGAAAAGTTTTGCCTTGCTCGTGGCTATTTGGTAAACATACACCATACCATGCATTTAACAACATCCTGCCACTTCTGCATATCCCTGTTATCATCGAAACTGTACTGGAAGAAACATTAAAACATTACTGGCATTATAAAACTTTTGCAATTATTAGTTTAATAGCAGGAGTAGAGGTTAGCACGTTGAAATACATGGGCACCTTTCCAACATTTATGAGGCATTCTAAATGTTCGCTCCATATCATGTTATTGATTTTGAGCACTTTAATCGCCATTGTGAAGTGATTTTTTACCGTACCCTTTAATGGTGAAAATATGTTCTATAAAGCGTTCCCAGGGCGAAGCGTTTTTGTCCTAAGCGTCTGTAATAGTTATCTTGCCTTACGGGTATCATGGAGATGAATACACCCCTTGGAAAGTAAGATTATGTTGATCAATACTAAAATGGGTTGAAATGGTTTTAATATTTACTATCATTACTCATCTCCATTGAAGTGCCCCCGAAACCTTTGAAACTATCTTGAAAGGGAATGGCCAAGCTCAAGGACAATAATTACCCAGTAACACCGTACACTCTCGGTAAACTAACAGTACATCTAATGCCGAGTGTAATGCACTTGTAGAAGATGCTGACGTCGTCTAATTCCCGGAACCACTCAGAACGTCATTCAGTTGGAGTAAAACCGTTAGTGGACGTGGTGTGGGTGCTGAAACGTCCCAAGGCTATTCCGAGTGAAAGGCAAAGACTCAGGCTCGGACCGTTGAAATGGAAATCAATCTTCAATTTATCACTCCTGACATCTCCCACAGTTGGAACCGGTCCCGCTATGAACAGAAGGCCCGTGCTACCAGTTGATGGCGTGCGGCGCTTCTAGGATGCTGGCGAACCAACGATGGACATGAGGATCTGCCCGAGGAGTTATCAATTATGGACGGAAATCGAAGTACTTATCAATATTCAATCGATGACACTTTCACTCCTTCAAGTAACGACGATGCCAATAATAACGAGACGACGTAGCACTCGAGACTAGCACAGGTAGACATGTACCGAGGATGAACCGAATCGAGCATCATTTGCAGTGTCCTTTGGAGATGGGTGTGTTTCTGTTTTGATGGGACGTACGAGCCCTGACAGGGAATTAGGCAATTTGATTGGATAGCATATTAATATGCGATAACATAAATCATTCCATTAGGACTGCATGCGCCCGGATTGATGGTCGAGTGCATACATGAATAATAATAAATCAACTATCGTCTTCTGGATCTCCGCTTATGACACCCAGACGCCCAGATCATTTTTATCACCCAAGACTTCATTGCCGATTTCATCAAACAATGTCGCCGGGCTGCATTAAATGTGACATGAAATATTGCAAAGTTGTCGCGGGCAGTTGCATCGGTGCACATACCGATGAAACCATCGGTTTCGTTAACCAGTGCCATTCTCGATAGTGGTATTCCCGCATCCTTGTAAGAAGCTATTAAGCTCCACCATAAGCGCGCCCACCCTGCAGTTTTATCGCAAAAGCCCCAAAGGAAACTCACCGCACGGTTCCTCCGAGCCTGTTGTCGGCTTTTTTGCATACCGTGTTGCCTTTTAATTAAAGCCGGGTGCAGTTTTTTCATAGTCGCCATGTTCGATCGCGTTGAGTTGCTTATTGCACCACACCAGCACACCGACCAGAGGAGGTGGCAATTGAAGTTTTATTGCCCACCGGTCAGATTTGCTGCCTTGTATGTGCGGCTCGGCTGTTTCTAGCTTCCGTTTTCCGAGGGACTACTACTGCTGCTCACCCATCGTACTCGTGGGATCAATTTGCACCGGTAAAAAGTAAGCACTGTCGTGTTACTCGTGCTGTCTTGGAGAAGTGCAACCTGAGTGCAGTGCTGAGGGATGCTAATCAAAACGCTTGCGGCCATCGTAATTGGCAGCGAGAGTCAGCGATCTCTCTATCGAGCTGTTGCTGTACGACCAGCGTTGCACATCGTGTCCAGCTGGAAGGTGTGTGTGACTGTGTCCATGGCTATGCAAAAAGGCTAGCCTATTGGACTAGCCTCACAGTCCCAGTCCCAATCCTAGTGCCGGCAACGAGTATTGGGTAGTGTAATTTAAATCAAATTATGCGATAAATCTCGTTTCTTGCACACTGCGCACGGTCTCGGGGTGAGAAATTGCGTGAGAAAGTGAAAATTACGAAACCACATGTCCAGGGGTGGTACGGTCGAACGGTCCGGGAAGACGTGGTTCGTTGCCGCCGTCTCGTATCGATCGAATCACGGGCGCCTGGAACAACGATCCATCGGAAAGCAAACCGATCGCGTTCGGGACGAAATAGCCTTGAACATGTTGCCGGCATTAAACCGCACCCCGGCTACGGTGTGTGGCGGTGATCGGTGAAGCGAAATCCTCGTTAGTTCAATGACATTCGTCTATCACCCGCACACTACACTACAGGACATGCCGTCTCGGCATGCAACTCGGAAGGGCTCGGAAATAAATCAGCCGGCAGGAGAAACGTAAAATATTTCTCACCTCACCTTAAACCTCACAGTTGCAAACATACGACGCGATGGTTGCGAAAGGTTAAGATCACCAACAGGTTTCAGCTCTGCTGTGTGCAGCAGTGTAGGGTCTGCCTGTATCTCTACGCCATCTCTTCGCTTTGCCGATAGGAACCGTGGTAGGTCACGAATTTTACACGGATATTTCGGATGTGTGTCGGAGTGTCGGCATGCAAAACAAACCCCGCCGACCGAGGTCCAGCCCAGGGTCATACCAGCAGAAAGAAGGAACGAAATATTCGACTCAAATCGTGTGCCCGCCGGGCCAGGGAATGTTTCTCGCCGATCGGGGGAGAAGAAAAAAAATAAACAGCAAAATAAATCAGCACACGCGAGATGGTCGCGCACATCCCCGTTGATGGAGCAAAGGATAGAAAATCGGTGGTCCAGCCAACCAGCAAACATAAACACATTTCTCTCTTAATAAATATGTCCGCGATTCGATACACGCGTGACAGGCAGAGCCCTTCCCGACTTCACAATCCTCGCTACCACACACACGGCTCACAGGACGGTTCAGATCCCATGTCAACCGCAGAGCGCTGGAATGTTTCATCGGAAGAGTTTATAAATTTTACACCGGCTCAACCTTACCCCGACAAGGCACAGGCGAGCGATTCAGTCGAAACATTCAGTGCAGACAGTCAGGGGTTCGAAAGGAAGGAAAGAATTTCCGACCAATCTGCAAACTTAATCCGACTCCGACAAGCTTTCCTTGTTCCTTCCCCCTTTCGAAAGCAGCATGTTGGGTTGTGGGGGAGTATTACTAAAATATTTTCTACTGCTCTATTGAACGACACGGCCAGGAACGGTTGCCACTTCCCGTCGTCTTCTGCTTTTCGATTCACCCCCCGCGGGGGTTGTCCACCATTCGGGAGTATAATTTGATTTGTCTTTTCCATCGACGACTCTCGACGACCATTAAAGCCGGATTTTGAAATGGTACGAAACTGGATCGTTGCCAACGACGATGACGACGAGATCGCCGAATCTCTTGTCGAACATGGACGCTCGGCTGGGACGCTGTTCAAGTTTTTGATGATGTTCGATCGACTGTCTGTTATTTCTGCCTTTTCAGTTAGCTATACGTTTTCCTTTCTTTTGCTGTTGGGTTTGTGTTAAAGTTTAGAATCATTTCAATATTAATTACGGAAAGCAGTAAGAGCAAATTTGGTAAAAGGAACATTATTTTTAAAAGTGAAAACATAAATTAAAAAATCTTCTTTGGTGGTTGTTCCGTTTCAAGTTGTTCATTATGAGCAGAGCGTATCAATAACTGGAGTAAAATGTTGTTTCAAAACCAAATCGAAAATACATATTTCCTATTGCAGTTTTATAACGTGTGCGACTTATCCACCAACCTAACATACTTCCACATTCATATCCAGATCCGAAATAGTCAAGATTGTCCCGCAGCGAATGGATTATAAATATGCCTGATGATGTTCAAACATTGGCATCATTTTGCATCGTGGCTTTATCGTGGTCGAAAGGGTAGTCCAGCGTTCGGGGTAACAAGTTGTTGAAAAATAAATGCAGTTCTCACTGGATGTCAACAAGGAAGTTGAAAGCATGCGAGTTCCTTTTTTTGTTTTGTTCTATTGGGGAAATGGTTGACATTTTCCGAAGCTTCTGCCGACGTCCAAAATGGCAAACATATTGACAAATTGGTACCACTGCACTGGATAAATGTGGAACGCTTTCCCAATCTCTCCTTACGCTTCTGCCCACCCACTCCTCAATGGGATGCAGCGGTTAATTCGATCAGATACGATCGCAAAGTTTGTTTGCCCACCCTGCTGCTATATGGGGTTGGTTGAGCTGTGGAAAACGGGGCGCAAACACACGTCCGAATGAGTTTGACCAACACTACAGTATGAATAAATGAACAGAGACAATTCGGTCGATTTTGGTCAGACACCATCACAATGAATCCAGTGCAAACAGTCAATTTCGGACCGCAGTTCATACGCTTGCTTGATTTTTTACCATTTCGCGTTCGATGCCGGTTTTATACGGTGGTGGATTTATGTCAATTTCGCTTTCAGTTCTTAGCTACGGGGCGTGAGCATAATTGAATTATTCCGCAACGAAAAATTTGTTGATATGAGATTAAAACATCGGGACGTGTTTTTGTGTGGGATTTGCTATGGTTTATGTGTTTCAACGTGTTGGAAGAGATATTTTTTGTATGCTTATCTTTTGCATTGACGCTCTCCGCATTAATCGTTTCATAAATGAATCTCTTCCTTTAAGATTCCTCCGATTGCCCTTTTTTCATTTAAAGACTGCAACCACTAAACCACTTTGTAAATACATAACAGTATCCCAGCAGCAAAGCTACGCTGAAGTGCAGTCAAGGGTGTAAAATTCCCTTTCATGCTAGACTTTCCTAGACACTGCAGTACATGGCAGTTACTGGCACGGTCGGTATGCTTTGCAGTAATTCTTTATCTCCTTTCAAACGACGGTGCATTGCGGTAGTTTTTTTCCTTTATTCATTTTTGCTTCTGCTCATAATTATGAGCATCATTCGCTTGTTGGCTAACGACACCATGCCATAGGTTTTTTTATTCTTTATGAATGGCAAGGACCGAAGTACCAGACGGGATGCGAACGAAATCGTGTAATTAAAACTTTAGAAAATTAATACAATCCCAAAGTGGGCTGATGAACTGAAAGCGGAAAAAAGTAAACAGCGCGATGAAATGGAAATTATTGCCTTTTTCTGCATCATCCATGCTTGGTGTGACATGGGAGCTATCTCATGGTATGTTGGATATTTTTATCATACGAAAACGAGCGTTTGCACGTTGTCGCCAACAAGCTCACAGTAGCAAAACGTTTGGTGGTACTCGGTCGAAGTACAGAGTCAATTATTTAATCATGATTTATTCATCACCTTTTACTGCTTCCCAGCCATTCTCCATTCGTCCGGTGCCAAGCAAATGTTTTCGGATTAAATCGATCATTTCAACCCACCCGGTATGCGATTGTAGCGATGATGAATATTTACGCATAAATGGAACAGAAATATTCATTTCTAAAGTTCCACGTGGAAGTAATGCGACTGCAGAAGGAAGTTAAAAGAGAAGGAGATAGAGAGTGAGAGAGAAAGATAGGGAGAGAGGTGGGTTAAATAGTTTGGAGAAGCAAATTGTTCCACAATCAGCGCATTGTGATACGATATTCAATACATGCCCACGGGGAGGAAATTCGCAATTATGCATCAAAATTAACATAATTATAATTGTTAATTGAGCAACTTCATTACGGCGCATTAAAGCGCTCGAGATGCATCGGATTAAGTGGACACAAGATTATCATGGTGGCACGTTTCCGGGAAGGAAATGTGTCTGAGTCCTCCCACTCAAAGGTAAGATATTTTCCTTTTCGTAGTGGGTAGAAAAAAAAATCGTAATTAATTTTCAATTATCCTCCAAACTGTGTCGATTTATGAGATGTCATTCACATGCTTAGGCGAGTACGATGGAGTACATCTCCTTATCTCATTAATCTTTGCTGGATCATGTGTAATTTAAAAGGATAATCTATTCGCTAGCTGCTCATGCCTCTCGATAAATCTAATACGCATCCCATTAGATTAATCCCATCCCATATGGAACGACCTAAACGCCCCTAATCGGAGGTTAATTTGTGTAATTGCACCATAGTCCACGATTTAGATTTTATATGCTTTCACAATCGCTTCGGGGAAAATGAAAATGAAAGGCACGATGTATCGCTGTATGCCAAACACAACCAGCTCAAAGTCGTAGAACGGAATGGAGAGGCTTGAACGAACATACATAACAATAAAAAGTAAAACCATAACAGCATAGAAAGGCGCGCACGAATTTATGCCGTAACGATAATGTGACAATAAAACGATCACCCTGCCTCTCGACTCCCCTCTCTTTTCCCACCTCTTTCCACACCAGAAAAGCCACACCTTGTTCGATGGCCAAGGTGATGGAGGTCGAGAATTCATCTCACGTTCCCTTCGAATCAACGAGCGCCGCATTTAGGCACTGTTTGGCATTGTTATGCTGATTATGTTTGCCACTTGCTCGCCATACCTTTAAACGTTCGTTTTGGAGCGATATACTTTTTTTTTTCTTTATCTCGCGTGATACCTTCACAAGCTCCAACAGTAAAAAAAAAAACACACGCCTTCCAACAGTATGGAAACTTGGCCTTTTCAAAGGTTTATCGATTGTGCAGATCGACCTGCCTTGGTGGCAGCAGTAGTAGTAAGTTCCCCTGGGCTTCGGGTTAAAATCGTACCACAATCAATCATGCCATTGTTTTGAATGGGCTTTTTGGAAGTTTTGCCTCGAAAAGTGGAAGTGGGATCTTATCTCGCCGTCTGCTAATGCTCCATTTGTTGCTAGAATGGTAGTATGGTTTTGTGTGGACGTTTTCTCTTTTTTATGATCATTCAAGATCTTTCAGAATGGTGAAGCTAACGATCTGGGAAATCCATCACACGACACGCATGGATTTGTGGGTGTTCAGTTACCGATGGGTGTATGATTATCGCGTATCTTTTGTATCGCACTGCCCCAAATCGTATGTGATAAATGTAGGCTAAACACATCATCCCCAGTTTTTGCAGGGTGAGAATAGAGTCCAGGAAATTTTAGACATTTTTATCGCACAAAACAAGCGACGCTGAAGCGTTTTAATTTTGATCGAGTAGAAAATCTAAATTCCTTTCTGCTGGAAAACATAAAAATATTATTCCAATTAGTGAATTAAAATCTATTTAATATTGTCAATCAGCGCCATCTTTAGAGTAAAATGAGTACTAAAATACATAACTAAATATTCACATGTTCTTATCCCAACAGACTTCATACAAAGCTGTACATAAAAGAGTTTTGCCCTACTGTATGCGTTGGACAATATAGTGCCGTGTTTTTATTTTCAACCTCCCATCTGAAACTTTATCTCAGATGGACGGATACGGTGGTCAAGATTTACGATACAAGTTTCTTTACGTTCGTCTGTACGATCAACAATTAGCAACCGGGGTTTCACCTTCAACAGCAACAAAAGCCTTAGCCCCATAAACGCTACCCCTATCAAACGGGTGGGCTGAGAAGTGTGCTAATCTATTTCTCTTTTCTCAACTTTCTTTGCCAATCGTTGCGGTCTAATTTGCATGTAAAAGGAGGATGCATAACAAAAATAAGATTAAAGGTAAAAAAACGCACAACACACGTCGGACATCTCCCGGCGGAGAAATCAACAGCACTGGTTTGATTAATAGGATTAATAATCATGGCACCAGCATATCAGCACCGTAAAACGTTTGCGTAAAGATTCCCACTGAGCATTCTTTCGACAGATACAGGCAAGCTCTCTCCCTCTAGAGGGGTGTGTCATTTTGGAACAGACTACGACAGATGTCGCTTAAGGTGTGTTCCACCGGGAATGTTTCTGTGGCAGGAGAAGACGATAGAAATTGGACTTATCGATTCATTTTCGCGTTGATCAAACAGCTCGAGCTGATGTTTGTTTTGGTAGTGTTTATGAAGCTGTTTTTCATCGCGTTTTAATCGATTAGAAACGAAACGAATAGAAATACGCACGCACGGAGGAAACCTGAATCTGCTTATGGTAAACAATCCGGGAATAGGCGACAAAAAACAATCCACAGGATAATAACTATTTTAAAGCATTTCTACCATGGGAAGTTTATATTAAACCAAATAAAAAAAAAATCGTGACAAATATTGCAAACCGAAACCGTTCCGAAAGCGAAAACGTGCTTGATTAATAGAAAATGACTTGTGAATTTTTGCCAGCAGTTTTCTTTTTTTGCTTCTCCATTTTGGTGTTTGGGTGGTTGGTTTCGCTCCAGGAATGAAGTCTGTTTCCTGTCGTCGTGTGTCGGCAAAGTTTGCAAACGGCAACGGTGGTCGTGATAAAAACTTAAATTGAGTTCGCAAACACACAAGTGCTGCTGCTGTACCGTGTGTGAGGATTTAATTAAAGCGTTGTGATGTTTCTTTTCGGTGATGAAAATTTTAATTTAAATTTCATCCACACGTGAAACTATTCCCTGCGTGTGCGAGGAACAGTTGACGATGAGCAGGCAAGTAAAGGCTAGTGTATAATTGAACATATTCAGTCTGTTAGTTACATATTTAGTCTGTTAAGGATCGCTTTCAACGTAATGAAATTTTCAAAATCTAATTTGTTTCTTATTTCAAACAATTAGAATAAAAAACAAGAAAAAAAAGAGTTCTACGATCGCTGCCCCTAGCTTGCTGTATGTTCTAAAATTGGAACACACTCGATCGCATGTCTGTTATAAATCATATCTCGTTTTTCTGTAATGAGCAAAAACACAAACTCTGCCCAAAAATATATTCCCATTCTTAGCCGCGTAACTGTAGCGCGTTTCGATGGGAAAACGGGTATCGCGACCAGAAAAAGTACGAGATAAAGCGAGACACTAGAAATACCTCCGAAATTACAATTTTTGACTTTGGCCAGCCATCGAGATTCCTGCATCATTTGCCAAAAACTCGTGAAGTGAGTCGTGGTCGGCAGAATGTGAGGCGAAAAGGGCATGCTGCTGAGACAGTTTGTCATTCTGTACGCGTTCGATGGGTAGACACACACCGCGAAGCAGCGTTGCAAAGCAAAGACCCACAAGACACATTCGTGTAATCGGTCCGGTGGGAAATGGGTCATGAAGTCAGTGCGCGAGCACTGGGGGGTTTTTGTTTCGGTAAAGATTTCTGGCTGTTGTTCGTACAACAGATGCAAACCGATGAGCGATCTGTTTTCACAGATTGTCTGCCCTCTCTGCACACACACAGACACACACATCCGGTTCGGATTGGTTGGTCGGTGTTGTGGCCCGGGACGTAATTATCCGCACGTTTTCAGAATTTCCAAACTGCTTTCGTGGTTAATGTTGGCGTTTTTGCTTGAGACAAATTATTATGACCATCCCAGAATGCGACTGGTGTGGGGCAGCGTTGGAATGAGTTTGGATGAATATTTCGAGTTTTGCAGAGAAACCGTTCTTATCATGTGAATAAATGTTCGCATCCGACAGCTTGTGCTTGGTGGTCCCAAAAGGAAGTCATCTCAGGCAATTATTAGGAAGCAATTTTTTAATAGGTTCTTTTTATGGCCAAGAACAGTGGAAGGAGTTTACCATTTTGCTGGCCCAATTTGACTTTTCACATAAAACGCAATTCTTCAATCACAAAGCAAAGATCCTATTTCTCATGTGTTCATCAAAAGACTCGTTGCGAACTATGCAATCTAAATGCAAATTGCTGCTTGCCGGAACCTGGCAGAAAATTGTTACGTTTGTTAGCAGAAGAATATGTACGGTTCGCTTTGATCAGTACAATCCAATGCACCGGTAAAGAAATTGAAAACTGCTCCCTTTTTACTTAGGAGTTCATCTTGTACGTTGGATGCATTCTTTCCCATCACCGAACTACTTCAAAAGCTCATGCAATCAGAACGGGTTTGTGTTTATATCATGGCTGTTGCTGGTAAATTTTGCATACGGGTTCGATGTGCAAACCTCCTGGTTGCACTGGAATATGGAGAATCAAAAAAATCTGCTAAACATCAATCCGGAAACATCTGAAATATAACTTGAATAAACTAACACAAAAAAGCTATTGGACGTGTGAAAGGGGTTTTTTTTGCTGCAAAAACAAAAACGAAATCTCACCGAAATCAAACCACACCGTGAGTATCTGGTGAACAGATATTTCTGAAATTTAGGTAAACAAAAACATGACCAAACCACGAACAACAAAAGCTGCCAAATCAATTTAAACCAGACCCACCCGGGAGTTGTTGAATTTGAATCGTACTGACGTTCGAATATTTATGACTTTTATTGGTGCTCCGCTTGTGTTCAGGTTAACTCTTAAAACTGAATCCTATACTTTTAACTTTTTTTGGTCCAAAGACGACATACACGCTTCTGATGCGTGGTGCGTAGTTGTATGTGTCTCCTATCGGAGGTTATTTTTGACCTTAGTCATCATCATCATTACCCACCGTTCGAGCGTTTCCCAAGAACAAAAGTGTAAACTGGCTGCGATTACATTATGTCCGGTCCAGTCATTTGTTAGGGAAACCCTCCCCGAAAACCCAATTTCTTTGTTCCTTTGCTGTTGGTTGGTTGCTTTCATTTCTGAACGATCACGCTTTACTTTCTACCGGGCTGTGTAGCCCCGGGGCACCCTTTTGCTTAATGGATCCGGAAGAGGATGTTGCCACAAAAACGACCACCTTGCTTGCACCCCTTTGCAAAGCCGTACAGTTCACCAAGACCAACCGAAACTTTGACGCAGGTCAACGACAATGTGCGAAAAGTGAAATTTTTGCATCAATCCTCATCCAACATGCTTCTCGTCGTGGCTTTTCTCATGTACTGCATGTATGCCCGGCGGTAAAGAAGTTCAGTTTCTTCACGATCACAACCACGCTGATAGTGTGATGCCTGCGTACATGTGTGTGTTTGTACGTGTGTGTGTGAGCAGCAAACGATCGCGTCAAGATCGCGGCATCTTGCCGCGGTCGTGCGGCGCATACATTTGACACCAATCCGAGTGCTAAAGCTGTCAATCAAAGGCGGATGGAAAACAGCAGACAGTCGCCGGTTGGAACGAAACTGCACAAATAAAAAAACACACGTTGGGGTGAACGATGCCCGATAGCTCGTGGAAAAGAGCATGAATGAACAAACAAGTAAAGATTAGAGAATCACCCCGGGAAAGAAGCGGAAGCAAGCACGGTTTGTTTTAGCGCGGCAAGGAACGAGAAGAAAGCATTACCGGGCGGAGCTTCTTCTGGTCCGTAAAGCGTTGGAATACGCGACCGTCCGGTGCGGTTTGGATTGGAAGTAAGTGATGCTGCATATTAAAAATAGAAACGTATTCATGGCCATGATTCATAAATAATGCTGGATTTTGGGTCGCCAATATAATGTGTGCGATGGTGGCAACAAATGGGGTGGCAGCATGAGCTTCTAATGAAATGATGTTTAAAATCAATTACATCGACAGTACGCTTAATGGGCATAATGTGATAGCAGAAAGAGCAGCTACACTTCGTTTGTAATTAAATGTATACAACATTAAATTCAGTCATAAAACTATCATTAGGCTATCAAAAAAAATGTAACTACTCGATCACAAGCAAGTTGTAGCATCAAATCGTAACCATACCGAAAAACTCCTGGCCAGAGCGTGTATAAGAGCGGAGTTCAAATCTCAAAGCCCTTCGTGCATTATACTTTGGTTTTTCAGTTGTTTAAATAAATCATTAATTCACCAACCGGACCTGCTATGGTTTTTTGGTAGAATCTACCAAAAAAAATCTAGAGTATTATTACACACTTTATCTGTCGATATTGTAATAAATAATAATTATCTCAATACCTTCAGAATCTACCGTAACATTTCTTATCCTAATTCTTACTGTTCTTACTTCTGTAACATTAAAAGCTTAATTCTTACTGTTCAAGTCTTGCATATATCTTCTGATGTTTCTTCATTTAAAAATCGGCAGATAAACTGTTGCTGCCATCTTCTTCGCGACCTAATAAAACTGAAAAACATTAAGGAAAAGAACCATTCTGCTAAATATCCCTTCCATCCTCTGCTTGCTCTGCGCACGGTGAAGCAAGGTGAAAATTCGCCCTCGGGACAACGTTAAGCCTGACCGAGTGCAGCGCTCATCCATGGTAATGTTCGCGAATTTGTAATGAAGATAACTGTGTTTTTTTGTCGTTATCCCGCGGCAATTTTCGCTAACCGTTTTTGCTGGCATCGGTCGGGACTGACTTGGGTACAGTCAGTAAAGTTGAAGTGATGTCGTTTCTGTTTTTGGTCATTAATTCTTCGAACCTATGAAACTGAACCTGAACTCTATATGCGAACGGGCGGTGTCTTACGGTGTCATCGCCATTCCATTGCCTAATTGGTGGAAACTCTCGTGTCTCGTTCGCGGGAAGCAGGAGCATTATTGGAGGAGGGAGACGAATTGCTTTGGCGACCTTCTGGCATCTTCGTGCCTGCTTGATAAGAAACCTCCAGCCCAGTATGAGCTTGTCTCGACGACCCTCGGTCGGTGAAGTGATGCGGTCGAAAGAGTAAGCCAAAATAACAGAAATACACATCAGTGGAGTTGAAAACACTGGTTTTGAAGTCCCTTCTGTTGCCAGTTTGCTTTCCACGTACAAACAAAAAAAAATACACACACACGCCCCAGACGTAGACCGATAGGAGACGGCTTCCCTTTGGCGGTAAAACGCGGAGAGTTTGCAAAAGCAGCCTGACCACACGGCGGCGATGGTCCCGCTTGATTTATGGACGACCCGCAGTTTGGCCCATAAATTTTACTTCGTTTAGACGGTTTAGTCGGTTGTCCATAGGGCAAAACACCACCCGCCGGTATGTTTTGCGGGTGGAACCAGGGTTCCCTAGTTCCTGGCGTGATGCGTGCACCCCCATTGGTGTTTTGGTTGTTTGGTAGATGCGTTTTTTTTTCTTCTTTCGGTTGTTGTTGTCTCACCTCATCTATTGTGATCCGTTTCCCGGGATCCGTCGGCGCGCCGGCGGATCTATTAGCGTTTGGAGGATTCTCGGAAGCATGAACGCCGCGAACATTACCTGAGACGGATGGTGTGCGAGCATATATGAACCTGCTTTGGGAGGCTGTTCCCGGGTTCCGTTAGCTTGTGTTCCATCCACCACCCAAGGCCTGGTTCTGCCCGTGCTCGATCGAACGAAGCATCGCACGATTTATTGTACTTTATGCTTGTTAACGAACCAGCTGTGAATTATGACACGTTTCTGTATCAACGCTAAATATTAGTTTTTGAGCTCAGTGATCACGAACAACACTAATCGGACAGATTCAATCCATTATGTCACCCATGAATCTTAACCCCAAGTGTGAGGAGACGCCCGAGACGAGAAGTGGAAGAGAATTGTGTCTTATCACAAGGAAGCTACAGTGGTTGCTATATATGAAAGTGTGATGGAGAGTATATTTGTGAAATAAAGAATACATTACCTCGGTACACATCCATGGTTCCGCATTTAACAATAAATCACGAAATTCCATCGCTAGTAATTTGTCGCATTTTCATCGGCCATGCTTGAAGAATAACTCCAAATGTGCCTATGTTGAAATTATCAATTTGTGTAAATTGCTTGACCGGTTCGATTGTGATAAACGTGGCGATAATTGTGCGATGGCATTTCAACCTATGCCAATCCCTTCCTTTGCTTGCACCAAGCAGTGCAACCTTATTGCATTCTAAGCACGCACCGGAATGTATGCGTTTCAAAGTTGCAGCTTGATTCAATTAAAGTTATAATTAATGACCACCCACGACTCAGACCGCCTGTTCGTTCGTGGGGATAAACTGTATCAACATGAAAGTTGCTAGTCTATCACTTTGTACCGCGTTTAAGATGGGGTTCAATGCTCTAACCAATAGTATCGCTGAAACTGGTAACATCGATCCACCAAGAGGAGGTGTCTTCAATCGTCTTTAGACATTACACAATCGATGAGAAATTCATTTAAAGATGTTTAATTCATTTTACGTTATTGGAAATAAAATATTTACAATACTTACGAAGCGTTTTAAGCGTTAAAACAATTTCACAACCATACAGGAGTGGTTCGACCTGCTTCGACCCCATCAGCGTAAAGGAAACGTAAGCCACGCGCCATAAGTGAGTGTTGGGGCGTTTGTTTAATTGAAAATATGTATGGCAGTGAAATAAATAAAATGCTTTTACGAACGTTCCGACCCCACGATACCAGCCGATGCATGTTCGATGTGATGCGTGGTTAAGGGGTGGGGTCTGGATTTTGCAAACATCCCCCGCAAAAGTCGCTAACCAGCATCCGTCGTTGTACGACAGAATGACACATTTTGAACACGGAACGCGGTCGTTTTCTATCTGCTGGCAAGAATAGCGAGTGTGGGTATTTCGCACATTATGGCCATGTTCCGAACATCCTGCAAATACAACCACCATCACCAACCTGTGTGGATTATCTGCACTCCTCATGTGTGTTCTGCTGCATGACAACAGTGTTGACCGTTGTATGTAAATAAATAAGTAAATATGATAATATGCGGACAAGGGAGAAATGCTACTGGACGTTGTTGTTTCGAGACTGTTGAAAGAGTTTTGAGAACGTTGCAAAATGGTACGTTGTACGTCTTAAATTATCGATATCTTCATGTCTCGGTAAATGTGATGATTAAAACGAATTTTACATCTATTTTTCCATTTTTTTTTACTAAGAGCAGGTTTGGAAATAAATTAAAAATCCATTTACGGATGTTTGTAAAACTATTGTCTTAATAAAAACGAGTATTTTATTGCCTACTGGAGAGTATAGTTTTATTGCACCCAACAATCCAATGCAAAATGAAGGAGAAATGTTCCTTTTGCTTAAGCGAGGACACTCGCCTCGGATAATTTATTTCATTATTCTGTCAATCGAAAATTGCTCTCCTTATTATTCAGCCAAACAGTATCTAATGCGAATTGATTGGAATGGAAGTTGAAAAAAGTGAAAGGACACTCTACGTATTCCACCAGAGAAAGGGCTCACCTTACGGAAGCCTTTTTTCGGCGAGCAACCGGTCACTTGGTGGTTTCAATTGATCAGCTGCCGTAGCAATAGTTACTCCTTCCTAAACAGCTTCGTAGCACCTTTCCTTCACTTTCGTTTATGCACTAAATCACCCGATTTGCGATTGGTAATTGTTTTTCGAGTCGAGTTTCGCGACGTGGAATCGGTATCCAACCGGGGAAACACCAATGACCACAAAGCGACGAACGCACGGAACGGTGATGATAATAAAAATGTTAGTGTGTGTGTGTGTGTTTTTTCTTTCTCATCCGTCCGGTTGTTGCTGTCGCCGTCGCAGCGTGATCATTAGTGCGTTTGTGGAATGTGGACGCTTTTTGTTGGAGAAAAAAAAAACAGACAAGCGCTTGGGAAGGTGTATTTGCCAGCAGTGTGTACGGCGCAATAAGTTTGGCGATTACTTTTTAGTTTGCTCAGCCAACGGAATTAGGTCACCGGTTTGACCAGCTGGAACGGAGGGACACACTGCTCCTAATGCCTGGAGGCGGTGGCAATTGCTGATGCTGACTATGCTGCATTCGTTCTGGGCTGTCGTAGCGGCCAGGCATATTGGCGTCGACTTTCGCTTCATTAAACTTCATTTTCGATTAACGCGAGAAAGAAACGTTAATGTGTTGTTTTGGGATGGAGGGTTGGAAAACCGTTTTTACTACACGTCCACGGCTGGACGGTAATGAGGGACCAAGATTTACTGTTCTTTGTGCGTTGCCGTGGGCAAGAATCGTACCTCGTACCATCGTGCTGAAGATCGAGGAAGCGTATGTGTGCGATCGTTTCGATAGAAGCAACTCCATCCGTTGGTCAAGGTCGTTCTGTTCGCCAAACAAACTAGCCAACAACAGCTTAATAACCCTTAAAGCCTAACCTACAAGCATACAGATTCACCTCATTTCGATGCTCGAAGCTCGGGTGTGGTTGAAGAAACTTTAATTAAATTATCATACGTCCATCCGGTTCGCTACCGAATGATCCGCCGGTCGGTCGTGAGAACTTCCCGGGCGCGATATAAAAGCGTAGACTCACTTTGAATAATAAATTAAGCCACAACGATTGGTGTCCGTTCGCGTCGATCGGCCGCTCTTCGGGTCCGGTGGATTATAATCTAATGGGGAAGTGAAGAGAGTACCTCCGGAGGCCATTCACTGACCAACTGCTCCACATTTCAACGTCCGTCATCCGGATAATCAATCATCAGCTTTTGTCTAGACACAACGTCCCTTGGATTCCTTCCGATTTTCACACCCAAAACTGTTGACCCAAGTGCTACTGTCGACTTGGCTTTGGGCTTGCATTTTCGATATTTTATCCATCATTTTCCCTTTTAATGGCATCACGTTATGTACTAAATCAAAATTGAATTAAGGTGTAAAAAAATCAATTTCTTTGCTCCCTGCAAATAACAAAAGCACGGAAAAGTGTCTCTAATGGACCGTCCTAATATGCGCCTTGCCTCAGATATTATTTGGAGATTTCGGTCGTCTAATTTACTTCCACCATAAACGTCCCAACGTCCCGTTACGGGAAGCTGAGATGTAGCCTTGAAATTAACTAATTTTTTTGTCTATATTTGGTTGCTTTTAAACACACATTTCATAAGCCTAAACCATGGGCGTAGATAAATTGCGCCGAAAAGTGTTGAAAATAGCCCCAAGGCATTACAAACGTCACCCATAATCGATCCGGTGACGCGAAAATTGAGCGTCTAAAGAAGCGTGAAGTTAGTTGGGGAGTCAAATTTCCACCAAAAAAAAAAAAACAAATCATATTGCGTGAAAGAAAGCGAAGCTAGAAAAGTTGTCCAGATGTTGTGTTTTTATTTAAAGGAAATAAGAAAAAAAAATCACGCAACGATGACGCCGACTGGCGGCAGAGCGATCTTTCGATTGACAGCTGTTGATCTTGGGCGATGATCGATGGTTGTGACTTTGAACGAATCGAGTCGATCTACATTCGGTTTGCTGGTCAGTATCGAATTAATCATCCAGTATGCTAGAGTACACGGGGATCGTCCGATCAATCTCACCCGGCGCAAGATCACCAATCCCAGAGACCTTGATAATGAAAATAATGTGTGGATAGGTTTCGTGCTTTGCTTTACCGCGATGGAATAAAAACCGTCCCAACGTCG
>STHB01000003.1:24640376-24749993 GCA_018908115.1 Anopheles rivulorum | reverse complement strand
CACTGGTAAAAAAGTTTGCTGTAGCTAAAGGCGTGAAACCGATTTCGATTTGCTCTTGGAAATGGGTGTAAAGCCATCGAAATTGATGGATGATTGAACGGCGATGAAAACAGCGAAAAAGCGTGCAAAATTTATACACAAGTGCGCACACTTTCACTGCTGCCAGTGTTGCCCAAAGCGGTTTTCTAATCGTTCAACGCTGGACAATGTAATTCCCGGTTTGCACACACGGTCTTTCGCTGGTCAGCTATCGATGACCACGTGACAGACACCATAATGGTGGGTTTCCGCGATTAAGCATAGACATCGGCAGAAGCTTGATTTATGTATTGATTGCGTACCACCAACGGCAGGAAACAAGATAGACAACTATCTTCCCAAGAATCGAAACAATGTTGCAACGAGCTTAGCTACGAGATTTACAAAGTCTGTAGATTAGCTTTTTTCGACGTTAGTAAGCCATGGTGAATATTAATCTTATATTTAATTCGATGATAAAAATATCTCATTATGTGAGATGAGATTAAACGTACACCCTTTTAACACTCCTTTTGGACATTTGATCTAAAGGTTTGCTCTTCACTGTGAAACATTAAACTCCTCCAATAGCAACAAAATTGCAGCATTAAAATATAGTTTTCATTATAAAAAGAACGCTTTTCCGACAAATTTTCCTCCCGGAAAAAGGCAAAAGAAATGTGATATATTTTCCATTCAATTGTAATTCTCCGAACTACTACCTACGGTACGGTACTCGAAGAATGGCTCGTCCTGGTGTTCAGTCGTCCTAGTAACCGTAAACCGTCAGGCAGCATAAAATTCCCGTTAGTCTCATTCACTGAATACGGTACCGAATGGGCGGAAAAATGTCCACCCGTTCTACGCTCTTCTTTCTGCTATTTTTTTTTTTGGGGTAGACTCCAGCCACTTTTAAAAGAATGTGGAGAACAGGGCTGGTAAGGATAGAATGAAATTTCTTCTTCCGTATCAATGTGCCCAGCGAATCGGTGTTCCGTGAAGGTGAGCAGAAAGTTTCGATTTTCCACTCGCAATCGAATGTGAAGATCGGAATGCCGGATGTATGGGTGTGTGTGTGATGGAGGAATCTATAGTCTACGAACAGAACAGGATAAGTGGAAAAGTATTGAGGAAATGCGATATCTTGCCATCGTCAATAACAGCAACAACAGGTGCAGTGAAGAAAATTCTTCCACTCGATAAAAGGCGAACCAACCGGCACAAAAAAGGGGAAAGAAAAATCGTTAATTTAAAATTCCTTGCCGTTTGCCGATAAAATGTAAATATTTGCCAACGCCCAGCTCCGTGTGGAAGCCAGCGCTGTATCCTTTACAGTGTAGCACATTGTCGTATCTTTGTCTCGTCAATTAACAGTATAGTTGCCGTTCGATGAAATCGCGATCATCCTCGTAGAACATTGGAACCAAGTGGACATGCTTGCCTGGCTTGCGAATCTTTTTACTTGTGTGTTCTACTATCTTTCCTACTATTCGCCAGTATGTTTGGCGTAGTTCCCCTTTACAATGTAGCCATTTCCCGGGGTCCCTTCGGCGGTCCGTCTGGCAGCAGTCGACGTCGCATATCGGAATGGTAAATCTAATCCACTTCAATATCCTCTGTCCCTCGCAAACGGATTCGCCGAACCAGGACGGAAGTGAGTCAATATTGCAAATTTATTGCCATCAGACAATGAGATACACTGTTGTTGTGTCTGGATGCTAGGTGGATTACGGTCGTATCATCGGAAGAAGTGCGAAGTTTCGGATTTATGAACCCGTCGGTTGATAGAGATCCGATCCGGGCAAGACACTTTGATTCGATAAAATTATACGGTTTGGTTCACTTTTAGTGCAAATAAACGCTGCATAAAATTGCAATTCTTCTTATTTTAAATTTATGGACAAAAGTTTTTAAGACACCATACAAGTGCTATTCCGAAAGGCAAAAAAAAGCGTTGCGAACAACATCACCGATGACATTAATGCTCATTTCATTGCCCATAATAAATGAATTAACACCGTGCAGCAATCTTTAACCGATTTAGCCTAGTTTTAAACTCATGTCCATCAAAACAAAATCCATCTTTACAACCGAACCGGCACCGAACCGA
Source organism: Anopheles rivulorum (assembly GCA_018908115.1). Taxonomy (NCBI): domain Eukaryota; kingdom Metazoa; phylum Arthropoda; class Insecta; order Diptera; family Culicidae; genus Anopheles; species Anopheles rivulorum. Next base: position 24,747,865 of record STHB01000003.1, on the reverse strand, counting down.
AAAGAAACTCCAATCCCAAACAACCTCAAAACGAAAGGTGTGTCTCTCAGCACCTTGCTCTCCCCGTGATCGGATGAGCTTGTGCGATGATGGCCTCCGGGGATACTACCTTGGGCAGCGCTGTTGATGCATTAATGATGCAGGGCGGTGGTTAAATCCTGTCCCTGGATTACATCAAATCCCCTGCAGGCCTGGACCTGCGGACAGACTCATCGATGCAGGCGAAGACATCGGGTGTGGATAATATTTGTACAGCTGCGTCTGATGGCGTCTTTCTTGACTGATCGTTTGCTCACATGTGTCAGCATTAATGCTCATCACGTACGTGGTGCGTGTCTCTTTCTTTCTTTCTTTCTTTCCACAGGTAACATGGAAATGCTGACCTACTTCTTCGGACCGATCGGTATACTGCTCGGTGTCAATCTGCTACTGTTCGCCTCCACCGCTCGTCAGCTAACCTGTGGCCTATGGAAGCGGGACGATGTCAAATCAACGACGGAACGGTATGATTAATTCCCAGTTTTCTCTATCGTTCTTTCCTCAAATCTATCCGTAACTAAGTCCACTTTAGTTCTCTTGCTTGTGCTAATCACCGTAGAAGATTCGAGAGGATTGTCTAGAGAACTCTTGAAACGCCTAGGTACTAATGCAATGAAACGAAACTAACACAAACACACAACGACGCAGGACTCTTCCGTATATTGTGTTAATGCTTTAATGGGATGCTTTTAGAAGAGAGAGGAAAAAACTTGACTGGACAGTGCTAAACGACGTCGTGTCCACCCTTACGACAATTTGGTACAGTTGACCGTTGACTTTGGTACCCTCATCATATCTTCACTCATCCTTAAATGGGTATATTTTTACATGAAACAGTCCAATAGTGTGGTAAACCGTACCTTAACTTACAATTGTCATATACAAGACAATAGTTATTCCATTGCCTAAAAGGTTTACCTTATAAAGCGCTACATTTGTGATTTTAACTGGCACTTTTTGCGATTTCATCTACATGCTTCCTTTTTACAAATTAATATCCATTTTTCGTCGACCTATTAAGTCCAGTAGCGGCTCGTACGATCCGCAGACAAACCACCTTTGGGCGATTGTTTGAAAATAGCTCACCCATACCGAACGCATTCCCTATAAACCGATATAAATGGTGGCAATATATTCTCGTTCAGGAAAACGAAATTTCCCATAAACCGAGCGAGTCGTTGTTGCAACGGTACGAACATTGGTCGTCCACGTTTCGCGATCATAATTTGTCGTGCCGTTGTTCAAATATTAGTTTCCATTATGGATCGTGTGGTAAAGCAAACTCATCCCCTTTTTTTCTCTTTTCTCTTCCACTGCCGGTGGAAAATCACTTTTGCAAACTTCACTCGCACGATGAACGTAGTTCCGGCTGTTGCTGCTACTACTGCTGCAACAGAGACCGGAAATATTCCCCAACCATGTCCATTCTCACCTCAGCTACGTTTCACACGCAGGACGGAGAAGCGTTCAATCAGCAGAAAAGTACTAGGACCTTTAAATCGGATGTTGAACATGGGTGGTTGCGAATAAACCCAAAAAAAAATAAAACATTCCAAATCGTTTGCTTTTCCTCTCGCAAAAGACCACCCAGAAAATAGAAGGATTGTTGAAGCTCTGTCTCTCTCGTTCTCTTCGTCCTTATCTGCCGAATTCAGTCGAATATTTTACCCTTTTTTTTTGTAGCGCACCAAAATGGGTCAGCACATTTTAAGTTTTCCTGTCGAAAGCAATTTTCGATTTAGAACGAATTTGTACAACACACCAGCGAGAGGAGAGGAGAGTGAAATAAAAAATACCGATAAAAGACACACAAACACTACCACGGTGTGTGTTGTATTCGACTGAATGTTTCCGGTCAGCATGGGAAGGGTTTTCTAAAGCAAATGCACCGAACTGATCCCATTTACCAGTTCACAACCTCATTTCCGGCATCGACAGAGTTGTTCGAAGTGGCGAGGGGAAAAAAAGACCCTTTTGGCCAAAATTTCCTCGATCGGTGGTCTGATGGCGCGACCAAAAACTCCCCCTTTAGAGTTGTGTGTCCACCCTTCCCAACGCACAGACATTGGAGGTCCTGAGTGCCACCACTCAGACGCGAAGCACCTAGCAAATGGGTGGAAAATAATTAAAAACCACCCAGCCCGGTTCTTTGGTGCGCCATTTTTATTCATTCGATTTTAGTCGGTCGAAATCGTTTCAAGGACCTCTTCGCCCGGTGCAGCCTGCCAGAAACTTCCGGAAAAGTTTTCCACATTTCATGAAGCGTTTTCTTTTTTGTTCTGTGTGTGTGTGTGTGGTAAAGGAAGAGTGAGAGTGTTCGAGGTTCCGTCGATTGCTGATAGGATTCGTATTTTAACGCGCCCGGAATGTGAGGTCGTAAATCTAAAGGAGAAATTGTTTAATTAGCTACAATTACCCATTGCCAGGCAATGTTTTACTGTCCCTAGGGGTAATTAATTGTCATTTACTCAAGTGTGTGCTTGGGGACGAAAATTTAGCCTTTTTCCGTCTTTGATAACGAAAGTGAGAATGTAAAAGAGGAAACTGGAGAACCATATGCGATTTTTGTGAAAAGATTTATTTCAACTGAAACAGTTTTATCGACTCCAAGTTTGTCCTTTTTTCACTCTCTCTCTCCAATTAGTGCGAGAAAAGCTCTCAACCTCATCAGAATCGGTTGTTTTCTTTAGGGTTCTTTATAAAAAAACGGAAATTTAATTGTGGTATCCTGCACTATCCAAATGCTGGAAAGAAAATGTGCAAACTTACCAAAAAAGCGTCCAGAAGCACATTCGGTTTCGAACGAGCTAAAGAGGAAAATAAAGATATCCACTTGGAAATGAAGAAATTAGGCAAAAAAGATGCAAAACAATCAGGTTTCCACAGTATGTTCAACAAAACCCGAACGCCAAAACTTGCTTCGATCTTATGTTCTTAAGAATGGAAACAAAAACCTGCCCGCATCATTAAGAAGTACTTCCCGCTTGGAGCAAGCGCAAATAATGGGATAATTGAAACTTGCTTGGAAAATCCTTGCCGAATTCACTCCGCCATAAAAGCGGAACTAGAAATGAGAGTTTTAAAACATTCCATTGACAAAACAACAGCCACAAACAGAAAGTGCCTAAGGCGTGCGAGAAATTGGATCGTGCCTTTCGTGCGAATGTTCTCCCCCATAACATTCCTTATGGGTTCGTCGTTTAGTTTGACTTAAACGTAACGACCGTGCATTAAATGTATCGACAAGATATGGGGGAAGTTATTTGCCAATTAAGCTCACCTTTCGACTGGTTGTTAACGAATCCTTACCGTCAGCGACAACCGGACAAGACGAAGATGATGAGACGCACCGACATCAACGGTGGCATAAATCGGACTGCACGACGATAAATTACCATGGCAACGTGTCGGGTCGTCCGGATTGTAGGGAATTGTTTGAATTTAATTTCATCGCCAACTTTCATCGCTTCGATCGTTCAATTACACACTGATTACTGGCGGATGGATGGCTAGTCGCGTTACCAAGGGCAACAGCGTACAAGCGAGACAAGTGTTCCAGATAAAGTGCACGTAACAGCTCGTGCAAGTCGTCCGGGCGCACCGAGCGACGACTCACGGGGGCAAGTCAGGGCGAATTTAGATTTATGGAACTGTGTCTTCGTTCAATGTTCGGTGTCGCGGGTTTCTCCCGATCAACGGTCGAAAGTTCTATCGATAATGAACTCTACCAGCGAGGGCGCTCGAGACAACAACTAGGCTTAGTTTCAAGTAGGCGCAAGACACACAAAAGCTAAGCATAGGATGGCATCGTGCATACACAAATGCTGCCAGCTTAGGCCAATTTGCTTCCGTGTCAACTCGGCCCAACGGGATGAACGATGGGACAATTTTCCTCACGTTGGGTGGGCTCCAACGTGGTCGAAGACAAACGATCCGGTCGGAAAAAAAGTCGACCACCTAGAGAGCGATGGGGCGGCTGTTTTTACCAAGGGGATCGGCAAGTACAAAAATCTGTATCATTGCGAGTGATAGTTTTGCTTTCGTTTCCGCTTGTGCCCTTAGCGCACCGGTCGCTCTTTACGAGGATTTATTGCAATATTTTTTCCCTCCTATCTGTGCAAATGGGTACCGTTCGTCGTTGCGGAAATCCATTTGGAGCTTGTTGTTTTATCTGTTAGAATCCCTCCCCCTCCACAACCTCCCACACACTCGCATCGCCCTCAAAGGAGATGGGTGGCCCAAAAGGACGATAGTGCACACTAGCTGCCCAGCCGCAGCGGCAGTGTTCGTCGGTCGCCCTACCGAACATGTCGGTTACCGGGGCAACGCGGTACGACGAAAGTGAGTGATAAATCTAATAGTAAAATGGTAATAAAATAAAACACGCCAGCGAAATGAATGTGTCCCGCTCCACTAACTGACGCCGTGCCGCTAATAAATAGGACCGCGAAGGCGCGCGCGACCCACTACAGACATGATGTTGCAGGTGATGGAGAAAAAAAAACAACCCAACCCGGCCGGAAGGTTTAGAAGAGAGAATAGTTAGAGACTTTGGATGAAAAAAAATAGGTTTATCTGGCATACGAAGCCAACTCTTTTCGGTGGACGGTGGACACTCTGGGACGGTGGAAATATGGTGCTGGGTTTCCATTTGCCAGGCCGAGCTGGGCTGGTTTTTTCGCTTCGGGTTTTGAGGGTGGATTTTCATACGGAGTTGGTGTTCCTGCACACACATGTGGTACACATGACGTAGTTAGGTGGGACACATCTTTCGCCCAGCAGTAGACGATTTCCCCCTTTTTCGTTGTTGTTTCTAGGTATGTGTATAATATCTACATATTTGTGTCCTTGCTCTGTGTGTTTGTGCGTTATGTTTCGTTTCTGGCATGATTTAATGACCCACCAACCCCCATTATTCCACCCCCCCCTACCTCCATCCCCTTCTCTCCCTTCCACCCTTTTTCTTTTTCTTTTATGCTCTCTCTCTCTTTCTCTCGCTCTCTCTCTCTCACACTCTCGTCCCCCGTCCCCCATGTGGTATGCTCAGCCGCGGTTTGGTTTCTTCTCCCTCTTACAGTGCTGCGCTGGGGCGCGTCTGCCTCAAGCTGGTCGTCGTGATGGGTGTCACCTGGGTGGCGGACGTCATCTCCTGGGCCGTCGGTGGACCGAACTACATCTGGATCGTGACCGATCTGATCAACGCACTGCAGGGCGTATTCATCTTCATCGTCGTCGGCTGTCAACCGCAGGTAAGTTTTAGTTCCTGCCACCATTCGGGAAAGGTCCTGTTTTCGTCAGTGCGAAAGATCGAATTCTTTTACGTTTGTTTTTTTATTCCACCTTTACGCCCAACCCTCAGGCGGATGGGTTTTCGCTGCCAGCCATGATTGCCGCTAGTAGCAAGAGAAGCATTGAACGAATAAACCTACTTAAGCTGTCCGCTACGCTGAAGTAATTGGATAGGTTAGCGATCGCTTCTAAACAATTTTATTTAAAAAGCACTTAAAGTTTTGAACACGTTGACAATGTAATAAGATGCTTTTGTGTCGTAATCCGCAGCGAATTAAACGGACTGTGAGCAATTTAAATGTTCTACAATAACGAATCTTTAAAAATAGATTATTTACCTAAACTTTACTAAACTAATTTTAATTTGTTTTGTTCACAATGGCAAAATATTTCCATCGATTCTTTGCTTTTGTTTTGATTTTTGTTTCACTATTTTCAATCTCCCCTCATGCTGCTTGCTGTAGCAAACGAGCTATGTAAACCACGAAACACCAAACTAGTTTCCGTCTGGCACAAGAGAAGAAAAACCCCCATAACTTTGCCCTTTCGAGCGAAACCACAAAATCTCATTTGGCACCGTGTCATCTGGAGAAGCCGGTGGGATGGATGGCGAGCCACGATCGGTGGTGGTTAGCTTCGTACCACCATTCGGAGCGCAGGCGAAATTAACCTTTGCCACCATCTCACCACACGCGACAAGCTTCATGCCTAGTTGACTGCTTAATGGAGGTTCCTGCTATCTAAAGTGAAGGGCAACAAAAAATAAGGATTTAATATGCACAAACAAGGAGCATTTAAAAGCAAACCCACCAAAAAAGAAAAGAAAAACATAAAGGATACTCAACAGCATAATGCACTCATTTCTTCACACCTGATTGTTGGCTTCTAGTGTGACTCTGTCTGTGTTTTCTCCCAGGTCAGGTCAGATCTGGTCCATGAGGGAGCTCACACAATTCTTCTGGCTACTGCGCCATTCATATTAATTATCCTAATTCTACCACCCGTGCGTGTGTTTCACGACGATTCATTATCCATCATGGTGAAGGTGGCCATGGCCCATCTAATCCTTCCTTCGGAGAATCACAATTTATAAACATCGTTCAATGGTCTTTTCTCTCTTCCATTTTCTTCCAATAACAAAAAAAAACACACACCTCTACTAGGTCTGGGCCGCCATGAAACGTCTGTGGAACTCGAAAACGGGACGATCCTTCACGAACACCACGCACGGTCCGCAGCACTCCAGCTCGTCGCACGGATTGCCATCGATGGGCGAATCGATCACGAACAACACCTGCACGAACAACACGACCACCACCACCTCGAACCGTGTCCCGATGGAAACGGTCTGTTGAACCGCCAAGGTGAGCAAAAACTTCACACTCAAACGGACGGAATAATGTGGCGTCCCGTCTGGAGGACAGCGGATGATATTAGCCAACTAGGGACTCCCGGAAAACACAAACACAAACGACGAAGATGCCAACGTGTCGAATCGGAAACGACGACGACCATACCCATGATCGGGAACGTATCGACGTTCATGGATGGTTGGAAAATGTGCTTTTTTATCATTGTTGGCTTGCCGAACAGTATCATCCATCGTGTGATCATCTTCACCGGTGCGTCCATTGTTTCTCCCAAATGTTTGTGTAGTACCGAACACCAATTGGATTAGACTGGATGCGAGTATTCGTAGTGGACACTACGCAGTAGTATGGAGTGGAAAAAGTAATAACGAAGGAGGGAAAAAAGAAAGGTAAAAAGGAAGCGATATTTGGCCTTTCTGAAACAAAAAAAAAAAAGATAACATAGGAACACAAAAACTGATCAGTCAAAAAGGTTTTTCCTTCCGTTCTACTTTCCTTCTCTTTCTTCATCTTCTCGAGCTAATAGCTGTAGAGCGTATACACATAAACCTGCTGCTCCTTCACGAATCGTATACACTAACAGATAATAATTAATATTTAACAATAAATTTAAACTTCTCATTCACATAATACCGTTCATGCAAAATCTTGCTAAGCACGGTGAGGCACACCGAACATGGTGGAGTTAGTTAGGGGTCGAGTGAAAAATGTGTTGGCACACTTTTCTCCAAATGGTGGGAAATTAAACGACAAGACTTTGTCCAATGCAACATAATATGTCTGGTTTTTTATTCTAAAATCAGTGCATTGTTCACTTGGCCTCTACTTAGTGCCCTGTGTACGGTGTTGTCCTTAATCCGACAAGATGCGTCCTTAGTCTAGGGAAACATTAACATTTGATAGAGAAAGAGAGACGAAGACAGAGAGAGAGAGAGAGATAGAGAGAGAGAGAGAAAGAGAGATCAAAAGAAAATTCGTGTATGCTTCGTGAAGAAAAAGGAAACATAAACACAAGCACAATGATGCCTAACCTAATTGGTCGACACTTTTCGTAATAAGTAGAATAGCATTTGCCAAAACCAGAACAAAATCCCAAAAAATTTAGCACACAAATTCAAGAACAAGCGCCCATTTTGTGCGTATTTTGTATATTTTATGTTTAAAAATATTTTTATTTGGTGGTTAAGCTTGTGGAAAGTCTCTTCAAGATGATACCACCAATGACGAACCGACGACAAAACACCTAATTATGGTATTTTAAGTTTAATTCTGAATTGTTGCATTAAACAACACTGCCTGCTACTGGAAACTTCTTGTCTGTTCCTTTTACCTTCCTGTGATGGTGAAAAAAAGTAAACAATTAAATCCAGGAACCTGTAATAGGAACAGATATTAGTGGAAAAGATTATTTAGAGCTTTACTTACGTTGTAAGATATGTTTCTGTTTCGTTAGCGCTTTCGCGAACACAAAAACCGTGTACTATTTTAAGTTTCGCTTTGTAGACTATTAATTACTTAACACACTTACCCTTGCACGATTGTATTTATGTAAATAGTGTATAAAACTTTGTTCGTATGATTTAGCTTTTACGATATGTTTCTGCTATGTGCGATTATAAATGGGTGGGGCAAGTTTCCTTGCTGGTAGAAAAGAAAAAAAGAGAGTTTTCTTGTTTCTTCCTTATTCTTTATTTCTGTAATGATGATCCTTACTCTCTTGGAGAGTGCAAGCAGGATGGAATTGTTTCCCTCGTACGTAGGAAACAATTGTATAACATCGTTTGATATCGTGTCCTTTTTAAAAGCTATATATATATATATACATTCGCGCATCTATACGCATAATGAACGTGTTAACAGTAACAATAATTAAAACTATACACCTAAATGTAGGACGGGAAAACAATAACGCAAACACTTACGCATTAAAGCAATTCGAGGAGAACACAACAAAAACGTGATGAAAATCGAACACGGTTTTAATCTTCTTTTTAGAAGCGTTTACAAAATTTTATGCCAAAATTGTGCGAAATCGGTTGGAAAGTTGGAATAAAAATCGGACCTGTGTTTGTGTTTTTTTGTACGAATGCGATTTCTATATGCTACCGAGGCAGCGGAAATTAAAGCGAATAACATACATAGCGTTAGCGGAGTTTTTAGCAATTGAAGGCGTAACCAAACGAAAATAAGTAAAAAAAAGCCGCCCACCGGATGCAAAACAAATAAACTGATAAATACATAAATGTCATACAAATTCATTTCACAAATAGCAGCTGTGCGAATGATTAATCACATGGATCAATAGAACATTTCACGTCCCATTGTAGTAGTACTTTGCTCCCTATACAAGAAATCATTAGCGATAACGACGACAAACAAAATGGTTCATTCAGACTTAATGTGTTAAATTCGAGACTTGTTCTCTTCTAGTACAGTCCACTTGCATAAACACACACGTATCGTTATACTCATAGAAGCAGCTTTGCTAGTATTACTGTAAAAGCTGTGCATAAATCGAGCAGTCGCTCAATAGCATGAAACTGAAGAGAAACATATAAAAACCGAACAGAAGCAGCAACAGCAATGCAAATCAATTAAACTTCTCTCCAATTAAGCTAAAAACGTAGTTAATCAATTCACGAGATAGATGTGCTAATCCACCGAGGCGATAAATTGCACCGACAACACCGACCGATCGTTGCGTTGAGTAGGAGAAATGCGAACTACGAAAAGCACACATAAAGATGGGAGCATCAGTATTTTTTACGTTTGTTTACATATTTACTCACTGGCGAACATCCACACACACACACATTCAGTTCCTACGGGAACAGTTTGTTCATTTAGGTGCAACGGAAAGACTTTTCGATGTTTAAATAAATCGATCCGATGTAAAGTGTGACAGCATTATCACTTTCGTGTCTATTTCAACTGTTCGAAAGATTATCTTCTCTTTTATCTGGTCCACTTAACAACTGTTCACATTTTTCCATGTGAAATTGAGCTTGGTTTAGTTTTTTTATTTGGAATAAAATCTTTCACTAAATATCTTTTTATTAGATTTTCTTGTTTTTTCTTTATCAAAACTTTCTTGTATGTATGTGTGCTGTTGTTCTAGAAGAAAAAACTCCCTTAGATTATATCGTCACAGGTAAAACAAATCTTAAACTCATTGTTGTCACAATATCATAAAGCATTATTATCAAAACGTTCACATTTCGCCTACAAGTCGATAGTATAGAAAATATTTGCATAAACAATAAAATTCACTGTAAATCGAAAAGGAATAAATTAAAAACAAACGAAAACATTTGCGCGCATCGTAAGCGCAGGCCATGTTTTCTTTCGGAACAATATACACTATTCGGACAAAGATTTGTGAGCAGGGAGCAAATATACGAGCGTACGAGCGGGGCGAGCTTATATTGCTGTGTAGCGATGCAAAATTTATTCGAAACAAGCGTAATATGAAGGTGATACAGCCTATACACACATGCACATCTATTATGGAAGAGTGGATACGTGTAGTTTGGAGAATAAAGAATCGAATTAAACGAAGTGAGGTTAGGGGATGTGCTTCTAAGAGGGAATTTGAATATCCGAACAATTAGACATTAAAATTGGTTTCTATAATTATTGAAAACTCTGAAGTGATGATGAATATTTAATGAAGTCGGTAAGTAATAATCTTTCTCCACGTAAGTTCTTAATGTAAGTGTTAAATATCCAGGCTCTGGTGATGTATTTCCACTCTGAAAATGACATGGGGCGGAACTTATCCATAAAGCCGAGTGTGACCTACTAAGCCCAGACCGAGATGGGTAGATGATGTTAATGCATTCACCCGAAGGTTTGGGCTACACAACTGTTAAGCCTTTAGTTTTTTTAAAATGTATCTTAATGATAGTTTTTGAAGATTTTCATAATACAAAAATACGTAATCATATTTGGAAAACATCCGAAAAGGAACTATAATACCAGAAAAAGAAGTATATTTAGGTTTTTAGAATTTCGTACCGTTGCTTATCAACATTTTAAATCACAACCAATTTCATTCAATTTCATTGCCCACTCTCTTTTCTCTAGCCTTGAAAATCACAAAGTAACAAGATTGACACTGTCGAAAGAAATCGTTAGAGCAAAAACAAGCTAAAATTACCCGGAACTTTATCGCGTGTAAATGGCATCGTTTTTTTTACACTTCTTTGCGTAACGCACGGTGGAGACGGAAAAGTGCATTCCCGGTACGAAGAAACGGCAATCAACATGTCATCTTTCGCTCTTACTCGGTGAGTTTTGCGTTGGCGCCGCAATGACCACCGGATTTGCAAACGCATCGTTTGTCCCGTTCGGGCCGCATAGTCCGACACTTTGTGCGATGTGTGTGTGTGTGCGTGCGTGTGCATGTGTGCTGGCGAATAATTATGCATCCGCCACCGTGAGTCAAAGATTGCGTCGCATGACATAAGTCAGCGATGACGAAGTTGGCTTGTGGCACTTGCGCGACACCGTACAATTAGCATAATAACAGCCGGGAATTACGCCGCACTGTGTGCGTGTTCACTGTCTGTATGTGTGAGCTTATTTTATAGGGAGAGGGAGAGAGGGAGGGGGGCGTTACTGGGGGGTTGTACGTGTGGCGGGAGTGGTTTTCCTTTTGTACGCGGATGCAATAATCAACCTCTGACTCTTTGGCCACTTGACGCACAGGCGAGCAGGTTGATTGCAATAAATGTTTTGTATGAATTTACTTTCTCTCTCTCTCTCTCTCTNCCCCATAACTTTGCCCTTTCGAGCGAAACCACAAAATCTCATTTGGCACCGTGTCATCTGGAGAAGCCGGTGGGATGGATGGCGAGCCACGATCGGTGGTGGTTAGCTTCGTACCACCATTCGGAGCGCAGGCGAAATTAACCTTTGCCACCATCTCACCACACGCGACAAGCTTCATGCCTAGTTGACTGCTTAATGGAGGTTCCTGCTATCTAAAGTGAAGGGCAACAAAAAATAAGGATTTAATATGCACAAACAAGGAGCATTTAAAAACACACCCACCAAAAAAGAAAAGAAAAATGTAAAGGATACACAACAGCATAATGCACTCATTTCTTCACACCTGATTGTTGGCTTCTAGTGTGACTCTGTCTGTGTTTTCCCCCAGGTCAGATCAGATCTGGTCCAAGAGGGAGCTCCCACAATTCTTCTGGCTACTGCGCCATTCATATTAATTATCCTAATTCTACCACCCGTGCGTGTGTTTCACGGCAATTCATTATCCATCATGGTGAAGGTGGCCATGGCCCATCTAATCCTTCCTTCGGAGAATCACAATTTATAAACATCGTTCCATGGTCTTTTCTCTCTTCCATTCTCTCTCCACAAAAATAAACACACACCTTTGCTAGGTCTGGGCCGCCATGAAACGTCTGTGGAACTCGAAAACGGGACGATCCTTCACGAACACCACGCACGGTCCGCAGCACTCCAGCTCGTCGCACGGATTGCCATCGATGGGCGAATCGATCACGAACAACACCTGCACGAACAACACGACCACCACCACCTCGAACCGTGTCCCGATGGAAACGGTCTGTTGAACCGCCAAGGTGAGCAAAAACTTCACACTCAAACGGACGGAATAATGTGGCGTCCCGTCTGGAGGACAGCGGATGATATTAGCCAACTAGGGACTCCCGAAAAACACAAACACAAACGACGAAGATGCCAACGTGTCGAATCGGAAACGACGACGACCATACCCATGATCGGGAACGTATCGACGTTCATGGATGGTTGGAAAATGTGCTTTTTTATCATTGTTGGCTTGCCGAACAGTATCATCCATCGTGTGATCATCTTCACCGGTGCGTCCATTGTTCCTCCCAAATGTTTGTGTAGTACCGAACACCAATTGGATTAGACTGGATGCGAGTATTCGTAGTGGACACTACGCAGTAGAATGGAGTCGACAAAGTAGTAACGAAGGAGGGAAAAAAGAAAGGTAAAGAGGAAGCGATATTTGGCCTTTCTGAAACAAAAAAAAAAAAGATAACATAGGAACACAAAAACTGATCAGTGAAAAAGGTTTTTCCTTCCGTTCTACTTTCCTTCTCTTTCTTCATCTTCTCGAGCTAATAGCTGTAGAGCGTATACACATAAACCTGCTGCTCCTTCACGAATCGTATACACTAACAGATAATAATTAATATTTAACAATAAATTTAAACTTCTCATTCACATATACCGTTCATGCAAAATCTTGCTAAGCACGGTGAGGCACACCGAACATGGTGGAGTTAGTTAGGGGTCGAGTGAAAAATGTGTTGGCACACTTTTCTCCAAATTGTGGGAAATTAAACGACAAGACTTTGTCCAATGCAACATAATATGTCTGATTTTTTATTCCAAAATCAGTGCTTTGTTCACTTGGCCTCTACTTAGTGCCCTATGTACGGTGTTGTCCTTAATCCGACAAGATGCGTCCTTAGTCTAGGGAAACATTAACATTTGATAGAGAAAGAGAGACGGAGAGAGAGAGAGAGAAAGAGAGAAAGAGAGATGAAAAAAAAATCGTGTATTCTTCGTGAAGAAAAAGGAAACATAAACACAAGCACAATGATGCCTAACCAATTGGTCGACACTTTTCGTAATAAGTAGAATAGCATTTGCCAAAACCAGAACAAAATCCCAAAAAATTTAGCACACAAAATCAAGAACAAGCGCCCATTTTGTGCGTATTTTGTATATTGTATGTTTACAAATATTTTTATTTGGTGGTTGAGCTTGTGGACATGAGAGTCTCTTCAAGATGATACCACCAATGACGAACCGACGACAAAACACCTAAGTATGGTATTTTAAGTTTAATTCTGAATTGTTGCATTAAACAACACTGCCTGCTACTGGAAACTTCTTGTCTGTTCCTTTTACCTTCCTGTGATGGTGAAAAAAAGTAAACAATTAAATCCAGGAACCTGTAACAGGAACAGATATTAGTGGAAAAGATTATTTAGAGCTTTACTTACGTTGTAAGATATGTTTCTGTTTCGTTAGCGCTTTCGCGAACACAAAAACTGTGTACTATTTTAAGTTTCGCTTTGTAGAATATTAATTACTTAACACACTTACCCTTGCACGATTGTATTTATGTAAATAGTGTATAAAACTTTGTTCGTATGATTTAGCTTTTACGATATGTTTCTGCTATGTGCGATTATAAATGGGTGGGGCAAGTTTCCTTGCTGGTAGAAATGAAAAAAAGAGAGTTTTTTTGTTTCTTCCTTATTCTTTATTTCTGTAATGATGATCCTTACTCTCTTGGAGAGTGCAAGCAGGATGGAATTGTTTCCCTCGTACGTAGGAAACAATTGTATAACATCGTTTGATATCGTGTCCTTTTTAAAAGCTATATATATATATATACATTCGCGCATCTATACGCATAATGAACGTGTTAACAGTAACAATAATTAAAACTATACACCTAAATGTAGGACGGGAAAACAATAACGCAAACACTTACGCATTAAAGCAATTCGAGGAGAACACAACAGAAAGTGATGAAAATCGAACACGGTTTTAATCTTCTTTTTAGAAGCGTTTACAAAATTTTATGCCAAAATTGTGCGAAATCGGTTGGAAAGTTGGAATAAAAATCGGACCTGTGTTTGTGTTTTTTTGTACGAATGCGATTTCTATATGCTACCGAGACAGCGGAAATTAAAGCGAATAACATACATAGCGTTAGCGGAGTTTTTAGCAATTGAAGGCGTAACCAAACGAAAATAAGTAAAAAAAAGCCGCCCACCGGATGCAAAACAAATAAACTGATAAATACATAAATATCATACAAATTCATTTCACAAATAGCAGCTGTGCGAAGCATTAATCACATGGATCAATAGAACATTTCACGTCTCATTGTAGTAGTACTTTGCTCCCTATACAAGAAATCATTAGCGATAACGACGACAAACAAAATGGTTCATTCAGACTTAATGTGTTAAATTCGAGACTTGTTCTCTTCTAGTACAGTCCACTTGCATAAACACACACGTATCGTTATACTCATAGGTGCAGCTTTGCTAGTATTACAGTAAAAGCTGTGGATAAATCGAGCAGTCGCTCAATAGCATGAAACTGAAGAGAAACATATAAAAACCGAACAGAAGCAGCAACAGCAATGCAAATCAATTAAACTTCTCTCCAATTAAGCTAAAAACGTAGTTAATCAATTCACGAGATAGATGTGCTAATCCACCGAGGCGATAAATTGCACCGACAACACCGACCGATCGTTGCGTTGAGTAGGAGAAATGCGAACTACGAAAAGCACACATAAAGATGGGAGCATCAGTATTTTTTACGTTTGTTTACATATTTACTCACTGGCGAACATCCACACACACACACATTCAGTTCCTACGGGAACAGTTTGTTCATTTAGGTGCAACGGAAAGACTTTTCGATGTTTAAATAAATCGATCCGATATAAAGTGTGACAGCATTCTCACTTCCGTGTCTATTTCAACTGTTGAAAAGATTATCTTCTCTTTTATCTGGTCCACTTAACAACTGTTCACGTTTTTCCATGTGAAATTGAGCTTGGTTTAGTTTTTATATTTGGAATAAAATCTTTCACTAAATATCTTTTCATTAGGTTTTTTTGTTTTTTCTTTATCAAAACTTTCTTGTATGTATGTGTGCTGTTGTTCTAGAAGAAAAAACTCCCTTAGATTATATCGTCACAGGTAAAACAAATCTTAAACTCATTGTTGTCACAATATCATAAAGCATTATTATCAAAACGTTCACATTTCGCCTACAAGTCGATAGTATAGAAAATATTTGCATAAACAATAAAATTCACTGTAAATCGAAAAGGAATAAATTAAAAACAAACGAAAACATTTGCGCGCATCGTAAGCGCAGGCCATGTTTTCTTTCGGAACAATATACACTATTCGGACAAAGATTTGTGAGCAGGGAGCAAACATACGAGCGTACGAGCGGGGCGAGCTTATATTGCTGTGTAGCGATGCAAAATTTATTCGAAACAAGCGCAATATGAAGATGATACAGCCTATACACACATGCACATCTATTATGGAAGAGTGGATACGTGTAGTTTGGAGAATAAAGAATCGAATTAAACGAAGTGAGGTTAGGGGATGTGATTCTAAGAGGGAATTTGAATATCCGAACAATTAGACATTAAAATTGGTTTCTATAATTATTGAAAACTCAGAAGTGATGATGAATATTTAATGAAGTCGGTAAGTAATAATCTTTCTCCACGTAAGTTCTTAATGTAAGTGTTAAATATCCAGGCTCTGGGGAGGTGTTTCCACTCTGAAAATGACATCGGGCGGAACTTATCCATAAAGCCGAGTGTGACCTACTAAGCCCAGACCGAGATGGGTAGATGTTGTTAATGCATTCACCCGAAGGTTTGGGCTACACAACAGTTAAGCCTTTAGTTTTTTAAAAATGTATCTTAATGATAGTTTTTGAACATTTTCATAATACAAATTTTCATAATACGTAAACATATTTGAAAAACATCCGAAAAGGAACTATAATACCAGAAAAAGAAGCATATTTAGTTTTTTAGAATTTCGTACCGTTGCTTATCAAAATTTTAAATCACAACCAATTTCATTCAATTTCATTGCCCACTCTCTTTTCTCTAGCCTTGAAAATCACAAAGTAACAAGATTGACACTGTCGAAAGAAATCGTTAGAGCAAAAACAAGCTAAAATTACCCGGAACTTTATCGCGTGTAAATGGCATCGTTTTTTACACTTCTTTGCGTAACGCACGGTGGAGACGGAAAAGTGCATTCCCGGTACGAAGAAACGGCAATCAACATGTCATCTTTCGCTCTTGCTCGGTGAGTTTTGCGTTGGCGCCGCAATGACCACCGGATTTGCAAACGCATCGTTTGTCCCGTTCGGGCCGCATAGTCCGACACTTTGTGCGATGTGTGTGCGTGCGTGTGCATGTGTGCTGGCGAATAATTATGCATCCGCCACCGTGAGTCAAAGATTGCGTCGCATGACATAAGTCAGCGATGACGAAGTTGGCTTGTGGCACACCGTACAATTAGCATAATAACAGCCGGGAATTACGCCGCACTGTGTGCGTGTTCACTGTCTGTATGTGTGAGCTTATTTTAAAGGGAGAGGGAGGCAGGGAGGGAGGGGGGCGTTACTGGGGGGTTGTACGTGTGGCGGGAGTGGTTTTCCTTTTGTACGCGGATGCAATAATCAACCTCTGACTCTTTGGCCACTTGACGCACAGGCGAGCAGGTTGATTGCAATAAATGTTTTGTATGAATTTACTCTCTCTCTCTCTCTCTCTCTCTCTCTCTCTCTCTCTCTCTCTCTCTCTCTCTCTCTCTCTCTCTCTCTCTCTCACACACACACATACACACACACACTTGCTCAGGCTATGGATGATTCACCATACAGCCGATTAACTTTACAGCCTTGGAATAGATCGCATAAGCAGATGGAGAAAGCCATAATTTGATCCACCCTTTCGAACTTGTCATGATCATCGATCACGTCATTGCTGTTGACAAAAGGATCGTCAAATCACTGTAATCATCCGAATGCAAAAGAAGCTGCTGCTTTGATCGCTTATGAAAGCAACATTTGTTGATGACGTCATTAATCAAAGTGGAGCTCCTGTGTTTTTTTATCTATCTTCATGGTCTACTACGATCACATATAGACATGTGGAGGGATAATTATTTTTTGTTTAGGGTTCAAGTTGCATCACGTGGGTTTGTTCAATTTATTGAAAATATTACAAAATAGATATAGAGAGTTCCATCCATCCATATTTGGTTGTCATTCGGTCGAACATTTAATGGTTAGCAACGCGCTACACCCATTGTCACGAGTGTAACAATTCGAGGAATTTCATAAAAGACCAACCACCGAAAGCTGGCCATACAAATGGACACACGCGAAAGCAAAACAAAAGCCTCCAAACATGGCGCCTTCTTCGCCGTACAGAAAACACATCAAAACCAAACAAAAAAAAACTCTTTTACTTTTGCAAATGCTTACACTTTCCGTCAAGGTTAGAAGGCAATGGACGGGCGCCGAAACGGGAAGCACCTGGGGACAGATAGCGGACGGTGAAAAGATGAACTCATTTAGACTTTCTTTTGCTTACTTGAGCGTAAAATTGGTCGCCTGCTCCACTGGCGCATACCACGTGTGTAACGCAAACATGCAGAAAATGAGTGTCCTTGGCCCAAGTTCTCTCCCTCCACTCCACTCTCCCCTTTCTGGTGGTTTCAACGTTTTGTACAGGAAGTGCTATCAGGAGGAGCTAAGTTAAGAGAGAAAGAGAGAGAGAGAAAGAGAGCAAGAGAGCAAGACAAATAAAACATCTCAATTAACACGTGTCTCATTGTTCTCTTGTTTGTACATTTTGGAACATTGAATCGAATAAAAGGAATAAAATTTAAAAAAAAGGAATGTGGGGCTCATTAGAGAAAATGTGCCAAGCTGAATACGTAAAAATAGTATTGTAGGGCGATTCGTTTCCCAACTTTTCTAGCCATCTTTGCGACATCATTTATGTACAATTACCACAAGATAAGGAACCCGTACAAAGTCCCATCTTCTGGCGTCATTAACCGTTTACCAGTAGGGAGAACGTTGGTTGATTTTAATTTAAAACGATCGTCACATCCTCAAAATAAAAAGCATGCTGCTTACTTTATCGTTCAAGCACCAGCACAAGTAAACGTTCGTTCATCTCGCGATAGCGTCTTGATAGGTTTGATTAGCGGATGTGTGCTTTATTGGACAATTATGCACAAAGTCGCACCAACAGGCAGCATTTGGCCATTCGGTTCCACCACACCAAACAAACCATGCCAAATTGATTCATTCATCGTGAAAGCGGCAGAGAGAACACCAGCACTCGCTTCACGTCCCTTTAGGGGAAACGTGACAATTGGGACAAAATAGACGGCGTGTGGTGTGGTACCTACTGACCGATTTCGACCAAGACGCCTATAAACGCCAACAGACACAGCAACGAAGGAAATCTTCTAAATCCCTCTCATAAATCCTGTGTTCGTTGCAGGGTGCGAGCATAAATGATTTAAAAAAAAAAAAGAAAACAGTGTCGGTAAAGTCTGACCTAAAACCTGTCCCAAAGAATAACAAATCTTCGGTCGGCTTAAAGGGACATGCAAATCTCTAGCTGCAGCAACGATGTACTACGGTGCATCGCAAAAGGGGTTTTTATGGTTCCGACCGCTGCCCTTCTACGTAGGGCCCAGCACTACACTACCTGTGGAACATTTGCTGGGTCCCAAGGAAAGAAAGAAAAAACAACTCACCGAAATTGCAATTGAACCACAGTAATTCGTTGGTAAAAAGTATTCAAGTACCAATGGAAAAACCTCTCGTTTTCTCGGTCGTGTTGTTGCATCCGGTACTTTTGGGTTAGAGGGACAATAAACATAAAAGCATAAAAGGCGCTTACATTTCTCCTCCTCCTTCTTTGGCTCCGGTGTCTTCCGTTCCGGCTGCAGGTACGATTTTGCAAACGATGGAACAAACTGCAACTGACCGATGCTTTGGTACATGTGTGTTAAGGTGAAAATGCGAAAAGTTGTATTATTTCATAATTTTATACGATGACAATATGCTTTACGTAAGTTTGTTAAATATTTGTAGTAATATACCATGTAATATAGAACTGAAAATTTTAAAACTTCGATGTTGAGCCCCTTTAACAGTTTTTAGTCAATATAACAAACAAATTTGTTTGGAAAAGAGATCGAATAAAAGAAAAAGGAAAAGAAAAGAACGTAGAGATCCGCATACAAAACAAAAACATCGCAAATGGTTTGTTTGAATCCGGTATGGATGGGCTGCACACTGCTTCACACGTTTCTAAATTTTTTTATTTCGTTTATCATTTTTTGTGCGATAAACCTTTAAAAAGTTGCCAATGGGTGTTTTTGAGTTTATACAACAATAATATCGATAATGAATATTTTCATAAATTTTAGAAAAAATTGAAATCAAATCTCTGGATGTGTAGTCCCTCAGAGAAAATAAATTTCAAGATAAATAATCTTTTAAGGCTTTTTTAAATTAGTTTACAACAATAAATCCTTTCGATATTTGAATGTAATTGAATTTCTACCTTAATAAACTAAACCCGTCCGACACCGATCCACCGTACGCGTAGCAAATCCGCCCAGTGTGTCGGTGCGATGTTTTATTCCGACCGGTCGGAACCGTCGTTCCCGTGCAGCCGCTGCCCATCACTAGTTTGCATCGTTCGCTCACGGGAGTAGGGTGCGTCGTGTTCACGTTCCGCCATTTTTTCGCGAAAAATACGTGTTTTCCGGCATTTTCCCAATCGAACCGGGTGCGTGAGAAGGCACGGCACCAAGTGACACATTTTCCGGCATCTAGCAAGTGGATTTGCTTGGTGGAACGATGTGAAAAGCGTTGTTTCGGGAAAAGTGCGTGCGTCACACCGCAGGCTTTGTTCGGATGAGCGAGTGTGCGTGTATCTGTGTGTGCGTGATGAGATTTAAAGATGGCGGCATCGAATAACAGGCGGAGAGAAAGCACTTTATCAAAATTATCATGCACGCGGTGTTGCGGCGATCTGTTCGGGTATTTGCTAAGGCTCCGTGTCAGCCCGGAAGAGCTGGAGCAGCGCTATAAATCGCGCGAAATCGACAAATTTCTCGAGAAAGATAAACATGCGTTCCGGCGACAGGTACGACCGCAAGGCGACGATGCGATGTAGTTGGTGTAGTGTGGGTGGGAGCAGGAAGGGTGTGTTGTGCGTGTGCGTTTGTGGGCAAGGGGTCAGGGAGAACGAGTGGAAAGGATGGTGCGGTGCGGTATTGTTTGTTTGCTCCTTGAAATTTTCCTCGCCGGTGTTCTAATCAACCTTCACGCTTCCCCGGGGGTGGGCGATTAATTTATTGCTCAGGTTGGAATGTTTGGCTGGTGGTGTACATACAGCAAAAAGAAAAAAGCAAAAATTCACAGCCTGCTACAAAATATTCGATCTGAGGAGTGGAGTGGATGGAAAATGATGGTTTCTGTGATTGGTGCGCCACACACAAATCAGCTGATTGATGCGTATTGTTGTTTTTGTTGTGCAACCGTGATGAAAATGAACCGTGATGCTGACCGTTGTGCTGTCTGTGCGAGTGTATGTGTTTTTGGTTTTAAAAAAAATCACGCAACGTGGCCATTGTGTGATGATTGTTTTGTCGTAGTGATTCACACCGTGGAATGACGTTGACCGTATCCGTTAGCGAATATCCGCGTTTGATAAAAATGCATGGCTTTCTGGTGTAATCTAGTCATCCGTGCCGAACCGAGGATGAAAGCGTGATCTAATGCTGCGTAATAACGAGAGTATGGTGAAACGTGAATATTCCTGTTCTTTCGCGTTGTTAGCAGACGGAAATGGGTTCCTGGTGGCTCAAAGTGTCAGCGTGAAACAAAAATGCCAACCTCTTTTTTTTTGCAATGGATCGGGTGTGCTTGTGTGTATGTGGGAGGCCTTCAACTCCTACCCAGGCAAACGGTTCAACACCACACCATATCACACACCGTTGCTAATTTCAACCACTCTGCCAGGCATATCTGGCTGGCTGGCTCCAACACACAGGCATAACACACAGTAGGCGTATGCAAAAAAGCGCAACACCAACCTCAACCCCGAATGTCGTCGCGTTGTTGAATGTTTTCATTACAAGCAAAGGCAAAACGATGGAGGGCAAACACACACACACACATACATACACAGAACAGTCCCGCCGAGGGTCGTTTACTATAATTCACCACACCCCTAAGCATTCTTCCTTTTTTGGGGAGTGTACCGGGGGTTAGCAACACACAAAAGGAAGCGACAATAACAACAACAACTACAACAACAAAAATCCATCCAGAGGGAAGAAGCAATTGAAAGTTCCCAACGTGCCATACCGAAATCGATCGATTATTGGAAAGGAAAAGGAAGAAAATGTTTATTCCTCGATTTTGTTTTCGCTTTCGATACACACACTCTGATTTTGATTATTTTTATAATTTCATGCTCTCCGCCGGTGGCATCTGGGGTGGGAAATTAAATTGTACTCCTGCCCTCGGAAATGAAACAGAACACACACCGCTAAGGACAGCATCGAGATCGTTCTTCCTGCGGACAAACACACACATACCAAGAATCCGAGGATTGTGTTGATAAACAAACCAGCGCCCCAAACCATGCGGACATGATGGGGTGCTGTTCTAGCTGTACATGGTTCCGTGAAGCAGCAAGCATAAATGCTGAACGAAAAAAGAAAAATCAGGATGATCACGAGATATCGGCCCCACCCCCGCTGGTGTGTGCGTGTATACCGAATGAATATTTGTCCCCGTCAGTGGTCAGCTTACTATTTTTAAACCCCCGGGGAAAATGCGATGGGATTTTGCTTCTGAATGTTTTGAACCATCCCCATACGATCATCGTCGTATTTGTGGAAAAGTATTGTGCTAGAAAGCAATGTTTTTTATGTACAGAACAACTTACATTACAAATTAGGACAGTAAAAGCGAAATAAAGTGCGAAAGAGTAGATTGCGAAATTCCGATCGCCTGAACGGAAAAGCTTCCCCATGTTCCATCACCCAAGGGATAGCGATCTGAACGCGTCGAAACAATGAGAAACATTCCGCGCGCATCTTTATGCTCTCGTTGTATCTCGATCTCGTTGCGATCGGGTTTCGTGTCTCAAAACGACCTTGCCCCATCCCTACCTTTCTTTTTATTCACCACCTCTGTCCATTTTCCCCTCCCTTTCTACCCTTTGCGACGAGCATTTCCGTTTTGTTGCGGTCAACTTTCGCCGCGCTCACCAAACCACAACGAACGTCACTCTATCCGGGAGATTCGTGTCGGTTGTGTGAGTGTGTGTGTGTATTTGTTTTTCTGCTACATTCCCACCTGGTATGCTTTCTCTCTCCCCCTTCCACCCCCATTGCAAGGGTCGGCAGAGAAATGTTTGTCCATATTTTTTGTTTTGTTAAACGGAAACTGCCGCATGACGTGACAGGGGGCAGGATCCATCTCGGTTCGATCGTACATCGATTTTTCTAAGAACGTGTCTACGTCGCCATGTGGCATGGATTATTACTGTAAACGGTCGTGCGTCAAAAATTAACGCACTGTAGCGTATTAGCGTACATTAATATTTTCCTCTCTTCTCCCGTTCGGTTGGGAAAACATTGTCTCAAGAAAATGGTGAAAAATAATCAATATGAAGTGTAAAGTAACCGTTGTTTGCATACGAACATCCTGCATCCGGTTTTTTTGTTTTGCTGTTGAAGAAGAAAAATGATGTATCTGGTCGGCGGGAAATGATTTCGTACTGTTTTCACATTTTTTTCCCTCACAATACGCAGCGATCGTCAGCGGTATTCTATTTTGTGTTCAATACATAATGGCAGTTTTGAATGTTGTAGCCGTTCCCGTAAACTTATGTTATTTTGCTGTCATGTCGAAATTATTCATACATTAGAGAATTGGTCGCTTAGTCCATGGTTGTTGTGCTTAGATCGGTTTACACGAAAGAAACAGTGCAAGACTTTGGCATCAAACGTTGATTGTAGATTAAATAAAGATTTTTTTAAATTTTGTATAGTGTTCTCATGAATTCTTCAAGAATTCATTTTGATACGATCGTCAAACATAAAAGGAGCTCAACCAAACAAAACCTTCAGCATAAAATTAAAGCTCTCTGACACTCGACCTCTGTGTATTATGTTTACCAAAAGTCTTGCACCTTCTTTAATCTTGGGAGCATGCCCTTCCAAGAGCACATTTGAATCGGACAATCAAATGATGCGATCATCTCGTTTTTCGTCGTCTCCCGGAAGCTGGACGACATTTAACGATCATCGAAGTGACACAAAATCCTCGAGATGAGCACGGAATTCGCTACGAATGAGGTCGATTACGTATTTCCTTATCAACCACTACAAAAAAAAACAAAAACAAAGGTCATCAATAAGCTTTGCTGCTGGCGAGATTTGAAACAGCTTTGAAGCACAATCAAAAACTCATCCCTTGCGTACAAGAGAAAAAAGCCTGGACGATTTTTCGACAGCATTTAAATAACACAAACATTTCCAAAACTGGAACGCAACCGAGGAGGGCAAAAAAAAAAACGGCGTAAATGAACTGTTTGACATTGACCCACGGCTACGCGAAAGGTGTCAGCACTCTCGCGATGTCTTTCCACGGCATCGTGTATTAGCAGTTCGGGCAGCGATCGATACGCACGCTGAAGATCGAATCCAGAGCCGAACCGCTGACAAACTCGCTACTCCGCAGCAGGTTGCGCAGAACGTACGAAAGCGTCACACTTGTCCGTGGCGTGTCGTTGGTGTGTAGTGGTTGCCCACTATCGGAAACTTGTAAACAATGTTAATTGGACAAATGAATTACACATTGGCGCGCGCAATTGTCAGATGGGTGCTTGCGCACGCTGCTGATTCGATTGAGCCCGCCTGCGTAGGGTGTAAGGATGCTGCTTCAGCTGTCAACTTGAAAGGGGAAAGTGCTGTTGACCGCGACGAGCACAGCGCAGATGCAAAGCAACTATCCGCTTAGATGCATTTTTTGTCACAACTCGATGATGTGCCCTTCACTGGAAATAAAACAGTTAACCGAACAAAGAGGCGAGGCGTAAGCGAGAAAGAGATCGATCATCATTCAATGGTTGATGGTCGTATTTTTTTTTTGTTATTGCCCTTTGTCTGGTTCCGATATCAAACCAGTGGCAGAGGAAATTTAATTTCCCGTCGGCATCGTATCTGCTGGTGGATTATAATCTGCTCTCACTCGCGATCATTGCTTCTTGTTTTTTTGTAGGTTTGAGTTCCGGGAACCGAAGAGAAAGCGATTAGCACCATCGCTGAAGGTCACCGTTGTGCGACACTCTACGCCGTGAGGACAATTTTTGATTTATTGCTATCGATTCGTCCGCAATCGCGATGCGGTGGAGGGCGCGTGCCACGATCGTCTCGTACCGTCACGAACCGCCACAGCGATTGTTGTCTCGCGGGCAGTATCGCCTGCTGCGCGAAAAAAAGCGCTACTTGTTGTGACTGCTGTGACCCAGAAAGGAGACACCCTTTGGCACCAATCCGCCGCCGACGACGACGACGATGACGACGACATCTCGTGATCGCGAAAACTTACACACAGACACAGAGATCAATCGGGAGAGATTCCCAACGTTCTCGGCGTGCGTGCGTCTTGAAGCGCCAGGCGCGCGCGTCTTCGAAGTTCGCCGATTCGCGGTCGACGAGATGATGAGCAGTGCGTTTATTCCTCTCGCCAGCATCTGCCTGCCTGTGCCGCGGAATGTATCTCACTGGTGCAAGAAGTTGGGCCTCGATGTGGTAGGAGGCATGAGCGAGCATGTCTATCGTTGCATCGTGCGTCGTGTACAGCGTTTAGCGAAAATATTTATGTTTTGTTTTCACCTTTTTGCTACTGCTGATTGTCATCGTTGTAGCTGTCGCTACAGTGACTCTCTCGCCGCAGCATCTCAGCTTGGAGCAATGGGATGTCGGAAAGCGGTGTGTTTGATTGTTTTTTTTTTTTCTTCACTGCAAGAGGACACAGAGTAACTCACCTTTTTTTGTTTTTTGCTTTCCCCATCAAGTGAGAAGTGCATCCGAGTGCAACAAAACACAGTGCATCATGCGTCCGAAGGGGGCATGTTTGCTTTCCTTCCGTAACGTTTGTTTACTAGAAAGGTCGCTGAAAGCAGCGTGGTAGTAGAACGCTACGGGCGGCCGCAGTCACAGTGGCGTCTAGCTGATGCTGATGCGATCCGTTGTTTACTGAGGTCGATTTAAACATTTCAAATGATAAGCCNTTTTTTGTTTTTTGCTTTCCCCATCAAGTGAGAAGTGCATCCGAGTGCAACAAAACACAGTGCATCATGCGTCCGAAGGGGGCATGTTTGCTTTCCTTCCGTAACGTTTGTTTACTAGAAAGGTCGCTGAAAGCAGCGTGGTAGTAGAACGCTACGGGCGGCCGCAGTCACAGTGGCGTCTAGCTGATGCTGATGCGATCCGTTGTTTACTGAGGTCGATTTAAACATTTCAAATGATAAGCCCTCCATTTAGGTGGCGGTAGTAAATTGCTCTCCAGTGGGGGGAGGGAGGGGGGGGGTTGAAATGGTTGATTGTGGTTCCTTATATGTTGTTTTTCTCGTGCTATTCCTTTTTATAGCAAAAAGAATGCATATAATGTATAAAAAAAAAACAGCCCCACCGGAGAAGACTGAGTACGGCCAGCAGGATGATCAATGAGGAGGTGCTAATGGACCGTTTCACGATCATGTCTAGGAGGGCTTCGGCGATAGCGCTCGAGACGAACCGTACTCCCCTCCGGCAGCGAAAAGTGGGTTAACGAAGGCCATCATCGCGTCGCACGGGATATGTTGCCCAGCATAAAAGCATTCTTGTAGCATATTTTTGTTTTTAGCTCAAACATTCCCACTCCACCACCCCTGTCACCCCCTCGCATACGATCGGGAAGCATCACTTTCACTTAGTCTCAGCGCTAGGGCAACGATGGAACTAATACCCTCCAATACCCTAACAAGATCGCAAGTCAAGATAGATCACCTTTAACTGTAACCGCACGATTGCGAGTAGGGTGTAAAAGTGATAAAAGCTTCGATTTAAATGTGGCGTCGGTCCTGTTGATCGTCGTGGTACATGGTGCGTCTCATTAGAGGTGGCCCGGTTTTTATTTTTTCCAGCCGGCGCTCTGCAGCAGCAACTCTTTCCTAACGGAATCAGCGAAATGGTCAGATTTATGGTGCAACAATCTGTTTGCGCCCAGCTGCTGCTGCCGTTGCTGCCGCTGCATCGAATTGCAGCTAATTGAAAANAGTAGGGTGTAAAAGTGATAAAAGCTTCGATTTAAATGTGGCGTCGGTCCTGTTGATCGTCGTGGTACATGGTGCGTCTCATTAGAGGTGGCCCGGTTTTTATTTTTTCCAGCCGGCGCTCTGCAGCAGCAACTCTTTCCTAACGGAATCAGCGAAATGGTCAGATTTATGGTGCAACAATCTGTTTGCGCCCAGCTGCTGCTGCCGTTGCTGCCGCTGCATCGAATTGCAGCTAATTGAAAAGTCTGATTACCCTTTCACATGCGCGCCTAGCTGTGGACCGCGCTGGACGTTAAATTGAATTACGGCACGTGTGATGGTTTGTGGTGGCTAATTCGTTCAACGCGCCAATCAATTCACCACTCGAGGGGGTGTAACATAAGTTGGTCAAACCATTGCGAATCGTAGTTTCATTGGCAAGCTCGTGAAACGCTCGCTGACTAATGTGAAGGTGTGAGAAATATTTAGATTTTAGTATTACATATGCAAAACGGAATGAATAGCAGGTAACAGCAGGTTGCGTACAGCTGCTTGAAATACACCGAAACCGTACCTGTCAAGGCTTATGAGAGCCCTAAACCTTTTCCACCGGTGGACAGATTGATTTACACCCTTTACCTTGTACCCTGGGACGTGTTATAATCCGTGTACGAAACTTATCGCTTTCCGCCATAAAGCCGGTGTCCTCACAACGCCTTTTTATCGTTTACGTAATATGGTGCGAAAGATGTGGCGTAGGTATCCTTCGTATCCGCTTTTACGCTGTCTAACCCCTTTCTGAAATGACATTTGTGAGGATTGCTGTAGAAGTTTATGAGCAACAAACGAGCACCAGCACTCCGGCCTTCCTTTAGCACTGTCGATGGGAAAAATATTTTATGTTTGCTTGCTGAGCAAATGGAATTATGAGTATTTTTCTTACCGGTAAAGTTATCTTATTTCTCACATTTGTTTCGCTCTCCTCCGTAGGTCAAGTTGCTGTTGTTGGGCGCAGGCGAATCCGGTAAATCGACGTTTCTCAAGCAGATGCGAATCATCCACGGGATCAACTTTGAGCCCGAACTAATTAGAGAATACCAACATGTGATCTACCAAAACATAGTCAAAGGTAAAAGCGTCTCGTACCATCGGAAGCGAATAGTTACCGAATGTTGTGTTAATTCTCATGTTTTTTTCCCCCCATCATTTACCCGCAGGCATGCAAGTGTTGTGTGACGCTAGAGATAAGCTAGATATACCCTGGGAGCACCCGACATCGCAGCTGGCCGCGAACGAAGCGATCATGTTTCACAGCGGCTGCCTGCTGGACGCAGAACAGTTCCACCAGTACGTTCCGATCATTAACATCCTGTGGACGGATGGCGCCATCCGGAAGGCGTACGATCGACGAAGGGAGTTCCAAATTGTAAGTCACACAAACGTCTCTTCGTCCTTATGCTGGAGACCGCAGAGAATTGCGAAATCAAGCGGAAAGTCACGTACGGGTTTGTGAATCGATCGATTAAACGGATAATTACTGCGTTTGCATATGCGCACTGCGGGGATGAGCGTGTACGTACGGTGGTGCTGTTTTGGTCTGACGATTGTCAATATGTATTGTGATTCATGTCTGATCGTCACATCTTCTGGTAAAGGAAAAAAAGAGCATCCATATGTTTGCTGTGCGCGTGTTTGTTGTTGCTAAAACTGCTCCATGGGTCTACGATGACGGTACCACCACAACATATGCTTGTTGTGACACATGGGGAAAAACACATTGTTTTCAACCCGACCCAACCCAACCCGAGGATCAACGTGGCGGCTGGATGGTTTGGAAGTCGCCATAGACGTATGGCGCGCGTCCTTCCAGTCACGTACGAAAGCGATGACGATGAATACAACGACGATCTTGATCTTGAGAGAAAGAGAAACGAGACAGAGAAGGATGGATGGATGGATGTGTTTCGTTTGCAAGTGCGTTAATTTGTTGTGCAAAACAGTGCGACCGAACCTACTTGGGGAAGCATTGGGGATGATCCCTCCACCGTTAGGCTAGCACTTGAATCGCTTTTTTTAGTTCGACCCAGTGTCCTAAAGTAGCTCCCACTCGTGGTTTCGTGAAGATGAAGCAATTTCGCGAAAACGGCAAAGGTTAAGCAGTTGTAAAAATGGCATTTTATTAGCGGTGTCCAATTTTATGGCCTCCTATTTCTAACGGAACGCGTAACGAAGGTCGTGCGATCGCGTCTACATACGGCGCTGTCGTCTCCGGGAGAAGCACGTGAACCGACCGAGCAGTAATTATAGCGATGCGGAATTGACTACAAGCACACTAAGTCGACGGGAATTAGCTACTACACAGCCATCACAGTATCAAATGACCAGGGAGACAGCGCGATCATCTGGACGCAGCACGTCCTCCGTGCGTTTGCATACATGATTAGTATCAACACGTCAAACGTTCGGCAGTGGCAAGCGTTCCGCAGTCACTCGATCGTCGGCAACTTCGTTCGATCGATAGCCAACAAAGCTACAGAGCAGCAAAAGGTTGTTGGCGAAGATTATTTCCCACGAAAACCCGTTGCCACCGCGCGGTAGGGGATGCCGTACGGTGGAAGAGTATAGACGAGCTTATTAATTTGCGTTAAATCACCATCCGGGGGTCGGAGAACCATGTGGGCAAATATTTGGCATCATTTCTCTTGGACCAACTCCAAACAAACGGCCAGCTGCCGATCTTCAGCACGTACAATTCGCGAATCATCTTTACTGGAGCGCTTTTCTTATGCTGTCTGATTCGAACCAGCTGGCCCGAAACCTGACCGGTTGGCATGTTGTTGTTTAGGAACCGGTCGAACGCATTTCGATGTGGTTCGAGCAGCAGAAGCAACTTCCCCACGCGCTGCCCCTGTGAATGGCGGTGATGCATCGACTTTCTTTTGCTTGTTTCAAGATCTACCGTAAAGCATTCCGCGCATGTGATTCCCATAACTCACATGATTATGTTTCTTTTTTTTTTTTTTTTGTTGGCTACACGCAGCTGCCTTGAACGTGAAGCGATCGGTCGCTTCCTCGAACAATGTCTTCTTCGGGGAATAGGAAGCTTTTTTTTGTTGTTTTGCTCCAATCCGTACGGTTTCGATAAGCAAGATGATGATGATGATGATGATGATGGAGAAACACTCACCGAATGGGCCTTGACCTAGAAAGTAGTGTTTTTTTCATGCTCTCCCGAGACGGGAATAAAATCCGCCTGTCAGCTGCCTTTGAAGCGACCACTGGCCACTGGCCCTGTGGCCAAATAGACCGACGAGTTGCCTCTCGATTGAGGTTGATTATTTGAAAGTGAAGCGGCTGCGAAAGAGTGCGAAAACTGGCCAACTCTCTTTCCCCAGGTGATTTATGTGACGAAAGATTTCCTTTTGAACGTGGGTTTTCGCAAACGCGCTCGTACGCGGAGAGAATCGGTTTCGATGGTTTAAAAATAATCTTTCACCACGATCGTCGTACCGCCGCAGCTCGTCTACAAATCAAACCGGGTTCGATATTGCAACAATATTTACACCCGAAGTTGTTATCGGCCCTGTTTATGTTCCAGTTTTGGTATGCAAAAGGCAGGAAAAAAAAATGGCAAACAAAAAGGGCACGCTGCAGTTCCGCATTTCTCCTTTTCCTTTGCGCGTGGTCGAACAGCGATAAATAAATAAATAATCTCAATTGAAGCGCACTAATTAAATGAAAATTGTGCCCACACACACACACACACACACATTGGCCACCACCATTTGCTACTAACCATCGTACGCGTTCCGCGTTCGGATGCATCGTCGGTGCAACGTTGGGACGAGGTCAGGTGATCTGAGGCCAATCTGGTTTTTCTCGATCGATCGATCGATCGATCAGCCTTCGACAAACCATAGACGGCGAGTCGAATTGCCTGCAGCAGCGGCAGCAGCAGCAGTAGCAGTCGGAAAGGCAAAGAGGTGTGGTACAAATGTGCAATGTATCACAAACACTGCATTTGCACACATTATAAGAACCACTAGTGGATGCAGTGTCATTGCGATTTACTATTGGAATGGATGGGTGCAACTACGCCATCGACGCATCGGATCGTTAGCGGGTATGGGGGCCAGTTTTTCACCATGTCAGCTTCACTGCCCACAATGGTCTGCTTAGCAGCATTCGTTTGGCATAATCATAATCCGTCCGTTGCTAAAGGATTCAATTTTAATTTAAAAATTTGCAACGATCGTTTGCTTACTTTTAAGCGCCTGATGAAATAAATGTCCGCAGGCGATGTTTGTGCGTGTGTTTTTTTTTGTTTTGTTTTATCATAATTGAAAATAAACCAACGAGACATTCTCACGCTTCTCGCCTGGCGACAACTGTTCAATGATGGTTTAAGCCGTTGGAAAATGATAAACACATAAACCCTTCGTCGCTTTGAATTAATCGCACTCGCAGCAGGGTACGGCGTTTGGGTATGATATGGCAGCAGCAAAGTAAAATAAACAACAAAACCGGTGGTTCTTGCAAATAAATGCGAACATTTATTTAGCATGAAGTGTCGACATCTGGTCGTGCGCTGAACCCCGGTGTATGTCTTGGTCTGGCTCCCGATCCGACATCGTGAAAGGCTGCTGCGAACGTTAATAATGGACCGGTGCCGTCGACCGTGGGTGAGTGGCAAACGCGTGGTATTGATATCGTGCCCCATTTCCGTAAGGTACAATCGATCGCAAACGGTACAGATAGTTCCCATTAACGGATTATTCGCGTCCGCGAATGTAATGCGTGTATTTAATTTCAATTTTAATTAAATTTATGACAACCACATCGTAGTCGCACTCGACAGTCGACAGTCACCCACCGCAGCAGGAGGGGACGGTAAGGACGAAGAGGGAGACACCGACAAGGCAGCCATGCTTTTCGCAAGGTCCCCGGAATGTATGAATGAATGCGCGCAACGAGAAGCCGTTTTGCCGAGGATTAAGATTTTATGTAACTTGTCGATCGCGCCTGCTGCCGTTGACGCTCTGGTGATGCTGGTGGTCGTTGGGCATGCCTCCAAAGGCGCGAAAGGGAACGTCAAATTGGCGCATGAAGCTTGTAAAGGAACAAAACGCCAATACCTTGTGACGAGCGCGCCGTATGTTGATGGTAATAAACCACCACGCGTAAGCAAGCGGCCTATTGCACGGATCTGCGCGACAGCTGGCGGGAAGGTGGGTTTTTCGCGCCGCCTCCACGCTTTTCAAACGCCGGCTGGCGTGAACCATATTGGAATGGTAAAGCAACACACTGCACTGGGTAAACATTCTGCAACGTTACTGGCGGAGCGATAGAAAATGCACCTTTAAAAACCGTGTGGCGTATTGCGTGGTCACATGTGGTGCAACAGTTAGACCCGGACTAATCTTTCTAGACTGGCACTGGTGTTTGTGTGTGTGTGTGTACGTGTGGGAGAACAAGAATCCGGGAGATTGATGTTGGTGGCAATTACACCCGCCAGTAATAGGTTTCTTACACCGCTTCTTCTCACCTTCGGCGAGGTTGTCTTCGGGGTGCGGACTAAGCGCATTACTGCGGCTTTAAAGCCTATACGTCCCAACGACTTGACTGATGAGAGCTAAACGGCGTATAAATTGACTGTTTAGTGGAACTAGTTTCATTAGCGGTCGGGCCAGCAGTGAAACAGGTGGGCATATCTTGAACGGATCGGTAAATGGAACTGTGGGGTATGAGTTTGTGTGATGGATTATTTAAAAAAGGAAGAAAAAAAAAACCGTCCTGTACGTTCCCTAATGGCGGACTGGCTTGCTGATTAAAATTGTTTATGGAGGTTGAAATTAAAATTCCCTACGTTTTGTCGTGTGTTACTATATGCCATTGCAATGCATTTAATACAGAATGCTAATTGGAATCGTTGTTTAATGTTCAAATATTCAAAAAAAAGAAAGAATTATGAACTCTTTAACTGAACAATTAGATTGCTGATCGTTCCGATGATGTCATTAAAATGACACTGGACAACCTATTCCGGTAAGGTTTTAAAGGATAAAGGGAAATCTGTTTTTAGTTTCTAAAAAATCGCTTGCCGTTGGAAATGCGATTAACGTTACCTTGGCAGACCGATGCTTATATTAAGGTTTTGGGAAGTCTTCTGGACTGCTGTAAAAACCGGGAAGGAAACGGCATGGTACGGTAAGGAAACGTTTTCCACCATTTCAATTATCCTTTCCCTGCTGTGGTATGCAAATTCGAGCTACCACTAAATAAAAAAAAAACCTCCCGTGTGCGGAAGGTGTCTCGAAAAGTGATCCAGATTATCGGGTTTAATAAAGGGCACCAAACGGCTCCAACACACGCACGCTCACATACACACATGTAAAGCGAAACCCGCACGGCTTTGTGGAAACCGCAACGGCACGAATCCAGTGCAAACCGTCCTGCAAACCACGGCACGAAACGAGACACTATCGAAGGCGAGAGTGTTATTCAAATTATAATATTTCCGATGCCTTTCTATCGATAAGGGACAGAAGAGTTGTTTGGCGGGTGACGGTACGTACTCGCCTTGGTTCGCTGATTTGAGGAAAGGGACTGACGGGGCAGGGAAGGAGGGAGGAAGGGTTTTGGATCAAGAAACAAGTACACACACACACATACACACCCGTACACTAGACACCACTGGTCTTTTGCGTGCCGAACCAACGCACAAGGGGTGGGGTGAGAGATGGCCCTCTTGCGCGATATGTTGCTCTCCTGAATGTAGGGCAATGTTCTTGGCAGTGCAGTGCAGATTGTTTGCATAAGATTAGCCTTCGCCGTGGATCGTGTGACGGTCCCGGTTACCCCCGGTTGGATGCGGGGCGCGTCGACGGTGAACGGAGTTCATTATACGATTGGTCGGTGTCGGTGTCGGTGAAAACGGAAAGCGATCGAACGAACCGTGGCACTGCCGTTTGCCCTCACGACCCGTCCTTAATTGGGCGATTATATTTGCGTTAAGCTATTGAAACGGGCACTCGTACCGGAGCGAGATGGCAGCAGTTATAGTATTACGATCGATTGACAAGCTCCAGGATATTACGTTGATAGCGTTCCTCGCTACTCGTGGCTAAAATCTTACGATTAAGTCGTTTTTAATTATTTAACATCTTTTTTCTTTTCCTTACTTTTTTAGAGTGATTCTGTTAGTTATTTCCTAGATGAATTAGACCGAATATCGAGGTTAGATTACAAACCCACCCATCGTGATATTTTGCACTGTCGCAAAGCAACTAAAGGTGTATTTGAGTTTACGATAAGGATACAGGTAAGTACGAAGGAGCACATTGGAGAGTTTACTCTCGTAAGCATTCTAATTAATCTCTCTTCCCTTTTTTAGAACATTCCATTTGTGTTCGTTGACGTCGGAGGACAGAGGACACAGCGCCAAAAATGGACCAAATGTTTCGACTGCTCCGTCACGTCGATTCTGTTTCTCGTATCGACCTCCGAGTTCGATCAGGTGTTGGCTGAGGATAGGTTAGTAGCGAATAGACGCGCCACCTTCATGTGTAGCCTTCTTCATAAAGCCTCTGTCTTCTGTAATGTAATTGTAGGAAAACGAATCGTTTGGAAGAGTCACGCAACATCTTCGATACGATCGTGAACAATATCACGTTCCAGGGTATTTCGATCATACTGTTCCTCAACAAGACGGACCTCCTGCAGCAGAAGGTGAAAAATCCGGAGACGGACATCCGCTGGTACTATCCGCAGTTCACCGGCAATCCGCATTCGATCCTGGACGTGCAGAACTTCATCCTGCAGATGTTTATGAACGTGCGGAAAAACACCAAAACGCCCATCTACCATCACTTCACTAATGCGGTCGACACGCAAAACATCCAGGTCGTGTTTAGCTCGGTGAAGGACACCATCCTACACCGCAACCTGTCCGCGCTAATGCTGCAGTAGTAGTGCAGTGTGCACGCTAGTTAGTGGTTCGGGTAATGTGTGAGGGGGTGTTTTTTTTGCTCTTTTTTCTTCGTTTTAGTTTCCCTGTTCTTTTTTTTTTTGTTTTCGTTTCACCACTGTTTGCCATAAGAACGCACGTGGTCGACTGTCGACTGGACATGCTGATGAGGAAGCTCTATTGTTATGCTAAAGGGAAATTGTAAATAGATAATAGCCCGTGCACATGTGTGCATGTGTAGGTGTGGTGCACTTTGGGTTTGTTCGTTTAGCTCGTTGTTCTGTTGTGGTGGGTGGGTTAAACATGGCCCCATGCCACCTTGCCACCTGTTTCTTTCCACTCGATCGTGCCCAATGTATCTCCAAGTATCGAGAGATATGATCACAACACATACGCTACTTGTGTCGTGTCGGATCACGTCCCTACCTAATCGTCTCTACTGTTGAACGATGAAACCAGGCAAAGAGGAAAGAATGATTTGAAATATTATAACTTAATTAAAAAACTATGAATTCGAATTGGAACTATCAACGTTACTTATTTACATGCCAGCTATACTGCCCGTATATACTTTCTTTTGAATCGTTTTACGAAGGAATGAATTCGCAAACAGTATAAAGGACACATTTCTCAACCGCGTAAATCCGCGTAACTGCTCTCTACAAGACATTCGGTTACATGCCAATGCATGTGGCTGAAATGTGTTGTATTCATTAAAGAATCTCTCATTTGAGCTGATACCGTCTTTTAATTCTATCACAACAATCAACACCGAGAGAGGGATGGAGAGGCAACGAACAACAAATCAATTGGAAAGGCACAAACAGAACAAACCAACAGAGAAAACAGAACGAAAATCACATCAAACAAACAAAACAAAAAATGGATGCACAATTTACACCAAAAACCAAAAACTAATTTTAATCTTAAAATCATGTTCATAATACGACATCTATACACGCGGTTAGGGCAGCTGGGTTAATTGTGCTAGCGGCACAATAAAGGGGCGAACAATGATCAATCGAACGACGTTAATGTGGATAGTAAGGAGTAAGAAAATAGTAATACTACAAAACAAACCACGGGAGAGGCAGAGCTTTCGCGGTGGGTAGAATTGTGTGCCGGGCGGAGAAATCGATACTGGCCATATGTGCAACCCTTTGGCAGTGGAATGTTGTTTGAATTCGGGAAACATAGTGAAACAGTACAACGCACCTGTAACCTGTTGCTGCCTGAATCTGAAACTGAAACCTCTTCCTGGTGTACTGCTTGTATTAGTCATACATTATTGCCATATCGCGTCGAAGGCCAAGCGTCGGAAGCTTGGTCGAGCGAATACTTTTGCGTTTTATAGTGTGTTTAGAACGATTTGTTGCTTTTTTTTTACTGTAATCTGGTATATTTTTGTTTTTCGTCGTATAGAAGAAAAATCTGTCACATCGAATGTGCCATAAGAGCGCCTGTGTGTTTATCGGCACGGACATTGATTTCTTTATCCCGAATTCAGACAAACAGTTCCGAACCGTTGCCATCTATTAGGTGGGAAAAAAAACTTATGAAAGCTCAATGTAAAGAAGGCAAATGGCAAGGATGATTCGTCCGGTTCACGAGATCTGCTCACCCTTTTCTCTCTTGCTCACTTCACCCGTGTGGTACAGTTTGAAGAAAGACAAATCATTAGATTGTAGCTAGAGCGAATGTAAAGGATAATATTTGCGCCAACCGACGACCGCTCGTGCTGACGTGTTCCGTTGGGTACGGTATGAAGGAAGGTACCGGATGGATCGTTGGCTTTTTGCGTCGGCATATGCCTTTTTGTAAATAGGAATTATCACAACACATTATGGCTGGTTCATCATCACAGATTTAGTAACAGGGCAAATGGACACATTCTTTCTTAAGCATTTAATCACCAAATCAATGGAACGGAATGAATGTGCGTGCCATGCAGCAGAGAAGTGAGTTGGGGACATTAATCGCAATACACAAATGATCGTTCACACGGCTGAGGAGTGATGGTACAGGGTGGTGGAAAGAAGGCAAATGATCGATAAACTACAGAGAAAGGTCACAATCGGCTATATATTTGTTTTGAGTTCTCTTTTTATAGCCAGCAATCTATTACAATATAATAATCGCAAACAGTAAATACATCCGGATGCACAAAACTATCTACCGAGCAGCATTATTAAACAGCATTCCTCGATCGTAAGCGTAGTAGAAGAAGGTAGAAAACCAAACGAACCAATCTGTAGGCAGTAGTAGATCAACTTCGATTAGAATAGGATCATGTACGGCTGAGCGAAAGACAGGACAGGAGCGATACTTTACGAGACAAACACATGCACAATATGCAGAAAAGGGCAAAAACCCGCAAAAGACTTAACAGTGAACGTAACACGCAATACACACACACACACCACCTGTCCCCTGTTTTTTGCAGGGAGACGAGTGCCCTTTTTGGCGGAATGGAAGATCAGATCTTTTACACGTACGGAACATATACGCGAGTTAGGTGCGAATCTTTTCTATTGAAACCTACATTACCCGGTAAAACGCATTTTGAGAAACGATTTTTGGGCGAGTAGTCTGCTTCGGTCCAGTTTTGTATGATGATATTATAGCACGATGTTTGTATGTGTGTGTGTGTGTGTGTGGGTCCTGCTTTACCATTGTTTTGATACAAATCGCTTTTGCGAACGTTTTGTCGTCGTCGGTGGTGGGTGTAGAAACAAACGTCCGTGTTCAACATTAAACATTAGGCATTCGATCCTGTTCGGAACCCCACCAACTCAATAACTCCAAAAGCTTAGGCGGTCTTGTGTAGGTAGTATTTATGTGGTGTTTTTTTTTGTTTTTAATTACGAATATTATTATAGTTAGTATGGTTTATCTTAACCATTACCCACCCGTATCTCCTTTGTTGCAACCTTCTCTTTTACCCTTTTGTCTTACTCTCTACGCAGCTCTATTCCCATTCTAGTAGTATCCCTTCTTTGTTTCGCGCAACATATGTATGGATATGTACGTATTTGTATGTATAATGTATAAGCATATTGAAAACGAAAAAAAAATGCATATAAGTTGTTGTTCGATGTTACTTTATGGAGATTTTATTTGTATATTGGAATTGGTAGTCGCTGCCAGCGGAACAGGCAAAGGATGAAAAACGGGAAAAGCTGAAAAAAGTGCGATTTTGTTTATTTTTTCTTCACTCTTTAACGAACATTAAGCCAGCGCGGCTCTTGTATAGTAAGAGTAATAGAAAGGTTTACAACGTAANAGAATTGTGTGCCGGGCGGAGAAATCGATACTGGCCATATGTGCAACCCTTTGGCAGTGGAATGTTGTTTGAATTCGGGAAACATAGTGAAACAGTACAACGCACCTGTAACCTGTTGCTGCCTGAATCTGAAACTGAAACCTCTTCCTGGTGTACTGCTCGTATTAGTCATACATTATTGCCATATCGCGTCGAAGGCCAAGCGTCGGAAGCTTGGTCGAGCGAATACTTTTGCGTTTTATAGTGTGTTTAGAACGATTTGTTGCTTTTTTTTTTGCTGTAATCTGGTATATTTTTGTTTTTCGTCGTATAGAAGAAAAATCTGTCACATCGAATGTGCCATAAGAGCGCGTGTGTTTATCGGCACGGACATTGATTTCTTTATCCCGAATTCAGACAAACAGTTCCGAACCGTTGCCATCTGTTAGGTGGGAAAAAAAACTTATGAAAGCTCAATGTAGAGAAGACAAATGGCAAGGATGATTCGCCCGGTTCACGAGATCTGCTCACCCTTTTCTCTCTTGCTCACTTCACCCGTGTGGTACAGTTTGAAGAAAGACAAATCATTAGATTGTAGCTAGAGCGAATGTAAAGGATAATATTTGCGCCAACCGACGACCGCTCGTGCTGACGTGTTCCGTTGGGTACGGTATGAAGGAAGGTACCGGATGGATCGTTGGCTTTATGCGTCGGCATATGCCTTTTTGTAAATAGGAATTATCACAACACATTATGGCTGGTTCATCATCACAGATTTAGTAACAGGGCAAATGGACACATTCTTTCTTAAGCATTTAATCACCAAATCAATGGAACGGAATGGATGTGCGTGCCATGCA
This sequence comes from Anopheles rivulorum, assembly GCA_018908115.1. Classification (NCBI taxonomy): domain Eukaryota; kingdom Metazoa; phylum Arthropoda; class Insecta; order Diptera; family Culicidae; genus Anopheles; species Anopheles rivulorum. The sequence continues at coordinate 24,709,131 of STHB01000003.1, read as the reverse complement.
GCAGAGAAGTGAGTTGGGGACATTAATCGCAATACACAAATGATCGTTCACACGGCTGAGGAGTGATGGTACAGGGTGGTGGAAAGAAGGCAAATGATCGATAAACTACAGAGAAAGGTCACAATCGGATATATATTTGTTTTGAGTTCTCTTTTTATAGCCAGCAATCTCTTACAATATAATAATCGCAAACAGTAAATACATCCGGATGCACAAAACTATCTACCGAGCAGCATTATTAAACAGCATTCCTCGATCGTAAGCGTAGTAGAAGAAGGTAGAAAACCAAACGAACCAATCTGTAGGCAGTAGTAGATCAACTTCGATTAGCATAGGATCATGTACGGCTGAGCGAAAGACAGGACAGGAGCGATACATTACGAGACAAACACATGCACAATATGCAGAAAAGGGCAAAAACCCGCAAAAGACTTAACAGTGAACGTAATACGCAATACACACACACACACACCACCTGTCCCCTGTTTTTTTGCAGGGAGACGAGTGCCCTTTTTGGCGGAATGGAAGATCAGATCTTTTACACGTACGGAACATATACGCGAGTTAGGTGCGAATCTTTTCTATTGAAACCTACACTACCCGGTAAAACGCATTTTGAGAAACGATTTTTGGGCGAGTAGTCTGCTTCGGTCCAGTTTTGTATGATGATATTATAGCACGATGTTTGTATGTGTGTGTGTGTGTGTGTGTGTGGGTCCTGCTTTACCATTGTTTTGATACAAATCGCTTTTGCGAACGTTTTGTCGTCGTCGTGGTGGATGTAGAAACAAACGTCCGTGTTCAACATTAAACATTAGGCATTCGATCCTGTTCGGAACCCCACCAACTCAATAACTCCAAAAGCTTAGGCGGTCTTGTGTAGGTAGTATTTATGTGGTGTTTTTTTTTTTGTTTTTAATTACGAATATTATTATAGTTAGTATGGTTTATCTTAACCATTACCCACCCGCATCTCCTTTGTTGCAACCTTCTCTTTTACCCTTTTGTCTTACTCTCTACGCAGCTCTATTCCCATTCTAGTAGTATCCCTTCTTTGTTTCGCGCAACATATGTATGGATATGTACGTATTTGTATGTATAATGTATAAGCATATTGAAAACGAAAAAAAAAATGCATATAAGTTGTTGTTCGATGTTACTTTATGGAGATTTTATTTGTATATTGGAATTGGTAGTCGCTGCCAGCGGAACAGGCAAAGGATGAAAAACGGGAAAAGCTGAAAAAAGTGCGATTTTGTTTATTTTTTCTTCACTCTTTAACGAACATTAAGCCAGCGCGGCTCTTGTATAGTAAGAGTAATAGAAAGGTTTACAACGTAACAAGCAACAAGAACAAAGCAAACAAACAAACGGAAGGAAATAATGATGTGAGTGTTTTAAGGTGGGTAATTTAGCTGGGAGAAATTACGCATCACTAAACGTACACGCACACATAAGTTATACGGTCATATATACAACATTTGTTCGATGGCAAAACGATTGAATTAAATATAATAAAACGGAAAAGCATCAATGAAGGCTAATACGCGTAGGAAAATGTGTACAGTGTGTTGTAATTTAGTTTTTGCGTTCGTTCGCTTTATTAAAAGTTTTTCTTTTCTATGTTAGGACTTTGTATGTACATTAAACTTGAAATATTACTAGCATATATAGACTTTCTATGACGGTTCGCGACAGTTTAGATTTTTAAAAAGCTATTATACTATTTATCACAATTTCTTAAATATGGAGAGCTTTCTTCATTACTCAGGGCCATGCTCTGTTCGTTCTATACGCAACACGTACAGGTGTTCGCCACGGATACGTCGCTCCTTGATTATGCTCCCCCGGAAGTTGGTAAGTTGCAGTTGCCTTAACACTTCCGCAGGTTTGTTCTCTTTTAGCAGTAGTAAGTAAAACAATCCTTCTGGGGAAAGGATCCGATGTAAGTCAGCTAATACGCGATCAGTTACAATTCTACCATCTGCTCCACCGGCCCAAGCGTGTACCAGATTCTGATCCTTGCCCGATATGTGAAATTCGTCGATGTGTTCTTCCAAAGAATCAACCGTCGGTTGCGTAGGAACGTACGGTGGATTGAACACGAGCAGATCTACGCATCCCGGACGCAATCCAGCAAGTAAGTCCATATTCACAACATCCACTGATGAACCATTTAATTGGTTAGTTTTTTGTGTCATACGACAAGCATTCGGATTGATGTCGAACCCCATAAAGTGGCTAGATCCGGTGGGAAGATGTTTTTCCAGTGCGACTATAAGCACACCACTTCCGGGGCCGATTTCCACGCACAGCGATGGCTTGCGTGCTTTTATCGCTTCAAGCTCATCTTCCAGTGCATCTAGAAGCAGAAAGGAATCCTCAGATGGTTCGTACACCGTATCGTAATCTTGTGGTTCGAATTTAAACACAGGAGTTTCCATCGCTGATATTGCGCTGGGTGAATGTTGCTGTATTTTATTTACAAAAACAACTGCCGGTAGCTGTCAAAGCCGGGCGTTTTTTGACTACCACGAGTAGCAAGCAAAATTGTACCGCATTTTGTAGTTGAAAAATGGATTTGAACCTAAAGAATCATTCCTGACATTTAGTGAAACTATAACCAATAAAATTGCGTCAAAGTTATGCAGAAAATTCGACGTAACTATAATAAATATGCTTTGTCATCCACGTATTCAGTCGAGGATCCATGCAAAAGAGGTAGATTGTTGTTTGTCGAGCAGTCCGCGCCAAACGTCAAAACTGTATGACATTCGAGCAGTAACGTCCGCTTCAATGCTATTTAAACATAACGAACGCCATTGATTACGCGCTCGATTTTGTTTACAACGCTCTGGTACGCAAGGTTGGCATTGAATCGCGTGTTCCGTTCTTGTAATAATTGTCCAGTATTATCAACCACGCGTGCATTTAGCAAGGCAAAAGGACACGGTTCTCGTGCTGCAAAAGAAACACGCGTTGCACGATGGAACACTTTCAGAAGATTGAAAAGATTGGCGAGGGTACGTACGGGGTCGTGTACAAGGGACGCAACAAGAACACCGGTGAGATCGTGGCCATGAAGAAGATCCGCCTGGAAACGGAGGACGAGGGTATACCGTCGACAGCGATCAGGTAGGCACAGGTGTGTAAGGTTACCGGAACCACCTTGCTGACAAATGCANTAGTTTTTTGTGTCATACGACAAGCATTCGGATTGATGTCGAACCCCATAAAGTGGCTAGATCCGGTGGGAAGATGTTTTTCCAGTGCGACTATAAGCACACCACTTCCGGGGCCGATTTCCACGCACAGCGATGGCTTGCGTGCTTTTATCGCTTCAAGCTCATCTTCCAGTGCATCTAGAAGCAGAAAGGAATCCTCAGATGGTTCGTACACCGTATCGTAATCTTGTGGTTCGAATTTAAACACAGGAGTTTCCATCGCTGATATTGCGCTGGGTGAATGTTGCTGTATTTTGTTTACAAAAACAACTGCCGGTAGCTGTCAAAGCCGGGCGTTTTTTTGACTACCACGAGTAGCAAGCAAAATTGTACCGCTTTTTGTAATTGAAAAATGGATTTGAACCTAAAGAATCATTCCTGACATTTAGTAAAACTATAACCATTAAAATTGCATCAAAGTTCTGCAGAAAATTCGACGTAACTATAATAAATATGCTTTGTCATCCACGTATTCAGTCGAGGATCCATGCAAAAGAGGTAGATTGTTGTTTGTCGAGCAGTCCGCGCCAAACGTCAAAACTGTATGACATTCGAGCAGTAACGTCCGCTTCAATGCTATTTAAACATAACGAACGCCATTGATTACGCGCTCGATTTTGTTTACAACGCTCTGGTACGCAAGGTTGGCATTGAATCGCGTGTTCCGTTCTTGTAATAATTGTCCAGTATTATCAACCACGCGTGCATTTAGCAAGGCAAAAGGACACGGTTCTCGTGCTGCAAAAGAAACACGCGTTGCACGATGGAACACTTTCAGAAGATTGAAAAGATTGGCGAGGGTACGTACGGGGTCGTGTACAAGGGACGCAACAAGAACACCGGTGAGATCGTGGCCATGAAGAAGATCCGCCTGGAAACGGAGGACGAGGGTATACCGTCGACAGCGATCAGGTAGGCACAGGTGTGTAAGGTTACCGGAACCACCTTGCTGACAAATGCATCTCTCTGTCTCTCCCTTGCTAGAGAGATCTCGCTGCTGAAAGAGCTGAAACACCGGAACGTGGTTTCGCTGATAGATGTGCTGATGGAGGAGAACCGTCTGTATCTGATCTTCGAGTTTCTGTCGATGGATCTGAAGAAGTACATGGACAGTCTGCCGCCGGAGAAGATGATCGATTCGGAGCTGGTGAAAAGCTACATGTATCAAATAACGGCCGCGATGCTGTTCTGCCACCGGCGACGTGTACTGCACCGTGATCTGAAACCGCAGAACTTGCTCATCAACAAGGAAGGTGTGATAAAGGTAGCCGATTTTGGGCTGGGCCGTTCGTTCGGTATTCCGGTACGCAACTACACACACGAGATCGTGACGCTCTGGTATCGAGCGCCGGAAGTGTTGCTTGGTTCGCCGCGCTACTCCTGCCCGGTCGATATCTGGTCGATTGGATGTATTTTCGCGGAGATGGCCACCCGGAAACCACTGTTCCAGGGCGATTCGGAGATCGATCAGCTGTTCCGGATGTTCCGCATACTGCGCACACCGACGGAGGAAATTTGGCCGGGTGTGACCTCGCTGCCGGACTACAAGTCAACGTTCCCGTGCTGGACGCAAAACAATCTCGCTAGTCAGGTGTCGAACCTGGATTCGGCCGGTATCGATCTGTTACAGAAGTGCCTCATCTACGATCCGATCTTGCGCATTTCGGCAAAGAAAATCCTCGAACACAAGTACTTCGATGGGTTCGAGCGGTGCAACATACCGACGGAATAATCTCGACCATTCCCCCCTTACAGTAGTCTCTCTCCACATCTCTTAGGTATTGTATGATCGCGTTCCACACGCGCTAGTATATCGGTTTAGCAATATGATGCCCCCCCCAAAACAAACTCTTCTTGTCGTCGTCGTCGTCGTCGATTTCTGTCCGCTCGGATACATAGATGTAAATATTCGTCTCGAAAAGAATAGGGCTCAGGATCATAGGGTCGGTTATTTCTTTCTGTACGTGTGCGTCTCTCGCTCTCTCTCTTTCTCTGTCTCTCCGTGTTACATTCGACTCCCTGCACCGAGCGTGCGGGTTAACACGCCCCAAGTCTAGGATTTAATTATGGTCAGCGTTGTTGGAGAACAAATATTCTACAAATTTATTTAATAAAACAGCGTTCTTAGTAAAGCCGTTCCGCCATCATTTCCATCAACTGAGAACATAGTTCGCTGAGAACGATTAACCATTGTGTAATAAGTAAATGCCTAAGGATCAGTACGCGTTCGATCCCCATTTCGTGTAAATCACTAACAGTAGATTCAATAGACTCGAGCTTAACTCTAAACGCTAGCCTACAAATAACAGCCTCAAAAAAAGGAAACAAATGGCCTTTAGTGTCCCGTGTGCGGAAAGTGCATCCGCCTTCCTGTCATCCTTCCTCGTCCAATGACATCGTCCGTTGAATGTCTTGAATCTCCTCAAACATTAGCTTCTTCCACTGTGCCACCGTCAGCTGCTGTGCATCGATCGAATGATCGTACGGCTTTGGTGGGGGCCGGTTAACGTCCTGCTCGTAGTACCAGACGTGAATGTACGGATGCTGCAACGCTTCGTCCACCGAGATCCTTTCCATCGGATCGAACGCAAGCATACGGCGCAGAAAGTCCCGTGCCGCATCGTTCGTCAGCTGCGGATGGTTGGACGGCACCGGATCGAACACCGCGTCCGGGAACAGCTCACCAAACGGACGGCCCGGAACCGGCGGCTGATTGTTGATGTATCGCTGCGTACCGGGTGTGGTGCGCGCAATGAACTCCGGTCTCGGTGTGCCGAGCGTATCTACGATGCGCATCCACTGATCGACGTGATCGGTACCGGGGAACAGCACGCGTCCCGTGATCAGCTCCGCCATGATGCACCCGATCGACCAGATGTCCACCTTGGTGTCGTACTCCATGTTGAGGATAATCTCGGGCGCCCGGTAGTGGCGCGTAACGACGTACTGCGTCATCGTGAAGCTCGCCTCGATGCTGCGCGCCAACCCAAAGTCCAGTATTTTCAGGCTGCAGTTGTTACACACGACAATGTTCGAGGGTTTCAGATCGCGGTGGATAATGCCGGCCGCGTGCAGGTACTTGATGCCGCACAGCATCTGATAGACGAGAAAGGAGATGCGCTCGTGGTCGAGCTTGGTACCGATCACCTTCCGCAGGTTGTTGTCCATCAGCTCGGTGAAGATGTACACGTCCCGGAACGTGTCCAGCGACTGTTGCGGCGTGTATGCGTACAGTAGCTTAATGATCTACAATGGAAGGAATGGAGAACAGAATGTCACTGTAGATATGCTGAAACGGAGCGGAATTCATTACTAGCACCGGTCACCTACATTCGGATGGTCGACTAATCGCATCAGCTTCAGCTCGCGGTACGATCGTTTCGCGAATGTGACATCTTGGAATGGTTGCGAAAGCTTCTTCACTGCCAATCGGCGACCCGTTTTCAAATCCACCGCACTGCTGCAATGTTGCAACGTGTTCAAACAGCGGGAGATTAGACACGATGAGTCACACGCTTGGGATCGTTACGGACTTACCATACGGCACCCTGGACACCGATCCCGATCGGCATCAGTTCTGACTGGGGAAAGCGGGCCGGAATGTCGAACCGAACTTCATTCGTGCCCGTTCGGCGAGTGTCACTGTTGGCGCCATTGCTGTGATGCTCCTGGTCTTCGTCGCCATTTTCTTGAGATTGCATACTGCCGAAGAAGACAGAGTATAAGGGCGGATGGATCACCGTCAAATGTAAGTTGTTCTTTAAACATGATTAAAAAGCATACGGGGACACAATTTTAGGGACCACGTTTTAACACCTTTTTTGTTTGTTGCAGATGAATTGTGTACGGCCGGCCAACATTTGAAAGCCGAACCACACCGTATTCGAGTGTTTGTCCCCATACCTCCTTCTAGTTACTGTGGACACTGTTAGAAGTTGTTGTACGATTAGCACCTTGCATTGCATTTTGGTTGTGCCGACTTTTGACAAACGGAACTGAGCGAGGCAAGACCTACAACTACAAAACAAAGCCAGAAAAAAAGGCCACATTGTGCTCATGTGGCAGAAGGTGTGCCGCCGACCCGACATCGTTAAGTCGGGTGACACATATTTCGCGTTGGGGCGGTGTGGTGGTGCATCATAATAACGCCCATTCAAAATTAACCACGGAAGGTGTTCCGTGCCGTCTGTACGGAGGTGTTGATGAGCAACAGGCTCCATCGGGCTTGCTGTTATCATATTCGCACCGTCACGAAAGTGGCCTTCCTTTCCTTCCGATAAGTGTTCGATCTTTCGTACCATTTCCTAAAAACAGATTATGACGAAATGGTTCCCTATTGGCACCTATTACTACACAACATTATCCCGTGCCACTCCGGAATCCGTTGGTGCAGGTGTGTCCAATGTGTTGGAGATGAATTGCCTTCTGATAATGGAAAGCGAGCAAAGAGGTTGATAGCCTCACCGGCATTGTTCCTCCCTTTTTTGTCTCTTTCTTTAAGTGCCCTTCACTAGATGCCGCCACAACCTGTTTCCCGGATGAATCATCCCGTACGTTGGACAGTGCGTGAAATGCTTCATCTGTGTGTATGGCCGGAGATTGATTGGCCGTCGATAAAACAACAACACGTCATCGTTTTATCGCGTTCGGTTCGCACACCGTTTGCTAGAGCGAAAGAGAGTGTGTGTGAGTGAGCGAGTGAGTGGTCAGCATCATCATCAGCGATCACCACGTGCGGACGATCACTGAGCGCCTTTTTCGAGAACGCAGATTGAGTGCGGTGAGGCTTTTGAGTGCCATACTGCGATATATATCGCCCACTCGATCATACTGCTGTTGAGTAGGTCAACAAAGAGGGAACATCGTCTAGGGTCCAGTGGTTGTCAAATGGGTAAATGTTGGTGCACCGGTGAAAGTGAATAAATTATAATTAGCATTTCTTTATGGAACACAGGAACATAAACCTGATGAGAATTGTGTTACAAATTTATCCATTTTGTCGATCATTCATGGAATGTAACGAAACATATATAAATATTAGGTGTGTGAGGTACTTTCAAATTCGTTTATTATTTACAACATAATTCCACTGACCATCAGCTCGGTACCAGAACGTGCAGAGCATCCTACAGAAGTCTTTTCTGAAGATCAAGAAGAAAGAAGAACTTCAGAAGCCCAGAAGAAGAGAATAAAACACAAATAGCTCATCGGGACTGCAAAAAAGGCGGTAAAGTCATAAAAACATGAGCAGTTTTTCAAACTACACAGACAAAAGTGTTTGAAACTGACCTCAGTTTGTTACACATTTTAACCTAAAAATGTCTTACGGAATGTCTTACAGTTGACTTTATTCTTCCCTCAAGCATCAATATTTATTGTTCCACATAAGGAAAGATATTCATCGCTTTAAAAAGAGAGTAAAGAAAAACTGCTCATATTCACCCAGCATAGACCCCCACAAAGCAGGGTTGCTCATCCCTGGTTAGAAGGAATATCTCCTAAACCCTTTTACACAGCTGATCGCTACGCGAGAGCACAGTGCTGGGAGTCGATTTGATTACAGAGTGGGAGACAATCAACCACTATTACGTGCGTTGATGTCATACATACGTACGTTGGTTGCCTCCCGGCGTTTCGGAACTGACTCTGACTCTGACTGACGCGGTTACTCACTCACTTTCCGCGAACGACGACCGCGACGTCATCGTTTGGAGTTTCGCAAACGCAATGGCGCAACACACGCGCGCGGAATGCCTGCCGTTTCCGTCTGGCGGACGTGATCTTACGGTAGAGAAAATGGAAACCCACCCTTAAACTGATCGTGCGTTACCGTGCGTGCGTATCGTGCAGCTGACTAATGGGATTTTACCTTCCCAGCCCGGGTGAGTCAGATAAAAATTTGACTATGCAGAAGGATCTTAACTCACCTTGAAAAGAGTGTCTTTTTTGGAACAGCGGGATGATAACACACTAAACACGACTATTGCACACAGCTGCAGGCGAGGCTTACGGCACGATCACAACAAACCCAACCTGGGGCCAAAGGTGTACGTGTCTCCGGGTACCACGCGCTTCTGTTTGGTGCGGATAAACAAAGAACTTTACACCGGATCGATACGCGCAAACGGTATGTTCCTGTTCATGCACATACACAAACGAGCCGTGCGCGCGCGTGCTCGTGTGGACACAAAGAAACACAGGCGCACAGAGACACACTTTCTTTTTGTTTGCACACAAAAACAACACAATTCCCTTGCGATGGTAGCTGGCCCCGTGGCCAGAACAGCACACACTCGGGTTTTGGCCCTTTGCGAAGCCGTGGTAGCGGCTACAAAGTCGTGGTCGTGGTTCTCGGCACACCTACGTCAGGTAAGGCGAAGTGATCGATCGATCGTACAGGAACAGGGCGACATGGTGATCTACCGAAAAAAAAAAACAAAACCAAAACAAAACGAACGACAACTCCGACCGATCACAACGCCGGGATGCTTAAGACTGCGTGCCAGCCGTGTGGATGTTTGAATGCGCGCGCGTGTATGGAGTCGCTCACGAAACCGCGAACATCGTGCTGTCCGTCCGTCCGCTCGCCCCACTTCTTCCCCACATCCTCACCCACGACGACCCGTCGCGGGCGCGCACGTCGGACAAGTTTTTGTTCAATGAATCATCAGCATAAGCAGCTTCAGCAGGTCGGGCACCTAGCGCCGGTGGAGGGATGCAAAAGCGCCGTGCAGAACAACACCAATACACACTCTCTCTCTCTCTCTCTCTCTCTCCATACGACAACGGCCGCGTGGCTGTGTGCGAAAAGGTGTGTTTTGGTTAGTCCATCGCGCACACCTACGGCTCAGCAAATGGGCCACTCTCTCTCTCTTTCTCTTTCGCTTTGTTTGATCTCTTTCTCTCTCTCTCTTCGCAATCGAGCGCATATATTGATAGCGAATCGAAACGCGTAATCAATGCACACTTTGATGACGTCGTTCAGTGGTTCCCTTTTCTTTGACTTTTCTCTCTCTCTCTCTCTCTCTCTCTCTCTCGCTTTCGCTCTCGATCTCGATACGCAGGGATAAACGTTGATTTAAAGTACAAAAGCAACGCTGAAGTCAGATAGGACCGTGCTGCGTTGGTCTAGTTTGCTTAAGCTCCGCAGGAACTCCAACCTTCTCCACGAGATGTTCTTTTTTGCAGGAAGGCAGAAGAGGTCATTATTACATTCATTGGAAACTAGAAATTTGACCAATTAATATTTGTAATTTTCCTATTCTATAATAGTTACTGATCAGAAGTTTCCTCTAGTAGCATCTTGTAGGTGGTCTTGATCTATCGTACCTAATAGTGCTAGGTAACTCTGTATCTGGATATATTTCATTTCTATTTTATGACTAAATAAGTTTTAGATCTGCTTAGTTTGTATAAAAGACTGAGACTTTAATTTTATTGAGACTTGAGTTGAGAGTCCCAGNGAAGTTTCCTCTAGTAGCATCTTGTAGGTGGTCTTGATCTATCGTACCTAATAGTGCTAGGTAACTCTGTATCTGGATATATTTCATTTCTATTTTATGACTAAATAAGTTTTAGATCTGCTTAGTTTGTATAAAAGACTGAGACTTTAATTTTATTGAGACTTGAGTTGAGAGTCCCAGGCATCCTTGTTTCATTTTATTTATTAGAAAATAGGATCTGCTTACAATTGTTATGATAGCATAATGATTTACTCCTAGCGCCGTGCCTTCTTTGCTCGACAGTCCGCCTCTGTGAGTCACGTACCCGTCGAGTGAGTTGCTTGTTTGAATCTCCATCGTCATTATGTGGCATCTCTTAAGAGCGTTTGGATTTAACGATCCACTAGGCTAATGGGTCATACTTATCTAAAATAGCTCACCCGACTTATGCTGTACGTGTATGCTTTGAGCAGCCGGAAGTTAAGCGCGGATAAGCGACTTAAAGTTTTTTTTTCTGGATGAGCCATGATTACGCTAGAACTGTTTTTTAAAGTATGTACAAAAATGTTTGATCAAATGTCTTAAGTCCTAAGAGTTGTTACTATATTTCAAGAAATTCTTACCGAACATACAAATCCATGTCACAGCAACTTGGGTGCTGCTCATGTAGTTCACCAGAAACTGCAGAGGAATGTTATTAGTTTGCTAAATAAATAAGGCACAAGACAGCAAATTTACAGCACAGTAGCGGCCTGAAAAGGGGAATTCTGTATCACTGTCAAAAGACAAACAATTGCCTTAGACGACGGCACGTGCTTTGCGAGGAGTGTCGGAAAGCGAACTCTAAAGTGTCGCCAGATGACGCCATCCGCTCAAGCCCGGCAGCGGATCTACAACTAATTCTTTATTATCTCACTGGCGGCATTCTTGTCCGGTTTTGAGGACACATCAAACGAGCATCCCTCGCTGAAGGAAGATAATGTTGGTTTTATAGCTCACCGGCCGCTTGGTGGCTTTTCCTTTGGAGGCTTGATCTTATGATACTCTACGCGGGATCAAGCGCCCTTTCGGTGTTTGTTGTTCGTGACCATGAATCATTGAAACTCTCGCTCTCTTTCTTTCAGTCGTGCCTTATTGTAGGACAGGGTGGCAGACGCATGATTAGTGGGCTTTTGCAAACATCCAGAAGCTACTAAGCCAATGGAACATGGGACGACACGAGTGTACAGCACAGCTTATTTATGTCCACCGATTGAATCATAAATTGCAAACATCGCCCCCCACCCGATTTGCCTCCCAGAGTTGGTGCGCGATAAGCTCCAGTAATGCGTGCACGAGACCCTTTTTTTTTTGAAGCAAGCCCTCTTTTATCATTCCTTCAAGAACGATAGAAGGACGCCGAAAGCGATCCCCCAATATTTCCCTGTTGTTATTTTCGGATGCGATATGAAACGAGCCGTGTGTGACTCATCCTCGGTCGTGGTGTGGCCCGTCGAAGAAGCTGCGAGGAAAGGAAGCCGCGGGGTGCGAAAAGCCATCTTCACTTGAGAAAAAAGCCGGTTTTCTTTGGGTCTGGAAAGCTTCACATACATGTGACAAAGTTTGTGTGTAGGTGAGTGACTCAGTCGGCATCATCTAATGTGTTCCATCAGATGCGTGTATCAAAAATCGCGATCACAATCAAACTTCACATGAATATCGAATTACTAACGCGCGGATTGCTTGATGTGTCTGCGACAACAAGCGTATCTGCGGCATCCATGTGTCGCTATAAAACGCGGGAACTCACGCTCACACACCGCGATCAGCTGGTTGATCGTTCAGCGCGACGTGGAAGGAAGCACTCACCGAGAGTGCTGGGTTGCTCTCACCGATTGCGCAACGCTTAAACGGTCACTCTAGTCTCCCCGGCAACGCGGCATCGCGTTGTTTACGGCTGTGACGTCAAAGAAGATATGTTTGATTGCCATGGTCATGGCGCACACGCTTCACGATGAATCATGCACCGGTTTTTGGCTCGCGCCAAGGGGGTCATAATTACAGCTTCGATAAGAATGTTATATGCGGCTACTGATAGTAAAAGGAAAGCTGATTATTATCAAGCCCATTCGTTGGAAGCCGCAGGCCGTTTCGATCGGCATTTAATGATAAGGAAATAAAAACATTCGTACAACGGGAGCATTACAATTTCTTTCCTCGTGGCGACACTAAATAGTCCATGAGTGGAAAATAAACTATTAACAGAAAATGTAAACAAAAACAAATGCATTTATTGGTAGTTATTAATTCATTTATTTTCATTTATCGCGTGCATTCGAATAATTCTTTTTGTTTGTTTGTTTGTTTGTTTTATTTGTTTTCTTCTTCTATTCTTATCCTGCTCATACACACACACACACACACACATATCGTCACGCTCTGGTTTACCTTTCGAATTTTCGTCTTGCCACATCGTTTATCTTTTTTCCTTTTCTGTCACATTATGTTTCCTCTGTTTATTTCTTAATCAATCGCTGATTTAAACATTCATTCTGTGTTCAATGTTCAAAATTGTCTCTTTTTCCTTCCTACAAATGTCCATTTCTCGCCCGTTTTCTCCGCATTACACACATGCACAAACACATACACACACACCCACATACACTCCGGTTGCGCACAGTTCGCACTTTTGCACACACGTACACACACGTACACACACATACGGATTTCCCTTTTTTCGCTTGTTTATTATCTTGTCTTTCTCTCCGATATACTTTTCTTTTGCTATAGGTTCGCATTCAAGTTTTGTTTTCTTTACTCTCTCACTCTCTCTCTCTCTCTCTCTCTCTCTCTCTCTCTCTCTCTCTTTCTCTCTCTTTCTGTTTGTTGTTGTTTTATTTTTATTCTCTCCGTTTACTTCTCACAATTCTTTCTTTTGTTTTCTTGTTGTTGTTTGTTGTTTGTTTTCTTCTCTGGGAATGTGAGGGGATCGTTTTATGCTGTTCATTTACAGGTTTTTGTTTTTTTGTTTGTTTAGCTTTTCTCGTTCACTCACAAGTCCTAGGCAGTAGTAAACTTCCTGGGCTTTTCTTAGTTAACTCATTCACATTCGCCACTTAAACTTGTTCTTGTTCGTGTTTTGTTTCGCATTCTCGAAACAATTTTATTACGCTTCGTTATAAGCTGTGTAGTGTTGTGTATTGTTACCATTAGCTTTCCCTTTTCCACATTCTCTTTCTCTTTTTCTCTCTCTCTTGTTCATGTGTGTTTAACCATACTTTATCGTTTTTCTTCTGTTTATTTGTTTCACTATCAATTGTGTTTTCAGCATCGATCCACTCCATGCAAACACAAGGAGACAAGGTTTTATTTCATATTTATATATTTATATTTGGTAATAAACAGACACAATCACTATTCATCACCGACGTCTGATGTACATGATCGTAACAATAATGCTCTTCCTGATGATTGGGAGGGGGCAAAGGCTGTAATACCGCTCTATTGCTATTCATCCTGGTTTGGTGTGGTTTGGTGTGGTTTGTCTGCCAAACAGGAGGGGGTCATGTAGAGTTAATCATTCACCCACACACACACACGTGCGCGCACACGCTCATACAAGCAGCTTTTTTATTGCTTTCTTTTTTACGAGAGTTCATCTATTCATCTTGTTTCTCTCTCTCTCTTTTTTTCTTTTTAGAAGAAGTCTTCTTCGGGTGGTGAAGTTTAACTATAGTTTGTAGGGGTTGATGTTCGTTACTATGTGATTTTATGTTATGCTTTGTGTGAGCGAGTGGGTGTGTGTGTGTGTGTGTGTGTGTGATCTCTATACCCCATACATCCATGTTGTGTAGTACGTCATACGCAGACCTAACTTAGCCTTCCATGGTTCTCAGCATTTGATCATACTGTAGAGCCGTAAAATCTATTACCAAATGAATAAGGATGAAACGCCTATGTGTTTTGGTGTATATGTGTGTGTGTGTGTATTGTTGGCGCTAACTAAAAACAAAGCGATTGTCACTAGGTGTGTATGTGTGTGAGTGTGTACTTGAGAAACAGGCCCACTTCGTCCACTAATTCTCTCGGAGCTTTTCGAAGGACAGATTCATCTCGAAAGGACGTCGAGAAATTATCCTTTTAAATGGAGTGGTTTGTTTGTTTGTTTTTGTTTGGAAAGCTTCTACTTATAATTCACATTGTTATTAGTTTATTCCTAAGCATATTATAGCGCGGTAACGCGCAACAGGCGAAAAACCGCAACTCGCTCCCCATCCCATTACCCACAGGCCCACCANTACGAGAGTTCATCTATTCATCTTGTTTCTCTCTCTCTCTTTTTTTCTTTTTAGAAGAAGTCTTCTTCGGGTGGTGAAGTTTAACTATAGTTTGTAGGGGTTGATGTTCGTTACTATGTGATTTTATGTTATGCTTTGTGTGAGCGAGTGGGTGTATGTGTGTGTGTGTGTGATCTCTATACCCCATACATCCATGTTGTGTAGTACGTCATACGCAGACCTAACTTAGCCTTCCATGGTTCTCAGCATTTGATCATACTGTAGAGCCGTAAAATCTATTACCAAATGAATAAGGATGAAACGCCTATGTGGTTTGGTGTATATGTGTGTGTGTGTGTATTGTTGGCGCTAACTAAAAACAAAGCGATTGTCACTAGGTGTGTATGTGTATGAGTGTGTACTTGAGAAACAGGCCCACTGCGTCCACTAATTCTCTCGGAGCTTTTCGAAGGACAGATTCATCTCGAAAGGACGTCGAGAAATTATCCTTTTAAATGGAGTGGTTTGTTTGTTTGTTTTTGTTTGGAAAGCTTCTACTTATAATTCACATTGTTATTAGTTTATTCCTAAGCATATTATAGCGCGGTAACGCGCAACAGGCGAAAAACCGCAACTCGCTCCCCATCCCATTACCCACAGGCCCACCACCACCGATCCACACGCGTGGTGGAGTGATGGGGTGTAGGGATGCATATTTGGAGGCTACTGCTGCTGCTGCTGCTGCTTGCTGAGCGGACAACTGTCTAAACTTGCTTCTTTTAACTCTTCCATACATTACTGCTTCACTTTATCTCTCTCTCTCTCTCTCTCTCTCTCTCTCTCTCTCTCTCTCTCTCTCTCTCTCTCTTTCTCTCTCTCTCTCGCTCTCTGTTGCTCTTTTTATTTCAATTGTTTTTTGTCTTGTTTTCTTTATAAAAAGGGCGGATTCGTAAAACTGTACCATTTTTCTTCTTCTTTTTCGCCTTCTTTTTCAAGGTGTGTGTGTAGCTCTGGTGTATCTTGCACAATTTATTGCAACAGTGTACACAATTATGCGTTTGTGTGTTGTTTGTTTTTTTTTGTTTATATTTGCATCAGATTTCGATTTACCAGATTTTTTATGTATGTTTTCTGTTTCCATTTCCTGTTTCTGTTCCTTTTTTTTAAATTTCCGTGCTTGGGCTCTATATTTTATACTAATTAGTTGCTGCTTTTTTACCGATGTGACTTTGTGTCGTGCTTTTGTTTCTCTGTTTTCCCTTCGTTCTCTGTTTGTGTAGCATAAATTTTTCCGACAATCTTAAATAGGTTTTCCTTTTTCCGTTTGCTTTTCAATTTTTCTCACTTTAGTTTGAGTCGACGATCTGGAAACTTTTGGAAACGTAATTATTTGATTAGTTTAGAAATAGAGGTTAATAGAGTTTGCTTTTGTCTAGGGGTAGGTAGGTAGGTAGGTAGGTGTAGGTGTCGACGCGAGGAGAGAGAGGCGGGTTTTCGAATAGTTCGATTTTGCTTTTTTTCGTTTTGTTTTATTTTACTGCAGCCGTTTTGCGCTTTATGAAAGAGAGGAATTATCGGATATTAATTGTGTATCGGCGATAAACTTGTAGTGTGTATATTTATCATCTTTGTTTGAATTACTGTTGCCTTCTGCTGTTTCTTATTCTTTTACCTCCCTTTCTTTGTTGATGTGTGAGTGTTTTCTTTTTACCTATTTATCAGCATTTTCTAACCACCTAACCGCAAGTGTGTAGTGAGGAAGAAGTACAGTCCACCGCCAGAATGTCCTTCCGGCAAAGCAAAGTTGAGTTTTTTTTTTTGTAATATATTTTACGCTTTTGTTATATTCGATCTAATCACTCTCATTACACAGCTTTGGGTCGTCACAAACGTTCTTCACACATCGTCTCCCTCCTCTGCCATCCATTATCCCTCGCATTCACCCCGGGAACGCAAGCGATTGATACACGGATGGCGAATTAGAGACCGGGAACGACGATGATACGCAATCGTCTAATTGTACACAAATTTTGAGAATTTGTAAGAAGCGGCGTGGTGGGGAGGGATGACGTTCCTCCTCCACAGTCCCAAACCGTGTCCCGTGTTCACGGGGGTTTTTTTAATAGTCTTTCAGTAACCATAATTATTTATTAGCTTGATTATTTGCGAATTCGCTCCCTAGAGCGCGTCACTTGCACACACCGGCGGCACATCAGCGTTTTTCCAACTGTGTTTCAAGTGGTGTGTGTTTCGTCTATTCTATTCTTTTTTCCCTTCCCGGCGTGTTTCTCGGGGGCAAAGGAAGGACATCACGTTTCTGTTTTGTTTTGCTATTTACACGATATTTACTCCTGCGCTACATAAGTTGCATTGTGTTATGTAGTATGTATACTAAAAGTAATATTTACTTGCCTTTTCGACGGTCTTGATACAAATGAGTGATGGTAATGAACAAAACCACACGCCCGCCATTACGGGCTAACCACATACATATGTGGGTGTGTCTGTGTGTGTTCGTGTTTATATGCGTGTGTTGTGTTCTGTCTTTATCGAAACAAATAATTTATCCGTAGCTCCCATTTTCCATTTCTTTAGTTAAGGGCTGAAGGTATTATTTACTAAGTGTAGCGGGTTCGTATTTTTCTCTTCTTTATGTCAGTTTAGCGTAAAATGTACTGATTTTTGTTTGCTATTTTTTTACGGGGAGCTTTTCTTTATGAGCTGAACTAAAATCGTTTTATCATTAAATCTTCCTTTACTCGACTTTAAGTACGTTTTCTGTGATGATTGCACTGTGAGTGTTTGTAAGTGTTGTTGTATTGTGATAATTTATACCATGATTTCTTCCTACTGCTCTCGTTCGTTTTACTATGGCAAGGGCATGAGAGAAATATGGGTAATTGCACTAAAACCAATTTCAACTTAAAACTTTTACAATAAAATCTTGTCTCTTGCGCAAATGCTTCAATACATTTTTGACGCTATACTTCGGTTTGTGTCATTGTTTTAGAGACTTCTTCCTAACTTCGAATAGAGGGCAGTGTATATATATATATATATATATGTGTATGTGTGTGTGTGTGGATGTGTTCGAAATGAAATTGTGATGGAATTATTAGAAATCCGAAACTTCTACCTAAACAAAAATAGGCAACAACCTAACCTTACACTTCTATTCACAATTCTACAGCCATGCTGGCCGTCGGCACTCAGATGGTAAGCAATTTACCATCCCCAAGACAAATGAAACAAACCTCTTGCCACAGTATTGAACAAAAAGCTGTTAATGCAATATGAGGCAACATATTTCATTTTATCGATCGTTGTTTGGGAGGTTTGGGAGCGAAAAAAAAAACCTTCAAAGAAGATAGATTTAAATCTCCCAAAAAGTGTCACCTGCTCTCACGAATGTTTCCGAACCATTAATCGGAAAACATTCGCATTCATCCAAGTGAAACAGGCAAATAGATTACTAAACAGAAACGATAGGCAAAAACCAAACAGACGAAGAAAAACAAACGTCACATCTCTGCGCACCAGCAAGTAGAGTAGAGTTAGCGTATCGTATGCGTTTATGCAATGGATGTGGGGTTACGTGGTTGCTCATTATCTGTGTAATCATTCTATATTCTTGTCCTTTTCTCTTCATCTTATTTCACCCGCCCTCTCTGTATGTCTCGTCCATTTTTACTACAGGGACCATTATTCCACACCAGGCTGCAAATATCACGTTGCTCTCAATCCGTCCACCATGCACACACGACGCTTCGTTTGTGCTCTAAGAGTGTCTGTGTGGGTGTGTGTGTGTCTTTGTGTGTACAACTTCTGTGTTCACTTCTGCCATCAGCTTCGCGGCATCCTGAATTATTGCACTTATTGTAATGACCAGAGGATAGTGGATGTGCGCGAGCGAAACTGCAAACCCACAACCCAGCATCCAGTGACACCACATCATCATTTCATTTTCTCCACACTAGGACAGATACTTGAAACCTTACATCACATCACTTCTGCAATTGCTGCACACCCGCGCACTCTCGTGACTGTTTCGTACACACACCACGCACGCACGCATGCCCCTTTCACTCGCGCGCACACACACACACACACACACGACAACCACAATAACGAGGGGCGATTTCTTGAAGATCCTGACCGGGCGAGAGAGAGAGATTGTTGCTCTAAATTGGTAGCTTATTGCTTGACTTTCCTGTTGTTTCTGATGCGCCGCGACACAGCCGTCCACTCGAACGACTCACACTGGGAGTCTGGGAGACTCTCTTTACAACTGATGGGAGTTGTTTGAAGTTATACATTGCAATAAAAGCAGTCTATCGACGTTCACTCCTCAGAAGTTGATGCATTGTTGGGAGGCTCCTCCTGCGAGGACGGTACGGTTGATGCTGATGCTGTTGCCTCCTCCACGTCCGTTGCTGCAGTTGGCTGTGAACCGGAACTATCGGTACAGCTGCCCTCCGGTTTCTACCGTGGAGCACCCTCACCATCTGCTAGATTATTGCGTGCCTCGTACTCCATCACCTCCTGGTAGATCAGTTCTTTCCACTGTTCGACCGTGTGTTCGCGCTCGTCAACGCTGTGATCGTACGGACCGGGTGCAGGCTACAACGAAAGAAGACAGATACCGAAACACATTAAAACTAAACAGCTCAAGATGATCACACATTCACACTACACTTACCGCATTGACTTCACTCTCGTCGTACCAGACGTTGATGTAGCTGTGCACCAGTGCTTGATCGACAGAGATGCGATGCTCCGGATCGACCACCAGCATTCTACTGAGCAGATCACGCGCTTGACTAGCCTTCAGTCGGTTGTGTTCGTTCGAATCGGTCGGAAACAGCACGTCCGGGAAGAGCCGGTCGAACGGATAGCCCGTGTAGCGGGGCCTATTTTCCACGTAATTTCGCACCGTTGGTTGTAACCGTGCCATAAAGGACTGGGACGGAGTACCCAATTGTTCTGTGTGTGTAAAAAGTGGGTGAGAAAAATAAGAATCAAAACATATTATTTATATTATGCCCAGGAAAATTTCTGACGATCAGATTTGGATCAAGTTATCAGTAGTTCTAGCAAAGTGTTTCCGTGTAGAAACGATAATTATATTGCTGGATTCTTTTCAAAATAAACTCTGACGAGTTGAGAATGCCTTACATAAAAACCAATTCAACTCGAGAAAGATGCAAAGATCTAACCATATTCTACTTCAATTTGAAAAGAATCCAGAAATCTCTAAAGAACTAAAATTTAAACTCGAAATTTCTGCATATGAAATATCTCGTTCGAAACATGTCGGTCGTTCTCTCCACCCCTAAAGCGAACGTTTTTTACGATGATAAATCACGAAAGAAAAAGTGTTCCGCGACTGAACGCGTTTATTTACCACGTTCGGGCACCACACATATCCTAACTTACCAATGATTTTATTCCACTGATCAATATGATCTGTGCCGGGGAACAGTACGCCACCGCGTATCATTTCACCCATGATGCATCCTACCGACCAGATGTCGACGTTCTCCTTATATCCCATGCCCAGGATCACTTCCGGCGCACGGTAGTACCGCGTGACGACGTACGGTGTCATCATGAACGTGGTGCCGGCCGTACGTGCCAGCCCGAAATCTAATATTTTTAGTGTGCAGTCCGATTTTACCACGATGTTGGAGGGCTTCAAGTCCTGCAATGGAGTGGGAAACGAGCGAGCGTTAGCGTAAGGTGTGACGTTTTCCAGGCCGAGTGCCCTCGGCTTCGTTACAACCCTACCCGGTGAATAATTCCAGCCGAGTGCAGATGCTTGATGCCGCACAGCATCTGATAGAGCAGGTAGGACATTCGCTCGTGGTCCAGATCCATCTGTATGACCTGGCAGAGGTTCGCATCCATCAGCTCCATGACCAGGTACACATCCTGGAACTCTTCTAGTGTACGCTGCGGTGTGAATGCATTCAGCAGCCCAATGATCTGGAATTGAGAAAAACATACCACACAGGCGGCGTTGTTAGCGCGGGCACACGAATCGATTGGATGTGACACATGCCGACAGATTGTACCACAGCCTTTATCTCAATCACGTTGTGAGATGCGTGCCACAACTCGTGCGTCCCTTACAGCCCTTTGTCTCTCTCTCTCTCTCTGCCCCATACTTACATTTTTATGATTGACTAATTTCATAAGCTTAAACTCCCTGTAGGCTCGTTTGGCGTGAGTGACATTTTGGAAAGGTCTTGATAGCTTTTTGATGGCAACATTCTGCTGTGTTACTGTATCGTATGCGGCACTGGAAAGAAACGAACGCAGAGAAGCAAATATGGTGTAAGCGAATGGGAGACAAATTTTGCATTATTTTCGTTCGGTTTTTAGCTTCACGGCGTTACGTGCGGACATTACTCGCCGTATGGCTACGACACAAGCGTGTGTGTGTGTGTGCCATTGCTAAGTCTTGTGTGGGTTAGGGTTAGCCTGGGAGGGGAAGACAGTGAAAGGGAGCGATACTGTAAATGTTAATGTTACACTGCGGACATCTGCAGCGTTGTTCGATGGTTGTGCTTTCTTGCCGGAATGTGCAACGGAGAAATCTCGAAGAAACCGAACCGAAACCGGCACCCAACCCAATCTCATCTCGACCACATGCACAACATTATATCTCGGCAAGGACACTACACATAATCTGGATTGACGAACGGAGATGCTGAATACGATGGGAAAGCAGTATTTGTATTTCTTTTTTAATAAAGTTATCATCGGTGGTGCAGTGCTGCCGGAGCTAGCCCCCCCCCCCTAACCGACGGGACAAGGACAAGCTTTTGTTAATCTAAATCTCTTTGCAGGGATTATTATGTTGGGACAGAGGAAGGCGTAATCAATTTTTGCTTCCTATTGCATGCCATTAATAATGGAGATTATATTCCTTGCAGTTGCGGCGTCGGTCGCATCGATCATACTAAAAGGGTTCTTTTGTTCAGTTTGTGCATTGTTGACATAAGAAGATAACGGAGAATGGGGTTTAAACTTTCAATCACTTATCTAACTATTTATTTAGTATTAGTTTTGTTTTCAAAAGCGTTAGTAGAGTCAACATTAAAGATACTAAATGTTGTTTCCATCACCATTGACCCACATCTTGATAATTTTAATTTTAAATGCTTTCGTGTGAGTATATTAACAATCAAACAAAAATGGTCAGACCACAAGCCACTTACCACACCGTACCCTGGGCACCGAAGCCTTTTGCCTTCAGATCGATGTACCGGTCCGGGACCTCGAACTCCGTGTCCCCGAACTGGTACCTCACATAGTTTGTCGCTCTACGGCTCATGATCGCAACGGGGTTGCTCTTTTGTGAGCGGATTTTTCGCTTGCTTTCGAATGACTAGACGGAGTGGCACGGCCCCATACACACCCACACACTGTACAATCGGCAAACGGTTTAGTTGCAGGGATGTGAAAGTGAACTCAATCAACGCACACGCACCCACACATACACAACTTTACAAAGAGTAGCTTTTGCCTGGCTGTACACTAAAAACCGCAACAAACGGATAGTGTGTGCAACAATAACACGAAGGTAGGTAAGGCAGAACTCAACTAAAAAGAAATGAAAAATAAAAGTCAAACTATATTAAAAGGAAACGAAAGAAACGGTTTAAACATAAAATAGATAAAGCAATAAAGTACTCAAACAGATGTAAATAAAAAAAACGAATAACTAAAAAAAACTGTAAATAAAAAAAAACGATTAGAAAAACCGAGTACCTCAAAACAGTAATGTCGAAAAAAGAATATATTAATGAGGGATGGGAAAACTAAAACAAAAATCCAAATTATACTTCAAAAGTAATTGATGTTTTCCCCTAGAATTAAACCAAATTATTGTGCAATAAAAAAACAAGACATTTAGGAATGCCATGAATCACATGTAGATGGTCCACTCTGTGCTTTCCTTAGCCCTACAGTTAGTTGACCATTAAAATTAATGACCTTTTGCTTCCCATGCAATACACAGTCCCATACGAAACCAACAACCACACATTAACTTGGCTGTTGCGAGAGCATTGGGATGAGAATTTCTTCTGTAACAAGTAACAAAATCTCGAGAAACTAAGTCATGGGGAAACAAACAACATCGTTCATTATATACACCGCCAGAATGGGTCGACGGTTTTTGAAGGTTCAACGATCGATATATGCCGTCTTCTCCCGGTGAAATAGTTACAGTATTATCCCAATCCCATTAGCAAAAGCCATACTAAAGAAAGCAAAAAAAGAGATCTGCAGTGATTTATGATCAAGTAAGGAGGACTCCATTTGTTGAGCATAGTGTTTTGATTGGACCGTGGTGGTAGAGAGATACTGTCTCGCTTTCAAAACTCCAACTTGATGGTAGAATGATTGACCGGTACATTACCGCCAGGGAATTTATTTCCTACCACCGGAACGAAAAGCATATCCTCTTGTTGACTGCTTCACTCAGTCGGGTTGTGTAACGCTTTCCAACCTGGAACATTAGAACCTGATGGTGATATGATGGTGCAATAACCTTTTAATTACTCTCCTGTTTGCGATTAATTACTATTCCAGTGACATTCCGGCGGTGCGCCATGCGACTCGTCGCCGTCTCGAAGCGCTCCGGTATGCAAATTGGTAAACAATTCTGCAACATAATCTCGCTCGCATACACGGAACCCGGGCAACCAATCATATCACACACGCTAATGCACCAAAACCTCGCCCCGCCCATCGCCCCGTGCACATGTGTGTTTATGTACGTGGACATGAAAAACATGACCGACCATCTTCGGTCCATGGAGACTCGTGCACCAGACACAGACCGCATTATTTTGCGGCTGGATTTTATCATCCACAACGAACACACACACACAATGCGTGTTGCAATTCAATCGACCGGAAGATTTAGCTTGTGGATGATGCCGAGTGTTGTGTGTGGCTCGGTTCATAAATTTAGCAGGCAACGTGGAGCGCGGACGCTGCTTTGGCGAGCAAGCGGCGAGCAACCGTAAGGTGATTAGTAGCAGATTTTCTGTGGCAAACTTTCTGTTCCGTTGTGTTCCGTCGTGGTAAGCTTGCTGGTGCGCACATACCAACTGTGCCATTTCCGCCTCGGAGCGGGACCATCCTTCAACAGCGTGGCCATAAAAATAATAACAATTATTATTATCATCACAAGGCACAAATTTCATGCATGGAAAGTTACTCATGCGAGTGAGTATTATAGTACTGTAGTTGCTGTTGCCGCTGCTGCTGCTGCTGCTGCTGCTTGCATTTCAAAACTTGGTAACCAATGCTTCAAAAAAGCTCAGCTTTCCCATGCTCGAGCGAAACAAGATACACACCGTGCAAGGAAAGCAACATCAATTTTCATAGAATATGTGCCGTGCTGTGTGCTCCAAGTCCTGGTCCCGGAAGACACCGAAAAATGAGAATGCTTCTTGTGCACGATGGAAAATGTTTCTAGCACAAGGAGACGATCTATTTCGTGTGTTTTCGTGGCAAATTCTCTTTCCCTCTTTACGTGCGCTTCAACCATCAACAGCCAGCAGGTCGTGTGCAAGCAAATTAGGCGCATGAAATAACTTCACTGCGTTCACCTTCTTCCATTTTCCGGACGTCGTCGGCAAAGAAGCCATCCCGTGTACTCGTGGGACTGTGCAAAGGCTTCAGCCGCACGGATTGGGTGGAGATTTATGGGGCAATATTAATATTTGTCAACCGATATTTCCGCCCCGGCACTGGTGGAATTGAAGATTACTACTCCCGTTTTTCCCGAGCGGTACGTGTGTCTAAGCAGCGTTAAAGGTTAGCCGTGGATTTGATACACGGCGCAAAAGAAATTGTGCAGATAAGTAAATTAAAAAGATACCAGCAAATATGGAATGCAACTGAGAAAGAGCGCTAGAGGGAAGAATAAAACAAACTTTTTGACACAACAATTCGATAACAATGTTCCATTTATGCGCGGTGCTCGGCGGATTGCATACTTTATGGGGAAGTCGTTGGTAAACAAAATAAAAGTAAACGCCTACATTTATGCAAATTGCAGACAATATTTAACTTATTTGGTTTGCTCGCAAAAAAAAATAAAGCGATCGTTCGTGGGGATATGCGTTCGATGCAATATTAAAGCTAGCAGCCATTCACTGAAAACGCAATCAGGACAATTGAAGTGCTGCGTTGGTGGTGGCCGTACTGGCGCCTTTTTGTTTCCAATTTTTCATTTCAACCCCATTACCCCAGGTTTGTTGCTGTTTCGTAGCAACTCTTTTGGAAAATGAAATAAAAACAAAAGCACATCCCATTTCGCTGTACTGCAGCGTACGTTGAAGTGCCTCTCGTTCGGTGTGGGGAGCGATGTGATATGTGAGGACACAGTTCAACTGCACCAGATAAAAGTTACATTTCCTCGTTTCAGCCAGAGACAGGGAGAAATGTAGCGTCGATAGCGAATGGAGTTTTCTTTTCGGTGAAATATTCAATCCCCATTCTCCGAAAATGGGCTCGGCTTTCCCTTGAATCGTGTACACGTACACACACACATACACAAATTTGCCTGTGGGTTTGAACTTTCTGCATAATTGAAAATTGTTTCGCCCTTTGCACCAGAACCACGCGAACACTGCCGTTGGGATGATGCGCTTCGGGAGGGAAGATGTACAGCGGTCGAACCGGAGGCTGCTTCTTTATTCATCACGGCACACAACATGATGCTGTTTGGGTTCGGGTGCAAACATATCCCGAACCGACCCACAACAATGAAGCTCACCGGTAGCACTAGAGGCAACCTTGCAGCAGCAGCAGTAGCAGCATCACAATAGCACCATGTAAACGTATGTTAAAGCTGCTGGAGGCCATACTCTCTTTCTCTCTCTCTCTCTCTCTCTCTCTCTCTCTCTCTCTCTCTCTCTCTCTCTCTCTCTCTCTCTCTCTCTTTCTCTTTCCGAACCGAGGATTCGGGTGGAGTTGACTTTTTGGAATTGGAAACTCGACTCACGGACGGTGTTTCACGTTACATACGCTGCTCGTACAACGGACATATAGGACTCGAGCATTGTTTTAACCCTTATCTTCAAACTATTTCGCTCATTCTCACACAAGCACACCGTTTTTATAGTTTGCACGCATTCGTATAATCGAAAATCGTTGTTAAAGTAGGTTCTCACATAACCATTGGCGAACAGGACGACGACGACGACGACGACGCATCGGCACCCCCGATGGTGATGTTTAATTACAAAAGTATGTCCAACTAGGGTAAGAGAAGGCTACAGGCTCATAGCAGGATATCTTCATCATTGGCCGCTCGGTAGCTGGAGGTGATTCATTTTTTGTTTTAATGAACCGATCGCAAAAGATGTGTCCTATTGGTCTCTGGTTTGACAATACTACTTACCAAACAATGCCTTGAGCGCCGGATCCGATCGGTTTCAGGTTTTGGTATCGCTTTAGAATGGTAAACTTGGTGTCGCCCACCTCGACGGTGTAGAAGGCGTGACGTGAGCTCATGTTGAAGCCCCGAAGTTGTTTCTCACTTGTTCTTTAATTGTTATTATTGTCTGGAAGCAGAAGAGAGTAGGAACAAATGGAATCAATTTAATTAAAGGCTAGTAGCAAATATAACTAAAGAAGCAAAACACAATAAGTTACATACACATCCGTTTACAAAAAAAAAAACATGTTCATTCTCTTTCTTTCCCGATTCGTTTAGCTCATAATGTAGAAAAAGCACCATCAGCAATAATGATAATTGTTCGCTCGCCGGATCGTTAAGAACCGGGCGCCCCAAGGAAAGTTCATTCCGAATTCTTCACCAAGTGCTTTTGGGGATTTTGTTTTTGGTATTTCATTTTTTTTTTTGCATTTCACGTCTGTGAATCTACAAGTACCTCGAAAGGAAGCAAATAACTTGCCTGCGTTAGTGGGCGGAAGGCGAACGTGTTCTCAACCTTTCAAACCAATTTCGCAATGGATGTTCCTGCAGAAGTGATTTCAGAAAAAGTTTACTCGTTTTAAAATAGTTCTACCCAAAAAATCCCCCGGAAGGAACATGGCGAAGGTGTGGGGAACAAAGGCGTCGCTTATTGAACGTGTTGAAGCAGATCGCGCCAAGAAAGGATTGCCGGAAATGGAAGGAACGTATTTCCCTTTTGGTGCCATTTTAACTTTCGGAAAGTTTTTATGTTTTTTTTCTCTCGATAAAGTAAATAAAGCTGTTTAATTCTTTCAGTTCTAATATTATTCTCAGAATATTTTAAAGTAATTTGAACTAAGCATGTTCTATTAAATAAAATATTGTTTGACGATGGTGCAAAATTGAATTGAAAATAGTCCCACCTCACTATGGCGAAATAAAGACCACTTTCGAATAAATCATTTGTGAATGAAAGAAATTTCATACTACGTTGTAAACTTAATAAAATTGGCATTAAACCTGCACAAACCTCTCGAACGTTCCACTCATAACGCTGCAATAGGAATTTAATCTGCTTCTAATATAAATTCCATCCACAATCGCACAACCCGTACTTTGTACGCTTTATTGTGCAATCTACCACCGATAGCTTGCACAGTGAAAGAAAACTCAAGGTGAGATTGCTTTCGTTGCAGGCAACATCAAACGAAAGTTGTATTCCAGCTTGTACCAGCCACCAAGTCACATACAGAAACACACACGAGCAAGCACGATCGCTTTTATGTGAAGCCCCATTTGTTAAGCGTTTCATTACATTGTTCCTTAAAAGAATACACCCGTCTAGAAGTGTTGTGGTAGCTCAAATAAGAGAGCAAGAGAACCAATGTTGCTGGTTCTTTTTTTTTGGTACCGAATAAGAGACCGTCGCACAGAAAAAACGCTTCACAGACTCACGGTAAGCGAATAAAGTACCGGGCGCCTCCATCGAACAGCGAATAATAATGCACGACTCTGTTCGGCTACAGGCGAAAAACGACTCCTCCCCGGATCGTTAGTACAATTATTACGTTCGATTAATTAAATGCCGAACAGAACCGAAAAACCACCGTTCCCGTTTGGCTGATTGGTACGAATTTGTCGTTTCTTTATTGCTGCCAACGTCTCCACGTTTCTCGACGTCTTTCGGTACTGTAAGACTGTGTGGCAAAGTTTTACGAAGTGTTTCATCGAAAACTTATTTCGCCCTCGGGAAAATGGGAAGAAAACGAAAAAGCAACAAACATCCGCCCCCAAACGTTTCCAATCATTTAGTTTCATTTGCTTTCTTTAATGTAACTGCTGCCGCGCGGATAGCAAATTACTTATTCGCACTCGCCTATACAATTGTGGAAATTTGTTTCGCTCGCTAAGCTGTTCTTTCACTTATTTCGTGTCCGTTGCTTTCTAAGGTAGATTGGATCACTTTCCACGCTGCGGCCGCCAGAAGGGAAAATTGCTCATTGAGTAAATTCAATGCAAAAGTATGGAACGTCGTGACGCACGTGAAGGTAAAATCATCGGCTGTCGACCGAAAAGTGATCGCGTTCCACCCTCAAAAACGATGGAGAGCCCACCATTTTCTGCCCTCCGTTCGCTGCAGCTTTGCTTGCCCTGAAGAATATCTTTTCACGCACCGACGTCATTGTGCATGGCAGGTTGGTGAAAGATCTTTAAGCTTTTATTTTGGGAGCACGGCTTCATTGGTCGAATGAATGGAATTGGCGGAAAGCGTTGAAAATGATTGCGAATTCATTTGTTACACGTTGAGCGAATGGAATCACGCCGCTGAATGGTACTGACGCTTGGTCCTTGTGCGGACTGCGATGAAATAAGGTCGGATTTCATTGTGAACTTTTGCCCCAGTTTCGAACTCCCTCAGAAAAGGGAAATATTTCAATGACAGGGGTTTTACATCTTCGTTTTAAAGATAAAGCTGAAAACGTTGAATACGCCCAAAACAAAGTTCAATCATCATTACGGAGTACAATTCGATTTTACTTAATAAATATTCAAATTTCTACCTGGAATATAGACCAATATTATTTTTTGAGTATTTCATACCGAATACTAGTACAGGAAAATATTATATATTATATAAAAGAACTTTAAATATTGTATAAACTTTCACAATGATGAACTTAACATATTACCCTGCACAAAAAAGAAGAAAAAAACGCGAAAAATTCCTGCAGGATTGACACGGTAGCATGGTGAATGTGTAACTTTCCCACAAAATTCCCTTAACTTGTTGGCCTTTTATTATTCCAAATAAAAAAAAAAGCAACGATTTATACGGGAACATGTTCGATTCGCTTCCGGTGGTTACTGAAACATCAAATAGGAGGGCTTATCCTTTACGTCGAAAGTTAATGTACCGAACATTGGAGGGCTCTGTGCGGGTATACACACAGTTTGGAGTTCTGATTGGGATTGTCCCATCTTTCGAACTCCCCGAGGGCATCAACATGTTTCACCCTCCTCCCAGGCCAATTCACCACCTCCTCCCCCCCGGAGGTGGTTTATTCGGTGGCCACTCTTTCGCTCTGTCAACAGTAGCTCATGGGGCTGCTACAACCGTGTTCATGAATAAATGAATTCCATTTCCACATCAATCCCGGTTTACTTCACCTATCCCACCTATCTCCATCCCGTCCCTTTTCCCGCACCTTTCCGCATCTACCTAACCATTCACAACCACCACCCACCCAATGATATGTTGATTATATTGAAGTGCGTTTCGTCGTCCATTTTTTTTCTTGCTGCCATTCTGGCAACGGGCAACGTGTATGTGTGCTCATTAAAAATGATTGATTGAGGAAATAATAAACACTCCTGTGGCGCTTATATGCCTCAAAGCGTCGTTGCTTCTCATTCCCATTTCATAAGGATTAAACGGGCAAGCTCACCGACAAGCAAGCAGTGCTGATAGCGACCATTCCGGAGGCGAGCCTTTTTTTTTGTTTTTGTTCCGATTGTTCGATCAAGATCACGGTAAAATGGCAAAACGAGCATCGAATGACCGATCGCCATTTAATGAACGTAGGCAAACACACGGCCACAAAGGCTCAGAACACCGGGACGGAATGGATGCTCTTTTCATAGCCCTGCCCGCAATTCCAAATTGCCAATTGGCACATCCGGCTTGACGCTCGCTTGCCGTGGTACTGGCTCGATGGCACCATCATTATGTGAAAAAGTTTACCTCACACAGCATGCACGAAGCAGAGACGTTCCTTCCGCGTACGTTAGAACATCTGCAGCAAATTAAGCTGGTGGAAAACTGTGCACAACTTAATGATTCATTGCCGTGGTGTAGGAATAGCGGTGAACACGTGATCACGACACCCAGTGCAGTGAGAGGATTTAGACGTGAACCATTAATTATTCAATAGCAGTAACTTTCGCCTAGGCAATGCAGGCACGGTGACTTACGAAGGAATGAAGGATTTGCGAGCTTTCCAAAAGAGAGAATGCTTTTCAAATATTACTTTTATCCAGAGGCGGGGCTACGACAACCGGAGCGAACATCAACATTATCCGAATTGCTTTATTAAAATTAACTTAAATGAATGAAATCATTCTTGCAGCTAGTTCATTTGCAAATCCTTTTTGCTGCAGATCTGGCCCAGCTCTGCTTTGTCACCGGTTAGGTTAGGGCAGTCAGTTTCTTTGGCGGAATTATGCTTTTCTTTATTCCTGCCCTAACGTCACGTATAAATCTTTTTCACGCACATTTGCATACCCACTCTCGTGAGAAAGCAACTGGGGGGGAAATGTAAATTAAATTCCTGCTGGGAGCACACTTCAGAAGAAAAGCGATGACCTAAAACCTTATCTTTGAGCTTCCTTGTTGAAGTCTTTATGTGACAATGAACTCGAACTCGCCAAGTGGCACAGCTGGATAGAAGCACGATACCGGGGGTCGGATGATGCAGCTTCAACATCTTCGGCGCTGGACACCATGGAACCGAAAGGTTTATTTGAGGAGCAAGAAAAAGGGCCTGAGTACAAAACGATAGATCGGTGTGCGTATGCTCAAACAGCACTAAACGATAAAAAGGGAGAAGAAAAGGAAAATGATGAGTTGAACTTTGCGCAAAGTATGCTCTCGTGGTCGTCAGCAGCCAACTGCTGCTGTCTGCTACTGCCGCCGTTATGGAAAAGGATTCTTTTTCCAGAAAGAAGATTCCAAATATCCATCGCATTGCGAGGGGTACAGTGGCAGTGAAATGTTTCGTTTGCTCAGTAGTTGGTCCACGAAGAATGGCTACAGAAACGGATTGTGCCACAGATTGGTTCCAAAAATAGAAAGCACTGAAAACGTCAGAAAGGGCTGATTTTCGGCCAGTTACCTACTGCCTTTTACACACCCGATTGATGATTGGAATGATGATGATGATGATGATGATGGTGGTGGTCGACCCTTGGAGTCACGCAGTCTGTGCTGTGACAGAAGCAAATGGCAAACGCTGTTCGCCGCAGTTCACCTTCCATGCCTTTATACTTCTGCTGACCCGATACATACGGTGTGAAGGAAGAAAACAAAAGGGGGCCCCATTTTTCGTTGCACCATCCGAGAATCGCCCAATCTAATGACCCTATTTGTGCGCTAGTGTGTGCGCGCGCCCCATTTGGCCACGTTTCAGTGTTTGGCTGTGGTCCAAAAATAACAAAGCACCCAGTTCCAAAAAAAAGAGGCACAAAACAGGGCGGACGGACTGTTTATCCTGCCCCAACAGTAGAGAATTCTGCTTATTCGGTGTATCTGTGTGTGTATCGCTTTCAGAGGCACAGTGGCGCCGCATGATGAAGATCTTTTCTACTTCTTCTTTCACTGCGAGCAATGTCGTCTTCAATGCGTCCATTTCTGAGGTTCTTGTGTTGCAATACATCCCAAACGTGCTTTTTGATCGTCACCGTCACCGTTTCTTCTTCCATCAGGGTAGTATGAGAACATTGCAACATACCAGCATAAACATAATCCCGCCCAGTCTTTTTTCTTATTAACCAAGCATTCCATCCGAAGCATCCGTTGCGAAATGAAATAAAGTAAAGCTTGAGCCAACCCGCGTACAGCGAACGCACCCGATGTACATATTTGTTCCCGTCACCGGTTCTGCTTTGACAGACTCGCAAACGCAAGATGCCGGTCATCATCGTGCGCGGGAAATGTGAAAACATTGCTGGCAACCGGAAAGATTTATCACTGCGCTTGCAAGAAAGCTTCTGTTCGGGATGATGTGACTAAAAAATAAAAATAAAATAAAACAACAAATAAAAAGCTCTATGCTACCTCACCGTATTTCACATACTAAATCATCTTTCATTCTTCATCCATCACGCTGACGCGCCGGTTTGCTTTTTGGTAACTAAAAAAAACCGGGTTAAGCGAGTAGCCACGATTGTGAGCAAAACTGGGGGATATATGCGAAATGGTAGCATCACTTACCATAATGCAGAAGATCCCATCATAGTTTGAAAGTTGTCAACTCTATAGCGGACGTCTTTATGTTTAACACCTGCCCAAGAAGAGAGAGAGAGAGAGAGAGAGAGAGATAGAGAGAAAGAGAGAGAAAGAGAGAGAGAAAGAGTGAGAGAGAAAGAGAGAGAGAGAGAGAAGAGATGAAATTAGCACACAAACACTGGTAGGACTTAGGCAGCGAAACGATAGTCACACAATATCACAACAAATTCACAACAAATGGAAATATAATCCATGAGCGACTCCACGAGCCGTGAAGTGAAAACAGCGCCACCGCTAGCGTAACAAAGGAACGTGTAAATGTAATCCTTTGTCTGTAATAATTTCATACAGGTCGCTTCATTCTGTGTTTGGATTATGCTGATAACCTGGTGAGATTTTGAGATGGCAAAGTCAAATTTTGTAGGCTTTATTTTTGTCTGAATATCGTGCAATTGCCATTTTTAAATATCTTATTCTTGATGCCAAGACAGCAGTGCTAGATGATAACACAATAGCAAGACATGTTGTACAATGTTAACAGTTGATACAGCAATTGTGTAACATGATAACAACAACATGATGCTTGGTAGATAAATTGATTTGCAAACGTTTATAAGCAGAATTGTGTTATTAACCTCCCACTCTGTGCTAAATGGCATGATATTGTGCTATCATCTGGAACCTTTACGATTTAAACTTTTACTATTTGAAACCCTGTACAACAAATGATTTGAAGTTGCTCTTTCAATTAAAAGGGTTATGCAGCTAATGGGTAGTTTGCACACGGCGAATTAATATCAAACAGGGATCAATTACATCCACTTTAATAAAGCACTTTCCAAAAGCATACAAGTGAGCAAAGGAAAAAACCCTCGACCTCGGGCTGATGCATATATTTTGCTGATGTTTTTTTTATATTTTCTTTACGTAGCTCATGCGGCTCGTGTCCAATGAAAATTCGCTGTCGAGCATCGAATATCGCTACCAAAATCAACGTGCGCGACAAGAATGGTAATTTATGGCATATTTAAAAAAAAAGAATGCACATCAACATATTCCTTATGTCAGTGACTGCCGACCGGCTACTAGGAATTGATTGCAAACTGAAGGTATGAAAATATGCAAAACAAAAGCATTGCGACAATATCCCATACCCCACACTACGGAAAAGAACCATGGGTGCCTTTTTTTGTGGTGAACATTGTTATGCTGCTAACCGATTTACAGATACTTTTTTTTCCCTCGTTGATTTTATTTCGCTAGCGCGTGGATGTGTGTTTGCGCACGCGACGTGGTTTTATTGTTATGCGAGATGTAAAAAATGAAATAAACTGATCAAACGCGATGGCACACCGGATGGCAGAAGATTGGAAAATGTAGTGAAATAAAAGTAATAATTTAATATGCATAAAAATGTTGCAAACAGTAAGAGAAACCACTGACCGCAGCATGTCGCCTTTTACGCTGCTGACAGCGAGTCCTAGGTGCCTAGGTGGCGAGATGTACAGTGCACAACAATGAGGACGAAAATAAAACCCTGGGCAGGCACGTATGCCTACCGGCAGAGCGCAACAATAGCAAGAAAGGGGCAGAAAAAGGGCTTCCTTTCACCGCCATCAATCGATTGATTGGCATGTGTGTGGTGTTTGTGCATCGTGCAGTGTCAGCATTCGGGGCGAGGCGACAAAAAGGGATCTATTTTTAGTGACGAGCGAACGCGTGCTGTCATCGATTTTCATACAAAAAAAAAAATAAACACACACAAACAAGAACATCGGTTAGGAAGGAGAGAAAGATCCTGTCCTGAAGCTGGGGTTCATTTCTTGCCTAGAACATTACTGTTCATCTCGTACGGTGTGTGCCCGCCACAGTTGATGGGCAACCTCCCTTTTCGTACCTTAGACGAAACAATCCATTTATTATGCCTTTCTGCACGTAATGATTTTCCTTTCAAAAGAGACACTTCTTTAATAAAACGTTACATCTTACAACGCTGCCGGAGACGCGCACAGGAGACTGAGGAGACGGAGAGGAAATATGTTAATGGGATGCTGCTTAGAATGCTTTTATCATAATTGAAACACGCTTATTGATAAAGTGTGCGTAAGAGTGGTGCCCTGTGGAAAAACCACGAACGAAGGGACACATACGAGACACATGGCCCCCGACCGGGCCGGCCGTATCCTGTCACTCACGCACGGACGGTGACAGAAGTGCCACCATGACAGAACGGTTAGTTAGACAAAACTTTCTGCAAACCACAACAGAACAGTTGACCATAAACCATAATTTCTGGCCGGAACTTAACGGCAACGACGAATGCTACACAAAGTATGCGAGAAAACAAAAATCCTCCCTGACTCCTGTCTGCCGAGCGATTCCTTTTCGCGGACCGACACTTACACTTTTGGGATATTGTTGGATGCAGAGTTTTATCGACGTGATTAAATTTGCTTTGGTTCGTAACTTTTTATTGCCCGTTTCTCACGCGCACCCCCATTGGGTTACAGTCAGTCACCCGTCATTTGGGGGTTGTGTTGTGAGAGGGGGAAAATATTACAAAAAAAAAACGTAAAAAAATACACGACCCGATGAGCGATTTCCGCACAAAGGCACCAAATTGCTTGAGGTCGTGTGGTGTGGTAGAAAACGAAAGTGTCACCCCGGGTTTGCCATGTTGATGGCAACGGACACCCATCATCATGGCAATTATAACTACACCTGGCGGTGGCGTTGTATCTTGAAACAAAAAAAAACAAGAACATGAAATGAAAGTTTCCGGTGTTGCAGGGTTGTATCTCGTAATGAATTAAATTTTACCGAAAGCTGTTACATTTGTGGCCACCGGTGTTGGGTGAGCTATTTTGTATACCTATCATACGGGCTTACGGTTGGGTAATAAAATGTGTAACACTGTTCCATTAAAGAATAAAAAAACAACAATAACACAAACTCAGTGAAGCTATTTAAAATGTCCAATTTCATCCTATGCAAATTATTCCAGTCAGTCGTAGATCATGTGATCTTTACATCAATGGAGACGCATGGTGCGTTGTAACCGCACACGGCAGTGAGTAATGATCATTTGCTGATTTTTCACACAGCATTATTCACTTGAAGAACGCTCAACCATTTCATTTCGTCACACGAAGCTGTAAAGCGTTTATCACTTTGTCATCGGCTGTGATACAATAACTTCAGGGACGCCGATGCCGTGATGCGTTCTGTAAAATTATTCTTCTTCGCTACGGGCTGTATTGGGTGTATGGAACCGTGTCGAAATTAATGTCTCTATGAAATTTCCCCCATGTTGCGTTCCCATTTGTGGCAGCAGAATGAGTAGAATTAATTTCCCCGGCAAATCTTGTACACAGTCCGATGATTCTCATGCTGTAGTTTGTATCAATTCCACACACTCTTCTCACACATGCTCCTTTTAATGGACGATTCACACACACACACACACGATACCACAAGAACGATATCTCAATTTGGGAGCAAGGATATACCGCTAGCTGGTGATATGTATCTTATTTACATTTCCTCATCACATCCATGCTTCACACCACACACCGACACCGCACCCTTCGATCAAACACACGCACCAAACATGTAAAATGACATGACGAGACAACTCACACACACAGCACCGTGCCACCGCCATCAGCGAATGGGCAGAAATGCTTCTACCACGAGCCCTTGGCCACGGTACAGCACGGCTGATTGCTTCGCATAGCGAACGAATTTAACATTCCAAATATTTTATGAACATAAAACCCCACTTCCAAAACCTTTTCGGCCATGTTTTCTTGTGCTGGCATCCCTTGGCGAAGGGAGGAACGTTAGTTTGACGGTTTTGTTGTGATAGTGTATGTCCTCGTTCTCTGTCACATTTGTCAGTTTCTGATGCGAAATGCAAAGAACAGTGAGTTCCGACAGGGGTTGTAAAACGCTTTTTTTTGGCAGCAATCGAAAGAGTAGTTTTGTAAGGCGAGTTGCATAACTTCTGGAGTATTTATGTTATTTCAATTGTATACTTTTTGGAAAATATGTGTACAGAATTTGAACAACTGTGCATTAAAGTTAAAGTAATATTAGGTTCTTGTTGGGAATTGGTCATTCTCTATACTTCCATTTGCGAAAGTGTCTATTTCAGATTTTAAGTATATGAAGCACTAACAATCTTCCTGACAGAACACACCACAAAACATGGCGTGCTCTAACAAGTACGTTGCACAGAAGGTGGTTTCGTCGTTAAATCCCATAATGGAGCGCAACCAACCTTTGTGACAACCGAACTTAGTCCGAGTTCTGAGGGCCGAATGGTTTAGAATCACAAAAATCGATGAAACCTCAACAGCATCCAGCATTCCCTCGTTTTTTGTTTAGCTTCTTCTGACCTATTCACGGGACGGTGGTAGGACCAAAATGTTCCACACGCCAGTTGCGTTTGCATAAATGTTCAACAGTAGAGACGAGTACCGCCCTACACTATGGGCAGGCTGCTGGTCGGTAGGAAGTAATACAAAATTGATGTCATGACTTGCTCTTCATTAAGCAGCCACCAGTAGCGTACACCGTATCCGTTTGCCGCGGAAAAATTCGTTACGTTTTTGTTTGCTGATGGAATTTTTGGCTACATTCTAGGAAAAATAAAAACGGAATGAAAAGAATCATTCATACGGCAAACAAGAAGAACAAAAATGGGATAGTAATCCACTGGTAGGATAGCTACCCGCTGCAGGAGAGTGTACTAGTCCGGTTTTCAAAATCCTGCCGAGGGATAAATTTGAATACACAATAACCGTGAAAAGGATAGCCTGAGTACCTTTTCGCTAATACTACCTACACTTGATTTGAGCCGCCCGATTCGTTACGGTTTGTGCAGTGTCGTTTTTAGATGAGCTGGTCGAGCTCTGTGCGGCCTTCACTGTCCTGCCGAGAGCAAAAGGTTTTCCAAGTACGAACCTTACCAACCACCGCACTCGCTACGATACTGGGTAGATTTTTGCCCCCGCATGGACACGCACACAAGTCGGTGTCGGTTTCGAAATGGAATCGGGGTCGAGATAATTAATCTACGAACCTTCTTTCCAAAAACGAGACAAACAAAAACGGTCTTGCGCGGCCGTTGTTAATCCGTTTTACGGTTGAGTTCCTTTCTTTTGCACGCTGCCGGATGTACAGATTTCGCCGATCACTAGTATGA
Source organism: Anopheles rivulorum (assembly GCA_018908115.1). Lineage (NCBI taxonomy): Eukaryota > Metazoa > Arthropoda > Insecta > Diptera > Culicidae > Anopheles > Anopheles rivulorum. Next base: position 24,671,550 of record STHB01000003.1, on the reverse strand, counting down.
GAGTGTATCAGAATGGATTGGCGTCATAAAACCGACGGATGGGTATGAAAATGGAATCATGCTCGACCGGACCTCGGAAAGATGATGTATGCAAGAGTAAATTTTTGGAATAAGTAAAACACTTTCATCCAATCATCGTCGCTCCCGTAGGCTGCCGGACGGAAAGGTCGTGATGAGACGACACAAAAGACCATCACCGTCTGTTTTCGATGCCACAAGCTAACAGCATCGCGATTCCTACCCTTCATGAACAAAGAACGGCTAGTTATCAACGGTTCGATGCGTGTCAGTTCGATCAGGATTTTGACAGGGAAAACTTTATAAAAGTCCGGTACCCGCCCGGTGAATGTACTTAATACGACACATTTGCACTTGTATAGCCTTTTCCAAAATTAGGTTAATGAACACATTAGTGTGTGTGGCTGTCTGTCTGGGGACGGGGTCGGGACAAAACCAACCAATTTACCATCATTTCATACAGTTAACAAATTCTCTGCAATATCGTTGGTAATTAAGTTACTTGTAACGGTGTGGCTTCAACCATTAAGGGTGTTCGATACGCAATGAAAAACCATTTATACCGACGAACCGGTGGAAAAGTTCGACTCAAGCAAACTCGAATTATTTACTAATTGAAAGGTTTGATTCTAGCGAAAGATTTAAGCTTCCTTTCAGCCAGCCAGCCAACCGAAAGATAAACCTTGTCCGTTTTTACAATTATTGTGTTTTGTAGTTTAGCTTCGGCGCACGAAGCTTCCTGACAATGAAAAGTAAAAACACGCACCAGAAAGTTTTCTCTTATATTTAATACCATCGATCGATAGGCAGTTTCGTTTTAGCGGTTGGATTTCTCTTGCACGCTTCTGGTTGAGCAAGTTTTCTATAAAGACGAAACAACAAAAAAAACAGCCACACAAAATTATAAGACGATAGTGAAAGGTGCTTAAAACGGCCTTTTGTTCTGGGGCTTCTTCCAAGGCAGCTTCATTTTCAAGTGGATAAAAGATTCATAATTAATAAAAAGATCTTCCTTTTACGTTGAAGTTTGCTGCAGTTTGCAGGCTTAAAAGTTTTGAGCTAAAAGTTAAGTAATTAAAAAGCTATTCCCAAACATAAATATGGGCGCTTTATTTTTCACAGTTTGTTAAAAACAATTCTCTTAAAGCAAGCATATGCAATGGTATGAAACTGAAAATACAAAATGCCTACCAACAATTTCTTCGTGTGCAGTAAAAATTATAATGATGGCATACAATTGCTTCATTAGTTCCGTATATGCGGTGAAGCACGCAACCAACGATCAACAATACGGGGCCAATTATCTGTTCAATTTGCATTCAACATGTACCACACCAGTGCACACCGCCTATGACGGTTGGGCCATCATCATCGACGCTTTATTTTTCAAAACCATTTCTGTTTTATTTTTATGTTCACCATGTTGTTGTAATTACATACGCAACAGTAGCGTCGGGCAGTGTAGCACTTCACACAACAAAAAAGGCGAATGCACCGGCAGCATAAATATTAAAACATCAAAAAATGAGCTTCCCGTGTACCACCAAATGCCCACCCGCTTTGGGGCGGTCGTACAATAAATCGCATTCCAACCAGTGTGCGGTCCTCTAAAATGGTGACCTTTCCCATTTGCCTGTTTGTTGTGTGGATTCTGCACTATTGCACTCTGGCCGTACACAGGTCGGTCATGCCGGGCAGCGCACCGGGAATATGCGGAAAAAGGTTAATTCGTCCGTTTCAGTACAATCGTAACGAAACTAACATAATCGTCCCCTTTTGCATATGCAGCAACTGTCCCCGCCAGCAGACATTAAGCGGAATTGAGCAGTGTCCATTTATTCAATTTTAATTACTGTGAAACATAATCACATTAATCATGCTGGCGTTGTTTATTATTAATTATTTGCCACACTCTCTTTGTTTTGCGCGCGCGTGTGACTACTGTTTGCACAAATACGCTGGAGAACGGGAACCTACACAAACACACACAAATGGGAAAGATAAAGGTTTCAAGCTATGCTGCAGCTGTCAGTTATCCTTTCAGGGCTAGGATAAGATGGAACATTTTAAAACTTCCCGCACCAACAGCAAGCAAAATACAAAACTTCGAACCATTTCCACAGCATTATGATGTTCGTTCGTTTCGGTACGTAAGACACACGATACCGTATCGTTGCCGGAAGCGAACGAAACATGTAAAGATAAAACATTATGGTAGTATTTATAGACCTGTTTTTCACAATAAGTGCACGTGCTTCCTTCGAGAACGTTCGATTTATGGCAAAGTGCGATACAGAAAAATTGTTTTTGCCATACAAGCAAAATTTGTCGCTGCACAATGTGATATGATGCATAGGTGAATGCTGCTGCCAAAAAGATACCGCTGTGTATGTTTGTGTGTCCCATTTTTCCGCATTTCTCCTAATGTAGCGGAAACGTTCTGCTTAACGAGACATGCTTCTCGAGACTCTCCACCCATTCCCATTGAAACATTTCTTCGTTCGTTTGAGCATTATTCATTTATCTCTCCCGTAAGGGCAAATGTCATTCCACCCAATGGTTGTGGTTGTGTAAGGCGTTTCCTTCCTTACGGCGATTCGTGCGATGTTTTGTTTCGACATCAATCAGAAAAAAAGGGATATCAAGACGAAGAGGGACAGAGCGACGGGTTGTACACTGCTAAACGTAGCGACGAAGAACGAAATCAGGAAGAATGATATAGCAAGATGCTGCAGAGCCAAACCATTGCTAGAATGAAGAAGTACGCGAGACTCCCGCAATTTTTATCGAAAGGATATCGCTCCACGGCGTAACAGGAAACACAACTCGTAAAGCTGACCAGAAACCGGAGAACCAGCATAGAACGGAGCAACAAAGTAAGTCAAAAGAAACAAACAACCAAATCCGGAGCCAACGATTTCCCCGAGCGACTTTGCGTTCCGCTCAATTCATTGTGGCAGGACAGCAAACAAGCAAACACTGAAAAGGGTAGCGAAAGAAATAGGCAGCAGCAACGGTGACCAAAGTTTGCCTAGTTCAAACATTGATTTTCCGACATCTTTTTTCCGATTCTCCCTTTTCAGCTCGATGCTATAGGTGGCTGCAACGAGAGGCTTGGATAAAAGTTTTTCGATTTTCTTCGCATCAATTGATTTCTTTGAAAGTGTAATTTAAAATTTAAACTAAGTATCAAAATGAGACATTGGCTATTTGTAGGCATGCATGCGCAGTTTGATCAATTTGAAAGCGAATTATTTCCATCAGTGCGGATAGGGTGAATGATCCAACAACGAAAAAACAACCATATTAACGGAATACATTTCTATTTTACGACTAAAAACTTTCACCATTATTGGCGAGGAAAAATTATCAGCTATGTTCACTTTGTATGCCCAAGCGTTACAATTTCTCTCATATTTGGCTCCGATTGTGAAATCTCGATTGGTAGCGAAATTGACCTTGTTTCCACACATAAATGTCAGAAAGCCAGCCAATGTCCAACAGCATTATGGGCGTTCCAGTGCAACCGGATAAACGATTACGATCGTGCAACCCCCCCCCCCCCCCCCCAGAAGACCCCGACGGAATCATGTTGGCTTCCCTTTTCATTGCCGGGTGGTTTCGTTAGTTCGTTCGCTTATCCGCATCCGCAACCGCATCGTTTCCTCCAAACGGGTCGATATTGGGCCACTCCGGCACGCTCGGACGCAAGTATATCAAGGTCCGGCAGAAAGTATGTCCCCGGCCCTGTTTTGACCCCACGGCTATCGTGGCTACAGCCGGTTCACAGCATTTTATTTGCTGTCTAGCAAGCTTATAACGATTCAAGGGTATGTGCGCGCGCGCTCTTGAGGATGCATGACATCCCGTTCAATAATTTTGCCCCCAAAAATAGGCCCACTCCCATCCGCGCTTGGGGCATATCACGAATTCCGAGCGTTGGAAAAGCAGCGTCAGACAGACAGACGCGCGGTTTTCAAAAATGGAAAAGCAAAACACCATGCCCATGGAAAGGATGGGCCGCAAATTCCGACGCTTGCCTGCATCCGTTCGACGTTGTCCACAAGGAAAAACAGAAATCCAATGTTGCGTATTTATTTATTTATGCATTTATTTATGGGTCTTTTGCTCGCGCATCAGTGCATACACAAACATATACACAGTTCAAGCATGGGGCAATTTATTTCGAGTGTAGTAGCAAGTATTTTATTTCCAGCATGCCAACTGTCGTCTGTATTTACGACCCTCAAGCGTTCCTGGGCGCTACTCATCTGACACCGTCACACGATCTCGCAGTGACCTCGGTCTCAGGAGGCTCCACGCAACACAGCCAGCGTGGTTGTATGCTGCACACTATTGCACCTGGTACTATGCGTCGTTTATTTTTGATGCGACCATCAATGCGGCATTACCCACCAGCAATCGCGTTTCGCTGGGGAATTCTTCCTTTCCGAAATGAGCTCTGTATGTGATGTACCATTCTCGTTGCTGTCTCGCCAGCAAAACTGAGCGCACAGTCTGGAAGGGGTTAAGCATTTGGGCAAATAGTTTCAAATGGTTGGTAAATGGTCAAATCCTTCTAAATTCAGCAATGACAAATGTCCATGAATTAATGGTACGACAGAAAATAAGCCATGGTAAGAGTCCACATTGGGTCGGAGGCGATTTTAAATCAATATTCACTCCGCCAGATACGAGATGTGCTCCGGATGGCTCTTAAAATTGTGATGTCCGAACGGTATCCGAAATGTGATTTGTAGGTACGATTGTCTACGAACAATTTGTACATTCTGTCACTCGCAGGACGACACAAACCTGTCTACTCCTCTTCAACAACACCTTCAACGCACCATAACGTCGGCTGCGTGTGGTTCACCCGGGCGGCTTTATCCTTCACAGAACGCACACACACGCATACATACACACCATCCGAATGGTGTACCGAGAAGTAAAGCAACATCTCCGTGTAAAACAATGCGCAGACAATGTCAAATTCATAAACACTTAACCGATCCCCAAACCGGACCAAAAGACAAAGACTTCTCGGTTAAGGGCACAATGGTCTCATGATGAAGGCAGAGGAAGGCATTGGGACAAATTGAACTCTTCTCCACAAAACCGCATCCAATTTGTACCGCACCGGGGCTGTTAGTCTCAAGCAGTTATCCTTGATCATATCCCCACTCTATCTCTCTCTCTCTCTCTTTCTCTTTTTCTCTCTCGTCCTCTATCTCTCTCTTTCGCTCGGTATCAGCGGCGATAGAGCACAATTTGCCATACATTACGCTTGCAAACATTCAGGCGCAATGAGCGAACCCTGAGGCTGGAACGTCACCACGATCGGAAAAGTGGGAAAACTTCGCATACGGCAAATGACTTGCGATCGATATTCAATTTCACCCCACGTACCCCACACCTTCCCGTGCACCACTGGTTCAGGGAACAGTTGGGCAGGAAAGGTGAAAAGGCGGACACGCTCTAAATCGTTGGTGCGCGTATAAATGATTTACTTGTCTTCGGGCAGACCCGCCACCACACGCTGCCGAGTGCCCTGGTGACTTTCTCCTCGCTTTCCATGCTTACAACAGCCCGCGTTTGATACACCCGGTGGGAAAATGGATCCGAGATTTTGTGAAACGTGATGCGATTGGTTTTGAAACTGCCATTCCATTAGGTCGATGTCAAATAAAATTATCGCCCGTATCGCAAACATACGCCACGTCGGGTGGGGAATGGTAAGTTATCGTTTGGTAACTCTCGTTCGTACATTTTTATGCAAGCTGTTTCGTGATGCAGCAAACCATATTCATAACAACATTGAGCACATGTCATGGTCGATGAATTTTTAGTCAAAACATTTTTATAAAACTCATACTGCGTCATGTAGATTGCATACTTTACGGATGCTTTACGCTTCAGAGCATTTCTATACAGCAAAGCGATAGAAATTGTCCGACAAAATTTACTGCTTTAGTGATTGATACAATCTTGTTCATCTTCTGGTACAGGATTGTCAGCGAGAAAACATTTATATCATGTTCCAGAACTTTGCACTACAGTTCTACCTTTACAAGCTCAAGCGAAACGCCGGAAGCATAAAACAGCCACACAGTGCTGCTACGCTCTTCCCCCATCCAACACGTTTGTGTAAATGTCAGCGTTGGTGAAGAATCCAGGTCGATCAACGACGGCAGGAGATGCTTGCAAAACATTCAATAGAGACACTGGGCTACATGGGGATGGGATGGGCATGGAATGGAAGGTGGTTTGTTTGTGTGAATTGTAGGCTTATGCCACCGTGTCCGTTAAATGCAGATAGTCCTTCAGATCGGAATGGAACGGCAGAAACGATTTGATGGACCAGAAAGTATGCTCTAGAAANAGATTTTGTGAAACGTGATGCGATTGGTTTTGAAACTGCCATTCCATTAGGTCGATGTCAAATAAAATTATCGCCCGTATCGCAAACATACGCCACGTCGGGTGGGGAATGGTAAGTTATCGTTTGGTAACTCTCGTTCGTACATTTTTATGCAAGCTGTTTCGTGATGCAGCAAACCATATTCATAACAACATTGAGCACATGTCATGGTCGATGAATTTTTAGTCAAAACATTTTTATAAAACTCATACTGCGTCATGTAGATTGCATACTTTACGGATGCTTTACGCTTCAGAGCATTTCTATACAGCAAAGCGATAGAAATTGTCCGACAAAATTTACTGCTTTAGTGATTGATACAATCTTGTTCATCTTCTGGTACAGGATTGTCAGCGAGAAAACATTTATATCATGTTCCAGAACGGAACGAAAAATCTTATCTAACCTTTGCACTACAGTTCTACCTTTACAAGCTCAAGCGAAACGCCGGAAGCATAAAACAGCCACACAGTGCTGCTACGCTCTTCCCCCATCCAACACGTTTGTGTAAATGTCAGCGTTGGTGAAGAATCCAGGTCGATCAACGACGGTTGGAGATGCTTGCAAAACATTCAATAGAGACACTGGGCTACATGGGGATGGGATGGACATGGAATGGAAGGTGGTTTGTTTGTGTGAATTGTAGGCTTATGCCACCGTGTCCGTTTAATGCAGATAGTCCTTCAGATCGGAATGGAACGGCAGAAACGATTTGATGGACCAGAAAGTATGCTCTAGAAAAATTGTACGCTACTCACTGTCGAACGTCCATGAGGGAAAAATGGAAAGAAACTAGGTCTCGCTTTTATGTTTTTCTTCTTTCTTTTTTGCATTTAAGCTAAGGTCCTTTAGGCGATACGGACGCTAGAATTACGGATGCAATGACCTGATTTTTTAATCAATAGTAACTCACAACATGGTTGTGGTGTTCGTCGTGCTTTCTGTTGCATGTTGATTATAATTATTTCCTTTCTGCTTCTGGAAGCAATGTTTTAACCATCGTATAAAATCAGAACCCACATAAACAGGAATTGTCTACACCCACAAATGTAGAAAATCTCCTTTTACATCCATGCGGTGTTTCATTGCAGAAGCTTAAAGCTGCAAAAAGGATACAAACGTGCCAAAAATAGCTTGAATGGTACAGAATTTTGTGCTTGATGTTATCGTCTCACTGAGTTCTACACGTTGATTACAAAAAAGAACCTCCTGAAATCGATCGATCGTGGGATGCATCAGCCCCGACGCACCTTTGTCCTCCTTCCTGTCCATGCTCATTGCTTAAATCCCACCTTGCTTTCCAAAGCACCGCTGCCACACAGGAATCAGAGAAGCAGCATTATCAACCGAGCCTTAATGCTCTAATAATTAAGCTCTTAAGGTGAGCTAGTGGTCGTGTACCAGGTAGGCACTGGATGGGCTCGATTGCATGACGATATAGCACCTATTATGCGAGCACTTCTTCATCCTCCTATGGTGTGATGCAAAAGGCCAGCCATCATTAAAAAGGTTTATTGAGGTAGAGAAAATTACGCGCAGTTAGTGAGTGGAAAATGCTTGGCAAACAGGGGAAAACTTCCGCGTGTCAGTGTGAGTGGTTTCGCAAGGATTACTGCATCACACCGGGTTTGTTGGTGCTGAATGCTCTAACTGGCTGCATGAAGAAAAACGGAAAGGCAGACAACGAAACCGTTTACGGATGAAGGATAAGAGGAATCAGACATGTTTCAGAAAAGTAGCTCACCGTAACGAATACCTTTCTTTCTCTATGTGTTCAGCCACAATTTCTCTGCTATCGATTCATGCACAAACGCAGGATCTTCCTTCACGCAGGAGCGTATAATTGCTGATCTAACCTTGCAGGACCGACCGACGACGATGGTAACAGCTTCGAAGTGTGACACACCACATCCGACGGGAGGATTAGATTTCCTGTCACCGACATGAGCCACGTTTTCGAACACACAGTAGCCTGGCTAGGGCGTTTTCAATGCGACAAACAGGTAGCTGGTCGGCGCGTAATATTCGAGACTGTCGTGAACGGTCGCTGTCTGGCTATGATTGTTGTGATTCACAACCCGACTCGTGGATGGATTTCAAGCGAAACAGTATCTTGAGAAAATAAAGCCAGATGCGTGCGGTCACACTCACGCCACAGCACTGTTCCTTGCCATTGTTTCATTCAAGTTCGCCGATGACGGCCGTATTTCCGGTCTTTAACGCATGAAAGGCACATTTTTACTGTCTCAGCCAGTCGAAAAGTCGCTGGCAAGAAAAGAAACCTCCCAGTGTTTTGTAGTCGTTTATTTTATCCTCTCCGCTGGTCATCTGTCAGGCACAGAAGTGGTGTAAGAGAGTTGTTGCAATACCAAGAAAGTGTTACAGTACCAATTTTCAATGACGTCAAAATAGCAACAATGTTCGTTGTTTTCCCTATTGACGTTCTTGTTCCGGGTACAAAAATGAACAAAGCTTAATAAATTAATGCTATTTTACGTTTCATGGCCGTAACAAGACTGCATGCTCCGCGGGTTGCATACTGCCAGGAGAATTAATCTTACGAGCTGTTGAGCCATGTATGTAGTTGTTAAACGCACACGCGATAATTACACAACACCTTTTTTGTCCTACAAACCCTACAAGTGCTTTTGTTTTTCTTTGGATCACGATTGCCAAGAGAAAAAAAACGAAAATGTAAAAAGAATCTACAGAACCTAGCATTGCCTTTCTCTTCTTTTTGTTTACGGCATTTTACATTAATATAACATTACTTTGATCCTTCCCTTGAACCCCGTTGAAAATTCTTTTTAGGGGAAAAATATTACAGGTCGTTTAGAAGGAAACCAATTTTGCTGCGTTCCGAGCGTCTCCACGCCGCCGGGAGATTATGAAACAGTTCCACGAAGTCTAAATGGTACGGTAAAAACAGAAGGATGAAAGAGAATTTTTTGGGACCAACACTGAATTCAACACTAATGGTACGTCAGCTGGGGGATTTATTTGCGCTTGCACCTGTCGGATAGAATAATTCAAAATCGTCCACGATATGGGACGAAAGAAAGCAGGGGCGTTCTTCAACAAAACTTGTGGAATCTTGGACAAACACCTGTTTCACATACAGCCGTCCTTCTTCGTTTCATCGAAACAAATTCAATTAGGAAGGGAGGGCGCTATAGAGAAGCAGCCTTTAGTTTTATCATGTTTTTTTAAAAAAATATATCGTCATTCTCCTTCACGAAACAGTGCAAAACATCATAACGCATTCTACCTATCATCCCCAAAATATTTTACATTTTCCTCGTCATTCCGTTTCAATAATGTTACGGCTTCCGATCGAATTTTTCCTTCCATTCGTTTGCCCACCTTTACCACGCATGAAACCATCTTCAGGAAAAGGGAAATGTTTCCGATACAAGCACCGTGACGCAATTTTCAGCACATTCTTGACCATTTTGCGGAAAGCATAACGACCATCGGGGTCTACCATGGTCGAACCTATTCATAAATCAATTTCCATCGTTTCACACCGGCTTCACACTATCCTTGCACACGGAGATCCCCATAGCAACTATAACCGGAGACCGCCCCCTCGCTGAGGCATATCATACCACACACATATATAATACGATACACATTATTGCAAACCATAAAACGAAAAAAAAAATGAACAGAGCGCGGACGGCGAACCACGAAGACAATAAATTATCACTTTAAATAACCGCCCAACTTTCTTTATAACCTAATGGATGCGTGTTTTCAACCGACCGGCTAGAGTAACATCGGTCCCATTTCCAAGGGCTAGTTAGATCTTATCAAACGCACAACGGAATCGAAGAGGCTTCCGCCGAACAAAAAAAACTCCAAAATGGAGTTTCAAGCAGACCAGGCCAGAAGTTGCTGCAATGTCCTCCCGGTGGAAACATCTGTTTTTCGATAGGCAAACATAATAAATTGAATTTCATATTCGATACACAGCAGCTTGTGCACTACCAAATACTACTACTATTAAGCTGAATGTGTCCAGTTTTATGTTGTGTATTTGTGTGAGTTTGTATTTTCATTTTGTTGCAGCAAACGAGGGAGTGAATAAACTTCATTGCCGCAAGGATCTCACTGCCACAGGATATTGTTGGGGGACGAACAAGTGTGATTAAAATATATGAAATTTTTCCACTTTTCACCTTGTGGGCAAACGTCTTCCGAAAAGCCAAACATCGTTTTTGCCATATTTTTTTGGACGAACCAGTTTTTCCAATTCCATCACGAGTAACATGGGGACGAACGTTTTGCTGGTTGGTAGTTCCGATAGATTTTCTATTTCCTTTTGCCCTTGGTCATGATGGCACACTCTGGTCAGAATACTTTTTTCAAAATGTTTGTCTGCTATGAAGCTATAATAGCCGGAGGCCACTACCGTACCGTGTTCAGCAGCCAATGGTGGAAATATTTCGATGCAATTTATCACACTATTTACTGTAACCAGTACATCGTACTTTCATGAACGTTAGTTATGAAATACATTCACTGAGAGAATGTTCTTTTCACCCAACAATGTTGCGTGTTGCATGCTAGACTTTTGCAACTTTTGCACTATCTTTAAGTTTGATCAAGTTTTTTTTCTCCTCCTTTCTTCTATAAGCACGGTTTTGCCTGTTTGAACGTTGTTTGTCTGGGAAGGTGAAATGAATGAAATAAACCAATCCAACTAAACAGAAGGGAAAGATAAAGCTGTGTACATTTAGTAGCTCGGTTGTAAAAGGGGAAAAACACTCACNCATTCACTGAGAGAATGTTCTTTTCACCCAACAATGTTGCGTGTTGCATGCTAGACTTTTGCAACTTTTGCACTATCTTTAAGTTTGATCAAGTTTTTTTTCTCCTCCTTTCTTCTATAAGCACGGTTTTGCCTGTTTGAACGTTGTTTGTCTGGGAAGGTGAAATGAATGAAATAAACCAATCCAACTAAACAGAAGGGAAAGATAAAGCTGTGTACATTTAGTAGCTCGGTTGTAAAAGGGGAAAAACACTCACGAGACTGGAGCCATTCCCTAATCCTGTTTAGACGGGGATTGTCCGACGACTTCGTAAAGACATTGCAGTGTGCTTGAGGGTATTACCGTACGGATTCTAATGTGAGGAGCATTTATACATGATGCTTGCGATAAGAACACAGAATACGTGCATGAATTATTGTATTCTGGGGATTTCTCAAAGGCTTAGATGATTCATACATTCTATAAATGTATCATGCTGCTCCAAGCAGGATTTTTTTTACCTGGTTTGAATGAATAATACCTTTTTGGAAGAAAATTTTGCAAAACCTCTGGCAGGCTAATGCAATACATCTTGAATAGAACATTAAATTAAAAAGGGAATATAAATTGGAATAAAACACAAACCCGCTCAGAACAGGGTCACAATATGAACGAACAATCTTCGCCTGCCTCACCTACAAATCACACTACACTGCCAAACCGTACCACCCGTCTGTTCCGATAAGGTGTGTCAGAAGAAACAATTTATGTGTTTGGCTACCGTTTTCCTGTCCCAGCGGAGTACTGCGCCAAGGATCCCGGTGCTATACAAATTCATGCCCTAACGTGCTAATCTAACTAAAAATATATTCCACATTGCAAGCTCAAAGACAAAACCGAACAATAGCTCACTCGGCAACCACCAACCGCCTCCTATACCTGCTTTCGGTGTACCGGCAAGGGTCGGACTACCCTTCGACTGCGGGAAAGTTCTTCGCAAATAATGCAAATTACATTCACAAAAGCTTTCGTTTGTAGAGTTTTCTTTTCAGCATCGTTTCTACTGCAAGAACAGCTTCTCCGTTCATGCTCGTACGCTCTAAATACCTTTTTCAGAATATCACTAAGGTATACACTCTGAACCCGGACTGTACGACCGATGGGAAAACCAAAATACAGTACATTCGATTATCTGTCAGATCGATGATAGAACATGATATCTCCGAACCAATGATCAAGAAAATGGCCGTCGAAGGAAACACAAGTGAATGAAAAGGGTGAAACTAAGCTTATAAAGAAAATCGGTTCACATAATCCCTAGGTGCCCACTTAGTTCGTCTCGCTGAATAAACTAGCTCCATCAATGACTTGGAGGGATTACTGAACACAGCAAATCGCATGAATAGTTGACCTTTGCAGTGTACTGTTGATTTTAAATGAATCTTTCATCTTCTAAAGCTATAGAAGCATTATTGAAAATCCAGCTAAAAGATGTTGGTTTCGTAAATTGAAAAATAAGACAATAAGCTATACCATTTACGCAACAAATTTCGATAGCTTTTAGAAAAGCTGGAGAAAACAAAAACGAATCCTTTAAAACAACAATAAAACTTCATACCTATCCTTACGAAATGAAGTTATTTTTAAAAATAATCCTTCAGCTTTGCACGCGATGATGCCGCAGCAATCTATCCACCTACAGAAGTGCCAAAAAGGAAAGCTAAATGCTACACTCGAACCCGCCATTTCAATGGCGCTCAATAATCTGACAGGCGTCCATGAATGGTGCGTTTCCTTCTTTTTCGATTTGCTACAAACTCCGCACCCAGCGAAATAAAAAGTAGAAAACATTCCGAAACTTCCAACGACAAACAAAACCTTGCTCTCGATCGTCTGACATCGACGCATAGCTAAAAAATGACATGAATGAAAGAAAGAAAGAAAAAAACACAAGCTCAACCGCAACCTGTCATGGACGATTTCCAAGGATGGCGGGTTAGGTTAAGGACTGGTTTATGCTGCGTTTTCAAAACGTCCAAAGGCGATTATGATGGTGGTGTATGGTGCGGACGATGATGATGATGATGATGATGGTTGGCTAACATCAATCGATATGATTCCCTTCCTGTGTAGACACTTCATCCTTACAAAAACAGAAGGGAGAAACAAAAAAAAACGGTTGGTACCGAAAGGTACACGTTCTGTAGCAAACGAATGTCTACTTGACGCTTTCCGCTCGTAGCCATTGTTTTCCCGCGATATGAAAAACTGATCGCCAAACGCAGTGTATTTCTGTCGATTTGGTGTATCCCATTCTTTCGCCGGCAAACGTCTACATCAAACCGATGGGCCGATGTATTGTTGCACAATGTGTTTTTTTCTTTCTCTCTCTCTCTCTCTCTCTCTCTCTCTAAATGGCAAGCGTTGACAACGATCCAAACCGTACCAAGGACGAACAATTTGACAGAGAACATGCGCGTGTGGGAGGAAATTAGACGCAAGCTTCATTGTGAAATATGTATCGTCGATTGACGACACCTTAGTGGCACCACTTTTGACTGGGACGTGAAGCGGCACAAAGACAGAAAGAGAAAGAGAGACTCGGTGAGAACATGAAAGTGTCACCTTTCTGGCGTGTAATTGGGTTCGTTAAGGAGTCGGGCGCGCGCGGGCTCTGTTTTTCCACCCGGCAGCACACGCCATGCCATCACGGTCTGTTGTTGGTTTGTGGTTTAGGTTTGATTAATGGATGCAACGTCACCAGCTACCAACAAGCAAGCGTCGACTTGCTCCGCACTCGCTGTTGGACGACGACGGCCTGACAAACTTCGTTAGTGACCCGGGAAATATTTCAACTTTCATTTTATTCTGCCACAGAAGGATAATTTAATGGGCGATCATTCGTACGCTAGGTGATAAATATTAGAAAGCCTACCACAACAGCTGTGGCCAAACGGGTCTTTCACAATCGCTACAAAAAAGGGGGATACCTCAAAAATCATGTCGAACAAAAGCTTCAAAGTTGGATGACTTTTACGACAAATCCTCCCAAGTCTGGGCTGGTAGCCATGCTTAACCGCGGCTCACACCGGGTGCGTTCAAACCGTAAGTTGGGGATTTGAGTTATCGATTTTTTTAATCCTCACCTGGCACGCGACAAATCGGACGTGAAACCCCATTTCATCCGTTCTGGGAAAATGGAAATCGTGGAAAGCACGAAATGGAAAGCTTTCTCTGGGGCCGGACCCGGGTAAATAATTCGACGGGGATCGGACAAATTTGGATGCTTGTTTTAGATACTTCAAAGGTCGCGCCTGAATCGCGCAATTGTTTTGTCGGGAGGCGCTAATTTCCAGTTGCAGCTAGCAAGCAGAATAGGATTATCAATCACTGGCAGGCGATTGTAATGGAGGATGACATTTCTGGCTGATTGAATTATACAGCACTCTGCAGCGGCTGAATTCGACAAATCAAGCCGCATCTCCATCAAATCTGATTGTGAGGTGTGAAAAGTCGCATAAATTAGTTGCCTGCAAATTAAATGCTCATCAGCGCGTCGATTTTATAGGAAGCGAATGTCTGCCGTTCCTTTTAATCCACAGTCCAAGAACTGTCCCGCGCAGGAAAAAGGTTACTAATTTGACATTGGTTTGAATACCTTTGGAAAGTTTCGCAGAATATCCGCCAAGATTTCAGACACACTGTGCTCGATGAATTTTCCATTTCATCAGAAATTAAGTAATTAAGCGATCAACCCTTGCTCTTCCTCTTTGCTTTACGGTCTCTTTACAGCAGAGCTCTACCAACCTGTCTCAAAGATTGATCCAAAATCCGTTGATTGAGTGTGATGGTCTTGCTGGAGCAGCTAACGATCTGTAACGAAAACCAGCGAAAGAGAAAAATTATAGTGAAGCAACATTCGCTTGGGAACGGGTGAAAAACCCCCGTCAGGATGTCGGTGCTGTCGAGTTGCATGTTGGAGGTATTCTTTTTTTCCCAATTTTGCTAGACTAAATTTATCGTTCCCTCGGGTATAAATAAACCAGCAGCCCGGCGTATAAACTACGATGGTTCGTGTGGAAGGTTGAGAAAAACGGGGTATAATTTTTGATTGCCACCTTGATAAGGAAACTCCCCGGGAACTAACGCAAAAACGGGCGTACACTATTCATGCTTGTACACTATTGAACCGAGTCTCAGACATAAAACTTCCACCACGAACAGTGCTGCCGTCGGTACACTCGCCCCCAAAATCCATATCCAAATTTTCGTGAGACTTCTGGGAATGTTGGTGCTTACAGGCAAACTTAAGCTCAATCTAACCGGTTTAATCTGATCCTGGCGTCAAAATGTAGCCGAGACATGGTTTGTTATTTGGGAAGGCAAACTAGTCGCCCACGACTGCCACGAGCCATTTTCAAACTATTCACGTGAAACTTCCTAACGACGAGGGTCCCAGGTCCTAGGCAATGAAGTTTGATTTGGGCTTGAATTATTAAGCAGCACGTTATTAAACCAATACGTTCTGCCCGTGTGCGCGCTCCGTTGCCACATTCCAACCTGGAATCGAAGCTTTCGAGGTCAAGTTGTCGCATGTCCTTCTCTCGATGGCGCTCGCTAGAGAACGTGGGACGTTTTATTCGATTGCCTTCCAAGAAACACCACCACAGTTCGTGTACGGGCTCTGGATGTTGGAATTGGAAAGTCTTTTTTTTTGTTTTGGCAGGCCGCACGCGCACCTGTATGTGTGTGTGTGTGTGTGTATGTGAGGTCGCACATTTGCCTGTGTTTAGAAAGAAAAATGGAACACCTCACAGAGGAAAAGCGGGTTTTGTGAGCGGCACAGGCCAACCACACAACATCATGCCATTATTTTCGATTAAGCATGAGGTGGGGTACCACCATACGACCACTTAATGTATATTTCATGTGCAGCAAAAAGGAGCAAAGTTGGTTTTTGGTAAATGTGTGTCCTTTCCGTCAGTCTGCTCCAGATCTTCATCCGATCGTCTTTCTGCCCTGGATGCTCAGCACACCGCAGTGCAGCAATCGATAACTGTTAGGCAGCAAAAGAAACACGAGGAGCAACAAAACAAAAACCCAACTTGGCGCTTCGTGTTGGCTGGATATCTGTTTTATGTAGGCCTTCGTATGCATCTACGTGTGTATGTGGATCAAACATTTACCATCCGCTGATAAATTGATGAAGTTCCACTCGGCCAGCGCAATGCACGTTGGACCAGTCGGGCTGGCTATGCAGGGCGATAGTTTCCTGACCGCAGCATAAGGATTAGATAGGCTCATAATTATGAAAATTAGATTATTTCCTTTCGTCCAATGTGCCGCACGCACCAAACCCATATGTCACACTGGCCCTGTGTAGCAAAACCCATCAAGGGTGTCTTATTTTGGGTTTGGTTGCGAAATCCATTTTATGTCAACACACTTTCTCAACGACACTTGCCAAAGTGGAATTTATCCCACAGCCGCATTGGAACCGCAAACGGAAACAAAACGCGACCAAAACGATTCCAGTCCGAAACCGCCACCTAAACCACCCTCCCTCCCTCCCTCCCTCCCTTCCTCTCTCTCTCTCTCTCACTCTCTCTAACTCACTCTCTCTACACATGTTTGGCAACGGGCAACCGTAAAAGGGACAACGTCTGATGTGAGCAAAACTGGCGAAGCCCCCGAACGTCTCGTAGTGCTGCAGCCAGGGTTCAATAAACATATGGCATTGCGTGACTGGGGCACGTTTTTGCTTGCCTGACGAAGAAGTATTTTAGGTGCAGCCGTCACAGGTCGTGGTAGTAAGGCCAGTTGAAGGGAGGAGTTGCACAAGTGCAGAAACTTGCCTTCCTTTTAGTACTTTTCCTTGGTCCATATCGCACAAACACACACACACACACACACACACGTACGCACGCACACATTGTGAACATGCGGACCAACTACTCAAACACAGAAATTACTTTCGTTCTAGAATGAGCGAAGAACGACCACACGATTGCCACAACGGGAGCTAAAGGAAAGACATGGGGAAAAAACAGAAAAAGAGAAATGAGCCCAGTGTTGAGCAGAATGGAAAACTTATTGAAAATTCAAACCACGGAAACGCTTCCAGCGGTATTTGTATGTAACTCTGCTTCATGCCCATCGCACCAAGGTAAACTTGCTGGACATTCGGGGATGGGCGTTGTTAGCCGAGTGGGAGGGGGGGGGGGGAGGAGGTGGAAAGGGGCACACACTTTCTGTTTTCTTACCTACGACGAGTACTTTATCCTTTTTTATTTTTACTTTCTTCTTCGCTCTTGTGCTTGAACAAACCTGGCCTTGCCACCCATTTTTTACCCGCTAATATTTGGTCAGCTGTTTCCTTACGTTCTCGATGGAGCTTCATATTCCCTATCGCACAACAGTGCACACACTTTTGCTACTTTTATGGCGGGGGTTTTTTTTTGTCTTCCCATACCTTCCCACTTGCAGACCGCAGTCCCAGAATTCAATTAAAAAGTTACCCCTCGTACTTTAACCTTCCGAGTTTCCGGATGTTTGAGCTACTCCCTTTTCTCGCTCGGAATGCAGGAAAGCAGAAGAAGAAGAAGAAGAAGAAGAAGAAGAAGGATATTTATGTAATGCTACAAATTGCTTGACCGCTGTCTGATCGTGGTACAACAGGCCACAACAGTGCGAGACACATTAGTGGCACCGAAAGGAGTGAGCTAATTTATTTTCGCTCGCCTTTGCTTTCCAGCTGCTCTGCTGGTCAACGGAAGTGCGGATAACGATAAACACAGTTGATGTTTGTTGATTAATAGAAATCATATAACTGCAAATATGCTGTAAAATATAGCATTATGCGTGTTTCGTTTTAAAATCCCTCATACCCTTCTTTATTGTCCTCGTCCTATTTCTTACTCTTATTCAGCATAATTCCGTTTTTATGTCACACGTTCTACCTTTAAATGTGGATTTCTTTTAGAAACTTGTGTTGTGTGACACTTGTTCTTAGATGTATTAATGTCTTAATATTAGTTTATTAGACTTAACAGACAAAAATATAAACTTTTGTTCTACAATATTTTTTATACAAAATGTACAAACATATACAAAAATACACAAATCACTAGCAAATAAGAATTTATTACACTCATAGTCACACAAACTTATGTATCTCCTTTACTGGTAATTATATCATGCAAAATGTTGCTGTCTCCTACACTCGTTCCCCCCATTGGTATTTGAAAATCGGTAATTGAGTACATCCACCGGCACTTAACTTCGTGCGGTCGATGCAAATCGACTCCACACACACAAACAACCACACCTACACTGCAAACATTGTCTTTTAATTGAAATTCTTTTCATCCAGCTCTGTTTGCTGTTTGGCTGGGTTTTCACCCATTTGCAGGATGTGCATTAAACGTACATATCCTTCCTTTCTAACGACGACGGCACGCACACAACAACACCCATTGCAACAACGGCAGCAACATAAAATCTACCTCACGTAGGGGAAGNGGCACTTAACTTCGTGCGGTCGATGCAAATCGACTCCACACACACAAACAACCACACCTACACTGCAAACATTGTCTTTTAATTGAAATTCTTTTCATCCAGCTCTGTTTGCTGTTTGGCTGGGTTTTCACCCATTTGCAGGATGTGCATTAAACGTACATATCCTTCCTTTCTAACGACGACGGCACGCACACAACAACACCCATTGCAACAACGGCAGCAACATAAAATCTACCTCACGTAGGGGAAGTTGTTAGTGGAACGTCAATGACATTTTACCGGTTTCTTGAGAAGTGTGCCCCGGAGAAGGAGGAAAAAAAAACAATACACAATCATCCGATAATGTGTTTTTATGTGGCGTGCAGAATAACACCAAAAAAAAACGAGTGTTGCTCCGTTTCATAACATAAAAAGGACACTCCTTAAAAAATCGGGAAAAGCTTTCCCGGTGTGAAGAATCAACTCGAAACACGAGCCAACTGCTGTAGGTTGGTGCTCCTATTTCAACAAACAATAACAACAGCAGGAGCCACCGCCAGTTTTCATCCACTTAACTGCGCCAAATTGTGCAAAGCATTCGAAGGAAGGAAACAACTTCCCTTGACACGCAGCACAGTGGGCGAGCGACTGTTTTCTACCCTCGCTCTTTACGGTTGCGTGTGTGTGTGTGTGTGTTTTTTTTTTCTTTTTTCCCTTTTCTGTTTGTGCTATTTGTATATTGTTCGTCGAGTGGAGAGACGGTGTAAAAACGTAAGTCTTAAATATTTCACCCAGAACACGAACGCAACGCTAGCGCCATAGCAGCAGCAACAGCAGCTACAATAACAAACTCCGATTACTATAGCCAAGGCGAAAAACAGGACGAAGGACAAAAAAACAGAACTCCACTTCGGGCAGAATGGAAACTCCACTTCGCATAGGCTCCTGTAGCCTTAGGTTTTTCCTTTGCCGTTGTTAAGGGACAGAATTTATTGTGACATCGTGGGTTGTAGCACAACCATTGCATTCATTTGCCACTTTCGAAAAGGTGATCCTTCCTCCTAAACCATCCCGACGTGGAGCAGCAGGATAGGCCCGTCGGGGAAGGGATGGGAGGTTTTTTTTTAATTTTAGGAGGTGCAAAATACAGCGACACACAACACGAAAGCAAGCCTTTCGTGGCGAAGCCTTTTTTTTATTTCACCAAATAAATCGTACTACACAAACGAAGCCACTTTTGCGTTGTGACGAACGCAATGCTGGAGTGTTTGCAAAAATATAAACAAACCTTACAGAACCAAACGGAATTCCCGGATTGAACGTTTGGTTTTCACACGTGTGTGTGTGTATGGGTGTGTTTTTGTGGGAAAAGTGTCCTGAACGGTAAAGGAAAATATGTAGTCGAATGTAAAACATATTCCACGGACACGACGACAGATGCTTTTTGCTTGGGCGGTGGGTGTACATATCTCGATGAATTTACATCGCTACACACACATACACGGGGACAAAAAGAAGAAAAGATGAATGCGAAAAACCGAACACCTTCGGTGTGTGTGTATGAGTGGGGAACGTCTAAAGACAGAATGGAAATTATTTGGAGGGAATGCTTTGCTGGTACGCAGGCGTTTCTCGTATGGCAGGCAGTTTATTTGGAAGTAAACCTTAAAACAAAAACTCCCCCCAACAAAGCATCATGGCACGTACACGGAGGCGGAACGGAAACATATTATGAGCATCATTCGCCTTCCCCCTCCCAAAAATTCCACAACGCAACGAGCAAAAAGATCAATAAGGTGGAAAATAAACTTTGGGATAAAAATAACACCTTCCGTGTTACGGGAAGCTCACCATTTCCGGGTCCGGAACTGTTTCGCAACGACGCTCACGTAAAAGGTGACATACTTCCCGGATAAAGTGTCTTGAAAGATGAAAATACTTTTAATGAAATTAAACACTCCGCTGCTCTGCTTCACACGGTGGCGAACAAAACACCACCATTTCGCACACCATCACCCAATAGGATTGGAAATCAATAAATCCGATGCGAACAGGGAAGAACGCTAGAAGCGGTGCAGCAATTACGCAAAACTATTTCCCATTTGTTTGATTGTTCTCGCTAGCTGTCCGTGGAATGGTTTACGCTATAATACTTTCACACATCTCACATCTTCCCTGGTGATGTATTCCCCGTAACGAATGACGCTGAGCTTTGTGATGGTAATTTAGATAATTGAAAAGCTTGTTCCCATAGCAAAAGTAAAATAAAAACATTAAAACATAATTTTATAACAAAGCATAAAGTAATCAAATAGAAATAGATCCACAGCCAATATCGTGTCGGCTGCTTGCTCTTGGAATTAATAAACTGTGAACCATTGTGTGCTTTGCCACAGTATATACGCAAGCCGAACAAGCTCATCAATAATAAGAGCTTTCGTGTGTTCAATACGAAATGAAACGCGAGTGTTGTTTGCCACATGCTCCATCAAAAGTAGCGCCAGCAGGAACAGCTTGTTTGACTTTCTTGCTTTTTTGTCCACTTTGCTGGTGCTTAAAAAGCGAATTGTGTGTCCCGGAATGGAATGATAGAAAGCCAGCAGAGACTCTCGCCGGGTGCCTTCTTTTATTTTGGCTATTTTTGCTCTTTCCACCTTACACAACTTTGCGCCGGGACGGTCGCGAATGGACGCGGTCCCGTCGAAATAAACGATGTTTGGAAGCACCTCATAACTCATGAAGTATCGATTCGAATATTATTGGAAAATTCAATACATAAAAGCAAAGAACCGTTCGAACACGGTGGTTTCCCACTTCGATCCGCACCAAATCTCTTGCCTTCTTACGCGTAACCAGTGCACCGCAACTGCCACTGCCTTCCGGCGGTGACGAACTCACGAGCGTGCCAGCGCAAGTTAGAGTTGGCTGCACGCGCGTATAACCGTCCGCGGTACGTGACTAAGATAATTTTTCCCAACCTTACGACACAGCCACCGGCTTTCAACGCTCATCTCATCCCTTATCCGAATGGTGCTTCAAACATAGCGAAAAGAATGTTCCGAAAAGGAAAGCAAAACCCCTTTTCTAGCGAAAACTCCAGCGAGCTCTGCTGCGGGCAGCACCGGTGGAGCAAACAAAACTGAAGAACGAAGACATTGACGGTAGTAGCTCTCTGTGGCATCTGTGGCACTGTGCGCACATATAATAAACGGCATCACGCTCAAACCCCTCCCCCCTCCCACACACACAAATACACACACATACACACAAACACACACACACGTGCATCATCCTCATCGGGCGTATCCTTTCACTTAAGCCCTTGAAGATATTACGGTTAGAATGGTGTTTCGTTTGAAGCGATATAAAACGTGGTTGGGCTCACTTTCTTCCACGCTGCCCAGGGCCACCCATTCGCTTTCACCGGTCGTGGCAGACACGTTCAGGACGAAAGATGAAACGGATGCATGCGCGTGGATGCTTTTCCCCACATAACGCACCGAGCATGTAAATAGCTTTGGGTCTACTTAGCAAAGATGCGCTTCAAACTTGCCGATACATGTGAGGAGCGAAATAAATCAAACAAGTGTTGTAACATTGGATTGGAAAGCGTTCTTATTGCTTCATCGAACCGTACCATCGAGATTGTTTCACCAGAAGGGATCAAAACACTCATGTGAAGAAAAGGGTTTTGTGTCCTCCTGGCAAAAGAATAAAAATCTGGACCCACTTCTTAACTAATATTCTCGATCGGTCAGCATCAATAAGTCTCCGAAAAACGTATGTTTCTTCTCCGAATTGCATAACTTTAGGGGTTAATAATTGCATATTTCCATCGAGTTGTTGTAAAACAAACGCCTTGTAAATAAACGCCTAAAATTATGCAATTTTAATAGCAAAATGGTCTTGTTTTAAATTTCCTCCTAAAAAACACTAGTTTTTTCGTGTAAAGAGTTGCAATTGGATAATGGTCTTCCTATCAATGAACGATACGAATCGACGCTAATAGTGCAGGAGGGTGCTACTGTCATTGCCACCTTCATGCCATGTTTTTCCAATATCAACATCGAACCACAGTGCGCTGCAAAATTGTCACCACCCGATGTCAACAATCAGCAAAACATGTCTCCTCTTCTCCAATCCACCACCAGGAAACCGCCGATCGTGTGAAAAGTCAAATTGTCAGTGGAATGAAAATTTGTTCGACACACTTGCCCCGGCGTACCAAAGGGACAATCGATTCCATCCCATCCACCTCACACTCGCCCATTATTAGACGAAGCTTTTCACGGTGTTCTGGGCTGTGCATATCTAGCGTGTAAACGCCACACGTACCGCGATGCGTTCGAATATAAATTTAAATTGCACCAACAACAGAGAACGGAAGCGGTGCTCTGCACGGAAACAAATTCACAGCATTCGTACAGCTCTCGTACCATGCCTACATCCTTGTGCCGTCGGTTTGAATCCGGCATGCCGATTACATGCCGATTTGATTGGAAAAATTGTCAGTCTAGAATTAGATCGGATTGCTATCGGCAAATGGCAGGAGAGAACAGTTGTTCCCCCGGCTCCAGAAACAAAAAACACGAAACGGAAGTGCCTCAAGCGTTTACACCATTGAGAAACGTGATGGGAAAAGACAGATTGTTCAAACACTCCCGCCGCAACGATGTTGTGGCCAACTCCACGCGCCAAATTTTCCTCCACCCATCTTAGCCGAATGGTCAGTAGCAAAACATACACCGCAACGCAGGCTACCAAGGCACAAGCACCAATGTTTAGACAACTGCCCACATTCAATGCACACACACACACACTGGCACGCACGGCACACAACCACACCAGGCGCCTTCGGAACCTGGGGACCATATTTTTGTCCTTTGGGCGGGCACAGGCATGGCGATTTGTTCGCTCGCACAAACACACATTCGGTGCTGTATTGGGAGGGAATGCGTGCGATTGAATTTATGAATAAATTAGCAAATTCAATTTCACATTTCCGGTCACCATTTCCTGCGCCGGTGACGTGAATGTCTGGCATTCAGCGAAAGGATATAAATTTGCTGACAAGCGACAGTAACAACACATCGCTTTTAGAGCTTAGAAAACAGTGAGCACCACCACACATGGGGCGCTTATATGACATACAGCCACGCCGATAAAACTATCTCACTCGGCTGTGTGTGTGAGTGTGTCTGCGATTAAGTTCACCGTTGAAAAGGTATATTTCCCAACCGTGCTACCGGAAACAATGGGATCGGTGCTATCGTCCCTACGGTTTTGTGCAGCAACCACCAGAAACAAGGGTCAATTCTGCAAACAAATATAAACCGGACAGTTCGATTGTTCGGTGGGACATGCGCTAGGGAGAAACACACGTCGCCTCGTCTGGGTGGGTATTATTGGTTGTACTTTATAAAAAGCAACAGCGGCAACAGAGGCAGTCAGGCGGTGTGTGAAGATGGACACAAACAAAACAGTTGTTCAACGTTATGGTCGATCAGGGGGGAGGTAGGAGGGGAGGAGGTGAGTACGTCATCTTATCTCCTTGGCTTAATTTATTGGACAAATATTAGCCATCGGTTCGCAAGCGGGAAGAGACAAACCTTGGTACGGCCTTCTATTAGGTTCATCTGCAGAGCGATACTTCACCCCGAACCTGATGCTACTGTAATTGTATCCCTTACCAACGCACGCCCGGGGATTCGATTAAATGCTGCATTCAAATGGGATTACTATCAGTATTAATTGCGGAATAATTTAGCGAAGGTACACGCGTAAAGCTGCCGCTGACAGTAACATATGGTGAAGATATTAAGGGATCTCGAGCTGGGCGAACTGATGCTTGCCGAAAGATTTGAGCACGAATCTAAAAACGGTTCCATAATTAGACGACTTCCCTTGTTCTCGGTGAACAAAGAAAAATCCACCCATCGGTTTAATCGGTTCCGAATGAACTGTGGGGCGGTGTGTATGAATGAATGTCGATGTAAAATTTTTCGATGGGATAAAAATTGCAAAAATTACGAGCCATTCTTTGAATACTACCTCTCGTAAATATCGATCAATATTCAATGGCAACGAATCGAATCTCTTACACAATTTTTTTTAAAAGCGTTTATGGCTTAGCACCGTGTAAATATTGCATTTGTTTTGCAAATAAATATCCAATGCATTATAGAGAAAATCCATATAAATATAATCCCAAAGGAATCGAGACTTTACAACGCCCGAAGCGCCCGAAGAGAAAAGAGATTGCATGTTTTTTTTTGTCTTTCTTCTTTTGGGTGGTAAAATCAAATTAATTTTTTTGTTCGTTTCGTTCAACATTACCCGCCATTCTCTCAGTACTATGGGGCGCCATCGGAAAATACGGTGCTGCGAGTGTTGAAAGTGTAGAACCTAGAGAATGGCAACCAAAATGCCGAATCATTGCCGTTTGCCCAAACATGACATGCGCAATACAAATTCTATCGACTAGAGAAGCGTGTGCACAGAACGGTTTGGCATCGAAATGGTTGTGTGATGGTGTGGCTGGTTTCTTCTGCTTCTGCTTCCACCATTAAGGGACCCACTATAAAATGTCTCCCCCTCCAAACCGTTTGTTGCAAGCATTACCGGCCCCTACCGACAAGTTGGGAGCCTTTATCCGGCAAAATGCGAAAAGACAAAAAGCCGAAAAGGATATAGGCACCCTAGAGCGTGTGGCTGTCATGGAGGCGACGGTGGTTTGGAAGGAGTTGGGGCCCATCATAAACTTCCCGTGTGACACCGCCAATACCGACACACGGCTACCCGTTGCTCCTTTCTGACGTGACGGTTTCGGTTTCGGTGTAAATGTGTTACGAAAGTTCATTCCACACTGTTCTGACAACTTCTTTTACCGGAACGGGAACAGGGGGGAAAAAAGCGTCGCCGGGACATTCACCAAACACGACGGAGGCGACGGTCGGGTCTCGAATGCGGATTCCATCAGCCTGTTTGACGCTCGCGCGGGATATTCTGCCACGGGATGGCGTATGACCGGGGAGGATATTTGCAGATAACGATTCAAATCATGCCCCGTTACGCTTTCCTGCGGTGCTATTTTTAGTAACTCTCATTCGCTACGCCGTCCACCATCGTTGTCCCCTTTTGCTACCCGAATATCCATCAATTTCCATATCTTTAGCTGTTTCAACCAAGTTCGCTGACGACGCCGACCGAAGCAAAGAAATCTGTTTCCGTGCTTTTGGGACGCAATTCGAAGCCTTCGCGGACGGTCCCTTCTTCCTTCATGATAGATGTAGCCACATATATATACATTTTTTTTTTGTGGTGCAAGAAAGCTCCTTTGCCGTGGGGACAGCCCAACAGTCGAATGGTCGGCATTAATTAATCACAGCTCCCTTCCGTGGCAATTACTGCTAAGCTAATGAGAGGGAGATAGCACTAGTCTTATCAACATGCGAATTCATGTTTTTATGCCTTCATTCCGTCACGCCACATTCCGGCCGGTGATGGATGAACAACAATAATCTTAATAAAAAAGGAGAAACAAAAACATCCCCTTAGAAAAATAGCTCCGACGTAATAGAAGCCGAGGTCTTGACGTTTGGCAATGGAAGAAAATCTTTCCACATTTAGCCGTTTAATTAGCGCGATAAAATAGTATTTGGTAGAGCAAAAAACAAAAACATGCTCGGGCATGTGATATTCTTTTTTTGGGATATTAAATCCTTCATCGTGAAGGTAGATGGGTCGTTTGAAACATTATTCATTTTTATTGGAGCAATTTTCCCTAATTTTTGTTCGCTTACCGTGGTTCAGAACAGAGACTCAACAGAGAGAAATGTCAGAATCTAATGTGCACAACTATAATCCTTGTGCAATGCGGAGTAATTTAAAAAAAACGCCTAAATGTATGCAATTGGCACGGCAAAATTACCTTGTTTGTATGCTCATTTGCTTGCACGACGGTTGTTTGCCTCCCTCCGCTTAACCATAATAAACCAATGATTCAATGCACTTCGCGTACTTCCGCATGCTTATAATGACACCATTAACAGATTTAAACTGTTAACTACTTTGGTACGAAATAATTACATTCCCGTTCGTGGCATCAGTCTTGTACGCTTCAAGTGGACTGAACCATTTTAAGTAGCTGGATCAATCTCTCCATGCCAACGCAGTAAAAAGTAAGATGCTCGCAATTCATCCGTCATGTGCTTTTCCACATCCCCAGCAGGAACCGCATCTTTCGGTGCCGCACACGAAGGGAATCAGATAATTGGCTTGCTAAGCGACAGACACGGCAATTATGTCTCTAATCAGCGAGTTTCAATCTGATTTTAATTACTCTAGCCCATCGTCCCGGATCTGGCACGCGCTAACGCCAGCGGCCTTTTTGCGCAAAGAAAAAGACCCGAATGGCCAGGACATTATTTGTGGGCCTGACTGCCGCAAGATTGCTGCTCGTTTCCATAACACTACACTAATGGCGGAAAGGGATTAGATTACGATTTTTAGCTCGTGCTGCGCCAAATTGGCTCCAGCTTTTGGTCTTCATTTCTGCTCCCTTTGGTATGAGCCCTTGGGCGCCCTGCCCTGTTGATAAGACGGCAAGGGCACAGCCATTACTCGGGCTCGGTGTGCGTGAAGTACTCGCTCAAAGCTACTTACTCTGGGCCGTCGGCGTAGAGTACTGCTGCGTCACTACGAATTACTTCTCGGTTCTGTGCTTAATTCCAATTTGTTTAAATATGCAGAAAATTACGACCAGATATTCACTCGGTGGTTGGTGATGTTTTCAGACGCAAGTGTAACCATATTCCAAGACGCCTAAGGACATGCCATGGGAATGGAAGGATAAGGAAACAAAAAAAAAGCAACTTCCACCATGCGAGATGGAAGCAGGACACGCAGCCACATTTCGTTGCCGTTTTGAACAAACCATCCACAAAATCGTCCGAAGCGAATGTGCGTACTATGTGGGAAGGATGGTTTTCCTTACCTTCGCATGGTTGCCGTCCCAAAAGACGCGAACCGTACCGAAAGTTTTGCGGCACAAACCTGTACAAAAGTGCCATCAGGATGCTGTGCGCGGTGCACATTTCACGCTCACTGCTCCTCTTTGAGGTTTGTTTTCTCCATTCTTTTTTGTTGACATGGTTTTTTTTTCTGGTTGCTCCTTTTCCTGTGGTATGGACGCTGTTTGA
The DNA here is from genome assembly GCA_018908115.1 of Anopheles rivulorum. Classification (NCBI taxonomy): domain Eukaryota; kingdom Metazoa; phylum Arthropoda; class Insecta; order Diptera; family Culicidae; genus Anopheles; species Anopheles rivulorum. The sequence goes on along the minus strand of STHB01000003.1, from coordinate 24,643,657 downwards.
AACTTCTTACCCACCAACCCGCAGCTTTTCACTCTTTCATGATGGTGGGTGGGTCATTTTGGTTTTGGGCGGTGTTTTTCCATCTTATCGCTAGGATTGCGAATATGTACCATCATCATCACTGCATGTGGGTTGGTTTTATTTTTATGATGCGAAGAAGGTACTTTCGTCGAGGCTATTTGCATTTTGAGAAGAGCTAAATGTCACAGGTTACCAAAATTGTCAAAAAAGGTACTTTTAAAATACAGAAAAATCGTATTTAATGATACATCAAGTAGTAATGATGTTGCAATTTCAATTAATTTTTATTTAAATACTGCTCTTAAAAATTTGTAGAAGCAAAAAAGCAAACGATTTAGTGGCATTTTATAAAAGGGAGCAATACGGTTCAAAGTGAAAATTTGAAGACCCAACAATATAGAATACTTTACAAGCACCCACCACTCAAATTATATTAATTATTCCGCGCTGTGCCATTCAATTAGCTAATCATTTGTGAGTACGTTCCCGTACTAGTTGTTTAATGTTTCGGTTCACTTACCTTCCACAAAAGACGATGCTTCTTTCCTATCGAAATGGGGAGGAAACGTTTTTTTTTTGTTTCTTCTTCTAGCTTTTACCAACGGCTCCCTTTTTGCTCTAACTGCACACCGTAAAATAGAACCACGTAGAAGGAAGCAGCCACAGCCCGTAGAAGGAAGCAGTACCGGAAACACAAATCTATCACACAGTCTCACCCAACAGCAACCACCCACTTTTTTCCCGTTTTTCCCTATGTTTTCCTTTTCGTCAGGTACACACTTGCACACACTTCCACACACATACACTCGCACTTTAACACTTCGCTTTACGAAATTTCTTCCCGCGGTTCACTTCCGCATCCGTTTCAGGACGATGCCGACAGAAACACCTCGTGCGTTTTGCCAAGCTGCTGTTTGGTGGACGTGTTTGTAACTGTTATAATTTTTTTTGTAAAAAAAACTTTGGTGCTGCTGCTGCTGCTGCTGCAAGCTTTCACCCTCCGTGTTGTGTATCGTTAATCATTAGCTATTTCCCACCGGATTTTCCTCTGCGTGGTTTTGGCACCAACCGAACCAGCGTCGCTTACGTGTTAATCCACCCTACACGTGGGTGGGCTTGAAAGCAATGCCACAAAACGATCGCAAGGGCCACAACACACACGAAATAAAACAACAACGGACACCACCACCTTCAGTCACGAATGTTTCAGTGTGCGTTGTATGTAGATGTGTGTCTGTGGGTGTAGGTCTGTGAGTTTCTGGCACGGACGATAGCAGTTGATAAGGATAACGATGCTAAAGAGATGAACACACACACAAACTTAAACGCCTGTGTGTGTGTAAGCGTGTGTCTTGGAACCGACCGGAGACGCTAGCTAGACACGACGGCTCTATTACAACACCTGACACTTCAAACGTATCTTTCACCTTGCTTTTCAAGGATCTCTCGCACCAGAGCCAGACGGTACACCACCCGTCAACACAATGCTGCGGTGCCTACGACAAATGTGTGCCGTTTGATGTGAAGGATCATTCGCGAAGGTTCTCCGATCCTGGAAGTAGAAACGAAAGATAAGAAACGTTGGGTTAGAGGAAACTGAGAATTCTGTGAAGGGTCGGAAAAACAGTTACTAAGTTGGCCATATTCTAGAAGCACCGGAAGAATGATATGCGTCAAAACATTCGTGCCATGCTGCTTGCTCGGTGATACACCGCGCATAAGACACCCTTAAACACGTTCCAAATTAGTGTTACTCATTTGCTGGCAAAAGGCAACTTCAACTACCAAGTTGCTCTTGGTGAGGCATTATTTTAGGCCACAGATATCGCACAGCTGAAGCTTGCGTTCGAGCACGGGAAGCAGAAGCGATTGGAAGTAAAAGTGTCAGTAGGTCATACACACCACACATTGATTACATAAACTAATCGAACCATCGCACATAAAGAAGCTGTTCGTTCCCTTGTAAGCTTATATGTTCGTCCCGATTGATAGCAAAAGCAAAACAAAAAAAAATCCAATACTTGTTTCACGAATCGCGTAATAGATGTATTTTCCTTACAATCCTTTACCAATCAAGGTAACGATTAGAAAGTAATATTCATCCCGGATTGTCGGGATAGCCGTGTAACACGCGATATTTCCTTCTCCCTCTGGCGCTGGCTTCTTCCACACCCATACACACCTACCCCCACACACACACACTCGCGCGCGCACACAAACAACACCCTTTTGGGTAGAGAGCGCACGCCACAAGGCGGCCCGCGTGCAACGCAAACCCCAACGAGACGACGGAACTGGCCACACAACCCACAGCAACGAGCAGCGACAACGACTAACACTCGACTGAACAACGGCAAACCGTCCGACGACGTTCACACCGTACCGACTGACTGGTCACGGCGTCACTACACAACCGTGCAAAGTATGCCGCACACCACACGAGGGTGGAAAGGTTTTTCCTCGGGAAAAGCTCGTCGGGAAAACATCGTCAAACATACGCCACATACCAGCGCAAAGCTGACGCGAACGGGAAAATAAGGGGTGGTTGCTGCTTCGGTATGGGTATCAAACCTTGCGGGTGTATCCGTGTGTTGCACGGCCAACCATATGGCACCGATGCGCACTAACACACACTCACACCCATGAGCGATCGTGCGGCTGTGTTCGAAAGGAAGAACCGAGCGCATGCGCACCTGTTCGCACAGGACATACGCACCAGAACACACGAACACAGCTGTATCAGCGTGCACGGTGTGGTTTCTTCCTGCAAACTAAAGAGGAAGTTACAACAACAACAAAAAAACCTTCGCTCGGACGGAGAAGACCCGGCATTTTTTGGTCTCTAGGTCTCTTGGATGGCGGTTCGGAAGGGATTCAAATGACATGCCGCATCGGGGACATACGCCACCACCGACAAGGAAGTGACAGCAGTATGTGTTACATCCATTCTGTTCGCGCTTGCAGAAACAACGAATTCCTACAACAGAGCAACAAACAACAACAACAAAACAGGTTATCTTCAGCACCCATTTTTACCGGCACATACTACTGCCCGATGCATGCAGGGGGGGGGGGGGGGGGGGGGGGGGGGGGGGTTTTTTTTTCCCCCCCCCCCCTTTTTTTTCTTTTTTTTTGGGGGGGGGGCCCTCCCACCCCCCCCCCAACCGGGGGTTGCCCTTTGGGAAAGGAAACAAAACCCCCCCCCCCCCCCCAAAAAGGAGTTTTCCCCCCCTTTTTTTTTTTTTTTTTTGGTGTTTTTT